>OY997266.1:52889228-54089228 GCA_963921465.1 Triticum timopheevii
AATATTATATATGCTCTTTGGCTGACAGGTGGGACCCAGCCAATGTCATACAGGCAGCTACTAATAATTTGTCTTGCTAGCTGATAGATGTGACCCAATTACTGCCGCGTGGGCAGAGTATACATATACAAAGCTAGGTCAGCGGCGCGGGTGTATACGAGCGAGATTTGCACCGTATATGCACGCCCCAGCCAAGTTCTAGCACTCGTTCAATGTATACCACAAGTTTTAGCACTAAAGTGATTTTTCATGTCAAGTATAAGTACCGATGGTGTAATTGACTCATTAAATTACCGTGCTAATCCTGTGTGTGAATCATCCTTCCTTCCTTGGGTATGCTCTATTGCTTTAGCCTCCTCGGTCCTTAATAACACTAGATCATCGAAGGCGCGCGTTGCTGCGCCCGTTCATTTTGATGTTATGATGTTAGTGATTGATTCAATTATATGTAAGGGTAGTATTTTAATCATATGGTACAATTATCACACTATACGCAACGGAAGCATTTAAATCATAGAAATATTTTTTTTGCCTGAATTTTAAAACCTGAAATTTATGGTGGTTTTGTTCCTGTTTATGTTGACATGAGAATGTTAGCAATTGATGGGAAAAAAACATCTAAGTTGATTAGTATTATTATTAGGGATATGTTAGATGGTAAGAAGGCTGGTAACTGTTTGATTTTTCATAAGAACAGCAAGGGTTCTCGGCCACACAATGGGGAGGAGGCAAGAAGGGTAAATATAGTGTGGGTACTCATTATTGTAGGGACAACTATATCAGCTATAGTAAAATGGCTGGCAATTATTTTTGCCCACAACACTGTAAACGCACCTCTATTGACTATCCTAATTGGCAACTCGTGTAGCAGCAATGCAGCCACATGAAGTTCGTATCACCGGCTGCAGTCCTGGTATAACTTTGGACTCCAGTTACTGAATTTCTTCGCAGTAGACTAAAGGCTGTACCTCCTTCCAACAGTCTGTCATTTTATGTTCAGTTAAACAAGTGTTACCTTCCCAAGGAGCACATCCTATAGAAAGCTCATCTCCGCAGATACGGTCAAGGTACTGCTCATTTGTTATAACTGACGCTCCACCCGAATTCCATTGATCGCCTCTGCAGAAATAGAAACAGAATGAATTCTTAAAAGGAAGAACGGCAAGCTTTGCATTTTCATCATCAAGAAAATTGGACGAATGAAACCTATAGGTTAAATACGACGGGATAGGAGACGCGGCTAACACCAAGAAAATTAGAGGCATGAAACACTTTAAGAACAGCGTCAAACATCTAGAAAATGGTCTTTCTGGATTAACAAATACCTTTTGTGCAGTTTTTGAGTTTCATTATCTGCCAGGGCTATCACCGTGCTATTAAAAAATGGGTATAGAATATATTTAGTTGGAGAGGGTTGAAAACAAAAAACTGGTTGTAATCAAACATGCATATGGGGTACTCGATAAGCATGTACAACCAACATGAATTCATGCCAATTCTACTAATTTACCAAACCATAGGATAAGCCTATTAGGGGCTACATAAAAGAACAACATCAGGGACCTACTGCGATTAGGCGGCTCCGCCACCTAAAAATTCTCGAGCAAAAAATGTCTGTTCAAAGAGAGAATACTATTAAATCCATGCAAACCTTGGAAGTTAACAGGGTCAAATGCACAGAAAGGCAACAGTATTCAACTTTTTGTAAGCCATGCAGCTCCCCTCCATATTCAACCAACAAATCAAATAAAACAATAATACCATTATTATTACCAGACAAACTTCACTCGTCCAAGTGGCTGGAAGCACCACGGCAATTTGAAATTGTTCAAGTGATCAGGGCAAATATGGTTTGTAAGGCACCCTGAGCATTGTTATTTCATTTGTAAATCAAGTGACTTGAAGCACTGTGCTTACCAAACTGGGTATATTGCCATTATTCTCTCAAACATATAAATGGATGGTTAGCTCTTCTTCCAAAAACTTTGGAGGCAAGCCTAGAATCTACAAAATACTCCATCTGTTCATTAATATAAGACGTTTTAGAGACTTGTATGGTCATTCTAAAACGTCCTGTATTGGTGAACAGAGGTGTGATATCAGAAATTTGAGAAGGATACAGACATCTTGCATTATTAGTTGGTAACAGGAAAAACTATTTCAGCAAATGAAAAGTGAAAACAGTTCCACATAGATGTCTCGACATCTTAGAACAATACCAAAGTTCATAGCTTAGCACAAACAATAGATATGCAGTTTAGCTGCAGGTTAGACGCATACCAGAATTGTATATTTCTCTCAGTGCATCTGCACATAAAATGAATCACAGATTTTTATCATTTTCTTGGTAGCTTCTTTTGTATTGAAATAACCCAAACACATTGAATTTTGGGTGTAGTTGTTGATTTAATGTACCATTAAATCTGCTAAGCATTCACAGGATGATGATTATAAGACCTCTACTTTTATCATGTATCCGCTAAGATGCCCGTTCTATCTGTTCTATATAGCTTTTTAGTATAATTCTCCTTCTTTTGTAGTGTTACTTGCTTTCTGAAAAATGGAACATTATATGTATATAATATAATCCAAGTCCATGGAAATTTGTAGATATAACATCATTGTAAAATAATTTCTAGTTGTACTGGACAACCCACCTACTCTACCTACTCATTGAGGCTATTTGAGATATGAAATATCACATCTTTCCTCTTCCTACAGCAACCATGCATGTGTGTAGTCCTACAGATTCAGCTTTTTTTATGCAACCAAAAAGACTCATCCCATGGATCAAATTAATATGCAATAATTATATCAGGAGGGTTAAGGAGAAGAGGAGCTGTGGTACCACGTCTGATTGTAGCTCACTTGGAGGATGCACTGTAGGCGTTGTATCTTCACCTTGGTTGTCCTCTCATCATCCAACACTGGCTGTCCTTTAATGAGACAATTATAGAAGGCCCTTGAAAGCATCTTCGTTGAGGGGAGTTTCCATACTGCTAAAGATAAATATGCTACGTTCAGTAAAAAAAAATGTTCCCGACACCCTATAGGCTATAGGGAGAGTAATTTTTTATGCTGCACACAATGTATTCCCCATATATACTTTCTTTTGCTCAAATAATAATTCAAACATCAAGGTGATCTGAATAATTTCTGAAGTTGGTAAAATGAAAAATACAGAGAGTGTATGCATGACTTGTATAACAGATCGACATAACATCCATGGAAATCAAGTGAACATCGGTGGAAATTGGAGTATTCAGAATTCAGTTAGATGATAGACCATTGTACACTATGAACTTAATAGCATGAACCCTAATCATTGAACACTGCAGGTATGGCAAATCCTAATTTATTACCCTAATCTCTAGCATCTCAGACCGACAAACAGATTATTTAGCACCTTGATTTGTGGAGTTATTCATGCATTATTTTTTTCTTAAAGTATCGGTCAAAAATCAACTCCGGACAGTGTACACGAGTAGTAGAAAATTGCTATATCTAGTCAACATTAGTGATGGTAACTTGATCACACATCATTAAAAAATAAAACCACTCGAGCATCATTAGGGAGAATACAAGCTAGTTTATGAGAATGAACCTCAGGGATTGACCAGAACCAGGATGGACACTGTCTGCACAAAATTCAGATTGGAAACAGATTATTACAATGGAGTCATTGGATGAAAAGAGGGGATTGCAAGGAAATTGTGCAGGAAAAACGAAGATAAAGGGGTAACCTAGCCAACAACTAAGTTGTCGTTCTGCTGCCTAGTTCAGAAGGGGAACGGGAGAGTGTGAGGTGAAGCAGTTGTATGTTACAAAGACAGTAATAATGTATAAATCTGAGGAAAGAAGCACCAGGATCCTAATTTCGTTGATGGATCAGCTTCCCGCTTCCAATCTACCTGCCGCATCATCTGCCCAAGCATGCCGCCTCGTCCTGCATGCCATAGATGAGCAACCGCTCGCCCTCCTAGTCGCTGGATGTTAAGCGTTTGCGGGCGGTGAACTCGGACTCCGAAACCAATCGCCGCAGGAAGGAGAGGAGGTTTAGATCCTGAAGCGAACAGGGAAAGGATGAATTCGAAATAGGATTCAGATTTCTAAACCGGATAAAGGGTAGATGGGTAGCCCTTACCTGGTTGATCTGGAACATCGTAGTCGTCATCGCCATGGCGCACAAAGCCACGGAGAGAGAGCAGTTGCCGCTGCCGCCGCTGTCGCCCACCACAACGTGCGTTCCTCTGGGAGGGGCACCCCCACTCGACGGGATAGGGGCACCTTCGCTCCAAGTTGCTTTCGCCGGCGGCGGTGTCAGGAGTCGTAGCCCAAGAAGAAGTTGGGGAGGGGAGGGGAGCCGGAGCCGGAGGGGGTGCTGCGAGGGAGACCGTGCGGTGGAAGGGCCGAAGGGGATCGAGGAAGGTCGTTGCATGGGCTTGCTGCGGTCGATAGCCCAGTTAACCCCAGAACTCCGATTTTTCTACCGGAGTAGCGGCCCTCAAGTAGCCCAGTTTGTAACTTAATTAGATCGGACGGCCAGAAACGAGTGAACCACGAGATCGGACGATTGACATTACTATGGGCGTGAGAAGTCTCCTAAGGTGCACAGTTATAATGTTTCTAAATTAAGTTATGAAGGCCTTTGGATTGGCGTGTTAGAATGGGCTCTGCTTCACACAGTTCAGCCAGCCTTCAGAATAAGACCACCTGAAGCACGGGAATGCTGATTTTGCCTATGTTGGCTAGTGGTGTTCAGGATGACAATATATCTTCACAGCTCTCCGTGCATGGTGGCAACGCGAGATTCGTATTATTATGCCTGATGCAAAGGATAATAACGACTGGTTATTTGATTGTACTGTTAGGCATACTCTGGAAAATTCACAAGGCATTTGTCAAGATATGAAGTACAGCGAAAAGGATTGCTGGACAGCAAATTGATTAGGAGGGCTGTAATGGCAATGCTGAATCAACAAGGTAAACATCCACCTGGAAGAACTATTTGAAATTCGGTTGAAGAATTAGAATTGTAGTACAACAATCTGTAAACATAATCATTTTTCTTTTTCTTTTTTTGCGGGTGGAAAAAAGCTTAATCAATTTTCTAAAATGAATAACAATGGCATTTGTTTTCCGTTCACAGAGCGCACCGATCCCCAACTCAAAACCAGCATCTTATGAGTAAATTTAACTGGAACTGATACTCTTTTTATCTAGAACAGAACAGAACTGATGCTTGAACTGCACGAATACTAGCATAGCTAACATTTTAGAATGTGTCACAGGAAGATAGGCAAGAAGGGAGAGACACCAAGATAGCATGGTAATGGAACCTTAATCATTTTAACTGGAGTGAAGGCCATGCAAAGGTGCCATATGGCATGCAGGTTAATATTACAATTAAGCTGGCATTTTTTCCCCTTTCACCAGTCAACTCTTCCCGACTACCATATCTACTCAAGTACTTTGCTAAAACCAAATGATATTTGCATATGGTGTTTTTTCTAGAAGCAATATAAAATATGCTGAAGCATGATCAGAAGCAGACGGTGCTAGACGATTGAACGGCTTAATTTTCTGTCGGCCTCCTGACTCTGGATGCAAGTCGGGCGGGCTGCAGCCAGCCTGCACTTGCCAATGCGGGGGCTCGCGGTCTAGGCGGGTCATGTGGTGGTCCACATTTGCCTGCTTAATTTCTGCATCCAGCATATCCCGTCTAACCTGTTGCACCATGGCATTTGGCATTTTGCTACGCTAAGTCATTAGGAGACTCTGAGTCTGAGCATAAGCACAAGAGATTATTGTTTTGCTTTTATCCATACATTTTGTTAGCTAGGAAAGCAAGCACAAGACATTAAAGGGAACAACTGGTTAGCAAATTGCTTCCACTTTTGAGGCATACTAATGGCATACAAGTACTCCCTCCGTCCGGAAATACTTGTCCCGGGAATGGATGTATCTAGATGTATTTTAGTTCTAGATACATCCATTTATATTCATTTCTTCGACAAGTATTTTCGGATGGAGGGAGTAGCAATAACCCCGAAACAAGAACTATGCTGCAAAACTGGACCTTTGTGTGTAATCTGGCTCCCATTTCAGCTTCTTTGCCTATCTCTGGCACATGACAATCAGAGTACTCCCTCCGTCCGGAAATACTTGTCATCAAAATAAATGAAAGGGGATGTATCTAGATGTATATTAGTTCTAGATACATCCTTTTTTATCCATTTTGATGACAAGTATTTTCGAACGGAGGGAGTAGTATAAAAGTATAATAGGTACAATTATTATTCATTTCTTCAAACACAACGTGCGTGAAATACATGCAGTACAATACAGGGGAATTAATACTCACAAACACATGCAACACAATGGCACAAGCATAATAATGTCTTAGGGGGTGCAAAGGATGCAGTTACACACCCATACAATTGCATGTACACTACACAAATCCAATTATATGGTCATCAAACTGAGAGAGATTGTGATCAGCAGGCTCTCGTTCAGGTTTGCGGCATCTTCATTCCAGGGCACTTGCTGTGGGAGGGGGGTGCTCACGAAGCTGCCGCACCCGCAGTTTCAGGTTCTTGACCCTGAAGGCATGGATTGTGTCTGAAAAATATTGGATGGTTATCTTTGCACTCGGATAGTGTTTCACCGGGCCCGGTCACAGCTCAACCTCCTTCAGTTTCACGCTAGCTGTGGTGGGAAAAGACCAGACGATCCTCTCGAGCGTAGGAGCTGTACCAGGGGGCAAAGCCAATGTGTTGACATCAGATTTTGGCACGGTCAAAAAGTTATTTAAGATGGCCTCAAATGGAGAAGTCATCTTCATGAAATATTTCTGTATTGTTGATATGAACATCTTTGAAGTTTGGGTCATCACCGTCCGATTTCATCTCAAAGGCCGAAACTATGCTCAAAGTACTAAGATCTTATATTCAGAGTACAGTTTGGCCGATTAAGCCCCGAAGATGACCTCAAATGGAAAAATGATCTACACGGACTGTCTTCGTCTCGTTGAAACGATTGATTTTGATATAAAAGTCGTCCAAATCCGAGTTCGTATGCAAAAGTTAGAGCCATCGGAATACAGCCCTGTCAGGAGGCAAAAACTGGCGCGCCCCTGTCTGATGGGTAGCGCGAATAATAGCCTGTTTTGCGCGACCGATTTGACCCTCAAGATTACTTCTGATCAAAAAACGTTCAACATGAAAGTTGTTCGTCTCGTCGAAACGGTCAAGATTTATTTTAGACTCGTTTCCATCTGAGATCGTTTACCATCTCAAAAATTACTCGCAAGGTACAGCCAGTTTAAACCGAACAGTTTTGGAAAGTTCGGACAAAACCAATCCGAATTTGACTAGGGTTTTGGACGTGAATCCAAGCCTTTTCCTTATACGGGAAGTCCAGCTGCCTCTTATATATCTAAGGGGTGACGGCCGATTGAAAAACACATAATCGAACAAATCTATCTACATCTTTACCTTTACTTTTACCTTTTCCCTTGTTCTTCTTCTTCCTCGTTCTTCGTTCGTTCTTCTTTATTGCAGGGCGGCGAACCTCAAGGCCCTAGGGGCGATCAGGTCAACCTAGGGCAATCCATAGCCGCCACGCGCCCTCACGGGGTCCCTCCCGGGTGCACGGGGTTTCGGGTCTTCAAAAGTGCCTACCGGATTGTCTTGCGTACCGCGCTTCCGGTGGGTCTCCTTCGACGTGAGCTGCGGTGCATCACCCTCGGCGTTGGAGGTACACGGTGACGTGTTCGTGTGCGAACACACTTTTTGGCGATTCCGCTGGGGACAAAGCTTTGAACGGTCTTCGCCTGTTCTTGCTACGAAGAGATCGTCATCTAGGGTTTGCAATCTACAAAGGTAATATGAACACCCAATTCCCCTTTGTAGATGCAAATAATTCATATGTTGTTGCTAGATCACCTAATGAGCATAATGTATCGGCTAGCCCTACTTTTATCAATCATGCATCTAATTATGCGCAAGGGCCAATGCAAAATAATCTTCATGCTTCAAATTCTTATGATTTTAGCAACGTCCAACATATGTATCCTAACTCTCATGCATCGGCAACCCCACAAATCCATATGCCGATGAACAACATGATGAGTTTGGTTAATCAATTTGAAACACCTCATGTTAAACTTCCCAATAGCACACAAGAAAGTGTTTCATCCTTTTATTCATTGGCAACTAATTTGCAATATGTAAATCCAACATTGCCGATGGATGGGAGAATTGGCCATGCTATTACTAGATTTTGGGCCAGTTACTCTCAACCGTCATATGCTACACCTCATGTTAGTAATTTTTTGGCATCGTATACAACTGTAGATGCTCATAATTCGGCTCCGCACCTTCATGGTCATAGCCGAATAAGTGAAAATTTTCCAGGAGTTCACATGCCATCATCTAATATTGTAGCATATGATGCATCCTCTACGCAATTGCATAATTTCGGCAACACCTCATTGCCGAAAGAATCTAAAAGTATTGCGGAGCAATCCCTTCCAGAAGCGGTTGTGGCTGCATTAAAAAAGAGCTTGGCACAAAGCAAGAGAATTAATGCACTTTGCCTTGAATAATATGAAAAGGGGTTGTTTCCTGATTATGCTGCAATAAAGGCTAGAGTTTTGCAGGAAGATAAAACTTCATCAATTGGTAGTATTGGTCAGAGAGCATATGGTTATACAGAAGTGCATACACCTCCACCTAGTATCGCAGCATATTATACACCCCCTACACAATTGCAAAATTTCGGTAACACTTATACTTCATTGCCGAAAGATCCTAAAAGCATTGGGGGGCAAACTAATCTAGAGCGGGTTGAAATTGAGAGGGGAGTTAAAGCTTTGCACGATAGGGTGCAAGTACTTCGCCAAGAGAGAATTGATAGGGAATTAGCTCAAAGAAAAGAAGCCTTGCCAATTGATATAACCGGTGAAAAGAATGATGATTCGAAACTAAAAGTGCTTCGGTTAAAAAAAGCCGAATCAAGTAGTATATATTCTGAATCCATCAAATCCGAAGAGGCAAACATTGTTGAGAAAGGGCATGGAAAGTATAGCAAGACAACCATACTTGATTTTTCTGAAGTTAATGGAACCTACTTCCTGCCCTATGAGTTCCGTGCCATAGAAATTGACGAGCTTCAAGAACAAGAACAAGTAGCCGAAGAAAGTTTTGTGGACAAATATCTTCAAACTAATGATGCAAGAAATCAAGAAAAAGATGATGACAAGGCGTTGGGGAGCTATCTGAAGGTGGAGCAAGATATTCTTCAAATCACACCACCATCACGCTCTCCCAACATATTTGAAGAGGTATGTTTAGCAATTAATTTACCTGTTTTCAGATTTGGTCATGACTTAGTTGTTGATGCATATATTAGAAAAAAAATCATAAAAAATATTGAGAGACCAATAAAGAAGGGTAATTTATTTGTTAGCAATCAGATTGTCACAAAGCATATCGGTCAACACATTACACCATTTAGAAAGACCGATAGCGAAAAATTATTGCAGCCAAGGCTTTCCCCATTGCTTTGTCTAAAGTTCATATCTAATTGGGTAGCTTTCCTTATTTCTTACTTCACTTACACTTGGTCTCAATTGAGACATGTATGTTCTAACTATTTTCGTTTCAGAAATTTAAAGCCAAGGTTAAAATCTTCTGAGCAAACCGATGCAAGTATAGTTTCTTATCCAATGACATCGGTAAGAGAATGCAAAATAGAATTCATAGCCGAATGGGGTGATACAAAATCTGAATCATTCGTTTGCTTGACTCCAAAGCCGTTCTCACAGCAAGATCGGCTAGAAAATAAAAGGTTTGCCTTCAATTCAAGCATGTGTGATCAAATATTTGATTTGTTGCTGAAAAATAATTACATAAGAATTCTTGATCACCATGTGAAGCCATCAATTCAAGGACGAATGTATTGTAGGTTGCATCATTCGTTCAAACATAATTTTGAGGATTGCAATATGTTTTGTTAAATAGTTAAATCGGCCATTGATAAAGGACGATTAAAGTTTAAACACCAAGAGATGACCAGTCTATTCCGATTGGTCCCGATGGCAAAAAGTTTTTGCATCGGCTGCTTCAAGCCGATCCATTTAAAGAGAATGTAAAAGCTGCAGGTGATGGGATCAAGCTTTCAAGTAAAGAAGTTGTTGAAGAGCATAACGAACATAATCTTGAGGGCGAGAATTCCATCGAAGCTACAATGGAGACGCCAAGGATTGGGGGGTGGCAAGCAAATCCAATGAACGATGAAAGCAAACCGAAAGGAAACAAAGGCCGAAATAAGCGCAAGTGTAAGAGATCAAAAATCACCTTCGCTGAACTATTGGATAAATATCAAAACAAGAGTGAAGAGAAGAATACTTATCGGTCAAATCATGCAAAGAAACCAAGATCACCCTCAAGGCGCAAATATGAGGATTGGTATTGGCAAAGTGAGAATTTTAATGCAACATATTCATATCCTTATTTTGGTCCGCCAATGCCAATGCCGTGGATGCCTCCCTATGCTCATATAGATCCATATCCATCATGGGACAGGTATGATACAAAGCACATTCTCCATATTATTTTAGACCATCTCACCAATATTATGCAGCTCCAAGAAGATCTACATTTGAACAGTCACATGTTAAAGATTGTTTCAATCATAAGGAATCGGTCTAGAGCTCAAGGAAGAAGAAAGAGGTGGTAAAGCAAGTTTACCGTGTGAAAAGAGATGGTCGTAAGTGTGCTATTTCAGATTTGATCTCAAATAACAAAGAGCCAATTAAAGTGTTGACATTGGCTACAAAAGGCAAAGAAGTGAAGCAATGAATTGATGGAAATCAAAGTGCCAAATCTGAAGAAGAGAAGTGGAGAGTGCACAAGGCCGAAAAGGAATTGCCATTGGTCAAAATGGAATCATAGCCGAGATGCCCACTCGGCTTATACTATTGGCAAAAGAAGAAATTGCAAAAAAATTAGTGCACAAAAACTTGAAGAAAGAAACATGGCATGGGTTCCTAAAGGAAGTACTCAAAATAAGAATTATGTGAAAGCATCCATTACACGACGTGCGGCAAAGGTGAAGAAGGAAAAGAGTGAAAACTATGAAGGACCAAGCCGAAGGTTTCAACATCTTCGGTCTACACATTATCCATATTCTTCAACTATGTCATTGACGTCTATGCCATGGAATTCGTCATCAGGTATGATTGGTAACCCTCAATGGGCTTATTTTAATCCATGGATGCCATATAATTTCTTACATCATGAAAGGGTATTACCAAGTCACTATACATTTGGTTAGCTACAAATTTTTTGCTGATCCAAAGGGCCAAAATACTTGATTTGATATTTCGTTTGTTTGTTTCGGCTATATGTGCTTTGAACGAAGTTTACATGGTAATGGCCGATATTTACCTATCGTCCTAAGAGTATGTCAATGCATGACCGGTGTAGTATTCTAACATCGTCCTTAGTTCGATTGGAGAGCGAGACAAGTACTATGGAGATTATGTTTTGATTGTTGAATTCATAAAAATGGCCACAGTGTTGGTGTTGTTTATATATCTCCATATAGTGTTGTTCTGTGAAGCCTCATGCCTCTTAAAATATTTATTGCACAATAATCAAAGCCAAATACGCAATGTTATTCGGTTTGGAACTTTTTCCATATGTGCTAAACATATTGAGGCTTTTGGTGATTCGTTATGAGTAGTGCAACAAATATCCAAGGGTTATCAATGTTTTGACAAATCACTTATAGTTTATCTTGGGGAATGTCTAGATGCAAAATTTACCTTGGGTTGCTTTAAAATTGTTCATATATCTAGACATGAAAATTTGAAAGAGTTGGCACAGCAAGCATCTGGCTACTATGTTAACCATGATGTATTGTATTTCTATCAATAGCCGATGCTAGGTTTTGTCAACATAGGTAAGGCCGACCCAAAGCCCACCGCTTCGGCCACTAATGAAACTTTTATGCAGGCAAAGTAAGGATTGGAGGAAGTTCATTCTTAATTATCTGCAAAATCCTAGCGAAATGGTGAATAATATGGTTCGGAGAATGGTTTTGATCTATGAAACCTTATCACCGGATTGTTATTGAAGTTGGAAAGTTTCACCCAAACTTGCATCGAAATATTCACATAAGCAATGGCCGATATAAATTTATCGTCCTAAGCATATGCAAAATGGCCGACGGAGTGTTGACATCGTCCTTAGAGCAAACTATGTGCAAGTTATTTTTTGGCACACAAGCTTTGCCAAAAAACAAGGGGGCATGTGTTGATACCAGATTTTGGCACGGTCAAAAAGTTATTTAAGATGGCCTCAAATGGAGAAGTGATCTTCATGAAATATTTCCGTATTGTTGATATGAACATCTTTGAAGTTTGGGTCATCGCCGTCCGATTTCATCTCGAAGGCCGAAACTATGCTCAAAGTACTAAGATCTTATATTCAGAGTACAATTTGGCCGATTAAGCCCCGAAGATGACCTCAAATGGAAAAATGATCTACATGGACTGTCTTTGTCTCATTGAAACGATCGATTTTGATATAAACATCGTCCAAATCTGAGTTCGTATGCAAAAGTTAGAGCCATCGGAATACAGCCCTGTCAGGAGGCAAAAACTGGCGCGCCCCTGTCTGATGGGTAGCGCGAATAATAGCCTGTTTTGCGCGACCAATTTGACCCTCAAGATTACCTCTGATCAAAAAACGTTCAACATGAAAGTTCTTCTCCTCGTCGAAACGGTCAAGATTTCTTTTAGGCTCGTTTCCATCCGAGATTGTTTACCACCTCAAAAATTACTCGCAAGGTACAGCCAGTTTAAACCGAACAGTTTTGAAAAGTTCGGACAAAACCAATCCGAATTTGACTAGGGTTTTGGACGTGAATCTAAGCCTTTTCCTTGCACGGGAAGTCCAGCCGCCTCTTATATATCTAAGGGGTGATGATCGATTAAACAACACATGGTCAAACAAATCTATCTACATCTTTTACCTTTACTTTTACCTTCTCCCTTGTTCTTCTTCTTCCTCGTTCTTCGTTCGTTCTTCTTCATTGCAGGGCGGCGAACCTAGAGGCCCTAGGGGCGATCAGGTCGACCTAGGGCAACCCATAGCCGCCGCGCGCCCTGACGGGGTCCCTCCCAGGTGCACGGGGTTTCGGGTCTTCAAAAGCGCCTGCCGGATTGTCTTGCGCACCGCGCTTCCGGTGGGTCTCCTTCGACGTGAGCTGCGGTGCATCACCCTCGGCGTTGGAGGTACACGATGACGTGTTCATGTGCGAACACAATGCTGGTGATGCTGCGATCCCCGGCCACCAAAAAGTTGAGACTAGAATTCTCCTTCCCTGAAGTGAGGCCGCTTCCGATGTACGACTAGCTCCGTCCGGCCGCTTCTTCTCCAGCCGGCCATGTTCTCCGCCCCGGCCCTCCCGTCCCCTCCACCGCCGGACACGTTCGTTGCCGGCCCCTTCACAATCGGCCTCCAACTCCATCGCCCCAAGTGAGCACCCCCCCACCCACGGTCCCTTGTTGCCGCTGCTCGTGCTCATGGTCGCCGCCGCTAACTGCGTGCTCATGCTGCTTGCCGCTGCCGCTGCGTGTGTGCTGCTGCTACGAGGGGATAGATAGATGGAATTATAGCAATGTGTGTTGCTAGTAGTTGCAAGTGATGAAATGACAAATGGAATTATAGCAATAGATGAATAGATAGATGGATAAAATGTAATTTTTCGTTTGTTTTGTGTAGTTTTATTAGGTTTTTAGATATATACTAGATAGTTTTTGCTAAGTTTGTGAATGGATGTTAGTCAAGCTAACAAATGTTTTAGACACTTAGTTTCTAAAATATAAATGAATAGATGTTGGTCAAGTTTGTGATAGATGGATGGATATTGGTCAAGTGTGTTTGGTCAAGTTAGTGTTGGGTCATGTTTATTCATAAGAAGCTATTCGAGACACTTAGTTTCTAAAATAGTTAATAAAGTTTTTTTTTGCAATTTGACATGTTTCATGTTGATTCATAATGTTGTGCCAATGCTTGATGTGAGGTGATGACCTAATTTTTTTACTCAGTGGAATTAACAGGATTTGTGGTGTTCCATCTTCATGGAGTGATCGTCGACGTTGGAGGTGTTGGTCCACGACCGTCCCTCCTCTGATCGACTACATCCTCTATATCCAAGGGTGAGGAGCAATTCCATGACCTCGTCCGCTTTTTTTCTATGTCACTAGATTAAATTTTCACATCAAGTCGCGTAACCTAGGCGTCTCCCGTCCGAAAGGGTTGCATCGATAAATATGCATTCAATTGCATATTTATCATTGCAGCTCTTTCAGATTGTCCAGCGTTTTCCACGGATAGCCCGAGGGTGTGTAGATTGGGAACATTGTCCATGCTCTACCCTGTTCCGAGACAGGATTTCAGCGGGCCTCCCCGTTGTTCTCCGGATGCACATTCTCTCGGCATTTTTCCAAGACGTGTATTTTGTCTTGGAGTGGGGTAGAGCACGGACAACGTACTCAATCTACACATTCTCGAGTGGGATTAGGACCCATCTTTCCCTATTAGAGATGTAGGTGGATTAAATGTCGTTTCTCGTCAACCTTGTAAAAAAATAAAACATTATGTGAGTAATTTAAATGAATCCTTAATTTCGTTGTGTGGCTTCCAATAAAGCAGAGATGACAGATAATCAGTGGATGTATAGTGGGTTTTTTCGTATGAGAATGGTGCCATGTCGCAACTGATGGTAGTTAAGGCCGAGTACGGCTGTAGCTGAGATTGCTTCGAAGCATTTCTGGGAGTATGGGCTAACAGTCTCCCTGAGGGCCATGAACTGCCGAAAAGCATGTACTCTACGAACAAAATCATGAAGGCGCTCTGCATGGATTATGAGAAAATACATGTTTGTCCAAAGAATTGCCTTTTGTTTAGGCATGAGTATGCGAATGACAACTACTGTGGAAAGTGTGGTTCCTCTCGGTATATTGAGGTGGTCGATAAGCAGGGTCAGAAGAAGCAGCTAAAAATCCCTGCGAAGGTTCTTTGGTATCTTCATTTCATAGAAAGACAACAACGCCTTTTCATCACTGAGGAGTCTGCCAAAATGATGAAGTGGCACAAGGAAGGGAAAAAGTACAATCCAAATAAAATCATACATCCATCAGAAGGTGAAGCATGGAAGTCATTCGATACAGAATACCCCGAGGAAGGAGCCGAGGCTGGGAATATCAGAATTGCTATATCATGTGATGGGTTCAATCCAAATGGTTTGTCGTCTAATCCATATAGCTGATGGCTCGTGTTTTTATTCCACTCAATCTCCCTCCAGGTGCCATAATGCAATGCAAGACCATGTTCCTGTCGCTTATAATTCCAGGGCCTGAATATCCGGGGAAGAATTTGAGTGTGTTTATGCAGCCATTGGTGGATGATTTGCACCATTCTTGATATTTCTCAACATTGACATACGACCGACATCTGCAAAAAAAATTCTTGATGAAAGTTTGGCTACAGTATTGCATGCATGACTTTCCCGGATGTGCCCTATTTTGCGGACGATGTACAAGTGGGAAGATGCCTTGACCATTGTGCATGCAGGCCTTGCATTTCATTTGGTTGAAGAAGGGTGGCAAGTATGTTGCCTTTGACCTGCCTCGACAGTTCCTCCCTCCAGACCATCCTGACAGGGAAGACAAGGAGTGCTTCACAAAAGGCCTAGTCGTCCATGAAGTAAACGAGATTCCAACGTTTTCTGGTGCGGATGTGCTTGCTCAGCTGAAAGCTCTTAAGCCTGCCGATGAAGGGAAAGGCAAAGGCAAAGCCATAGGCGAAGGCGAGGGCGAGGGCGAGGGCAAAGGAAAAGGCAAAGAGAAAGCCAAAGGTTTTGAAGGATATGGTGAGACGCACAACTGGACTCACATTACCCCCCTTCACGCAGCTTCCCTATTTCAAGGACCTCAAACTTCCACATAACATTGACGTGATGCAACCGAAAAGAATGTCGCAAAGGCCCTTTTTCGCATGATCCTCAACACTCCTGATAAGACAAAGGATAATGTTAATGCTAGAGTCGATCAACAGAATATTTGTGAGAGACCACGTCTAAACATGCAGCCTCCCACAGGCGGTCGAAAATCTTGGTTCAAGTCAGATGCTGACTTCGTCCTTAAAAAGGATAATACGATGGAGGCATTCAAGTGGTTAAAACACGTCGTGAAGTTCACTGATGGTTATGCATTGAGTATAAGTAAGGGGGTCAAACTTTAACAGGAAAAGTAACCGGGCTTAAGAGTCATGACTATCATGTATGGATTGAGCGGATTATGCCGGTGATGGTTCAAGGCTATGTTCCCGAGCGTGTCTGGCGTGTGCTTGCAGAGCTAAGCCATTTCTTCCGCACACTTTGTGCTAAAGAAGTATGTCCCGAGATGATAAAAGAATTGCATAAGAAGGTGTCAGAGTTGATATGCAAGCTAGAGAAGATCTTTCCGCCAGGCTTATTTACTCCGATGATACATCTCATTTTGTACCTCGCGAATGAGGTATTGTTGGGGGGGCCTGTGCAGAATCGTTGGCTGAGGCAGTGATGATGAGAGCCTGAGAGGCAGAACAAGCATCTAAGACAAAAATGTGGTAACAAAGCTAAGATTGAAGCTTCCATATCTGAGGCAGTTATCCTAGAGGAGGTGGCAGGCCTCAGGACAGCGTACTATCCGGACCATGTTCCCATGCTGCACAATAAGGTGTCTCGATACAGTATAGAAGAACCCAAGTATAGACCCAAGCTGCCTCTATTCAGCGAGCAAGGTGGCAGGGCTGGATGTCGAACACCTTATATCATGCCACGACATGAGTGGGAGGATGTCATGTTCTATATCTTGCACAACATCAAGGAATTTGAGGATAAGTGGATGAGCTAATACCTTTGCACCATTCTTTTTGTCAATTTGTTTTGTTCACTTTGCCTCGTTCTAATACCACTTTTCTTATTTTAGTCGATTCGTTGGTGAAGAGTGGACAGGAATGATGCTTCCTACTAAAGCGGAGACACTTGCTCTTCTCCGGAAGGGTGCCGATGCAAGGAAAAATTTTGTTGCGTGATTCGTGGAGAAAGTAAATTTTCACACTTCCACTAGTAGAAAAACACCTAATAGTCCCGGTTCGTAAGGGCCTTTAGTCCCGGTTCATGAACCGGGACTAATGGGTCGTTACTAATACCTCCACCCATTAGTCCCGGTTCAAACAAAAACCGGGACCAATGTGCCTCCACGTGGCCCTGTGCGCCGAGCCCAGTCAGGGGGCCTTTGGTCCCGGTTGGTGGCTCCAACCGGGACCAAAAGTCAATTTTTTTAACAAAAGTGGCTGCTTTTTGGGGGTTATTTTTAGGTTGTTATTAGCTAACTAATAGAGAGAAGTGTCCTCTCTTATATCTTCGTCCTTGGTTTATCAACGCTGCTGCTATGTTCATTTCACCCGCAGATATAACATGCGCATGCATGCTCGCATCATACATCATCATATATAATAACAAGTCCTACTAATCATGCATCATCATACAACTTCTACTCGTTATTAATAATAAGTCATACGATCATCATCCTCATAGTCATCGAACCCAACCCTACATAATTGTTCTTAGCACATGATCATCAGTATCTCAGCTAGGACCTAAACACCCTTAAGGTAAAATAGCATAAAACAATATAGACCCTGACTCTCCATTATGAATAATGGCGATCATCCTGTCTCCAATTCTTGCCCTTCGCTGCTTATTGCTTCCAAGAAGCTCCTTACGACTGTCCATACATTTTTTCCATTCTTTGATTGTTATGTCTCCACTTCTTTTAGAAACCTGGTATGGACAGTTGAGATTCGTAGGACGACCTGGTTGTATGTTCAAAACATGAAGGCTACCATGCGTATACATCATATGAGGCACACAATCATTCGGGATTATATGTTGAAAAACATAGTAATAACTTCGTAGTTAGCAATGATGTACGTACTAGTTTTAGAAGTGTGCAAAAAGATGCACGGATGTTGTAATAGTAAAAAATAATCTTACCAGGGTATCTCCATGGTAGTTACCGTAGTTCAACACGTGCACTAGTGGCACGTATTGACCATAATGTTGAGGAGTTTGATTGTAGATATTGTAATTCTCAAGATCAGTACAAAATCTGACCAGATGATTTTTCTCCTGATAAGTTAATTCGGAGCCTTCGGTGTAGTAGGTTCTGTCTACCATCTTTCACACATTCTTTGAAGAATGAAAATAAGCTGTCAATGGAGATAAGTTGTCAACTATATATTTTGAAATAAACAATATAAATTACTTAATAACTATGTTAAGCTCACATGGGGGAAGAATTGGAGGTGTATCCACAAGGACCCAAATCGAAGGTCTCTCTTGCTCGATTGTAGGATCACCAAGATCCATGGTGACAAGCATACCCTCATCAAGACCATACATCTTGCAAAGTGCTTCCTAATTTTTGCAACCAAAATGGGTTACACTCTGAGCATTGTACAGCTTTACTTGAAAATCCACACCATGATGGGTACTTAGGATAATTTTTTTGGTTTCGAAACTTTCATGGTCTTCAAAACCCATCCTCTCCAAGACATAGCGTCTTGCAAAGCATGGGATAAGCTAGTCGAATTGGAAAAGATGAAAAATACACGTTAAAATAGTTGAAGTCGTGCTTAATTACGAAAAAAACTATTGTCGTCGTTGCGTACCGTATGAACATTGCAGGTCTCCTCGAGCTTAATGTTGAAGCGCCGATCTTCGTCCAGCTCAATGAACCTGTCGCAGATACCTCGGTCGTCGTGGCACCAGTCGTACTCCCCCGGGCGGTTTTCGTCGTCCGATGAGTACGACATTTCCGGCCTACGTTCAGAATTCAAATATTAAACTAGATCATTATTATTAATCACGGGTTGACTATCGATAATCGATGTACGTAGCTCCTCCTTTCATTCCCGAATGCATTATTATATCAAATTGTCTAGCACACGAGAATGAAGGAGAACTTATCCAATATGAGCATTCAATAAGCAAAACCAAATCATAAAATAAGCAAAACCAAATCATAAAATAAAGTATAGTATTCAAATTAGCATCCATTCAATAATTATAAGCAAAAGTACATCATCTCTTGGTGTCCGTACATCGTCGAATATTATCACTAATACAACTAGAACCGTAGCGCCCGACGGGTATCGACGCGGGCGGTGGACACCCAAAGATAAGGAACCATCACAGGATCATAGCTCCAGTGAGATCCCTGAAGAACCTGCCAGGTATTGTCGAACCTGCCCTCCAATGCAACCATGTAGCGACGAACGTGCTCGTCCTCCTCGCTAACACGGTGACGTACCACCTCCGCGGTGTCCGAATGCCTCACCACCGTCACTGGCCCACGCGACCGCCACCAAACAAGGATCGGGTCAACAACGGGCTGCCTCCTCACCAACCTACGTCCCCCGGAAGGTAGCACCTCCCAATACCAGCCCGGCGGAGCCCAGTCCCGAACATGGCCCTGATCAAGCAGGCCTCCACAGCCGAGTCGACGACGACGAGGATGCAGGATAGGCATCGCCGACGTCGATGCGGCAACTACTTCTATATATAGTGAAATAAAAGTAGTTTTATTAATTAAATCAACTATCTAGTTCAACTACTAAGCACTTACTATAAATAAATAAGTAGTACTTACTAAAAACAAACTACTCCTATATATAGTAAAATAAATTAGTTTATTAAATCAACTAGCTAGTTCAACTATATATAAACTACTTCTTATTTTTTTCCTTTTTCTAAATACTATGAACAAAAAAATCATTAAAATTCTATGAACAAAATTAATTACTACACATCTAATCTAACAAAAAAAATCTATGAACTACATATCTAAATTACTACACATCTAATCTAACAAAAAAAATCTAATTAATCTAACAAAAAAATCTAACATAATATAAACAAATTAATTACTACACATCTAATCTAACAAAAAATATCTAATGTAACAAAAAAAAATCTATGAACTACATATCTAAATTACTACACACATCTAATCTAACAAAAAAATCTAATTAATCTAACAAAAAAATCTAACATAATATAAACAAATTAATTACTACACATCTAATTTAACAAAAAAAATCTAATCTAACAAAAAAATCTAATTAATCTAACAAAAAAATGACGGTGGCTGGCGTACGGCCGGCGACGGCGACGGCGAGGTGCTCACGTACGGCCGGCGACGGCGACGGTGAAGGCGACGACGAGGTGCGGAGCGGGGCGGCGACGGCGTCGAGGCGGCACAGGCCGGGGCGGCGTCGTCGATCGGGGCGGCGCGGGCGGGCTGGGCGGGGCGCGCGGGCGGCGACGGCGCGGGGCGGGGCTGGGCGGGGCGGCGACAGCGTCGGGGCGTGGCGAGGCGGGGCAGCGACGGTGTCGGGGCGGGGCGGCGACGGCGAGGTGGCAGCAGGGAGACGCGCGGCGACGAGAGTGGAGCAGGAGAGATCGAAGTCGCGCTAAGTGCTGTATATATAGCAAAGGCTTTGGTCCCGGTTCGTGGCACAAACCGGGACTAATGCCCCCTTTAGTCCCGGTTGGAGCCATCAACCGGGACCAAAGGTCTTCGTATCTAAAGAGCGGCATTCGTCCCGGTTGGTTCAACCAATCGGGACCAAAGAGTGGCATTGGTACCGGTTGGTGCCACCAACCGTTACCAATGGACCCGCCTAACTACTTTTTTATTTTCTGCAGCTGTTTTTTTGTTGATTCTTCCTGCAGCTATTTTTTTAGTCCCACCTCTCCAAGCGAGAGGCACTCGCAGCTGTTTATAAGCCCTGAGTGCAGAGACGATGACGAAGAGGCTCAATGCTCCTGCACGTTGGTTAGCTTCAAGCCTTGAGGAATACGGTAGACTGCACAGAGCTATGTGCAGTGCAGTTGACACTATTCCGAAAGGCTTGAAGCAAATTAACAAGCATTGCGCCTCTTTTTATTTTTAATGACTTATTACAATTCATAAATAAAAAGAAAAAAATAAATATAGCAGAAAAGAAAAAAACTATATAGAAAACTACTCAGAAATGAATAGAAGCAAAAAATAGTTGTGATTAACTGTACTAAAAAAGGAGCATAGATCCTTATTTTTAATGACTTATTACAACTCAGAAATAAAAAGAAAAAAATAAATATAGCAGAAAAGAAAAAAAACTATATAGAAAACTACTCAGAAATGAATAGAAGCAAAAAATAGTTGTGATTAACTGTACTAAAAAAGGAGCATAGATGCTTATTTTTAATGACTTATTACAACTCAGAAATAAAAAGAAAAAAATAAATATAGCAGAAAAGAAAAAAAACTATATAGAAAACTACTCAGAAATGAATAGAAGCAAAAAATAGTTGTGATTAACTGTACTAAAAAAGGAGCATAGATGCTTATTTTTAATGACTTATTACAACTCAGGAATAAAAAGAAAAAAAATAAATATTGCAGAAAAGAAAAAAAACTATATAGAAAACTACTCAGAAATGAATAGAAGCAAAAAATAGTTGTGATTAACTGTACTAAAAAATGAGCATAGATGCTTATTTTTAATGACTTATTACAACTCAGAAATAAAAAGGAAAAAAAAATATAACAGAAAAGAAAAAAAACTATATAGAAAACTACTCAGAAATGAATAGAAGCAAAAAATAGTTGTGATTAACTATACTAAAAAAGGAGCATAGATGCTTTTTTTTAATGACTTATTACAACTCAGAAATAAAAATAAGAAAATAAATATAGCAGAAAAAAAAAAACCATATAGAAAACTACTCAGAAATGAATAGAAGCAAAAAATAGTTGTGATTAACTGTACTAAAAAATGAGCATAGATGCTTATTTTTAATGACTTATTACAACTCAGAAATAAAAAGAAAAAAAATAAATTTAGCAGAAAAGAAAAAAAACTATATAGAAAACTACTCAGAAATGAATAGAAGCAAAAAATAGTTGTGATTAACTGTACTAAAAAAGGAGCATAGATGCTTATTTTTAATGACTTATTACAACTCAGAAATAAAAAGAAGAAAATAAATGTTGTGATTAACTTTACTAAAATATGAGCTTAAATGCTTATTTTTAATGACTTATTACAATTCAAAAATAAATAGAAGAAAAAATAGTTATGATTAACTTTACTAAAAATGAGCATAAATGCTTATTTTTAATGACTTATTACAACTCAGAAATAAAAGGAAAAAAATAAATATAGCAGAAAAGAAAAAAACTATATAAAAAACTACTCAGAAATGAGCATAGATGCGCTTATAGAGGAAATTCAACTTAAATTCATAACAAATTTCAAGAGAAATTCGTATGAATTTAGGCTAAATTCCCTATATAAAGGCATCTATTTTCATTTTCAGAGGAGCTCAATAAGGCAGAGAGGGAGGGGCTTATAAACCGGTCTGATTCCCCTTTGGTTGGCGAGGTGGGACTAAACTTTGGCCGCAACGAGGTCCAACCCTTTAGTCCCGGTTGGTGGAATGGACCGGGACTAATGGCCGTCCTTTGGTCCCAGTTCAGGCCACCAACCGGGACCAATGGTGGTCGGCCAGGAGCGAGGACCATTGTTTCCGGTTCGTCCCGCCAACCGGGACCAATAGGTCCAGACGAACCGGGACCAATGGCCCACGTGGCCCGGCTGGCCCCCGGGGCTCACGAACCGGGTCCAATGCCCCCATTGGTCCCGGTTCTGGATTGAACCGGGACTAATGGGCTGGACCGGCCTGGACCATTGGCCCCTTTTCTACTAGTGTTCCCTATTACCTAGTGCACCCTACAATTTCAATTAAATTAATGCACCCTATAACACTACAAGAAATATGTTAATCCATGACGGATTTCGGGTGACGTTCATGAAAACTGTCACAGGAACCGTCATGGATCAATAAGATGCGAATGACGCCCAAAAACGGCAACCCCTTGATGACGGGCATTGAAGGACCGTCACAGAAACTGTCACGAATTAACCAGCTGTGCCCCTTTTTTTTCTTTCTTTAGTTGCCATATGAGCCGTCATGGATGGCTCATGCTGATGTGTCCGTTGTGTCCGTTTATTTTGGTCCACTTATCAGTCAGCAGTACATAAAAGTTGGAAAGAAAGGACGCGCCTCATGTTTGAAAGAGCGCGCGGAGGTGCAAAATTTTAAGTGGCCAACGCGGCAGGGTGGAACTTTTTGAGCCAACCCATTTATTTATTAACTCCACTGTCCACACACACCTAACCCTAGTTTCCCATTCTCTCCTCCCGTTCCCTCAGCCGCCACCACTCCACCAATCATCCTCCGCCCGCTCCATGTCGGCGCTGCCGCATAATAGTCTCCCCTCTCCCGATCCATCGATCCCCTCTCTTCTCCCCCTCTATGTGCGTCGCCCCGTCCTCATCTTTCCCATGGCCACGGTCACTAGCCCCCACCCCAGTCCAGATCAATCCGGCTTCCTTGGTTGCACTTGAGCAGCACAAACCCATGATGTGCTGTCCATCTCAACCAGATCGACGCCGACGAGAAGGACAAGGTGGCGGTAGCGGCGGCGAGCTCATCGTTCTCTACCAATGGATTTGGAAGTCTCTAATGTCCTGTGCGGCGGCCACGGATCCATCTTCGGTCGGCGGCGAGCTATGGTGAGATACAGGTGGCACCGCAGCCACGGATCTAGCCACTCCCTTCTGCCATCCGTGCTGCAGCAAAGGGCGCTGCCTCTGCGGATTTGCCAGGGGCCTCTGCCTGGCGCTTACTTGCTGCTCTTCGTCCTCATCTCCGTGGGTGAGTTCGTCCCGTTTAAGCTCTGATCTTACCTACTGCAGGGCTAGTCGATTGGTCCGCGGTTCATTTGTATTCTGTCATAGTTCGTTGGGGATGTTCGTGGTTATCTGGTTAGTTATTTCTGGGTACATGTGCAAAATATAGGTTCTGTTTCTTGGTACTCTTGAACTGGAAGATATGTTGTGTTAGCAAATGCAAGTCTGTATGTCATGGTCATGTTCTCAATCCGCAAACAAATAAATCCTTGTCATGTTGTTTGTCCATGTGTCCCATATACATCCACTCTTCTTCCTTGCATACAAGGAGGGGTTCGTCAATATGAATTTCATGTCTGGCTCAGATTCAGATTGTTTTGAGTACATTAATTGGCCTGATATTGGATTTGAGTGCACTAAAATTGACTTCATACTGAATTCAGATTGTTTGAGTACACATTATTTAGCCTGGTGAT
Source organism: Triticum timopheevii (assembly GCA_963921465.1). Taxonomy (NCBI): domain Eukaryota; kingdom Viridiplantae; phylum Streptophyta; class Magnoliopsida; order Poales; family Poaceae; genus Triticum; species Triticum timopheevii. The sequence continues at coordinate 52,913,572 of OY997266.1, forward strand.
TAGATTCAGATCTCATGTATATGTGTTGAGTAATGCCACTGAAGTATTGATCCAAGGGACAACTGAACGAGCAACCCCTGCTTTTATACATGCAAATTTTGACTCTGCCATGGTTAGTAATGTTCCTCATGTGTTGCGGTGTAGTCTATTGTTTGTTTGTCTAAGTCTTGTATGCCAGTTATTTAAGTGCTTAAATAGCAGGTGCGGCAAACTAGGATTCATCTGGCATTTTCATGGAATTAATGTGCTTGCACTGTTTCAAAATTCAGGAATGGATTTCTTGGAAGTTGGCCTTGTAGCATTTCCGCTTCAAGAAAATGGAGCCAGTGGTTATGATCTCTTTTGGCACACAACTTAATTTGTTATCTCTGAAACTGTCGCTAGTGTTGATGTACTGCTCAAGGTATGTTACTGCTTAGTCTTTATGATGTAGCTACATTTTTCATGATTCTGTGATATACTCACATGCTTCATTCTTAATTAAGATATATTGTGTTGCCGATCCTTCGCTCGTTGGACGTACCCTGAGACGCACGATGTGCTCGCCAATGAGGCGCTCCAGCAGGGGCTCGAGGACTCCAGTTAGCCCACACTCCCGCAGCTCTACATCGATGGCGAGTTCACTGGTGACTGCGACATCACTGTCGGCATGTATATATGTGCTTTCTGCCTTCTCCCATGATTATGGTTCAGGACGTTGATGCCCTCTGTTACTGGAAGTACACATACATGGTATCTGTTCTGCGAGAAGCTTGTTTTGTAATCTATCATATATGTTCAATTGTGGATGATAATGGTCAATTTGGCATGTGGAAACTCCATGTCTGCGTAGACGTTTCATGCATATAATTTTCTCATGTTGAAGGCATGGTACATTTTTGTACCTGGCAGTGTCCATGGCAATGTCAAATGTTTTATAGTTGATTTCTTCACATTCAACGTGCACATGGAACTCTAGCTGTGGAATAGATGCTCTCTACTTTCCTTTTCCCACAACTGTGGTTCAAAATTTGAGTCTTTCTGTTATGGTTGTACATACCGGCGATATTATTTCTGAATTGTTTTGTGAAAAACTTGTTCTGTGCATCAGGCATACAAATACATTTGTTGATTTTACATACTTGTAGCAACAAAAATGAGTGGGCCATGGCCTATGGTTCCTTGAGTATTCTGTGTGATGTAGTGCGTGTGTAAGCTTTCGGGATCAGTGATCCTATGCTCTAGCACTTAGCCAAAACTACAGTATCAGAAAATATGCATGCCAGTTTTACGATTAGCTTTAGATAGTTTTTGTTCTCTCAGCACCAACAACATTACATAATGTTGCTCAGCCTTTGGTGTGTCTACAATAAGTTCTGAGGAAGCATCTATACTGTAAACCTTGAAACTGTGTTTTATGACCACAAGTCTCCAGGATGCTTTGAATTACCATCCCATAACGTGATGACAACCATTGCAAGTTCTTTTCCAGATTTACTTATGAGTAACAAAAATCACTTGCCTGTTGTTGGTTCATGAAACCAACTGTGCTCCAGCACTTCTGCACCATGGTTATCGAACTACAACAATAGTATCCCCAGTGCCAGAATGCGTGGATACTTCATGGAACCAGCGTATCTGTATCAGGTCCATTTTTAAATTAGTACACGATAGGAAATAGGAAAGCAATGTGCCAGTTCCACCAAGCTGTTATCTTTTCTTTCCCATTTCCCAATTGTATTCCATTCTTTACTGGTTGTTTCCCCAACAACCATTGTAAGACTATTTATTTGTTGCTCCTTTATTAATGAAAAATGGCTTACAGTAGGGTTTTTGCCCTACTGTTCTTTGGTAAAAAAAAAATAGAAGAACCAAATAAATCTCATTCTGTTCTTGAAATCATTGCAGATGTATCTCCCTAGCTTTTTAAACAATTGACTAGTTAAAGGGTAAAAGAAGGACCAAGACTCACACTGGTAATTGTTCATCTTTCACGAGGAATATATTTTCCATGTTTGTTTTCTGTTAGTAAATGTTTTCTTATATTAATCATGATACCTAATGAAGCTTAGAGCATGGTAATTAATATGTAATCATTATCTTACGAACATGACTTTTCTAGGAAGTAATTTAATCAAAGTTTTTAACTAAAGTGATTTTGGTGGCTCGTTGCTGCATGCATGTACATAAATATTAACAAAATAGAAATTATCACATTAATAAAAAGGATTAATCCCAAGATTCACTATGTAGTCCAACAAAATTATAGGTTGTTCCTATCACAAAAGTATTCAATATCGTAGGATAATTGTAGCTCCCAGACCATGCTCTTGGTGTAATTTTTCATTAGTGAGCGTGGTAATTGGAAAACGCTATCCATATACAAACTAATTGAAGAATATATATTCTTTAAAAATAATTGAGGAATAGTTCATACATGAAACATGAGCTCACTCGCCCCATGCTGTCGGGGTATGCGCCGTGCCAAGATGCATTGGATTTTTTGATGTTCTCTTAAGGTTTGTTGACGTGCAGGCAATATTGAGCATGGGTTGAGGTGAGATATTGGCGTATAAGGTTTTCCCTCCAATGAAGTGGTGGCAATGGCTGGATCCATGTCCAGAAATGCATGGGGATGACCCCTGGTTGTTGTTCGACCAGCCTTGAGCGGGGCTGTGGTGCTGCAGAATAAACATAGGGTGTTTGTTGTTTTAAGTTTCTTTTTTTGCTAGTACTTGACAGATGTATTGTTCGGCTATAACTGTAATTTTAAGTTTTTTGCTAGTACTTGACAGATGTATTGACAGATGTAATTTTCTTTTATTGAATGACATAAGCATATATTTTATGAAATGAGACTGACATTCCTAAAATTGTGATCGACCAAAACAAATGAGATGGGCTAATTTTTGGGATTGAAACTTGTGTGCCTTGGACATACGTGAAATTTAATGGGCCAAAATTCCAATTGGGCCGATTCCTATGTGGGCATTTGTCTTACTTAGATTGAGCTAAAATTTAGTGGGTCGGAAATCATATTGGGCCGACTACTTCATGGGTTGCCACGTCAGATCCATGTCAGATGCTGATGTGGTAGATAGGTTAACGCCGTCAAGTTAGTGCCATCCATGACGGACAAGAATCGTCATGGTCCGTGACGGTCTTGGATGATCCGTCATGGAGTGTACAGTGGTCAAATTATGACGCGATATACATGACGGATTTCAGATCCGTCATGTATTCCCCTCCACGACAGTTTTGCACAGATATGTGACGGATTGAATCTGTCATGGATTAACAGAATTCTTGTAGTGTAATTTCAGTTAAACTTGTAGGGAAAAGATCTGACCACATCAATGGATGAAGAATTGATATGGGTTTCCATGGGTTTTAACAGTCGGGTCATGACATGCGAAAAGTATGATGTGAATGGGTATCGCTTCCATATAGAGGAGCACCAGATCGAACAGTCGGCCTGATCCCAAAACTGTAAATACCGTAGTATTCACTGAAGGAGATAACAAAGTAGATTTTTACGGAAGGGTAGGAAAAATATACGAGCTTACATTCAACAGTGGCCGCGAAACCCTAAGTCTCACTATGTTCAAATGCCGATGGTTCGACCCCAAAAAGGGTCTGAGACATACACCTTCTATTAGTTTAGTTGAAGTTAAAGCATCAACCATCTATGCCGGAGCTAATCTTTTTATCGCGGCTACCCAGGCCACACAAGTATATTATCTGCCTTACCCATGCCAAAAAGATTGCCTAAAGGGTTGGGAAGTTGTGTTCAAGGTGTCGCCACATGGTAAGCTACCGGACCCGACCGATGATGATTACTACAAAATAAACCCCATGACATACGAGGGAGTGTTCTTTCAAGAGCAACATGATGATGTGGTCCGAAACAAGGACGATGATGACTTGGTTTATGTTGATCTGGACCCAAACAATGACAATGCACAGAATGATGGTGAGGCAATTGTGAATCAAAGAGACATAATTATGCTTGAAAAGTTAAATGAAGAAGCTGACGATGAGGAAGAGCCTCCACCTCTGTCAAACAATGAAGAAGATATACATGATAGTGATGATGAGACCGGTCGGCAGATAGATTACAATAATGATGATTCGTATGGGTTCTAGAAAATGCAAGTTCTTTTAATGACGATTCAAATAGATTACAATAGTTCTTAATGTGCTCTTCTGTTATTAATGTTCTTTTATGTATGCTTAATGTGCTCTTCTGTTATTAATGTTCTTTTCTGTATGCTTGTTTATTTGATATCCTTACTATTTGTTTATTCTCTTCTCAATCCAGGTTTTCTCATCATGGGCAAGTCCAGCGGCGCGGGTTTCCTAAGCAAATTCAAAGGACCTACTCGGAGTGGATGAGCCCACAAGGTCCCTCCCCCCCCCCCCCCCGACTACTTAGGATGACACCTCACACGGAGGTCGAGGGGTCGGTAGGGGGATCTTCTTCGATGACCTCCTATACTGAGCCACCTTCTGAGTCTGAGGAGGAGGAGGAGGAGGAGGTTCGTGATGAGGAGGTTCGCAAGGAAGAGGAGGGCGAGGAGGAGGAGTGCGAGGAGGAGGGTGGTGGAGGGGAGGGTGACGCCGAGTTGTGGGGTGACTTGCCGTCGGGTGGTCCGAAGGGGTGGCCGCGCTACACCACCTTCTATCAAGGCCAACAAGTGGCTCATTGAACCCGCGGGATAGAGTAAGTGCCTCTCAATCATATTTTGAACACATGCCAACATTTTTATTGTACACATGCTAATTCTTTGATTCTTTTGCAGGAACTGGATCCATAAGGGAAAGGGCCGTAAACCGAACAGCATTATCATTGTCCTGTTGAAGGAGTTTTGGCCGGGCCTATTCTTCCCGCGGCCAAATAGGGACCCGGAGCTACAGGTTTTGGCCACGAGCTGGACCCACTGCGAGGCTGCCAACCTCGCGGAGTATGGGACGACCGCTAAGGCCGTGATCACCAAATTTTGGGTAAGTTCTCTTCAGAATCACTTGTCTTGAGTTTCGTTCATAGTTTATCATCGAATCACTCAACTCATGCCTTGTTTGCTTCTAGGTTTATGCATGATTACAGCAATTCTATAGAGTTCCTTGACGAGCACAAGGCCAAAGCCGACGTGGTCTTGTTGGCGGTTGCGAAGAAGAAAGCTCATCAGTTGCAGTACGAGGTGCATTGGGTTGCCATCTCGCACTACTATCACTCCTACCTTCATCAAAATATGAGCAAAAGAGAAGCGCAGAAGCAACGACTTACCTTGAACAGGGAGCAGTAAGTATTAGAGACTTTCCATTCCAACGTATAAGCAGTCAATTTCATTGTTTCGTGCTGACATGCCATGCTTCCATTATTTAGGTTATCCCTCCTTGGTGCTTTGGAAAGGATGAGGGATGGGCGAGTTTGGTGGATAGGTGTCTCGGCGATGATGCAGAGTTTGCTGCCAAGAGCAGCAAGAGCCGGGCTAACCGTGGAAAAAACGGAACACACGGCCAAGGAAACAGGAGCCACTGGGGCTTCAAGGCCATGAAGATATATCTATATGTATGATGCAGCAGCAGTTGAGTGCAACAATTGTAGGTGAAGTGAGCACTCTACTAGAAGTAGTATTCTTTTTTTTTTTGCGGGGGACTATAAGTAGTATTCAGAGATACAAACTTGAACATCACAAAAAATATTTAGCATCACAAAAAATATTTATTCTACACTAGAGGTGGTAGAGACTTTAAAATTTCCTCTACTAACCTACTCCCAACCGCGCTCTGCCGCCCGTGTGATTTCGCTTCCGGCGCCACAGTGAAACTAACCTTCTGTGCTTACTTTTCAAAGCTATATACACGGTGTGAAAAGCTAGCTCTGCTTGGTAAATGAGACTAAACTTCTAGAGTTTTTGCTAATTATCTGGTGATTTTGTTTTTGCGCACAGTAGTATGAATAGATTATTTAAGAACAAAAAATAAGTAGCTTGCCAAATGCCAAATATCTAACTGCTACTGAACGCCTAAACCAATCAAGATTATCATAGTATTGTTAGAAATGAACCTTTGGGTTCAGATAGTTTAGAAAATTCAGAGTTAGATGTATCATCATATCTAAGACCTTGTTAGCAACAAATGCAATAAATAAATAGGAACCACGTATAGCTATACAAGTATCATATCTATAGTGGGAAGCATCATTTCAACTTAAAGTTATAAAATTTTAACACGGTTATCATAGTATCATACTCCCTCCGTCCGGAAAAGCTTGTTCCAAGCTTGTTCCTCAAATGGATGTATCTAGCACTAACTTGGTGCTAGATACATTCATTTGAGGGACAAGCTTTTTGGACGGAGGGAGTATCTATGAAGGAGAATGTATCACGAATGAAGAAACAAGCAGACTGAACACTTAAGTGGAACTCACTGGTACAGTAGGAAACTGGTCATCTACTTCAATGATTTTTTTTCAACTGAAATTTAGCGAGTTCTGTCATTTTGTGTGATATTTTGAAATAAGATAGTTTAGAAATTTAAAAGCCTATCATCTTCTTTGCCTTACTTGCTTCCTCTCTCAACATGATGAGTTCTTCCCGCCTGCTCATATCGCGGTCACCCCGAGGGGGAAGATTCAACTTTCCATATCTTATTTCGATCGGCACTTGGACGATCTTCCAGATCAGCATTAGTACCATCATCATCGAATACTAAATCGTAACTTCTGCGGTTGTTCCTGCCTCTGTGAGTGTTTTGATCTTTCAGAACATAATTGGTGCCTTTGTTTTCCTCCTCAACACCTTGATCACAATCTCGGGCCAGGTGATCTGGGGCACCACACTTGAGGAGGCACCCATCATCTTTATTGGCATTTCGTTTGCTTTGCCTGAACCGACCCCGCGGCTTTGGGACATTTTGTGCAAAATCAACCTGGATCCTCCTGTCATGAATCAGACTATTCTCCATCTTAAAATATGCACGCTCACAGTCCTCCTTTGCCTCGAATTCAGTGAAAGCATAACATAAGCTATCTCCAGTCTTGCAGTCACGAATTATTTCAGCCGATGTCATGGTTCCGAAACTAGAAAAGATTGTATGCAGATCCTCATCTTGTGTAATTGGGTTAAGGTTACAAACATACAAGACATTGTCTGGTGGTTCGACGCCTGGAATGTGTTCGCCGCAGTGATCACAGCTAACAATCACGACACTAGCAAGTGCATCATCCAAAGGAACGTCTAAGCGGTCTTCTGCAATCTCGGCACGTGGCTTTCCTATGGGAGAATTCCCAGGGATGAGTTCTGCCAGCTGAGGAGGATCGTCGAAAGGATCGTCCAAGACATATGTATGTTTAATCCTTATGTCCATGAATGGCCTTCCTTTATCATCAACGTATGATTGATTTATCTTTGCCAGTGTGTCGAGACATTCACTCTCAGGAACCATCCCAAACACGGTGTGTTTATCATCGAGATGGTCCGCGCCGTCCCGCGAGGTGAAGTAGAACAGCGAGGCACCTGTCATGGCCACGGTGCCGGCCTTTGAATGCCTCAGTTGCGGACGGATCTCGCCGTCCGAAAACCGATCTTGGTCGCCATGAAAATGAAGGAGCTTGTACACGGAATCGCCTCCGGTGCCAGTTCCGGTCGGGTCGCCGGTGTGTGCCAGGAAATTCCTCTCCACCCTGTGGAAGAGGCATGCAGCCGTTGTAGTACTTGATCTTGCAGAGCTTGAGGAAGTTCTTGATTGTGAGGGGGCACTCGTCTGTGTGCAGATCCACGTCAATGTGGCCCACACTCGTAACGATTAGTGCCGCTGCCGCCTCGAACCCCGATCTGCGTCCTGCCGGCCGGTCGATCCCCACACGGGAACAAATTTTCTGCGGTCGATCCCTTCCTCCGTCCTCTATTTTTTAGGGTATAAACCCTTACGGAGGGAATAGTACTTATGCACGCACATAATGTGTGAGGTCAATGCGGCCGTCTAATGTGTGAGGACTAGTTCGTGATGGAGTTCGAGTCTAACCAGGCTAGGTTAAGTACCGATCAATGCAGCCGTCTTTCCGAGTCCGGTTTGTAATCTGAGTCAAAGTATGAGTAGCTTTTTTTTTTAGCATCAGTACAGACACAGGCGCTCATATACACACGCATATACTCACCCTATGAACGCACACACGCACACCTATGAGCATCTCCGAGAGACTGAGCCGGCATATCATCTTGAGATTTACGAAGCCACCGTAGGCGCCTCGTCGTCGACGGGCCACTGAAAGCGCATCGCCGGAAATTCTGAAATAAATACAGGAATAATGCGAGCACCAGGAGTTGAACCCTGGTGGGTTGGGGATACCACTGTCCACCTAACCATCTCAACCATAAGTTGGTTCGCAGTATGAGTAGGTCTTAGGTCGTTTGGTTTGTGCATATGTATGCACCGTACTACATCAGAGTATACCATTGTCTTCTTTCCAGATTAACCCGAGCGCGTTTTCCTACCCTAGCCGCCGCCACCACCAGGCGACTAGGGAGGCGAATTTTTTCTTCCTCCGATCTCCACCGGCCGGGGCGCTGGCCCCCTCTCCCTTCGGCCGCTGCTCCGGCAGCAGGAGGGAGGGGGGACCCGTTCCTCCCCTCTGTAGTTAGATTTTGCATTTGTGTGTCGTGGTGCGTCATTGGGGTGGTGGGAGCGGCGTTTGGACGAATAAATCTGCTTCAACTCCACTCCCGCACCGGCGGTGTCCTTCATGGCGGCGTCTCGGAGTTGATGGCATCGTGTCTCTGCCGATCCCTCATATCGACAACGTTAGGGTTCATGGATGGTGTTGGCAAGGCGGCGGTGACGACTCCATCAGGTGTGTCTCTCCTTCTGCTCTGTCCCCGTTGTTGTGGCGTTGTCTCCGACGTCATGGTGGAGCTGGAAGGTTTTGTTGCTCAGGAGTATGCGCATGCGGTTGTCTACGCAAATGACAGCTGGAAGATGGAGTATCTTGAGCTGGGTCCGTGGTCGAAGGTTGACAGTACTGGTTTCCTCCTCTGACGTCGCCGTCATGCGGGGGTTTCAGTTCTGAAGTTCGATGGCGTGTCCGGGGACATGTTACCCCGGTCTGATTCTTTCAACGGGTATGGTTTTGCTTATGGCAAACTACTTTGGAACTCCGCAAAGCTGTTGATCAACGATGGAGCTGCGTCGAGCTTGGGTGAAGAGGTAATCTGTCTTTTTTCTCTTTGGTGGCCGCTTCGGTGGCGTCAAAGAAAAGGAACATGCGCTGGTATTTTGCATAGGATTTTCCTATCTTTTCAGTCATGTATGATCGGTGCTTACGTGCCTTGTAACTTGATCATTATTCTATATAAATGAGACATGTATTACCATGCAACAAAAAAAATACATCAGAGTATACCGAGAGAAAAGGCGGAAAAGAGAAATAAAGAGAAGACTAAGGGTATGAGATGTACTCTCGGCTACCAGTTTTTTCGTGTGCATGCGTTCGTCGATTTTGATGTGATCAATCCATGAGTGAGTTTCAACAGAAATGTATCACTCCGGCAGAAATTGATAGTTGGCTACTTTTAACCCCGAGCTTCCTAGCACTTATAGCTTGATGGATGATTGTAATCGGATGTTGATTATTAATAAAACTCCCATAGTTCAATGAAAAGAAAACTAGACTCGTGTACACGGCCACCTCCATGTCTGACATGCTTCGATTTTCCCCAACATGTTGATGTACAAAAACATGAACAAAGAAATGGTGATGGCGAAGATTATGAATTATAACTTTCTTAAAAGCTCCCATTCAGGCCTTCGTTCTGAAGATCCTTTTTCATGATGTCCATTTTGTCATATGTAGATTGCAATGGTGTTTCGAAGGTCCATAGAAGTCACTGAGCTTCACTCACAATGCACCGACGAAGAGTGCAAGAGGAAGACGACGTCAATATCTCCAAGGATGTATGTGTAATTTTAAAATATGTATAAGGATGGCCTTGTAACGTTTGATTGACTTGAATATAGGGCCTTTGACCTCTTCAAATTAAAAAAAGACGCTCCTCGTGCATGAGGTGACCCCCACATTTGTCAACATACATGACGCTATTGGAGCAATTCCAGGCCGTGTAAAGTCTAGCATCTTATACACTAGATTTCAGAATCGCCATAGGAATCGAGTAGATCCACTGTCGTAAAGAGCTGGCTGAAGAAATGGACTTCTTTATGGCTCGATATTTAGCGTGCACGATGATGATATTCTTTACATGATGGACAAGGTGAATGATGAAGACGACGATGGTTGGGCCGTCGTTATCGACATGAAACGTGCGGTGGTGGAGGCACTCTCCATGTTTTCTATCGAAGGGAACCACTTGCTCAATACAATGTGTTGGTGTCTTCCCCAAGTATCTGAACAAGGACCAAGGTTGTTCTTCCTTCTTTCCCCCTGATGACGACTCTCGAAGGAATCTGTGGAAGAAGAGGAAGAAGAGAATGGGGAGTGGAGGAAGAAGAAGTAGTAGACGCACGTCTTGGATCGCCGACACGGATTGATGTGTTTGCTCTGTTTTTTTGGCTGCATACTGATCAGTGGCGGAGCTTCTTTAGAGCCAACCTAGGCCATGCCCCCCCCCCCCCCCCCCCCTCCCCCATTTGTGTAGTTTTCTTACATTATTAGCACATAATTAAACAAAAATGATGGAGTTTCGCCCAATCTTTGAGTGAAAAAATGGCCCCTCCTACATGGGTTAGCCCCTCCTATAATTCCGATCAAGCTCCGCCGCTGATACTGATAGCGATCAATGTGAGAGTGATGCATTGATTCTCTTGGATGTAAACAACACAATCTGCCGTTTTTTAAAAGTTCTTATGTAAATAGAATAATATGTTGTTCTTCAAGAGCTCAGATCGATCAAGCTTAATTTTTGTAAGCCAAAAGGGTTTTTGCGCCTTCTTATGTTTGTACATATTATTACATATACCATACGCACAAGCACATGCCAAAAAAATTAGTCATATGCTAGATGTGAGTTATTTTTGCATTAGTTTTCATCTTCTCTCTACATTAGCCTCTTAGAATCCAGTCTAGTTAAAGGTCAAGCTTTTTATGGCGCATGTCACTTGAAAGATTGAAAGCGAATCCTTTATTTTACTTTTCTCTTTTTTGAAGGAAAACCTCTATTTACATGGTAATTTTTCTATGTATGTCAACTACAAAATATTAAGCTACATTTATTTGCATGTAATCCACTATCTAATCTTTCTAAGCATGCAAGCATGCCACATCACCACCTATGTATGTCAATTATAATTACACCTTTTGCATTAATTTAGCGATGCAATCATGCCACATTAGCAACCTACATGTCGTCCATATATAAGTTATATTTTTTGAATCCATTTCTATATTGTCATATGTGGTATATGTGTTGGATAATTGAAGCATATCTACATAGTTAATGATTTGTATTTTTTTAATTCAAAGAAAATGACATTTTGTTGGTACAATTTAAATTGAGAATATCCTTTTCTGCATTAGTTTAGTTGTTTTTTCTAGCACATACTAATACAGTTGTTTTAACAAGGTTCCCGCGGCAACGAGCGAGGCATTGTTAGTTATCTTTAACGTACACTACCACATGCCATCTTTGTGTGCATATTGTTTTGCCAATCTTATATTTTAAGAGAATTTGTCAAGAATATCATACATAAAACAATTATCATTGTTTGTTAAGCAAAAAGATGTTCACAGTTTTTCTTTAATGTTGTGATTAAAAAGCCATGAAAATAGTTCATGAATGGAAAAAAAAGATTTATGGATTTCAAACTACGTTCATGAATTTTAATAAAAGTTCACAAATGAGAAAAAAAATTACAGACTATACAAATATTCTCAACTTTAAAAATTTTCACGTATTTGAAAAAATATTTGCGGGCTATAAAAATACTCAAGAATATGAACAAGTATGTGGACAGGTAGCGGTCCTAGTTAGAGACGAAGACGAACACCCCTCAATCCAGGTTTGTCAGGCTCCTGATCACGATGAAAGGTTAACCAAACCGTATCCAAAGAATACGTTTTCGCTTACCTAAGACGTAAGCTCATGTTTAAATCGTATCCGTCAAGTAGGCGTACTTGATAACCTCTTCGCCTATTTATATCCAACCAAACTGAGCGCCACACCCCGAATCCAATCCCCCGATCAGCAGCAGATCCACCGGAGGCAAGGCCGGCGTACCATCGACCATCGGAGTTGGGACTGCGCGGCGGCGGAGGCGGGCCTCTCCCGTCGGGTTCACGACGGTTCGGCTCCCGCAGGCGGCGTCCGGCTGAGTCAGGCGGGCGGGCAAGATCCACCGGCCGGGGACTAATTCCTCGGAATTAGCTGTTAATCCCCCGTCGCTTCACGGCAGCACGCATGAGGTGGAGTGATTAATTAGTCCCACCTCGCCATTCCGGGCGGGACCTGCGCCCTTTAAATGCGCCCCATTCGCCGTATCATTCGCCGAGTCTGGTGGCGCAGACCTGTAACTCCAGCTAGCTTCTTCGGGAGCGGAGGGCATTGTTGGCGGGGGAAAGAGCTCGGCTCGCGTGAGCGTCGCCGGCAACGGTGGCGGAGCCGAGCTTTGGGTTGGCTTGGTTGTGTTGTGTGCTGCTGCTGCGCGTGGACTTGAGCCCAGGGCCCGGCAAATATGCGCGGGAGTCCCCGCGCATGGGCATATGCTGCCGGTGACCATTCAAGGGCAGGGCCCGGCAGGCGCGGCGGCAGTTCACCACCGCGCCAGGCATATAGAGTATATATATATGCCGCCGGTTGTGGCAGTACCACGCCGGCGGTGTGCACCCACTGGGTATACGCCGCCGGTGGTCGTACACACCGGCGGTGAACCCGCTTGTAGCCATGCCCCGCAGCCCGTAGGGGGGGTTCCTGGGTTCGTCGCGGGCACACACACACTCCTCCACCCCTACCTCGCCAACTCTTTTGTAGTTTTGCCCCGGCATTGCCTTCTGACATCTATGCTCAAGAAACAGAGCCCAAAGTAAAAAACCTGCTCTGCTTGGTAAATGAGACTAAGCTTTTACAGTTTTTGTCATCCGATGATTTTTTATTTTATTTTCGAGCACTGCAATATGTACAGCTTGATTAAGAACAAAAACAAAGTAGTTTGCCAAACGCCAAATATCAAACTGCTGCCAATGCCTGCTCTGCTTGGTAAATGAGACTAAGCTTCTACAGTTTTTGTTATCAGATGATTTTATTTTCGAGCACTGTGGTGTGGTATTTACAGCTGGGTTCAGTTAGTTTCAGTTAGTTCAGGAAGTTCAGAGTTGAGCGTCGTTTTCTCTTCAGCTAGTATCGTATCTAAGAGCTTATGCCAAAGAGAAAATAAGTAAATAGGCAACACCTATGGCTATCTTATCTAAGGAGTAAAATGTAACAGGATTACAGAATTAACACAGTATCTTATCTAAGGAGTAAAATGTAACAGGATTACAGGAATGAAGAAACATGCAGACTGAATACTCAAGTGGAACTCACAGGAACAGTAGGAAGTCGGTCGTCTACTTCAGTAAATTTTTCAGTTGAACTTTTGCTAATTCTGTCATTCTGTGTGATATTCTGACTAGGGAAATGTTTACAATCGGCAGACCGGCCGAACGCTCGGCCGGTCCAGCGCGAGTCGCACGATTCCACCAGATCAAAGGACGCCTGTAGCCCACTCGCCACGTCGCTACCGCAGCCTCCTGGCCCACCACCGCTCCCCATACCTCTCGACCCCTCTCGACACTCTTATCCCTTTCCCCGTCCATTCATCCCGCTGCTATCTCATCCCCTACCTCTAGCACCGCTCCTCATCCCCTATCAACAGCACGAGCACCCAAATCAGATCGCATGAGAAATCACCTCTGCTCCCCGCCTCCCTTTCTTGCATCTAGATCTGGGCGAGACGGGGCTCTGCTCGTCCACTCCACCCCTTGCTGATGCGAGGAGTAATCAGGGGCTGATGCAACCCGGGAAGCCATGGCTATCCATCTCCTTGTCCTCCCCCTCGACGAGGTTGGACGTTTTGCAACAGGTGAGGCTGGAGGTGGTGGCCACCGGTGATGCGATTTTGCTGCAACCGGCACCGAAAAAGCTACCACCGGCGCCTGGATTTGCTGCAACCAGGATCCACAATTTTTGCTAGGATCCAGGTTTTTTGAGTGATTTTTTTGTTGCAACCAGTCCAAAATTTTGCTACCATCGTTTTGTTTTTTGCTACCACCGTTGGCAGTCTATCTTTTGATTTCTTTTTGCTTAACTAGATCCATCTTTTTTGCTGGAATCACTCAACCTTTTTGTTACCATGGTCTTTGATTTTTGCTACAGCCGTCTTAGTTTTTGCTACCAACCCGTTTTTGACTTTTTTGCTGGATCCATCTTATTTTTGCTGGAACCACTCCAAGTTTTGCTACAATGGTGTTTGATTTTTGCTACCACCGTCTTTTGTGTTTTGCTACTCCCCATTTTCTGATTTTTTGCTGGATTGATCTTTTTTGATGGAACCATTCAAAGAGAGAGAAAAAGGAGGTTGTGAATGGCGTGGAGGGAGATGCAAACATATTTTTTTTTGCTACAACCAGCGTCCTAGGAAGCTTCAACCGAAGGCGATGAATTTTGGCACCACGCAACTGCGAAAGCTGGAACCGTCGCGGAAAAAAGCTTCAACCGTTTTGTGAAAAAGCTTCAATGGCGTGAGAAAAAAGTTGCAGCCGACGACATGGCGGTACGGCAACCGACGGCGAGTACGGTGACCGGCGGTGAGCTGGTGATGCTTCAAGACAGGCCTCAAAGCGTCCTTGACGGTGTCCAGGGCAAAAAGTTGGATGCAATTTTTTAAGGAAAAGAAAGCGATGCAAAAAGATTGATCTGACGGTTGGTGAAAAGATAAACTGACGTGTCAGATGTGACCGGCCGAACCGTTCCGCCGGTGCACCGGCGCCTATCAGTCGCCTTCTGAATATCATAGAGAAATTTAAAAGGTCAAAATGAGTTGGCCAAGTGGCTCGCTCAGCAACTTTTTTCCTTCAGTTGGGCCGCATCTTTTTTCTTCATTCGATTGGGCTGCAGGGAGTCAGTCCATTATATGGGCATGGCCTGCTCCGCATCTTTTTCACTTGATTGGACCGCAGGAAAAAAAATTAAATACTACCTGTGTGGGATTCAAACTCAGGAATCTCTCCTATCGAGATGAAGGCTCCAGCCGACTGACTGATGCGTACGATTGTGTTACAAGAGATGGTTTAGCCAATTGATATTACCACCTCGATTCTTTACACCTAATCCCGTCAATTTAGACCTCCAACCCATGTGGGAGTAATAGGAAGAAGAAGTAGTAGCCGCAGATTGTGGATCGTCGACACAGATTGATGTATTTTCTCTAATTTTTTGGCTGCATACTGATAGTGATCAACGTGGGAGTGCTTCATCCATTCTCTTGGATGTAAACAACATAATCTGTCGTTTTTAAAAGTTCATATGTAAACAGAATAATGTATCATTCTTCAAGAGCTCAAATCAAGCTTAATTTTTGTAGGCCAAAAGGGTTTTGGGGGCCTTCTTATGCATATACCATCCACACAGGCACCGGCCAAATTTTTTAGTCATATGCTAGATGTGAGTTATTTTTGTATTAGTTTTCATCTTCTCTCTACATTAGCCTCTTAGAATCCAGTCAAATTAATGGTTGAGCTTTTTATGACACATGTCACTTGAAAGATTGAAAGTGAATCCTCTATATCTAAATAGTTACAACCCACAAGCAATTTTTCTAAGCATGCAACTATGCCACATCAGCAGTTATGCATGTCAACCAGAAATATGAAGTTACATTTATTTACATGTAATCCATTGTCTAATATTTCTAATCATGCAAAACCATGCCACATCAACACATATGCATGTCAATTTTAAGTTACAATTTTGCATTAATTTAGCGATTCAACTGTGCCACATTAGCAAGCCATACATGACGTCCATAAGTTATATATTTTTGAATCGATTTCTATATTGTCGTATGTGGTATATGCATTGGATAATTGAAGCATGCCTATGTAGTTCATGATTTGCATTTTTTATAACAAGACAATAAAATTTTATTAAGTACAATGTAAACTGAGAGTACCTTTTTCTTGCATTAGTTTAGTTAATTTTCCAGCACTTATTACTACAATTGTTTTAACAAGGTTCACGCGGCAATGCGCGGGGCATTAATTGTCTTGTTATCTTTAATGTACACTACCATATGACATCTTTGTGTGCATATTGTTTTGTCAATCTTATATTTCAAGAGAATTAGTAAAGAATATCATACACATGGTAATTTTCCTAGTTTGTTAAGTAAAAAGATGTGTATAGATTTAGGAAATATGTTGTGAAATGAAAAGCCATGAAAAAAATTCATGAATGGAAAAAAAGATTCATGTATTTCAAACGCCGTTCATGAATTTTAATAAAAGTTCACAAATTTAAAAATTAAACCATACAATTATTCATAATTTTAAGGTATTCACGAATTTTAAAAAATATAAATATGTTGGTTTTAAAAACATATGTGGGTTTTAAAAATACTAACGAATATGAATAAATATTGTTCAATTAAAATGTGAAAATAAAATAGAAAATGAAAAATAGAATTAAGAGAAAAATAAATAGGAATAAATACAAAAGAAAAAAGAAAAACTATTAAAACGATAAAAAAGCAGAGGAAAAAGGTAAAGCAAGAAAACAGCCAATCACTTCTTTTATGTTTGCAAGGGCAGGCAATAACTTTTCAAAAATGCTAGACGTATAGATTTGTTTTAAAAGGATTTACAGACCAACCCTCCTCCTCCTCACTATTCTCTCCCCACTGAGTTTTAGGATGGGGCCCGCCTCATCTAATTACCAATTAAACCAGCCCACCTCAGCATTGCCTGTAAAAGTCCTGTAAAGCCTTTGTATGTCTAGCATTGCCGATAACTTTTTGAAGCCAGAAAAATCGGCTGGGTGTGTATTACTCTCAACCAGCGGCACACACCCGGCGCGTCGGATCCATGGTGACCAGATCCATAGCGAAATGCACGCCTCAATCACAACAAGAAGAGCCCGGGTGATGGTCGTTCCTGCAGGGGAAAAACGTACAACGCCACCGCCACTGATGCTGCTTGCATTGCAGGCTGTGGACAGGTAACGGCACTAGTTAGAGACGAAGACCAACACCCCTCAAATGAGATTTGTCCAAAGAATACGTTTTCGCTGACCTGAAACGTAAGTTTGTGACAAACCGTATCCGTCAAGTAGGCGTACTTGATAACCTCTTGCCCTATATATCCAACCAAACAGAACGCACAAGCCGAATTCAATCCCCCGATCAGCAGCAGATCCATCGGCGGCAAGGGCGGCGTACCACCGACCGTCGGAGCTCGGACTACACGGCGGCGGAGGCGGGCCTCTCCCGTCGCGTTCACGACGGTTCGGTTCGATCAGGCGCCGTCTCGCTGAGTCAGGCGGCCGGGTTCGATCCACCGGTCGGGGACTAATTCCTTGGAATCAGCTGCTGATCCCCCGTCGCTTAATCGCAGCACGCATGAGGTAGAGTGATTAATTAGTCCCACCTCGCCATTTCGGGCGGAACTCGTGCCCTTTAAATGCGCCCCATTCGCCGTATCACTCGCCGAGTCTGGTGGCGCAGACCTGTAACTCCAGCCAGCTTCTTCGGGAGCGGAGGGCATTGTTGGCGGGGGAAAGAGCTCGGCTCGCGTGAGCGTCGCCGGCAACGGTGGCGGAGCCGAGCTTTGGGTTGTGGTTGGTTGTGTGCTGTTGCGCCTTGACTTGAGCCTGGGAGGGCAATGTAGAGGCGCTTAAGAAGTGTGCGCCGGGCATCAATGCCGGCTGGCAGGTGGCCACGGAAGTGGCCGTCACCGGCGAAGCCCGCTACTAACAACCCCTAACCCTAACCTCGCCCCCCGTCTCGCCCCTGTGGGGGGTACTGGGTTCGTCGGCGCATGTCCGTCTCGCCCCGGCATTCTGACATGTATGCTATGCTGAAGAAACCCATCTCAAAGAAAGTAATTCAGAGACGAGACGGGACAAACTCTCTGGCCTCTCAGAAATTTATAATTTTATATACAGCCGATCCAACGGGTAGCACTAGCACTGCAGCACAAAACTTGTCTCAGGTTTTTCACCTCAACGTAGCTTGGATAGGCACCTGTTGTGTTCAGGCTTGCACTGGTTGAAGCTTCGATGCGTGGTCTCAGCTATGGTTGGAGCTTCAGTTTGATCCGACTTGAATTTCTACTCTTAAAATGAGCCATGATATGCTGAGACATCTCTGATGTTCTTATGTGTGCAAATGAGATTGTGAGAACGAGATGGATCAAACGCGCCCCAGAGAAGAACAAACTTTTAAAAAGTATCAGAACTTTTGAACTTATGAGATTGTGAGGACGTCGTTCTTGCACTTGCACACTTCTAAAAATTGCTTTACTAACCTAGTACACATCATTAAATTTCCCCTCCCGACCGCCGATGCCCCTGGAGATTTCACAGGTGGTGCCCCAGCGAAGCCAACCTTCTGTGCATATATTTGTAAAAGCCTGCTCTGCTTGGTAAATCAGACTAAGCTTCTACAGTTTATGTACAGCTTTTTTAAGAACAAAAACAAAAATAGATTGCCAAACGCCAAATATCAAACTGCTGCCAATGCATACACACCGATCAAGATTATCTTACAATATTGTTAAGAGTTGGGTGTCGTTTTCTCTTCAGTTAGTTCAGAAAGTTCAGAGTTGGGTACCTAAGGAGTACAATTTATCACGATGAATAGGAACAGATGCCAAAACATACATAAATAGCTCTACGTATACCTATACCAGAATCATAGTGGGCAACATCCATTGTATTGTCAAGTTAAAACTTTAACACGATTATCGGCATATCATATCTATGTAACACGAAGTAAGAAACAAGCAGACTGAACACTCAAGTGGATCTCACTGGAACAGAAGTAAACTGTTAGTCTATTTCAGTGAACTTTTCAGTTTGCTAGTTCTGCCATTCTGTGTGATATTTTGAACATGATAGTTGACAAATAAAAAAGAAGTTAAAATGAGTTGGTGATTGAGTTGTATGTTATTGCATATTTTCTGTATTTCGCAATCTCTGCTGACCATTGTACCAAAATGAGTGATGTCAATGCTCTATTCTTTTGTGTCTTATAGATGACTCAACCCGATGATCATCACATGGAAATGGAGCAAGTGGGCACTCAGGGTCACTCGCGGCACAATTGTATAGGCTGAATTTTCTGGTGCACAACCATTTTCAAAGGAGGAAGCTTGTGGTTCACAACCATCTTCGTGTGATCACTGTTCTGGCACACAGCAATCTGATGTGGATGAGCATGAGGTTCTTGATTTTGAGAATCGGAAGAATAGTGAGAAATGTAAGGGAAGGACGGAGATGGCACCACGATCAGATATGTGGAACCATTTCATCGAGATTAAGGATGAAAATAATGCAAATATTGTAATCTTGATATGAAGGCTGACACAAAGGACCATGGTACGTTATCCTTGATCAGACGCTTCAATGCGTGCAAGCGTAACCATCACAAGTTCAACAAATATCCAAAGCAGGGCACTTTGCAAGCAACTCAAGGGGAAGGCGTCCGGACTTGGAGGTTTGATCTTGACGCGCTTAGGGAAGCTTTTGCAGAGATGATCATAGAAGGTGAGTTAGTGTTTGCTTATTTTTAGAAGGCGGGCTTTAGAAAATTTATGTCCAAAGCCTGCTCACGTTTCAAACCGCCATCTAGAAGAACATGTACTAGAGACACTGTGTGACTGTTTTTCCAAGAGAAGGCTAAGCTCAAGAAATTCTTCAATGATTCTTGTCAGCGAGTTTGCCCAACAACATATTGTTCGTCTTCTCAATGACAATATGGATATATGACTGTGACAACAAGTTTTATTGATGAATCTTGGAGCCTACAGAAGAAAATCATTGGTTTTTATTGGTGGAGGGGCACAAAGGGGGATGATATAGGAAAAAACTTGGTGAGATGCTTACCTTTTTTTTGAAAAGGAGGTTAAACCCCCGGCCTCTGCATCAATCGATGCATACAACCATCTTTATTAATTATTAGACAAATTACTGACAAGAACATACATCAAGCCATCCGAAGCCATCGCTCACACCTACAAACTCAATAATGTGGACTGCTCTCACCCCCCATATCTAAAACCGGTGTCGTCGCCGATCCATCCACATAACGTATCAGAACCAACAACCAGTGCAGCAGACCTAAAACGCACACCACATGCACACGTTTTAGAAGCCGCCATCATCATCGTACTGCTGATCCATCTTCAGGAGAGAGATCTGCATCATCCTTACCAGCCCAGACATCCGTCGAGGCCACCACGGCTCCCAACGGCTCCATCGCCCTGCGTGCATCCATCCAGACGCGAAGACTCTGGAAGATCTGTCATGCGTAGCACCTGCCGACCAGGCATGACAGAGCGTAGCATTTTTATGATCTTATTGTTCGTGTCTCTTCTACTCTTTATGTCATTTTCAGTAGTTTCTTTGATGAGAATGCAGAAGTGCATTTGTTTCAATAGTTCTATAGCCGAAAGAGCGTGTGATCCTCCAATAGACGACAACTCAGGGACCGGCATAGAAACAAACAATTGAGTTTGTTTGTGTTGATTAGTTCAATAGAAGGAACTCGATGTTAGGACAATCGTCCAAATGCAAAGGGGAAGAGAGGGGAGCTTCTGTAAAATGTGAGTCGAAACGACATATCAAGCCCTCCGGAATTGCAAACAGAGAATTGTTGGAGTGAAGAAGGCAGGATCATTTTGCTTGGGCAAACGAAGCTCGAGCACTTGTGGATCTTCAGATCTTGAAGGTGAACTTATCTACAGGTGGTGATCAATACCAAACCTGTAAACTGTGTAATATCAATGATTTTGATGAATGGAAGATATACCGGTGACAAGAACTGATCAATATACTTCGTCGACGTGCTGCTGGTGACAACGTGGACGTGCTGCTGCCTGCTGGTGACAATGACAGGTTTACAAGGGGAGTGCGCTATTACTTTTCCTAAAATACATTTTCGCTTCACTGAAACGTAAAGAGGCGTTTAGTCATATCCGTCGAGTGCTTGGAAACCTCTCCGCCCGCTCCGGATTCGCTGCCTTTGCGTGGCTAAGGTAGCCACGCTACAGTGCCGCTACCTTTGCCCAACCTGAGCTGCCAGATTTTTGTTCAACGCACCAGATGATGCTACAGTTAGATGCTACAGTGCAGAATCTGCAGGAGCAAACAATACACTGCTACATCGGTGAACAGTGTTCCGCACAGTGAATCTATCTGGACCATTCATTTTGGATCGAACGCTTCGCAGTGGCTAAGTCAGGCTACCGTGGCTGAGACTTAGCCACTGCAAGTCAGCCAAGCCGAGCCGCTCTCCGCCTATCCAAAAACAAACAGAACACCACACCCAGAATCCAATCCTCCGATCAGCAGATCCACCGGCGGCAACCGGCAAGGGCGGCATATCGCGATATCATTGGAGTTCGGACCGCGCCACGGCGGAGGCGCGCGTCTCCCGTAGCACGCGTTCATGACGGTTCGATCAGGCGGCGTATTGCCGAGTCAGGCATGCTAGCTAGGAGCTAATCCCCATCGTTCCGTCGCAGCATCCATCTCTGGATAATGTGATTAATTAGGAGACTCCGTTAATTAGTCCCACCTCGCCATTTCGGGCGGAATCTGCGCGCTATAAATGCGCCCCATTCGCGGGATCCCTCGCCGGGTCTGGTGGCGTAGGCCTGTAACTCAGGCTGGAGGGTAGAGTCGGTGAGGGAAAGGCTCGGCTAGCTTGTAGCATGGGCGTCGCCGGAAACGGCGGCGGAGCCGAGCTCGGGTTGGTTGGTTGTGCTGCTGCTTGCTGCGCGTGTTCAGCCCAGGGCCTGGCAGGCGCGTACGGCCTTGTTGTAGCCGGTAGCTCACGCGACGGGCACATGCCGCCGGTGGCAACCGCGGCGAACCCATTAATATAGCCGGGTTTTCACCCATAAGGGGAGCCGTGTGGGTTCGTTCGCGCGTGCGCGCGCACAGTCTCGACCCCTCTCGCCAACTCCTTTTGCCTCTGCGTTGCGTTCGAGGATGAGGACGGCTTCCCGTTTGGCTTCCAACTACTACTCCCTTCGTGTGGAAATACTTATCATCAAAATGGATAAAAATAGATGTATTTAGAACAAAAATACATCTAGATACATCCATTTCAATGATGAGTATTTCCGGACGGAGGGAGTATCTCTGCAATGAATCCGAGTAAATAGCACTTGCGGTCTAAAAACTTGCACTGCGGGTGCACTTAAGTCACATAACTTGCAAATCGGAAAAACCCATCACAGAACTTGCGTCGCAGGCGCAATCAAGTCACACACGCCAGATGAACCGCGTCGACGCCCGGTTTTTTCTGTACTTTTGCAGAAAAGTCATCACTGATATTGTTTGAGGGCCGTATTGCAAAGTCGCTAGATTTATAACCGAATCGAACCCTAGTTCCCAAATCGAAACGAAATCCCTAGCTCTCGTCCCCTCTCACATCTTTTGGCGACGCTGACAGATGGGCGGCGGCAGCGGGAGCTCGAGCGGTGGCGGTGTTCCCTCTGGCAGGAGTTGGTCCTCCTCCCTCGCCGGAAGTAGTAGTGGTGCCGCCATCGTCGTGGCGGGCAGTATGGCAGGCGTGGGCGGCAGCGAGGAGAGCGTGGCACTGGGTAGCCACGCCGCCGCCGACGTCGGCTATGGCAGGACTTCGGCGACCACCGTGGCATGGCCTCGGATCCGGGACTCGCGTATGTTTCCTCAAGAGGTGTGGCGCGGGGCGAGCCGGAGCTGTAGCCGGAGCGCGGGCGGGTTGTCATCGCTCGCACTCTGGCATGGCGGCGCTCGAGCGAGATTTCTATGGCCGTGTCCTGTACGCCACCATCATTGGACAGCCGCAGAGCGTGGTGACGCCGGAGGCACTAGTGGCGGCGATGGAGTCTCACTGTGCTGTCCGGCGGACGATAACCGAGGTGGAGGTCACCTGCCCACTGTACCATTTTTTCGTTCGCTTCGACTCGGCGGATGATTGCACTCGTGTGGTGCACGCCTCGGAGCTGCTTTGTTGTTGTGGCAGCATAATTTCTTTTCAGCACTGGTCAAGCTTCTCGCGTGGCAAGCCGGGGAAGCTCGAGTACAAGACGTTGCTGAGTTTGGAGGGGCTCCACGAGGAGGCTTGGGATGCACAAACCGTCTACCTGGTGCTCGCCGGTGTCGATGGCAAGCTCATCGACATTCTCCCGACCACCGACAAGTGGGTGTTGCTGGTCACCGCGTGGCTGCGCAACCCTTCTGGTGTGCCAAAGATGCTCACCGTGTCTGTTCCAGCACCTCATACGGGGCCATGGAAGCCAGACTTCGACGACGAGAATGCACATTCACCGCCGGCTCCAAATTCTCCCACGGAGCATGCAACCGTAGATGTTCCTGTGATTATGCATGTCAAAGAGGTCGTCGATTGTGGCCCATTGCTAACTGAAGGCTTGCCTGCATAATTTCTCCCCGATGAAGATGAAGACCTTACCCTGCAAACATACTTTCAGCACCTGACGCGGCAAGATAGATGGCACTAGCCGTGGTCAATATGGCCGAGCTTAATTGAGAAGCACTGGAGCTGGAGTACTTATCAATTTAGTTATGTATTGTCAGTTTGGTCATTGTAATTTGAACTAGTTGAACTTGTACCCTGTTATGTTAACTTCATGTCTGTTTCTGTCAGTTCGGTTAATTGAACTAGTCGAATCATTTCTTAATGTTTGCCAAAAAAAAATTCTGGATTTCTTGAAGAAAAAAATATCAATCATTTGAGCCCGGGCTAAGAAACTCCATGTCAGTTTCAGGTGCCGAAGATGTGATATTTTCTCCATCGTGCACCAGTATGCGTAGGCCAATGCTTTTTTTTTCCCTTCATGATATGCCAAACTTGTAAAGATTGGAGGAAGCGTTGAACCCTTTGGTCTCGGGCCGCTGTATATATTGATAATCTGTCGTGGGTTACAAGTTTGGGAGATCGCTAGGACTCTCCAGAGTTACACGAGAGAGAGACAAAAGAATACACGAGAGGGAGAAGAGATAGAAGTTTGAATACAAATATAACTCTACTCTTTTATCTAACATCCTCCCTCAATCTAAACCTATGAAACTCTGTCAAGATTTAGATTGTATATGAACTCGTTCATCCTCCTCGTGGACAGTGGCTTAGTAAACCCATCAGCAAGTTGATCTCCTGTTGGAATAAACCTGATGTCAAGTAGCTTCCGAGCCACTCGTTCTCTGATAAAATGGAAATCAACATCTATATGTTTTGTTCGTGCATGGAAAACAGGATTTGCTGAAAGATAGGTTGCACCAATGTTGTCACACCATTACCTTGCAGCTTGTGGAACTTTTATCCCAAGTTCACATAACAAAGTCTGTGTCCACATAACTTCAGCAGTTGCATTTGCCAGTGCTTTATACTCTGCTTCAGTACTGGATCTAGGGACAGTAGCCTGTTTTCTTGCACTCCATGATATAAGATTTGATCCCAAGAATACAGCAAATCCACCTGTGGAGCTTCTATCATCAACACATCCTGCCCAATCTGCATCAGAATATGCACTCACTAGCATAGATGGTGACTTAGTAATCTTAACTCCAAGCCCCATTGTATACTTGAGATACCTCACAATCCGCTTAACAGCTGTCCAATGAACTGTATGAAGGAAATATGCCCTAGAGGCAATAATAAAGTTATTATTTATTTTCTTATATCACGATAAATGTTTATTATTCATGCTAGAATTGTATTAACCGGAAACATAATACATGTGTGAATACATAGATAAACAGAGTGTCACTAGTATGCCTCTACTTGACTAGCTCGTTAATCGAAGATGGTTATGTTTCCTAACCATAGACATGAGTTGTCATTTGATTAACGGGATCACATCATTAGGAGAATGATGTGATTGACTTGATCCATTCCGTTAGGTTAGCACTTGATCATTTAGTATATTGCTATTGCACTACTACAAAAAGGGTTATAGATGGAATGGCCACAAATGGCGCACCTGTGATGTGGTGCGCCATTACTATATTCTAATGGCGCACCATGTCTCGGTGCGCCATTAGTAATATATTACTAATGGCGCACCTGGTGTGTGGTGCGCCATTAGTAGTTTTGAAAAAAACATAAATTTTTTTTGTTACTAATGGCGCACCGTTGTATAGTGCGCCATTACTAATTGACATAGTAATGGCGCACCACATCCGTCGTGCGCCATTAGTAGTTTTGAAAAAAAGTAAAAAAATAAAATAAAACAAAATTGTTACTAATGGCGCACCATGTCTCGGTGCGCCATTACTAGTTAAAACTAGTAATGGCGCACTGTCCAGTGGTGCGCCATTACTAAGTTTTTTCAAAAAAATAATAAAAAAATATCAATTTTTTTCAAAACTAGTAACTAGTAATGGCGCACCACACCCATGGTGCGCCATTACTAACTTGCCCCAACACCGAATGCACCCCCTGTGGATCGCCTTTTCAGTTTTTAAAAAAATAAAAGAAAATGATGGAAATGTCAAAAAAAATAAAAAAAATATGTTTCCCATGTGATATGTGCTCTAGTTGTTGGGAAAATTTACAAATATGAATTTCGACTTTATTTGCAAAATCTCTCTGGAAATTTGTAAAATGGGCATAACTTTTGCATACGAACTCGGATGAAAAAGTTTTTTATATGAAAAACCATCTACTCGAAAAGTTACATCCAAATTTAATCGGGGAAACCCCGTTAAATTTTTTCAAAATCCCCAAAAACCTAGCAGAAAAATGTTACGGGGCTTTCAAGATCTAGCGGCAAATAAATTCAAAAAATTTCAAACTTACTAGTGGCGCACTGTGGATGTGGTGCGCCACTAGTAACAGAAAAAAATTGGTTTTGAATTTTTTTTTGAATTTTTTTTCAAAAAATGATACGTAATATGACCGGGAGGTTTGAAATATTTTTCAAAATTTCATCATAGTCGTGAACATGAACAAAGTCCTAGACATCAACAAGGTATAACAGGACTGATATGCTATATATATCAACAAGTGCCTGTGAAGTGAGCTGTTGCTGGGGTTGGATAGAACTCTGAAGTTAAGCGTGCTTGGACTGGAGTAGTATGAGGATGGGTGACCTTTCGGGATATTTGACCACGGAGTGCGATTTGACCTGAGGTTAAGCATATTGACCCGAGATTAAGCCATAGTGAACTGAGATTAAGAAAAAAAGAAAAAAAATTGAAAAAAAATTTCTAAAAAAATTTTAATTTTTTTTTTGAAAAACAAAATGTTACTAATGGCGCACCAGTGGTGCGCTATTAGTAAAAAATACAAGTGGCGTGCTAGTAATGGCGCACCGGTAGTGCGCCATTAGTAGGCAAAACCGATGCGCCATTAGTAGGCCTTTTTCTAGTGGTGTTGCTTTCTTTATGACTTATACATGTTCCTGTAACTATGAGATTATGCAACTCCCGTTTACCGGAGGAACACTTTGGGTGCTACCAAACGTCACAACGTAACTAGGTGATTATAAAGGAGTACTACATGTGTCTCCGAAGGTACATGTTGGGTTGGCGTATTTCGAGATTAGGTTTTGTCACTCCGATTGTCGGAGAGGTATCTCTGGGCCCTCTCGGTAATGCACATCACTATAAGCCTTGCAAGCAATGTAGCTAATGAGTTAGTTACGGAATGATGCATTACGTAACGAGTAAAGAGACTTGCCGGTAACGAGATTGAACTAGGTATTTGATACCGACGATCGAATCTCGGGCAAGTAACATACCGATGACAAAGGGAATAACGTATGTTGTTATGCGGTTTGACCGATAAAGATCTTCGTAGAATATGTAGGAGCCAATATGAGCATCCAGGTTCCGCTATTGGTTATTGACCGAGAATAGTTCTAGGTCATGTCTACATAGTTCTCGAATCCGTAGGGTCCGCACGCTTAACATTACGATGACAGTTTTATTATGAGTTTATAAGTTTTGATGTACCGAAGTTTGTTCGGAGTCCCGGATGTGATCACGGACATGACGAGGAGTCTCGAAATGGTCGAGACATAAAGATTGATATATTGGACGACTATATTCGGACACTGGAAGTGTTCCGGGTGTTTTCTGAGAAAACCGGAGTGCCGGAGGGTTACTGGACCGCCCCCCCTCAGGAGAAGTAATGGGCCTTATGGGCCTTATTGGAGAGAGAGAGGGGCAGCCAGCATGGGCCGCATGCCCCCTCCCCCTCTGGTCCGAATTGGACTAGGAGAGTGGGGGCGGCGCCCCCCTCTTTCCCTCTCCGTCTCCCCCTTCCTTTCCCCCTCCTAGTAGGAGTAGGAAAGAGGGAGTCCTACTCCTACTAGGAGGAGGACTCCTCCTTGGCGCGCCCACAAGGGCCGGCCGGCCTCCCCCTTGCTCCTTTATATACGGGGGTAGGGGGGCACCCTAGGAGACACAAGTTGATCTACGGATCATTCCTTAGCCATGTGCGGTGCCCCCCTCCACCATATTCCACCTCGGTCATATCGTCGCAGAGTTTAGGCGAAGCCCTGCATCGGTAGAGCATCATCATCGTCACCACGCCGTCGTGCTGACGGAACTCATCCCCGACACTTTGCTGGATCAGAGTCCGGGGATCGTCATCGAGCTGAACGTGTGCTGAACTCGGAGGTGCCGTACGTTCGGTACTTGGATCGGTCGGATCGTGAAGACGTACGACTACATCAACCGCATTGTCATAACGCTTCCGCTTACGGTCTACAAGGGTACATGGACAACACTCTCCCCTCTTGTTGCTATGCCATCACCATGATCTTGCGTGTGCGTAGGAATTTTTTTGAAATTACTACCTTCCCCAACAGTGGTATCCGAGCCTAGGTTTTATGCGTTGATGTTATATGCACGAGTAGAACACAAGTGAGTTGTGGGCGATACAAGTCATACTGCTTACCAGCATGTCATACTTTGGTTCAGCGGTATTGTTGGATGAAGCGGCCCGGACCGACATTACGCGTACGCTTACGCTAGACTGGTTTTACCGCCGTGCTTTGCACACAGGTGACTAGCGGGTGTCTGTTTCTCCAACTTTAGTTGAACCAAGTGTGGCTATGCCCGGTCCTTGCGAAGGTTAAAACAGCACTAAGTTGACGAACTATCGTTGTGGTTTTGATGCGTAGGTACGAACGGTTCTTGCTCAGCCCGTAGCAGCCACGTAAAATTTGCAACAACAAAGTAGAGGACGTCTAACTAGTTTTTGCAGGGCATGTTGTGATGTGATATGGTCAAGACGTGATGCTATATTTTATTGTATGAGATGATCATGTTTTGTAACCGAAATTATCGGCAACTGGCAGGAGCCATATGGTTGTCGCTTTATTGTATGAAATGCAAATGCCCTGTAATTGCTTTACTTTATCACTAAGCGGGAGCGATAGTCGTAGAAGCAATAGATGGCGTAACGACAACGATGCTACGATGGAGATCAAGGTGTCGCACCGGTGACGATGGTGATCACGACGGTGCTTCGGAGATGGAGATCACGAGCACAAGATGATGATGGCCATATCATATCACTTATATTGATTGCATGTGATGTTTATCCTTTATGCATCTTATCTTGCTTTGATTGACGGTAGCATTTTAAGATGATCTCTCACTAAAATTATCAAGAAGTGCTCTCCCTGAGTATGCACCATTGCGAAAGTTCTTCGTGCTGAAACACCACGTGATGATCGGGTGTGATAGGCTCTACGCTCAAATACAACGGGTGCAAAACAGTTGCACACGCGGAATACTCAGGTTAAACTTGACGAGCCTAGCATATAACAGATATGGCCTCGGAACACGGAGACCGAAAGGTCGAGCGTGAATCATATAGTAGATATGATCAACATATTGATGTTCACCGTTGGAACTACTCCATCTCACGTGACGATCGGACATGGTGTAGTTGATATGGATCACGTAATCACTTAGAGGATTAGAGGGATGTCTATCTAAGTGGGAGTTCTTAAGTAATATGATTATTTGAACTTAAATTTATCATGAACTTAGTCCTAGTAGTATTTTGCAAATTATGTTGTAGATCAATAGCTTGCGTTGTTGCTTTCATATGTTTATTTTGATATGTTCCTAGAGAAAATTGTTTTGAAAGATGTTAGTAGCAATGATGCAGATTGGATCCGTGATCTGAGGTTTATCCTCATTGCTGCACAGAAGAATTATGTCCTTAATGCACCGCTAGGTGACGGACCTATTGCAGGAGCAGATGTAGACGTTATGAACGTTTGGCTAGCTCAATATGATGACTACTTAATAGTTTAGTGCACCATGTTTAACAGCTTAGAATCGGGACTTCAAAGATGTTTTGAACGTCATGGACCATATGAGATGTTCCAGGAATTGAAGTTAATATTTCAAGCAAATACCCGAGTTGAGATATATGAAGTCTCCAACAAGTTCTATACACTAGTAGAAAAAGGGTCAAACGTGAAGCACATTAGTGCCGGTTTGTATTAGAGCCGGCACAAATGTATACATTAGTGCCGGTTCCAACGGCTAGCCGGGCCGCTCTCATTAGTACCGGTTCGTGGCTAACCTTTAGCACCGGTTCGTGCCACGAGCCGGTACTAATGAGGGTGGTGGCAGGATGTTGTCAGTCTAGGCCCCCTCCAGCACCTTTAGTACCGGTTCGTGCCACGAACCGGTACTATAGGTCCTCCTGCATATAAACCCTTTGTCCAGCTCGCTCTATTCTTCCCCCTTTCCCCTCTCCTCTCCTCTCTGTTCTTCCTCTTCTCCCCTCGAGCCCATCACACATTTTGCCCAAAATTTGTCAAGATTTGAAGGCCCCCATCCATTCAAGTGATCACAAAGGTTAGCAACTTTGTCCTTTCATCTCTCATTGCTAGATTAGCTCTTGCAATGCTTTATATAGTTATTAATTTGTGAGTTTAGTAATTTGGGAGGAAATATATATATGTGCTAGTATTTGATTTATATGCAATTTGAGGTCAAAATAACACTTAGTTTGCATATGTAGGTGTGGTTTACTTAGTGCCTTCTAAATCTCCATCGTAACCACCGTCGATCGCCCGCACCGTCCCGTCGCCGGCACCACCTTGTGGTGAGCCTCTTGTTCATGAAATTTTATATAAAAAATTGATGTTTGTGTGATTTGGATATATAGTTACTCGTATAATAATTATCTTACCCGTACGTTGTTTGTTATACATAGTGCCATGGTTTTGATATCCGTCCCCGTTGGCCCTCGTCCTTGTTATGATTCGGATGTGGTATATTCTCTTTTAAAACTATTTGTTGCATTTCGTGTTTATGACAAATTATGCCCATCAAGTTGACATAGATATTTTTATCTAGGAGGTATGTGAACCGGAAATTCCAACCGACCCTATTGTCGAGAGGTTAAATTTAGTTGAAAGAGAAAACGAGTACTTGAAAGAAAAATTGAAAAGAATTGAGGGAGAGAAGATGGAATTGGAGTTGCATGTTGCCGATGTCGTCGATGATCACAAGATCAAGATGGAGAAAATGCGCTTGAAGATTAGAAAGATTAGAAAATATGCCATCGATAGTGATGCTTGGTATCATTATGCTATTGGATCAATTGTTACCTTAGTTGCGATCTTGATCGCATTTATTATTGCATTTAAATGCTTTAGCTAGAGAGTTATTTGTTTGTTGCATTTAAGTGTTGTATGAACTTTATGTATGAACTTGTATTAATTTGGTCTATTCGGTGTTGTGTAATGAAGATGAGCCGGCAATGGATGTACGATGACCGATGCTCTCCCCAGTTTGTTGAGGGCGTGCATACTTTTCTGCTTGTGGCTGAGGCAAACAAGCGGGCGGATGGTTTTATGCCTTGTCCATGTGCTGGCTGTAAGAATGGTCGCAATTACTCTACGTCGAGAACCATTCATGTCCACCTGTTTGAGTCTGGTTTCATGCCCCACTATAATGTTTGGACCAAGCACGGAGAAAGAGGGGTTATGATGGAATACAATGAAGAAGAAGAGGACAACGACAGCTATCCTGGCCATGGGTTCCCTGAATACGATGATACAACAATGGGGGAAGAAGCTGAGCCGGTAATGCGGGAAGAATATGAAGAAGAGGCATCAGATGAGCCCGTTGATGATCTAGGTCGGGCCATTGCCGATGCAAAGAGAAACTGCGCAAGTGATTTGGAGAAGAAGAAGTTGCAGCGCATGTTAGAGGATCACAAAAAATTGTTGTACCCGAATTGCGTAGGTGACAAGAAAAAGCTGGGCACCACACTGGAATCGCTGCAATGGAAGGCAGAGAATGGTGTATCTGACAAGGGATTTGGAAAGTTGCTGGTAATGATAAAGGATATGCTTCCAAAGGACAATGAATTGCCCGAGAGTATGTACGAAGCAAAGAAGGATGTCTGCCCTCTAGGGTTAGAGGTGCAGAAGATACATGCATGCCCTAATGATTGCATCCTCTACCGCGGTGAGTACGAGGATTTGAACGCTTGCCCGGTATGTGGTGCATTGCGCTATAAGATCAGCCGCGATGAGCATGGTGATGTCGAGGGTGAGCGCCCCAGGAAGAAGATTCCTGCCAAGGTGATGTGGTATTCTCCTATAATACCACGGTTGAAACGTTTGTTCCAAAACAAAGAGCATGCCAAGGCGATGCGATGGCACAGAGAAGACCGTAAGAAAGACGGAAAGTTGAGAGTACCCGCTGACGGGTCGTAGTGGAGAAAAATCAAAAGAAAGTACGAGAAGGAGTTTGCAGATGATGCAAGGAGCGTATGGTTTGGTCTAAGCGCAGATGGCATTAATCCTTTTGGGGAGCAGAGCAACAACCATAGCACCTGGCCTGTGACTCTATGTTTGTATAACGTTTCTCCTTGGTTGTGCATGAAGCGGAAGTTCATTATGATGCCAGTGCTCATCCAAGGCCCTAAGCAACCCGGCAACGACATTGATGTGTACCTAAGGCCATTAGTTGAAGAACTCTTACAACTGTGGAATGGAACAGGTGTACGTGCGTGGGATGTGCACATGGGGGAAGAATTTGACCTAAAGGCGTTGCTGTTCGTGACCATCAATGATTGGCCAGCTCTCAGTAACCTATCAGGACAGACAAACAAGAGATACCGCGGTGCACGCACTGTTTGGATGATACCGACAGTATATATTTGAATAGTTGAAAGAAGAATGTGTACCTGGGACATCGTCGATTTCTTCCGAGCAGGCATCCCGTAAGAAAGAAAGGCAAGCATTTCAAAGGTGAGGCGGATCACCGGACGGAGCCTCGCCACTGTACTGGTGCTGATGTACATGATATGGTCAAGGATTTGAAGGTGATATTTGGAAAGGGTCCTGGCGGACAACCTATTCCAAAGGACGCTGACGGATGTGCACCCATGTGGAAGAAGAAATCTATATTTTGGGACCTGCCATATTGGAAAGACCTAGAGGTTCGCTCCGCAATCGACGTGATGCACGTGACAAAGAATCTTTGCGTGACCCTGCTTGGCTTCTTGGGCGTGTATGGGAAGACAAAAGATACACCTGAGGCACGGGAGGACCAGCAACGTATGCACGGAGAAGACGGCATACATCAGGGTCATGCAAGCTACGCTCTTACCAAAGAAGAGAAGGAAATCTTCTTTGAATGCCTGCTCAGTATTAAGGTACCGTCTGGCTTCTCGTCGAATATAAAGGGAATAATAAACATGGCAGAGAAAAAGTTCTAGAACCTAAAGTCTCATGACTGCCACGTGATTATGACGCAACTGCTTTCGGTTGCATTGAGGGGGCTTCTACCGGAAAACGTTCGATTAGCCATTGTGAAGCTATGTGCATTTCTCAATGCAATCTCTCAGAAGGTAATCGATCCAGAAATCATACCAAGGTTACAGAATGATTTGGTGCAATGTCTTGTCAGTTTCGAGTTGGTGTTCCCACCATCCTTCTTCAACATCATGACGCACGTCCTAGTTCACCTATGCGAAGAGATTAACATTTTGGGTCCTGTATTTCTACACAATATGTTCCCCTTTGAGAGGTTCATGGGAGTCTTAAAGAAATATGTTCATAACCGTGCTAGGCCAGAAGGAAGCATCTCCAAGGGCCATCAAAATGAGGAGGTCATTGAGTTTTGTGTTGACTTTATTCCTGACCTTAAGCCGATTGGTGTTCCTGAATCGCGGCATAAGGGCAGACTGGATGGAAAAGCCACGCTAGGAGGGGAACAAATAATATGTATGGACGGACATTCTCTCACTGAAGCACACTACACAGTTCTACAGAATTCCGCCTTGGTGGCTCCGTATATGGATGAACACAAGAATTTGCTACGCTCCAAACACCCGGAGCGGTCTGATGACTGGATTACACGTGAACAAACCAGGAGTTTCGCCAGCTGGTTGCAGACACGTACCATGCATCACACCTCTATTGAAGATGACCTGTACTTGCTGTCCCAGTTACCATCTTCGAATATAATGACTTTCAAAGGGTACGAGATAAATGGTAATACATTTTACACGATCGCCCAAGATAAGAAGAGCACCAACCAAAACAGTGGTGTCCGCTTTGATGCAGAAACCAAGACGGGAAAGGAAACATATTATGGTTATATGTAGGACATATGGGAACTTGACTATCGACGTGGTTTAAAGTTCCCTTTGTTTCGGTGCAAATGGGTCAATATGACACGAGGCGGGGTAACGGAAGACCCGCAGTACGGAATGACAACAGTGGATCTCAACAATCTTGCGTATGCAGACGAACCATTCGTCCTAGCCAATGATGTGGCACAGGTTTTCTATATGAAGGACATGTCTACCAAGCCAAGAAAAAGAAAAGATAAGGAAGCGAATGCATCATACGATGAGTCAAAGCGGCACATAGTTCTTTCTAGGAAGAGAAACATCGTGGGAGTGGATGACAAGACAGACAAGTCAGAAGATTATGAAAAGTTTGATGAAATTGCTCCATTCACAATGAATATTGACCCGAGCATCCCGTTAAATGATGAAGATTTTCCATGGTTACGGCGCAAAGGGACACACGCGAAGAAAAAGTTTCACACCCAAAGATCTGGGATGTGATCGGCTTCACTATTATCACTTTCTTCTGTGTTTCACACCCAGAGGGGAATCTCTGTAATAGTTAGGGTAGTTATGTGTTTTGGCATTTGAAACGCGAAGAAATTTTATGTGCAAACAAATTCTTTCATGCCTTTACTAATTTTTAAAGTTAAGTTATTCACAAACTAGTGATTCACACTAATTTCAAATTATTCAAAATTTAAACTATTCAAATTTGAAAACTACGGGCACTAACAGAAAGTTTGTACCTAAAGAGGTTGTGTCAGCCTCCGGTCAGACTATGGCCCCACCATCACCATTTAGTGCCGGTTCATACCACGAACCGGTACTAATGAGGTTGTGTCAGGTAAGGCTGGGGCCCCACGAGCACCTTTAGTACCGGTTCATGGATGAACCAGACGTAAGCTGTTTTTTAGTCCCACCTCGCGAAGTGAGAGGGACTAGGAGCGGTTTATAAGCCCTGAGTGCAGAGACGATGAAGAAGAGGCTCAATGCTCACGTTGCTTAGCTTCAAGCCTTCAGGAATACGGTAGACTGCACGGAGCTATGCGCAGTGCAATTTACACTATTCCGAAAGGCTTGAAGCAAATTAACGAGCATTGCACCTCTTTTTTATTTTTAATAACTTATTACAACTCCGGACTTCTTCTGTTATGGCAAAAACTAATTGCACGTCGACATTTCTTTTTTTAAGTTATAACACCAGACTTTGACCATCAAGTTTTGCAGAAAAGAAAAAATAGCAGAAAAGAAGAAAAACTATAGCTGAAAAGAAAAAAACTATATAAAAAATATTCACACTAATTTCAAATAATTCAAAATTTAAACTATTCAAATTTGAAAACTACGGGCACTAATAGAAAGTTTGTAATTTTTTGTACCTAAAGCAAAAATATTCACAAAGAAACTCTAAATACACAAAAAAAACAACACAAAAAAATAAAGCAAAAAATAAAATAAAAAAAGCCCGCCTACTAGGCCAGAGCGGCTGCATACGACTAGAAATCCAACCTGTTTTTAGGCCAGGATGCAGGCCCGCAAAGGCCAAGTGGGCCCACAGGGCAGCAAAGAACACGTAGGCCCAGTAGGCCTGCTTTGGAGAGGAGCTCGAGAGAGCGACCGCACGGGGGTTTATAAACCAGTGCGGTCGCCCCTCGGCTAGCGAGGTGGGACTAAACTTGACGTACCGCACCTGCGCCAGCGCACCCCCTTTAGTACCGGGTCGTGGCACAAACAGGTACTAAAGGGGGGGCCTTTAGTACCGGTTTGTGCCACCACCCGGTACTAAAGGGGGTCGCTTCCCGCCGCTTGGCCTGGCCAAAACAGGCCTTTAGTACCGGTTGGTGGCTCCAACCGGTACTAAAGGTGCCTTCTATATATACAACAGCTACGAAAATTTCAGTTTCCCTCTCTGTTTGTTGCTCTGTTTCCGTCTCTGTCGCCGTCGCCGCCGCCCTTGATCGTCTCCGTCGCCGCCCCCGTCCCCGTCGCCGCCCCCGTCTCCGTCTCCGCCCCGGGCCCGTCCCCGTCGCGCCGTCCCCGTCCCCGTCGCGCCGTCCCCGCCGTCGCCGCCCCTGCCGTCGCCTCGCCGTCGCCGTCGCCCGTTGTGAGCTCTCCCCCTCTAACCCCTCTCCCTCGCCCCCGGCGGCCACCATGGGCGCCGCCCCTCCCCGAGCCCATACACACACACACACAAGCATGCATGAACACACACACACACACGTACATATGTATTTTGTATGTTTAATTAGTTTAGATTATTTAGTGTTTAATTAGTATATACGTATTTTGTATGTTTAATTAGTTTAGATTATTGTTTTTTCACTATTATATATGTATGAATGCATGTTAGATGGATATAATTAGTGTTTAATTAGTATGGAAATTTTTTATATAATGTTGTTTTTTAGTTTTTTAATGGATGTATAGAAGTTGTGTTTTCTGTTTTTAGTGTTAGATGCTTAATTAGTATGAAATAGTATATAGATTTTTGACATATGCAATGATAGCATAATTAGTGTTATATAGAAATGTTAGAAATTTTAGTTATCAAAATCCAATCATTAAAAAAATGTTACTTTTTGCGGACATATAGCTAGTATTTGTTCTCGACGATGCCCGGCCCGCATCCTCGCCGTCGACCCGTCCACGACGACGTCCAGCCGACCCATGTCCGGGACTGGGCTCCGCCGGGCTGGCACTGGGAGGTGCTGCCTGGAGGGGCGCGCCGCTTGATGAGGAACCCGGCCCCGGATCCCGTCGTCGACCCTGATCTCGTTTGGTGGCGTTCGCGTGGGCCAGTTTCGGTGCGGAGGGATCCGGCCCCACCGGAGGTGGTACGTCGCCGTGTCAGGGAGGAGGATGAGCACGTCCATCACTACATGGTTGCGTTAGAGGGCGGCAGGTTCTCCAATACCTGGCAGTATCTTCGGGGATCTCACTTCAGCTATGATCCTGTGAGGGTTCCTTCTCTTTGGGTGTCCACCGCCCGCGCCGCAGGAACCGCGAGTGTCCTAGATTCTTCTGTAGTATTCGATCTTTAATTAGCTACCTAGCCAGTGATGTACTATTCAATATTATATATTATTTGAGACGATGTATTCAAGATTATATCTATTATTTTAGACGATGTATTCGAGATTATATCTATTATTCGAGACGATGTAATTTGAATACTAAATTGTTTTATATTTCTTTTGGATTAGTTAAATAAAAGCTATGGCAGACAATACCGACAGAGAGGAAGAACAGACCATGTTCGATATGATACGCGGGCTAGATGATGATCAGAATAAAGAAGATTATGACGGCTCCGAATTTCTAAACAACACCGGAGAGGGTGATATGATATTCGATCGCGACAACCGAATTGATGAAGTCATGAACTACGGTTATGACGATGACGAAGAACATGTT
This sequence comes from Triticum timopheevii, assembly GCA_963921465.1. NCBI lineage: Eukaryota > Viridiplantae > Streptophyta > Magnoliopsida > Poales > Poaceae > Triticum > Triticum timopheevii. The sequence goes on from OY997266.1 coordinate 52,950,748, forward strand.
GATCCTGAAACAACAAAGACCGGCGAGGTATATATATTTATATAAGCAGGTATCTGGTGATCATCACATGTTTTAAATGACTTGCAGATATATTAACGAATCGATCTTTGTTCTTTCAGCCATCCGGATCGAGCAAATCTTCAGGCAAAAGGACGAAACGAGGCCCGAACAAAAAGTTGAAGGAGGGCGCAAAGTACAATATCGAGGCAGTCAAACCTAATGGCGAACCATTAGCGCCTAAGAAGATTGCGGACAAGTTCGTTCGTCAGTGCAGAGTTCTTGTGAAGGACCAACTCCCGATCTCCCTTCAAGAATGGAGAGAGCCAGCAAAAGACAAAAGACAAAAAGACAAAGAGGACGCTGTTCCACGTCCAGATGTTACTTTTGTCGACAAGAATCAAAAAGATCTGCTTTGGGATACTCTCATGGAACATTTCACCCTACCAGATCATTCCACAGAAGCAGATGTGCAGAAAGTCAAGGACGCTGCTCTTAGGAAGATGGCGGTTGCATTCAAGAACCACAAGAATCGTGAATAGGACAATACGTCAAGGGAGGAAGGAAGACTCCAGTATTCGAGGGAACACTAGAGAACCAACGTGCTCATTGGGACGATTTCGTGAAATTCAAGGATTCGGAATTAGCTAAGGAACGGTCGAGAATAAACAAGAAGAATGCCGAAAAAAAAGATAAGTTCCATAAGCTGGGGCCAGGTGGCTATGCGGTGGCAATGCCTAAGTGGGATAAGTCTGAGAAAGAGATGGAGGATGCAGGTGTCACTCCGGTTACTAAGAGCTGCCCCCCCAGGTGCAGGACTTGGTTCTATGCGCATGGGGGGGAGTTGGACCCGAAGACAGGCAATGTTTCGACGAAGGCAAGTCTGAAGGGAGCGACGATGCGATACTTGTTGCAATAGAAGAGGCACGATCGGGGGTGTTCCAGCCCAACAGAGAGAACGACGAGCTTATGCGTGCCCTGGGAAATCCTGAACACCCGGGAAGAACACGAGGCATGGGCGCTATTCCGTGGTATGAGGGGTTTTCAGTCTGGAACAACGACTACAGAACCCGTGCGAGAAAGAAGATTGCGGAGGAGAAGAAGAGGATGATGGAGGAGGAGCAGAGGAAGCGGGACTATGAACGCCTTCAAGGCCTAGAAGCAAGTCAAGCGGAATTGGCAGTCAAATTCCAGCGGCAGCAGGAGCAGATCGACGCACTTACCCAGCAAAGGGAGTCTCAGCAGCTGCAGCAGCTAGCAGATGATCCAACATTGGATAGCACCGGCCCATCCATGCCGAGAAGCAGCGTGGGTTCGGCCGCCCAGGACGATGCAATGCTGGGTAGATACCCCGTGGATGACATCACGGAGAACACTAACTGTGAGCTACACGTCAAAATGAAGAACATATCCATGAAGGTGGCGGACGCCGTTGCTTTTACAAATCCCCCCGAGGCAACCTTCCATTGCAACCTGATTCCAGCAGGCTATGCTCATGTCTTGGTTGATGAGGTGGTGGACCCACCATATTCGGAGCTACAGCTTGACATTCCTGGAGGTGACGGCGAGCGCTTTCTCGGAGAGGCCAAACATCGTATCATCCTATGGAAAAAGGATTGCATCATCTTTCGAAGGCCACCGACACCGCGTCAGCCGACTCCTCGTCGAAGTCCGCCACCGAGTCAGCAGTCTCCCGCTCCTACAAGTCCACCAAGTCCGGCAAAGTGTCAGGCCACTCCTCCTCCAAGTCCGGCAAAGTGTCAGGCCATTCCTCCTCCTCCAAGTCCGCCACAGCGTCAGACGTCCACTCCTCCTCCAAGTCCGGCACAACCTCAGGCCACTCCTCCTCGTCCAACTCAGCCCCGTCAGCCGTCTCCGCTGCCTCAGCAATCGCAGAAGAGACACCCCGCAGCTATGGTGCATAGCGGTACGAGTCGAGGTAGTACAGGAAGTACAGGCGGAGGCAAGTGATATAAATATGGTCCAAGCCTGACGCCTCTTCCGCAGAGGGCTTATGACAGGTCCGAGGAGGAAATCGCAGCCATATCGAAGGCCGAGGTGGAAGCCCATTTTGCACCGAAACCGCCACCGCCGCCAAGGGAGAAAGTGCCTGAGGAAATAATTGACCACTTCATTCAGATGGCTCAACCACCAGCTCCCAAGCCTGTTGACACAGACTATGAGCGCCACATCAGGAAGTTAAATCGAGCACGTCTACAAAAGGAGGCGAGCACGTCTACATCAGGATCGAGCAAACAAGAAGCAGCTGACAAAAAATGCGGGAAAACCATTCCCCAGCTGGGAGAACAGGCGGCGCAATCGATCCCCTCGCTTGTTGTGCCAACAACACGTGACAGTACGCGCGCCCAATATTATTGTGGGCAAACAGTGCACGTTCCCGAGTTAGGCAATGTTGTAATAACGGAGGAGCATATAATGCAGGCTGAAGTTCTCAACATCAGTGTTGGACAACTCCTCGAGATCGAGCCCATGCCTGTGCTTAGAGAGGATGAAATAAAACGGAAATATGTCCGGGGCCAACCTTTGGTCGCGCCAGACAAGGTCAAGAACCTCCCAACGAGAATGTATGAATTGCATCAATGGTACATGAACATTACCAACATTTCAGATCGATTTTCCCTCATGGTGAATGTCAAGGAGGAGCATTACTTCCATGAGAAAGCTCTGTCCGTTGAGTATTCTGAACTGTTTCAGTTATACAATCAAGACGCACTCGACAAATCTATCGTTAGTTGCTATTGTCTGTATGTGATTTCTTTCTGTAATTTAAGTCTCAAGCTAGCTGTAGTGATCCTTTTGATCAACCATTACCTGTAATTATCCTCACTATATTCTTTTCTGTGGTATTATGCAGGATGAAGATGTATGAAATGAGAAAAGGTGGACGCTTTGGCATTGGGTTCATTGACCCAAACACCGTTAATGAATACACATGGCGGATAAATGCACATCATCAAAAGGACGTAGAGGACAACATGCTAGAGTTCTTGAAGCGCCTCAAATACAATGAAGATATACTACTTCCTTACAACTTCCAGTGAGTCACACTGTCTTGTACTACAAATTCTCTGTTTTTGCCTACTAGCTAGCTACATGTTTTTGCTTACATATGCCCGCTTAATTAAAGTTGACGACGGAACAGTTGAAATACTAGACTCACTACTCAAAGCAAAAACTGACTATAACATCTTGTTTGGGATAGTCAACAGGTAATTTAATTCAATCATTATTAACTATATATCTCGGCCTATTTAGTTCGTCATTTCATGATATGAACTATTTAATAACCCCTTTATTCATTTTCTTTGTCGGCGGGGCAGGGCTTGGGCAAGGTTCATCAAGGTCACGGAAGGAGAATGGAAACCAAAGCTTAAGTGGTTTCGATCCAAGGTAAGTAATTAAGTAGTACTAGCTAGCTAGCTAGCTGCCATCTCTTTAATTATCATGCTTGATTAATTATTATCTGATCAAATTCCATTCTCGTAAAGGCCCTAAAGCAGGCGCTGGGGACTGATCTGTGTGCATTCTGCGTTTGCGAGAACATTCGCATGATGGCGTCCGAAAGGAGCAGATCTCAAAGACAGGAATGGGTACGCTTGTCAGAACACTATTCACAATTTTTACACCATTATCGATATCTAGTCACACAAACTAATACACATTCATATTGATCTCCTTCTTAACAGTTCAAAGAGGTGCGGGAGAAGCTCCTAGAAATGGAGCGCGTAGAAGCACTTCAAGAGGAAATAGCGGGATTTTTGCTCGACCAGGTCGTAAATCCGAAGGGAGAATACTATTACCCGCTACCGCCCCCATGAAAACCACTTCCAATTGTCATCGTGCTCCGAAGGCACCAATTAGGCTAATGCCACTGGCTCCGAAGGCAACATGCATATGTAGGAGAAATTGTATATAGCTATACATGTGTGTATGTGTGAATTAATTAATATGGTGGTTTGTGAGACATTGATGATATATATATATATATATGCATAACGTGTATAATGTGTAGTATCGTAAAATACCAGCAAATGAAAAAGAATTAAAATGGAAACACAAAATTAAATGAAAAAGAAATCATAAAACTTAAAACCCCCAAACCTTATAGTACCGTTTGGTCTTACCAACCGGTACTAAAGGGCTCCAGGCCCCCGGAGCTGGCTCGTGCCACGTGGTTGCCCTTTAGCACCGGTTCGTGCTGAACCGGTACTAAAGGGGGGGGGGCTTTAGTGACCACACTTTAGTGTCGATTATGGAACCGACACTAAAGGGCCTTACGAACGGGTGCTATTGCCCGGTTCTGCACTAGTGATAGCTAAAAGATGGAGGAGAATCGCTCAACTAGTGAGCATGTTCTCAAATTGTCTGAGTACTTCAATCGCTTGAATCAAGTGGGAGTTAATCTTCCCGATAAGATAGTGATTGTCAGAATTCTCTAGTCACCATTACTAAGTTACTAGAACTTCGTGATGAACTATAGTATGCAAGGGATGACGAAGACTATTCCCGAGCTCTTCGCAATGCTAAAAGCCGCGAAGGTAGAAATCAAGAAGGAGCATCAAGTGTTGATGGTTAACAAGACCACCAGTTTCAAGAAAAAGGGGCAAAGGGAAGAAGAAGGGGAACTTCAAGAAGAACAGCAAACAAGTTGCTGCTCAAGAGAAGAAACCCAAGTCTGGACCTAAGCCTGAAACTGAGTGCTTACACGGCAAAAGAAATGGTCACTGGAAGCGGAAATGCCCTGAATATTTGGTGGATAAGAAGGATGGCAAAGTGAACAAGGGTATATTTGATATACAGGTTATTGATGTATGCCTTACTAGTGTTTATAGTAGCCCCTGAGTATTTGATACTTGTTTGGTTGCTAATATTAGTAACTCGAAATAGGAGTTACAGAATAAACAGAGACTAGTTGAGCGTGAAGTGACGATGAGTGTTGGAAGTAGTTCCAAGATTGATATGATCATCATCGCACACTCCCTATACTTTCGGGATTAGTGTTAAACCTAAATAAATGTTATTTGGCGTTTGCGTTGAGCATGAATATGATTTGATCATGTTAATTGCGATAAGGTTATTCATTTAAAGTTAGAGAATAAATTGTTATTCTGTTTACATGAATAAGACCTTCGATGGTCATATACACCCAATGAACATAGTTTATTGGATCTCGATCGTAGTGATACACATATTCATAATATTGATGCTAAAAGATGAAAAGTTAATAATGATAGTGCAACTTATTTGTGGCACTACCGTTTGGTTCATATCGGTGTAAAGCGCATGAAGAAACTCCATATCGATGGGCTTTTGGAACCACTTGATTATGAATCACTTGGTAATGGCGCACCACATCCCTCGTGCGCCATTAGTAGTTTTGAAAAAAAAAGTAAAAAAAAATAAAAAAAATGTTACTAATGGCGCACCATGTCTCGGTGCACCATTACTAGTTTTAACTAGTAGTGGCGCACTGTCCAGTGGTGCGCCATTACTAAGTTTTTAAAAAAAATCAAAAAAATATCAATTTTTTTTTTCAAAACTAGTAATGGCGCACCGTGGGTGTGGTGTGCCATTACTAGTTAAACTAGTAATGGCGCACCACCCATGGTGCCCCATTACTAACTTGCCCCAACACCGAATGCACCCCCCCTATGGATCGCCTTTTTAGTTTTAGAAAAAATAAAAGAAAATGATGGAAATGCCAAAAAAATAAAAGAAAATATGTTTCCTCGTGTGATATGTGCTCTAGTTGTTGGGAAAAATTACAAATATGAATTTCAACTTTATTTGCAAAATCTCTCTAGAAATTTGTAAAATGGGCATCACTTTTGCATACGAACTCGGATGAAAAAGTTTTTTATATGAAAAATCATCTACTCGAAAAGTTACATCCAAATTTAACCGGGGGAACCCCGTTAAACATTTTCAAAATCCCCAAAAACCTAACAGAAAAAAAGGTACGGGGCTTTCAAGATCTAGCGGCAAATAAATTCAAAAAATTTCAAACTTACTAGTGGCGCACCGTGGATGTGGTGCGCCACTAGTAACAGAAAAAAAATTTGGTTTTGAATTTTTTTTTCAAAAAATGATACGTAATATGAACGGGAAGTTTGAAATATTTTCCAAAATTTCATCATAGTCACGAACATGAACAAATTCGTAGACATCAACAAGGTATAAACGGACTGATATTCTAGATATATCAACAAGTGCCTGTGATTTGAGCTGTTGCTAGGGTTGGATAGAACTCTGAAGTTAAGCGTGCTTGGGCTGGAGTAGTGTGAGGATGGGTGACCTTTTGGGAAGTTTGACCACGGAGTGCGATTTTACTTGAGATTAAGCATATTGGCCCAAGATTAAGCCATAGTGAACTGAGATTAAGAAAAAAACGAAAAAAAAATTAAAAAATTTCTGAAAAAAAATTAATTTTTTTCTTGAAAAACAAAATGTTACTAATGGCGCACTTCTATGTGGTGCGCCATTAGTATACCAGATACTAATGGTGCACCGTGGGCTATAATAATGGCGCACTACATGGTGTGCCATTAGTATACTAGATACTAATGGCGCACCATTTTTTTTCAGAAAAACAACGCACCGTGGGCTATACTAATGGCGCACTACATGGTGCACCATTAGTATACTAGATACTAATAGCGCACCATTTTTTTTGAAAAACAAAATGTTACTAATGGCGCACTTCTATGTGGTGCGCCATTAGTATACCAGATACTAATGGCGCACCGTGGGCTATACTAATGGCGCACTACATGGTGCGCCATTAGTATACTAGATACTAATGGCGCACCAGTGGTGCGCCATTAGTAAAAAATACTAGTGGCGTGCTAGTAATGGCGCACCGGTAGTGCGCCATTAGTAGGCAAAACCGGTGCGCCATTAGTAGGCCTTTTTCTAGTAGTGTTGCTTTCTTCATGACTTATACATGTCCCTGTAACTATGAGATTATGCAACTCCTCTTTACCGGAGGAACACTTTGGGTGCTACCAAACGTCACAACGTAACTGAGTGATTATAAAGGAGTACTACAGGTGTCTCCGAAGGTACATGTTGGGTTGGCGTATTTCGAGATTAGGTTTTGTCACTCCGATTGTCGGAGCGGTATATCTGGGCCCTGTCGGTAATGCACATCATTATAAGCCTTGCAAGCAATGTAGCTAATGAGTTAGTTACGGAATGATGCATTACATAACGAGTAAAGAGACTTGCCGGTAACGAGATTGAACTAGGTATTGGATACCGACGATCGAATCTCGGGCAAGTAACACACCGATGACAAAGGGAACAACGTATGTTGTTATGCGGTTTGACTGATAAAGATCTTCGTAGAATATGTAGGAGCCAATATGAGCATCTAGGTTCCGCTATTGGTTATTGACCGAGAATAGTTCTAGGTCATGTCTACATAGTTCTCGAACCCGTAGGGTCCGCATGCTTAACGTTACGATGACAGTTTTATTATGAGTTTATCAGTTTTGATGTACCGAAGTTTGTTCGGAGTCCTGGATGTGATCACGGACATGATGAGGAGTCTCGAAATGGTCGAGACATTAAGATTTATATATTGGACGACTATATTCGGACCCGGAAGTGTTCCGGGTGTTTTCGGAGTAACCGGAGTGCCGGAGGGTTACCGGAAGCCCCCCGGGAGAAGTAATGGGCCTTATGGGCCTTAGTGGAGAGAGAGAGGGGCAGCCAGCATGGGCCGCATGCCCCCTCCCTCTGGTCCGAATTGGACTAGGAGAGGGGGGGGGGGGCCCTCTTTCCCTTTCCCTCTCCCCCTTCCTTTCCCCCTCCTAGTAGGAGTAGGAAAGAGGGAGTCCTACTCCTACTAGGAGGAGGACTCCTCCTTGGCGCGCCCACAAGGGTCGGCCGGCCTCCCCCCTTGCTCCTTTATATACGGGGGCAGGGGGCACCCTAGGAGACACAAGTTGATCTACGGATCGTTCCTTAGCCGTGTGCGGTGCCCCCCTGCACCATATTCCACCTCGGTCATATCGTCGCAGAGTTTAGGCGAAGCCCTACGCCGGTAGAGCATCATCATCGTCACCACGCCGTCGTGCTGACGGAACTCATCCCCGACACTTTGCTGGATCGGAGTCCGGGGATCGTCATCGAGTTGAACGTGTGCTGAACTCGGAGGTGCTGTACGTTCGGTACTTGGATCGGTCGGATCGTGAAGACGTACGACTACATCAACCGTGTTGTCATAACGCTTCCGCTTACGGTCTACGAGGGTACATGGACAACACTCTCCTCTCTCGTTGCTATGCCATCACCATGATCTTGCGTGTGCGTAGGGATTTTTTTTGAAATTACTAGGTTCCCCAATAGTGGTATCCGAGCCTAGGTTTTATGCGTTGATGTTATATGCACGAGTAGAACACAAGTGAGTTGTGGGCGATACAAGTCATACTGCTTACCAGCATGTCATACTTTGGTTCAGCGGTATTGTTGGATGAAGCGGCCCGGACCGACATTACGCGTATGCTTACGCGAGACTGGTTTACCGCCGTGCTTTGCACATAGGTGACTAGCGGGTGTCTGTTTCTCCAACTTTAGTTGAACCAAGTGTGGCTACTCCTGGTCCTTCCGAAGGTTAAAACAGCACTAACTTGACGAACTATCGTTGTTGTTTTGATGCGTAGGTAAGAACGGTTCTTGCTCAGCCCGTAGCAGCCACGTAAAATTTGCAACAACAAAGTAGAGGACGTCTAACTTGTTTTTGCAGGGCATGTTGTGATGTGATATGGTCAAGACGTGATGCTATATTTTATTGTATGAGATGATCATGTTTTGTAACCAAAGTTATCGGCAACTGGCAGGAGCCATATGGTTGTCGCGTTATTGTATGAAATGCAAACGCCCTGTAATTGCTTTACTTTATCACTAAGAGGTAGCGATAGTCGTAGAAGCAATAGATGGCGTAACGACAACGATGCTACGATGGAGATCAAGGTGTCGCGCTGGTGACGATGGCGATCACGACGGTGCTTCGGAGATGGAGATCACAAGCACAAGATGATGATGGCCATATCATATCACTTATGATTGCATGTGATGTTTATCCTTTATGCATCTTATCTTGCTTGGATTGACGGTAGCATTTTAAGATGATCTCTCACTAAAATTATCAAGAAGTGTTCTCCCTGAGTATGCACCGTTGCGAAAGTTCTTCGTGCTGAAACACCACGTGATGATCGGGTGTGATAGGCTCTACGTTCAAATACAACGGGTGCAAAACAGTTGCACACGCGGAATACTCAGGTTAAACTTGACGAGCCTAGCATATAACAGATATGGCCTCGGAACACGGAGACCGAAAGGTCGAGCGTGAATCATATAGTAGATATGATCAACATATTGATGTTCACCATTGAAACTACTCCATCTCACGTGACGATCGAACATGGTGTAGTTGATATGGATCACGTAATCACTTAGAGGATTAGAGGGATGTCTATCTAAGTGGGAGTTCTTAAGTAATGTGATTAATTGAACTTAAATTTATCATGAACTTAGTCCTGGTAGTATTTTGCAAATTATGTTGTAGATCAATAGCTTGCGTTGTTGCTTTCATATGTTTATTTTGATATGTTCCTATAGAAAATTGTGTTGAAAGATGTTAGTAGCAATGATGCGGATTGGATCCGTGATCTGAGGTTTATCCTCATTGCTGCACAGAAGAATTATGTCCTTAATGCATCGCTAGGTGACGGACCTATTGCAGGAGCAGATGCAGACGTTATGAACGTTTGGCTAGCTCAATATGATGACTACTTAATAGTTTAGTGCACCATGCTTAACAACTTAGAATCGGGACTTCAAAGATGTTTTGAACGTCATGGACCATATGAGATGTTCCAGGAATTGAAGTTAATATTTCAAGGAAATACCCGAGTTGAGATATATGAAGTCTCCAACAAGTTCTATAGCTAAAAGATGGAGGAGAATCGCTCAACTAGTGAGCATGTGCTCAGATTGTCTGAGTACTTCAATCGCTTGAATCAAGTGGGAGTTAATCTTCCAGATAAGATAGTGATTGTCAGAATTCTCTAGTCACCATTACTAAGTTACTAGAACTTCGTGATGAACTATAGTATGCAAGGGATGACGAAGACTATTCCCGAGCTCTTCGCAATGCTAAAAGCCGCGGAGGTAGAATCAAGAAGGAGCATCAAGTGTTGATGGTTAACAAGACCACCGGTTTCAAGAAAAGGGGCAAAGGGAAGAAGAAGGGGAACTTCAAGAAGAACAGCAAACAAGTTGCTGCTCAAGAGAAGAAACCCAAGTCTGGACCTAAGTCTGAAACTGAGTGCTTACACTGCAAAAGAAATGGTCACTGGAAGCGGAAATGCCCTGAATATTTGGTGGATAAGAAGGATGGCAAAGTGAACAAGGGTATATTTGATATACAGGTTATTGATGTATGCCTTACTAGTGTTTATAGTAGCCCTGAGTATTTGATACTTGTTAGGTTGCTAATATTAGTAACTCGAAATAGGAGTTACAGAATAAACAGAGACTAGTTGAGGGTGAAGTGACGATGAGTGTTGGAAGTAGTTCCAAGATTGATATGATCATCATCGCACACTCCCTATACTTTCGGGATTAGTGTTAAACCTAAATAAATGTTATTTAGCGTTTGCGTTGAGCATGAATATGATTTGATCATATTAATTGCGATAAGGTTATTCATTTAAAGTTAGAGAATAAATTGTTATTCTGTTTACATGAATAAGACCTTCGATGGTCATACACCCAATGAACATAGTTTATTGGATCTCGATCGTAGTGATACTCATATTCATAATATTGATGCCAAAAGATGAAAAGTTAATAATGATAGTGCAACTTATTTGTGGCACTACCGTTTGGTTCATATCGGTGTAAAGCGCATGAAGAAACTCCATATCGATGGGCTTTTGGAACCACTTGATTATGAATCACTTGGTAATGGCGCACCACATCCGTTGTGCGCCATGAGTAGTTTTGAAAAAAAAAGTCAAAAAAATAAAAAAAATGTTACTAATGGCGCACCATGTCTCGGTGCACCATTACTAGTTTTAACTAGTAATGGCGCACTGTCCAGTGGTGCGCCATTACTAAGTTTTTTTCAAAAAAAAATCAAAAACATATCATTTTTTTTTCAAAACTAGTAATGGCGCACCGTGGGTGTGGTGCGCCATTACTAGTTAAACTAGTAATGGCGCACCACCCCATGGTGCGCCATTACTAACTTGCCCCAACACCGAATGCACCCCCCTGTGGATCGCCTTTTTAGTTTTAGAAAAAAATAAAAGAAAATGATGGAAATGGCAAAAAAATAAAATAAAATATGTTTCCCATGTGATATGTGCTCTAGTTGTTGGGAAAATTTACAAATATGAATTTTGACTTTATTTGCAAAATCTCTCAGGAAATTTGTAAAATGGGCATAACTTTTGCATACGAACTCGGATGAAAAAGTTTTTTATATGAAAAATCATCTACTCGAAAAGTTACATCCAAATTTAACTAGGGGAACCCCGTTAACCATTTTTAAAATCCCCAAAAACCTAACAGAAAAAAATTACGGGGCTTTCAAGATCTAGCGGCAAATAAATTCAAAAAAAATCAAACTTACTAGTGGCGCACCGTGGATGTGGTGCGCCACTAGTAACAGAAAAAAAATTGAATTTTTTTTCAAAAAATGATACGTAATATGACCGGGAAGTTTGAAATTTTTTTCAAAATTTCATCATAGTCACGAACATGAACAAAATCGTAGATATCGACAAGGTATAAATGGACTGATATGCTAGATATATCAACAAGTGCCTGTGAAGTGAGCTGTTGCTGGGGTTGGATAGAACTCTGAAGTTAAGCGTGCTTGGGCTGGACTAGTGTGAGGATGGGTGACCTTTCGAGAAGTGTGCTTGGGCTGGAGTAGTGTGAGGATGGGTGACCTTTCGAGAAGTTTGACCACGGAGTGGGATTTTACTTGAGATTAAGCATATTGATCCGAGATTAAGCCATAGTGAACTGAGATTAAGAAAAAAACGAAAAAAATTAAAAAATTTCTGAAAAAAAATTTAATTTTTTTTGGAAAAACAAAATGTTATTAATGGCGCACTTCTATGTGGTGCGCCATTAGTATACCAGATACTAATGGCGCACCGTGGGCTATACTAATGGCGCACTACATGGTGCACCATTAGTATACTAAATAGTAATGGCGCACCAGTGGTGCGCCATTAGTAAAAAATACTAGTGGCGTGCTAGTAATGGCGCACCGGTAGTGCGCCATTAGGAGGCAAAACCGGTGCGCCATTAGTAAGCCTTTTTCTAGTAGTGTTGCTTTCTTCATGACTTATACATGTTCCTGTAACTATGAGATTACGCAACTCCTGTTTACCGGAGGAACACTTTGGGTGCTACCAAACGTCACAACGTAACTGGGTGATTATAAAGGAGTACTACAGGTTTCTCCGAAGGTACATGTTGGGTTGGCGTATTTCGAGATTAGGTTTTGTCACTCCGATTGTCGGAGAGGTATCTCTGGGCCCTCTCGGTAATGCACATCACTATAAGCCTTGCAAGCAATGTAGCTAATGAGTTAGTTACGGAATGATGCATTACGTAACGAGTAAAGAGACTTGCTGGTAACGAGATTGAACTAGGTATTGGATACCGACGATCGAATCTCGGGCAAGTAACATACCGATGACAAAGGGAACAACGTATGTTGTTATGCGGTTTGACCGATAAAGATCTTCGTAGAATATGTAGGAGCCAATATGAGCATCCAGGTTCCGCCATTGGTTATTGACCGAGAATAGTTCTAGGTCATGTCTACACAGTTCTCGAACCCGTAGGGTCCGCACGCTTAACGTTACGATGACAGTTTTATTATGAGTTTATAAGTTTTGATGTACCGAAGTTTGTTCGGAGTCCCGGATGTGATCACGGCCATGATGAGGAGTCTCGAAATGGTAGAGACATAAAGATTGATATATTGGACGACTATATTCGGACCCGGAAGAGTTCCGGGTGTTTTCGAAGAAAACCGGAGTGCCGGAGGGTTACCGGAACCCCCCGGGAGAAGTAATGGGCCTTAGTGGAGAGAGAGAGGGACAGCCAGCATGGGCCGCACGCCCCCTCCCCCTCTGGTCCGAATTGGACTAGGAGAGGGGGGGGCGCCCCCCTCTTTCCCTCTCCCTCTCCCCCTTCCTTTCCCCCTCCTAGTAGGAGGAGGAAAGAGGGAGTCCTACTCCTACTAGGAGGAGGACTCCTCCTTGGCGCGCCAACAAGGGTCGGCCAGCCTCCCCCCTTGCTCCTTTATATACGGGGGCAGGGGGCACCCTAGGAGACACAAGTTGATCTACGGATCGTTCCTTAGCCGTGTGCGGTGCCCCCCTGCACCATATTCCATCTCGGTCATATCGTCACAGAGTTTAGGCGAAGCCCTGCGCCGGTAGAGCATCATCATCACCACCACGCCGTCGTGCTGACGGAACTCATCCCCGACACTTTGCTGGATCGGAGTCCGGGGATCGTCATCGAGCTGAAGGTGTGCTGAACTCGGAGGTGCCGTACGTTCGGTACTTGGATCGGTCAGATCGTGAAGACGTACGACTACATCAACCGCGTTGTCATAACGCTTCCGCTTACGGTCTACGAGGGTACGTGGACAACACTCTTCCCTCTCGTTGCTATGCCATCACCATGATCTTGCGTGTGCGTAGGAATTTTTTTGAAATTACTACGTTCCCCAACAGTGGTATCCGAGCCTAGGTTTTATGCGTTGATGTTATATGCACGAGTAGAACACAAGTGAGTTGTGGGCGATACAAGTCATACTGCTTACCAGCATGTCATACTTTGGTTCAGCGATATTGTTGGACGAAGTGGCCCGGACCGACATTACGGTACGCTTACGCGAGACTGGTTTTACCGCCGTGCTTTGCACACAGGTGACTAGCGGGTGTCTGTTTCTCCAACTTTAGTTGAACCGAGTGTGGCTACGCCCGGTCCTTGCGAAGGTTAAGACAGCACTAACTTTACGAACTATCGTTGTGGTTTTGATGCGTAGGTAAGAACGGTTCTTGCTCAGCCCGTAGAAGCCACGTAAAATTTGCAACAACAAAGTAGAAGACGTCTAACTTGTTTTTGCAGGGCATGTTGTGATGTGATGCTATATTTTATTGTATGAGATGATCATGTTTTGTAACCGAAGTTATCGGCAACTAGAAGGAGCCATATGGTTGTCGCTTTATTGTATGAAATGCAAACGCCCTGTAATTGCTTTACTTTATCACTAAGCGGTAGCGATAGTCGTAGAAGCAATAGATGGCGTAACAACAATGATGCTACGATGGAGATCAAGGTGTCGCGACAGTGACGATGGTGATCACGATGGTGCTTCGGAGATGGAGATCACAAGCACAAGATGATGATGGCCATATCATATCACTTATATTGATTGCATGTGATGTTTATCCTTTATGCATCTTATCTTGCTTTGATTGACAGTAGCATTTTAAGATGATCTCTCACTAAAATTATCAAGAAGTGTTCTCCCTGAGTATGCACCGTTGCGAAAGTTCTTCGTGCTGAAACACCACGTGATGATCGGGTGTGATAGGCTCTACGTTCAAATACAACGGGTGCAAAACAGTTGCACACGCGGAATACTCAGGTTAAACTTGACGAGCCTAGCATATAACAGATATGGCCTCGGAACACGGAGACCGAAAGGTCGAGCGTGAATCATATAGTACATATGATCAACATATTGATGTTCACCGTTGAAACTACTCCATCTCACGTGACGATCGGACATGGTGTAGTTGATATGGATCACGTAATCACTTAGAGGATTAGAGGGATGTCTATCTAAGTGGGAGTTCTTAAGTAATATGATTAATTGAACTTAAATTTATCATGAACTTAGTCCTGGTAGTATTTTGCAAATTATGTTGTAGATCAATAGCTTGCGTTGTTGCTTTCATATGTTTATTTTCATATATTCCTAGAGAAAATTGTGTTGAAAGATGTTAGTAGCAATGATGCGGATTGGATTCATGATCTGAGGTTTATCCTCATTGCTGCACAGAAGAATTATGTCCTTAATGCACCGCTAGGTGACGGACCTATTGCAGGAGAAGATGCAGATGTTATGAACGTTTGGCCAACTCAATATGATGACTACTTAATAGTTTAGTGCACCATGCTTAACAGCTTAGAATCAGGACTTCAAAGATGTTTTGAACGTCATGGACCATATGAGATGTTCCAGGAATTGAAGTTAATATTTCAAGCAAATACCCGAGTTGAGATATATGAAGTCCCCAACAAGTTCTATAGCTAAAAGATGGAGGAGAATCGCTCAACTAGTGAGCATGTGCTCAGATTGTCTGAGTACTTCAATCGCTTGAATCAAGTGGGAGTTAATCTTCCAGATAAGATAGTGATTGTCAGAATTCTCTAGTCACCATTACTAAGTTACTAGAACTTCGTGATGAACTATAGTATGCAAGGGATAACAAAGACTATTCTCGAGCTCTTTGCAATGCTAAAAGCCGCGGAGGTAGAAATCAAGAAGGAGCATCAAGTGTTGATGGTTAACAAGACCACCAATTTCAAGAAAAGGGGCAAAGGGAAGAAGAAGGGGAACTTCAAGAAGAACAGCAAACAAGTTGCTGCTTAAGAGAAGAAACCCAAGTCTGGACCTAAGCCTGAAACTGAGTGATTACACTGCAAAAGAAATGGTCACTGGAAGCGGAAATGCCCTGAATATTTGGTGGATAAGAAGGATGGCAAAGTGAACAAGGCTATATTTGATATACAGGTTATTGATGTATGCCTTACTAGTGTTTATAGTAGCCCCTGAGTATTTGATACTTGTTCGGTTGCTAATATTAGTAACTCGAAACAGGAGTTACAGAATAAACAGAGACTAGTTGAGGGTGAAGTGACGATGAGTGTTGGAAGTAGTTCCAAGATTGATATGATCATCATTGCACACTCCCTATACTTTCGGGATTAGTGTTAAACCTAAATAAATGTTATTTGGCATTTGCGTTGAGCATGAATATGATTTGATCATGTTTATTGTGATACGGTTATTCATTTAAAGTTAGAGAATAAATTGTTATTCTGTTTACATGAATAAGACCTTCGATGGTCATACACCCAATGAACATAGTTTATTGGATCTCGATCGTAGTGATACACATATTCATAATATTGATGCCAAAAGATGAAAAGTTAATAATGATAGTGCAACTTATTTGTGGCACTGCCGTTTGGGTCATATCGGTGTAAAGCGCATGAAGAAACTCCATACCGATGGGCTTTTGGAATCACTTGATTATGAATCACTTGGTAATGGCGCACCACATCCGTCGTGCGCCATTAGTAGTTTTGAAAAAAAGTAAAAAATAAATAAAAAAATTGTTACTAATGGCGCACCATGTCTCGGTGCGCCATTACTAGTTTTAACTAGTAATGGCGCACTATCCAGTGGTGCGCCATTACTAAGTTTTTTTCAAAAAAAATAAAAAAAAACTATTTTTTTTCAAAACTAGTAATGGCGCACCGTGGGTGTGGTGCGCCATTACTAGTTAAACTAGTAATGGCGCACCACCCCACGGTGCACCATTACTAACTTGCCCCAACACCGAATGACCCCCTTGTGGATCGCCTTTTCAGTTTTTTAAAAAATAAAAGAAAATGATGGAAATGTCAAAAAAATAAAAGAAAATATGTTTCCCATGTGATATGTGCTCTAGTTGTTGGGAAAATTTACAAATATGAATTTCGACTTTATTTGCAAAATCTCTCTGGAAATTTGTAAAATGGGCATAACTTTTGCATATGAACTCGGATGAAAAAGTTTTTTAATATGAAAAATCATCTACTCGAAAAGTTACATCCAAATTTAACCGGGGGAACCCCGTTAACCATTTTCAAAATCCCCAAAAATCTAACAGAAAAAATTTACGGGGCTTTCAAGATCTAGCGGCAAATAAATTCAAAAAAATTCAAACTTACTAGTGGCGCACCGTGGATGTGGTGCGCCACTAGTAACAGAAAAAAAATTGGTTTTGATTTTTTTTTTGAATTTTTGTTCAAAAAATGATACGTAATATGACCGGGAAGTTTGAAATATTTTTCAAAATTTCATCATAGTCATGAACATGAACAAAGTCCTAGACATCAACAAGGTATAACAGGACTGGTATGCTAGATATATCAACAACTGCTTGTGAAGTGAGATGTTGCTGGGGTTGGATAGAACTCTGAAGTTAAGTGTGCTTGGGTTGGAGTAGTGCGAGGATGGGTGACCTTTCGGGAAGTTTGACCACGGAGTGCGATTTGACCCGAGATTAAGCCATAGTGAACTGAGATTAAGGAAAAATTTGAAAAAAAAATTTGAATTTTTTTTAAAAAAAATTGAAAAACAAAATGTTACTAATGGCGCACTTCTATGTGGTGCGCCGTTAGTATACCAGATACTAATGGCGCACTGTGGGCTATACTAATGGCGCACTACATGGTGCGCCATTAGTATACCAGATACTAATGGCGCACCAGTGGTCCGCCATTAGTAAAAAATACTAGTGGCGTGCTAGTAATGGCGCACCGGTAGTGCGCCATTAGTAGGCAAAACCGGTGCGCCTTTAGTAGGCCTTTTTCTAGTAGTGTTGCTTTCTTCATGACTTATACATATTCCTGTAATTATGAGATTATGCAACTCCCGTTTACCGGAGGAACACATTGGGTGCTACCAAACGTCACAACATAACTGGGTGATTATAAAGGAGTACTACAGGTGTCTCCGAAGGTACATGTTGGGTTGGCGTATTTCGAGATTAGGTTTTGTCACTCCGATTGTCGGAGAGGTATCTCTGGGCCCTCTCGGTAATGCACATCACTATAAGCCTTGCAAGCAATGTAGCTAATGAGTTAGTTACGGAATGATGCAATACGTAACGAGTAAAGAGACTTGCCAGTAACGAGATTGAACTAGGTATTGGATACCTACGATCGAATCTCGGGCAAGTAACATACCAATGACAAAGGGAACAACGTATGTTGTTATGCGGTTTGACCGATAAAGATCTTCGTAGAATATGTAGGAGCCAATATGAGCATCCAGGTTCCGCTATTGGTTATTGACCGAGAATAGTTCTAGTTCATGTCTACATAGTTCTCGAACCTGTAGGGTCCGCACGCTTAACGTTACGATGACAGTTTTATTACGAGTTTATAAATTTTGATGTACCGAAGTTTGTTCGGAGTCCCAGATGTGATCACGGACATGACGAAGAGTCTCGAAATGGCCGAGACATAAAGATTGATATATTGGACGACTATATTCGGTCAACAGAAGTGTTCCGGGTGTTTTCGGAGAAAACCGGAGTGCTGGAGGGTTACCGGAACCCCCCGGGAGAAGTAATGGGCCTAATGGGCCTTAGTGGAAAGAGAGAGGGGCAGCCAGCATGGGCCGCACGCCTCCTCCCCCTCTGGTCCAAATTGGACTAGGAGAGGGGAGGCGGCGCCCCCCTCTTTCCCTCTCCCTCTCCCCCTTCCTTTCCCCCTCCTAGTAGGAGTAGGAAAGAGGGAGTCCTACTCCTACTAGGAGGAGGACTCCTCCTCCTTGGCGCGCCCACAAGGGCCGGCCGGCCTCCCCCCTTGCTCCTTTATATACGGGGGCAGGGGGGCACCCTAGGAGACACAAGTTGATCTACGGATCGTTCCTTAGCCGTGTGCGGTGCCCCCCTCCACCATATTCCACCTCGGTCATATCGTCGCAGAGTTTAGGCGAAGCCCTACGCCGGTAGAGCATCATCATCGTCACCACGCCGTCGTGCTGACGGAACTCATCCCCGACACTTTGCTGGATCGGAGTCCGGGGATCATCATCGAGTTGAACGTGTGCTGAACTCGGAGGTGCCATACGTTCGGTACTTGGATCGGTCGGATCGTGAAGACGTACGACTACATCAACCGCGTTGTCATAACGCTTCCGCTTACGGTCTACGAGGGTACGTGGACAACACTCTCCCCTCTCGTTGCTATGCCATCACCATGATCTTGCGTGTGCGTAGGAATTTTTTTGAAATTACTAGGTTCGCCAACAGTGGTATCCGAGCCTAGGTTTTATGCGTTGATGTTATATGCACGAGTAGAACACAAGTGAGTTGTGGGCGATACAAGTCATACTGCTTACCAGCATGTCATACTTTGGTTCAGCGGTATTGTTGGATGAAGCAGCCCGGACTGACATTACGCGTACGCTTACGCGAGACTGGTTTTACCACCGTGCTTTGCGCACAGGTGACTAGCGGGTATCTGTTTCTCCAACTTTAGTTGAACCAAGTGTGGCTACACCCGGTCCTTGCGAAGGTTAAAACAGCACTAACTTAACGAACTATCATTGTGGTTTTGATGCGTAGGTAGGAACGGTTCTTGCTCAGCCCGTAGCATCCACGTAAAATTTGCAACAACAAAGTAGAGGACGTCTAACTTGTTTTTGCAGGGAATGTTGTGATGTGATATGGTCAAGACGTGATGCTATATTTTATTGTATGAGATGATCATGTTTTGTAACCGAAGTTATCGGCAACTGGCAGGAGCCATATGGTTGTCGCTTTATTGTATGAAATGCAAACGCCCTATAATTGCTTTACTTTATCACTAAGCGTAGCGATAGTCGTAGAAGCAATAGATGGCGTAACGACAACGATGCTACGATGGAGATCAAGGTGTCACGCCGGTGACGATGGTGATCACGACGGTGCTTCGGAGATGGAGATCACAAGCACAAGATGATGATGGCCATATCATATCACTTATATTGATTGCATGTGATGTTTATCCTTTATGCATCTTATCTTGCTTTGATTGACGGTAGCATTTTAAGATGATCTCTCACTAAAATTATCAAGAAGTGTTCTCAATGACTATGCACCGTTGCGAAAGTTCTTCGTGCTGAAACACCACGTGATGATCGGGTGTGATAGGCTCTACGTTCAAATACAACGGGTGCAAAACAGTTGCACACGCGGAATACTCAGGTTAAACTTGACGAGCCTAGCATATAACAGATATGGCCTCGGAACACGGAGACCGAAAGGTCGAGCGTGAATCATATAGTAGATATGATCAACATATTGATGTTCACCGTTGAAACTACTCCATCTCACGTGACGATCGGACATGGTGTAGTTGATATGGATCACGTAATCACTTAGAGGATTCGAGGGATGTCTATCTAAGTGGGAGTTCTTAAGTAATATGATTAATTGAACTAAAATTTATCATGAACTTAGTCCTGGTAGTATTTTGCAAAATATGTTGTAGATCAATAGCTTGCGTTGTTGCTTTCATATGTTTATTTTGATATGTTCCTAGAGAAAATTGTGTTTAAAGATGTTAGTAGCAATGATGCGGATTGGATCCGTGATCTGAGGTTTATCCTCATCGCTGCACAGAAGAATTATGTCCTTAATGCACCATTAGGTGACGGACCTATTGCAGGAGCAGATGCAGACGTTATGAACGTTTGGCTAGCTCAATATGATGACTACTTAATAGTTTAGTGCACCATGCTTAATAGCTTAGAATCGGGACTTCAAAGATGTTTTGAACGTCATGGACCATATGAGATGTTCCAGGAATTGAAGTTAATATTTCAAGCAAATACCCGAGTTGAGATATATGAAGTCCCGAACAAGTTCTATAGCTAAAAGATGGAGGAGAATCGCTCAACTAGTGAGCATGTGCTCAGATTGTCTGAGTACTTCAATTGCTTGAATCAAGTGGGAGTTAATCTTCCAGATAAGATATTGATTGTCAGAATTCTCTAGTCACCATTACTAAGTTACTAGAACTTCGTGATGAACTATAGTATGCAAGGGATGACGAAGACTATTCCCGAGCTCTTCGCAATGCTAAAAGCCGCGGAGGTAGAAATCAAGAAGGAGCATCAAGTGTTGATGGTTAACAAGACCACCAGTTTCAAGAAAAGGGGCAAAGGGAAGAAGAAGGGGAACTTCAAGAAGAACAGCAAACAAGTTGCTGCTCAAGAGAAGAAACCCAAGTCTGGACCTAAGCCTGAAACTGAGTGCTTACACTGCAAAAGAAATGGTCACTGGAAGCGGAAATGCCCTGAATATTTGGTGGATAAGAAGGATGGCAAAGTGAACAAGGCTATATTTGATATACAGGTTATTGATGTATGCCTTACTAGTGTTTATAGTAGCCCCTGAGTATTTGATACTTGTTCGGTTGCTAATATTAGTAACTCGAAACAGGAGTTACAGAATAAACAGAGACTAGTTGAGGGTGAAGTGACGATGAGTGTTGGAAGTAGTTCCAAGATTTATATGATCATCATCGCACACTCCCTATACTTTCGGGATTAGTGTTAAACCTAAATAAATGTTATTTGGCGTTTGCATTGAGCATGAATATGATTTGATCATGTTTATTGCGATACGGTTATTCATTTAAAGTTAGAGAATAAATTGTTATTCTGTTTACATGAATAAGACCTTCGATGGTCATACACCCAATGAACATAGTTTATTGGATCTCAATCATAGTGATACACATATTCATAATATTGATGCCAAAAGATGAAAAGTTAATAATGATAGTGCAACTTATTTGTGGCACTGCCGTTTGGGTCATATCGGTGTAAAGTGCATGAAGAAACTCCATACCGATGGGCTTTTGGAATCACTTGATTATGAATCACTTGGTACTTGCGAACCGTGCCTTTTGGGCAAGATGACTAAAACTCCGTTCTCCGGAACAATGGAACAAGCTACTGACTTATTGGAAATAATACATACCGATGTTTGCGATCCAATGAGTGTTGATGCTCGTGGCAAGTATCGTTATTTTCTAACCTTCACAAGATGATTTGAGCAAATATGGGTATATCTACTTGATGAAACATAAGTCTGAAATAGTTGAAAGGTTCAAAGAATTTAAGAGTGAAGTGAAAAATCATCGTAACAAGAAAATAAAATTTCTGCGATCTGATCGTGGAGACGAATATTTGAGTTACGAGTTTGGTCTTCAATTAAAACAATGTGGAATAGTTTCACAGCTCACGCCACCTGGAACACCACAACGTTATGGTGTGTTTGAACGTCGTAACCGCACTTTATTGGATATGGTGCGATCTATGATGTCTCTTACTGATTTACCACTATTGTTTTGGGGTTATGCATTAGAGACAGCTGCATTCACGTTAAAAGGGCACCATCTAAATCCGTTGAGACGACACCATATGAACAGTGGTTTAGCAAGAAACCCAAGTTGTCGTTTCTTAAAATTTGGGCTGTGATGCTTATGAGAAAAAGTTTCGTCCTGATAAGCTCAAACCCAAATCGGAGAAGTGCGTCTTCATAGAATACCCAAAGGAAATTGTTGGGTACACCTTCTATCACAGATCCAAAGGCAACATATTCGTTGCTAAAAATGGATCCTTTCTAGAGAAGGAGTTTCTCTCGAAAGAAGTGAGTGGGAGGAAAGTAGAACTTGATGAGTTAACTGTACCTTCTCCCGAATTTGAAAATAGTTCATCACTGAAATCAGTTCCAGTGATTCCTACACCAATTAGTGAGGAAGCTAACGATGATGATCATGAAACTTCAGATCAAGTTACTACAGAACCTCGTAGGTCTTCCAGAGTAAGATCTGCACTAGAGTGGTATGGTAATCCTATTCTGGAAGTCATGTTACTTGACCATGGCGAACCTACGAACTATGAGGAAGTGATGATGAGCCCAGATTCCGCGAAATGGCTTGAGGGCATGAAATCTGAGATGGGATCCATGTATGAGAAAAAAGTGTGGACTTTGGTGGAGTTGCCCGATGATCGGCAAGCCATATTGTATAAATGGATCTTCAAGAGGAAGACAGATGCTGATAGTAGTGTTACTATCTACAAAGCTCGACTTGTCGCAAAAAGGTTTTCGACAAAAGTTCAAGGTGTTGACTACAATGAGATTTTCTCAACTGTAGTGATGCTTAAGTCTGTCCGAATCATGTTAGCAATTGCCACATTTTATGAAATCTGGCAAATGGATGTCAAAACTGCATTCCTTAATGGTTTTCTTAAAGAAGAGTTGTATATGATGCAATCATAAGGTTTTGTCAATCCTAAAGGTGCTAACAAAATGTGCAAGCTCCAGCGATCCATCTATGGACTGGTGCAAGCATCTCAGAGTTGGAATATACGCTTTGATAAGTTGATCAAAGCATATAGTTTTATACAGACTTGCGGTGAAGCCTGTATTTACAAGAAAGTGACTGGGAGCACTACAGCATTTCTGATAACTATATGTGAATGACATATTATTGATCGGAAATAATGTAGAATTATTCTGCAAAGCATAAAGGAGTGTTTGAAAGGAGTTTTTTTTCGAAGAAAGACCTCGGTAAAGCTACTTACATATTGAGCATCAAGATCTATTGAGATAGATCAAGACGCTTGATAAGATTTTCAATGAGTACATACCTTGACAAGATTTTGAAGTAATTCAAAATAGAACAGTCAAAGAAAAAGTTCTTGCCTGTGTTGTAAAGGTATGAAATTGAGTAAGACTCAAATCCCGACCACAGCAAAAAATAGAAAGAGAATGAAAGTCATTCCTTATGCATCAGTCATAGGTTCTATAAAAGTATGCCATGCTATGGACCAGACCTATTGTATACTCTGCCCTGGTTTGACAAGGAAGTACAATAGTGATCTAGGAGTAGATCACTGGACATTGGTCAAAATTATCCTTAGTGGAATAAGGATATGTTTCTCAATTATGGAGGTGAAAAAAGGTTCGTTGTAAAGGTTACGTCGATACAAGTTTTGGCACTGATCCAGATAACTCTAAAGTCTCAATCTGGATACATATTGAAAGTGGGAGCAATTAGCTAGAGTAGCTCCGTGCAAAGCATTGTAGACATAGAATATTTGCAAAATACATACGGCACTGAATGTGACAGACCCGGTGACTAAACTTCTCTCACGAGCAAAACATGATCATACCTTAGTACTCTTTGGGTGCTAATCACATAGCGATGTGAACTAGATTATTGACTCTAGTAAACCCTTTGGGTGTTGATCACATGACGATGTGAACTATGGGTATTAATCACATACAAATGTGAATATTGGTGTTAAATCACATGGCGATGTGAACTAGACTATTGACTCTAGTGCAAGTGGGAGACTGAAGGAAATATGCCCTAGAGGCAATAATAAAGTTATTATTTATTTCCTTATATCATGATAAATGTTTATTATTCATGCTAGAATTGTATTAACCGGAAACATAATACATGTGTGAATACATAGACAAACAGAGTGTCACTAGTATGCCTCTACTTGACTAGCTCGTTAATCGAAGATGGTTATGTTTCCTAACCATAGACATGATTTGTCATTTGATTAACGGGATCACATCATTAGGAGAATGATGTGATTGACTTGACCCATTCCGTTAGCTTAGCACTTGATCATTTAGTATATTGCTATTGCTTTCTTCATGACTTATACATGTTCCTGTAACTATGAGATTATGCAACTCCCGTTTACCGGAGGAACACTTTGGGTGCTACCAAACGTCACAACGTAACTGGGTGATTATAAAGGAGTATTACAGGTGTCTCCGAAGGTACAAGTTGGGTTGGCGTATTTCGAGATTAGGTTTTGTCACTCCGTTTGTCGGAGAGGTATCTCTGGGCCCTCTCGGTAATGCACATCACTATAAGCCTTGCAAGCAATGTAGCTAATGAGTTAGTTACAGAATGACGCATTACGTAACGTGTAAAGAGACTTGCCGGTAACGAGATTGAACTAGGTATTGGATACCGACGATCGAATCTCGGGCAAGTAACATACCGATGACAAAGGGAACAACGTATGTTGTTATGCGGTTTGACCGATAAAGATCTTCGTAGAATATGTAGGAGCCAATATGAGCATCCAGGTTCCGCTATTGGTTATTGACCGAGAATAGTTCTAGGTCATGTCTACATAGTTCTCGAACCCGTAGGGTCCGCACGCTTAACGTTACGATGATAGTTTTATTGTGAGTTTATAAGTTTTGATGTACCGAAGTTTGTTCGGAGTCCCGGATGTGATCACGGACATGACGAGGAGTCTCGAAATGGTCAAGACATAAAGATTGATATATTGGACGACTATATTCCGACACCGGAAGTGTTCCGGGTGTTTTCGGAGAAAACCGGAGTGCCGGAGGGTTACCGGACCCCCCCCCCCCCCGGGAGAAGTAATGGGCCTTATGGGCCTTAGTGGAGAGAGAGAGGGGCAGCCAGCATGGGCTGCGCGCCCCCTCCCCCTTTGATCCGAATTGGACTAGGAGAGGGGGGGGGGGGCGGCGCCCCCCTCTTTCCCTCTCCCTCTCCCCCTTCCTTTCCCCCTCCTAGTAGGAGTAGGAAAGAGGGAGTCCTACTCCTACTAGGAGGAGGAGTCCTCCTCCTTGGCGCACCCACAAGGGCCGGCCGGCCTTCCCCCTTGCTCCTTTATATACGGGGGCAGGGGGGCACCCTAGGAGACACAAGTTGATCTACGGATCGTTCCTTAGCCGTGTGCGGTGCCCCCTCCACCATATTCCACCTCGGTCATATTGTCGCAGAGTTTAGGCAAAGCCCTGCGCTGGTAGAGCATCATCATCGTCACCACGCCGTCGTGCTGATAGAACTCATCCCCAACACTTTGCTGGATCGGAGTCCGGGGATCGTCATCGAGCTGAACGTGTGCTGAACTCGGAGGTGCCGTACGTTCGGTACTTGGATCGGTCGGATCGTGAAGACGTATGACTACATCAACCGCGTTGTCATAACGCTTCCGCTTATGGTCTACGAGGGTACATGGACAACACTCTCCCCTCTCGTTGCTATGCCATCACCATGATCTTGCGTGTGCGTATGAATTTTTTTGAAATTACTATGTTCCCCAACACTGTACTAGGAGCATGCAAATACTGACATACCTTGTTCACAGAATATGAAATATCTGGATGAGTTAAAGTCAAATACTGAAGCGCGCCAACAATGCTTCTGTAATTTGTTGCATCCTCTGGACCAAGTACCTCTCCTCCCTCAACTGAAAGTTTTTCTGAAGTTGAGAGTGGTGTACTTATCGGCTTGCAGTACTCAAGTCCTATCCTCTTTATAATATCAGCAGTATATTTTTCTTGTGTCAAAAGTATTCCATCTTTCACATGTTTTGCTTCAATACCAAGAAAATAGTGAAGATTGCCCAAATCCTTCAATGCAAACTCCATATTAAGATCATGAAGAAGACTTGTAGTGGCATCTGGATTGGAACTAGCAACAATAATATCATCAACATAAACAAGAACAAATATTGTTATACTGCCTTTGTTATAGAAGAATAGTGAGGTATCTGCCTTTGATGGAGTAAACCCAAGTTGTTGTAACTGAGTACTTAACCTTGAGTACCAGGCTCTAGGTGCCTGCTTTAATCCATACAAGGCTTTATCTAGCTTGCAAACATGATGTGGCATGTTTTTGTTTTCATACCCTGGTGGTTGCCGCATGAACACTTCTTCCTCAAGAACACCATGAAGAAACGCGTTCTGTACATCTAGCTGTCGTAAAATCCAACCTCTAGAAATAGCAATAGACAGTACAAGTCTGATGGTAGCTGACTTGATAACAGGACTGAATGTATCCTCATAATCAATTCCAAATCTCTGCTTAAAACCCTTTGCAACTAGCCTAGCCTTGTATCTGTCTATGCTTCCATCTGCCTTTCTTTTGATCTTGTAAACCCATTTGCAATCAATCACATTTTTACCTTTTCCTGGTGGAACCAAGTGCCAGGTTTTATTTTTCATGAGTGCTAGATATTCTCCATCCATAGCTTCTTTCCACTCTTTATGTGCTAATGCATCACTAAGACTTTCTGGTTCACCAACACTAGTAAGAAAAGCATATTTGCGTTTGTCATACCTTATGGTGCCATCTTTGTATTCCTTCGGCTTGAATATCCCGGATTGAGACCTGGTAGTTCGCTGAGGCAGCTGAGATACAACAATTGTAGTAGCAGAATTATTATTTTCAAAACCACATGCCTCCGATGTAGCAGATCCTGAGACAGCAGGGTGTGCCACACAAGATCCAGGCACATTATACGGAGAAGATTGGCCGCCCTGGCGCTCCAGATCCGAGAAAACCAACTCAGCAGAGGGAATCATTCTCGTGTCAGGCGTCAACCTCGTACCGGGCGACCCAACAGGAGAGCTGCGCGTGGCGTCCGCTGCGCCCATCCGCTCAGGTGTGCGGCGGGCCGCCTCGTGTGCGGGCCCCGTCTCGGTCGGCTTGTCTCCCGTGGGCCTGGCCAGCCCACGCGTGGCGGCTGGGGAATCGCTGAAACCACCCGCATTACGGCCTGCGCCCAGGCTAGCGGGGCCACCTGCTGTTGACGCTGTTAATGTGGCAGGATCCTCCTGGGATCGCGCACCCTGGAAGTAGCTGCGCTGCGCCAAATTGTCATAGGATCCAGCGCCAGTTTCGTCTTGTTCTGCACACATAAAATCATGCCTAAAAACTGCATTGCTGCCATTAGATGCACTGTTTTCATCTGAATCTTTTCTGGTTGGATTAATCTCATGATCAGTTTCAATTAATTCACCCCCCGTGATCAGGAGAAGTCAAAGGATCAGAAAGAAGATAAATTTCTTGACGAAGGAGAGCACCTGCATTTGGATGTAGTTGAGCAAACGGAAAAAGAGTTTCATAAAAACGACATCACGAGATATATAGACTCGTCCTGTGGAAACTTCAAGACACTTGTAGCCTTTGTGGAGATTGCTATAGCCAATGAACACACACTGAGTTGACCGAAAATCAAGTTTGTGATGATTGTATGGTCGAAGGTTTGGGTAACAAGCACACCCAAATTTTTTTAGGGAATTGTAATCAGGTTTTTGATGATACAAGCACTCTAAAGGAGTTGAGTTTCCAATAACTTTACTAGGAAGCCGATTTATGAGATATGTGGCAGCAATAAAAGCCTCATCCCAATATTTGAGAGGCATAGAAGCATGAGCAAGTAGTGACAACCCTACTTCGACAATGTGACGGTGTTTGCGCTCGGCAGAACCGTTCTGTTGATGGGCATGGGACAAGAGACATGATGTTCAATGCCTATACTTAGAAAGAAGGAATTGAGTTTTTCATACTCCCCGCCCCAATCACTGTGGACGGCAAGAATTTTTCTGTCAAAGTGACATTCAACAAGCTTTTGAAATTCTTGAAAAACATCAAAAACTTCAGATTTGTGTTTAAGAAGATATATCCATGTAAACTTGATGTAATCATCAATGAAACTAACATAATATTTCTTCCTTCCAAAAGAATCTCTTGCATGACCCCATACATCACTAAATATAAGCTCCAAAGGAGCATGAGAAACACTACTAGACTTCGGATAGGGAAGTTGGTGACTCTTGGCACATTGACAAGCTTCACAAACAGACTCATTATTTCCTCTAACTGACAATGGAAGATTGTCTTTATTAACTACTTGCTCAACTATAATAGAAGATGGATGTCCTAATCTTTGATGCCATCTATCCAAGGAGGGCTTAACGACGGAATAAACTTGACAACGATGCTTGCTTCTAAGAAACTTTGATGTAATGGGGTAGAGACCACCGATGCATCTACCGTGATGAAGAAGTTCCCTCGTTGCCCGATCCTTGATGAAAAAATATTTTGGATGAGTTTCAAAAAAGACATTATTATCGGCGGATAAACGAGACATAGATGCAAGATTTTTGTTAGCTTGAGGAACATGAAGAACATCTTCAAGAACAAGATCACGTTGAGAGGTGGGGGAATTAATGAAAGCACGACCAATATGATGTATGTCCATTCCTCCACCGGTTGCAGCAGTGTTCACTTGATCATTGCCGTAGTATCTTTCACGAGTTGCAAGTTTCTCAAGCTCACTTGTGATATGATCGGTTGCACCAGAGTCAGTGTACCACACGGTTTCTCCTTCTCCTGCTTGTTCTCTCAAGGCAGCAAGGACATGGCGCTCTTCAGGCACAAAGTCCTCATCATACCTATGCCAGCACTCCAATACTTCATGACTCGGCTTCTTGCAGAGTTGACAGCGGGGTCGAGGCCGCCCACCAGATCGGCCTCCATTGTTGTTGGAGCGTGTACTGTTGCTGTTGTTGCTGGAGCGCCCGCGCCCATAGCCGCTGCTGTTTCCACCTCGGCCACGCCCTTGCTGACCTTGGTGACCACGGCCTCGGCCACCATAGCCACGACCACGAGTCAGGGCGTTAGCCGAAGATTGACGCAGATTTCCCTGTTGAAGTAGATTGATGCGGGCTTCAAAACTAAGAAGCTGGTTGTAGAGCTCGGTGACGGTGATGGCCTCGACGCGGGCAGAGAGGGCCGAAACAACTGCGTTGTACTCCATGTCCAAGCCCTTCAGAATGAAGGAGATGATCTCGCCTTCGCCAAGTGGGGATCCGGTGCAGGCAATTTCATCCGTCAGAGCTTTGATCTTGGCGAGGTACTCTGGCATCCCTAAGTTAACCTTCTGGAGGTTTGCAAGGGCGATGCGAGTATTGACTATCTGCGACTGAGTTTGCGCAGCGAAGAAGGCGTGGATGGCGCTCCACACCTCGGCCGGCGTCCGGAGAGTTACGACCTGCGCAAGAACCTCACGAGATAGGGACCCCATGAGATAGCCTTGAAGCTGCTGCTGCTGGGCGTACTAGATCGTCCTGGCATAGTTGAAGACCTGCTCTTCCTTCTCATCCTTGGTGATGGTGATGGTGGCAGGAGGCGCCATGCTTGTGGCGTCCAGGAAGTGCTCCATCTGCGCCCCCTTGATCTGGGGTAGCACGATGGCCTTCCAGAGGAGAAAATTCGTCCTCGTCAGTTCTCTGACGGAGGCGACCCGAGGGAGCTAGCGCCGTTGCTGGGGGAGGAGGCGTAGGAGGAACCGGCGAATTGGGTGGTAAGGGCGCCTGCGGTGGATGTGCTAAGGGTGGAGAAGGTAGAGGCGGAGGCGGTGGATGCATCGGTTCCTGCCATGGCTTCGATCGACGATGGCTAGTTTGGTTTTCCTCTCGGGGTTGAAGGCTTTCTCGAGATTGCTAGATGCGATGAGGATTGGCTCTGATGACCATGTAAAGATTGGAGGAAGCGTTGAACCCTTTGGTCTCGGGCCGCTGTATATATTGATAATCTGTCGTGGGTTACAAGTTTGGGAGATCGCTAGGACTCTCCAGAGTTACACGAGAGAGAGAGACAGAAGAATACACGAGAGGGAGAAGAGATAGAAGTTTGAATACAAATATAACTCTACTCTTTTATCTAACAAAACTCAGCTTTGGTGAGCTCCATCCAATATGCCGTTTGTTGTGCTCAGCACAAACCTTTGGGAATCCATTCAACATGGATTTTCAGTCACAGAGGCAGCAAATCGGATGCCCAGAACGAGGACCAGGAGAATGAGATGAGGACATCTCCCGTATCAAAGCTCAGCCGGAGAGGGTATGTTCCCAGGATATCCACGCAGATCCCATTTGTGTGCAGCTCTCCGCCACCGCCAAAAGACGGAGCCAATATAAGCCGATGATGATCGTCGTCTGCCCGACGCCGCAGCGGCTACCTACCTGCCGGGCGTGTGCACGTCGGTCGACCTCCTGCCAGAATCCCAATCCAATCTTTCCGTCCGCGGCATCCATTTGCCGGGATTGGGTGGGCTGTTCTTGCCTTTTCAAACCGGATATTTTGACCGGAGTATCTGTTCTCATCATCTCTTTTTCCTTCTGCAAAAAGCAATATGTGGGCTATGTTGGGAGCATCCTATCTCTGAGCACTGTAGCTAGCTAGCTAGTATCCTGAACCATGAATATGCTGCTGCCGCCTTTGCATCATGAGATGGTGTCTGATGCTGCAAAAAAGAAAGTTGATAGCATGTTTTTTGTCGCTGTCGCTCATGTAGAAGTATACTGTGCACTATCTAGGCCCGTAGCCGTTGGCGACGCTGTCAGGAACCGAATGCCAACCGTTTTGCAGCTACATAAATAGCCGTCCGTGTCTTACAGCCCAATCAACCAACCAACCAAGCACAACGACTACGGTTTGTACGTCTCTGCACTTGCTTAGGTGACTCACTCACTGCCGACCATGGACAACTCTTCAGATGCTCACAGGTGCCCACCGCTCACTCTTCTCCCCTGCCATGCTTGGCCATTTTTCCAGTGCATGCAATCGTTAATTTGTCAGATCATTCCACCAAATTTCAGCACATTTTGTGTGTTTCTATGACATGGCAAGTTGAGATTACATTGTACGTTATGTTTTTCCCTTGCACGGACGTACATGACTACATTGTTATGTTTTTCCCTTGTACATACGTACGTGACTACGTGTGCCACATTGCACGATCACCCGTACGGAAAAATATATACGTTTTCTTCTTGCTGACGACGAGTTCTTGGGTGTGTACGTACGTGCAGCCGTCACAGGTGCGCGGCGTGCTACCGGCAGTTCAACCGGATGGAGCACCTTGTGGAGCACATGCGGTCGTCGCACCACTCCCACCACGAGCCCCGCTGTGGCGTCTGCGGCAAGCACTGCCGCTCCCTCGACGCCCTCCGCGACCACCTCGGCTTCGGCGCCTCCCTGCCCTCCAAGCCCGCCTGCGCCACAGCCTTCGCCGCCCACGGCTGCCCGCTCTGCCTCGCCGTCTTCCCCACCGCCAGCGCCCTCCGTGCCCACTGTGCCGCATGCAAGCTCTCCCGCGCTCCGATCCCCTCTTCTGTCCAGAGCCTCACGAGGACTATGTCGAGGATGGGCGTTCGAGGCGGCGGGGGCGCGGTGGCGCTGGGGTGCAAGATGGTCGGCGGCGGGAGCGACGGCACGCTCGACGTGTGCGCGCGCGTCTGCATCGTCGACGAGCAGGAGGCCATCCTCTACGAGAGCTTCGTGAAGCCGCTCATCCCAGTGACGCACTACCGGTACGAGACCACGGGGATCCGGCCCGAGCACCTCCGCGACGCGCCCACGGTGAAGCAGGCGATGAGGCGGGTGCAAGACATCCTCCTCAACGGCGAGCAGTCCTACTCCTACTCCTCACGCGGCGCCGCCTGGCTCCTCGTCGGCCACGGGCTGGAGCACGACCTCGACGCGCTCGGCATGGACTACCCGGCGCACCTGAAGCGGGACACGGCGACGTACCCACCGCTGATGAAGACCAGCGCCAGGCTCATGAGCAACTCGCTCCGATATCTCACGCGGAGCTGCCTGGGGTATGACATACAGACCGGCGGCCACCATCACCCCTACGACGACTGCGTGGCTGCCATGCGCCTGTACAAGAGGATACGCGCCATGAGCCACCTGCACTGTCGGCCCAAGGACGACGGTGATGAGTCCATGGCCAGGGCCTTCCCGGCATGGAGGCAGCGAGAGCTGGAGCGCATGTCGCCAGAGGAGCTCCTCGAGATGTCCAAACCCGACTACCAATGTTGGTGCCTCGACGACGACCGGCGATGCTGACGGCAGCCTGTCTCTACTTAATTCGAATATTGGTTGGCGCTTTTACTTGGTGGTGATGACGAAAAGATAAAGAGAAAATAAAATGCCGCGTGCGTCGGATCGATGGCTGCCGTACCTTACGATCGACGTGGTGGTCGAATAAATCGCTTTTTTTTTTTTGCGATGGAACAGTTTTGTTTTGTTGGAAGTAAGTTGCCTGAATTTCAAATGTAGGTAATTCGATTTATTTTGGGAACAAAGATGGAGGCTGCATACCGACGGCGCCGGCGAGGCGAGGGAATCAGAACGCAATGCAGAGGCAAAACTGCAAAAGAGTTGGCGAGAGGGAATCAGAACCAACCCACGCTACGAGCCGAGCCTTTCCCTCGCCAACTCTACCCACCAGCCGGAGTTACAGGTCTCGCCCGAAATGGCGAGGTGGGACTAATTAACGGAGTCTCCTAATTAATCACATTATTATCTAGAGATGCATGCTGCAACGGAACGATGGGGTTAGCTCCTAGCCCGCCTGGCCTGACTCGGTAATACGCCGCCTGATCGAACCGTCATGAACGCGCGCTAGGGAGACGCCAGCCTCCGAAGGTCGGTGATACGCCGCCCTTGCCGCCGGTGGATCTGCTGATCGGAGGATTGGATTCTGGGTGTGGCGTTCTGTTTGTGTTTGGACAGGCGAAGAGGTTTCCAAGTACTCGATGGATACGACTAAACGTCTCTTTACGTTTCAGCGCAGCGAAAACGTATTCTTAGGATAAGTAATAGCGCACTTCGCTTGTAAACCTGTCATTGTCACCAGCAGCACGTCGACGAAGGATATTGATCAGTTCTTGTCACCAGAATATCTTCCATTCATCAAAATCGATTGATATTGCACAGTTTACAGGTTTAGTATCGATCACCACCTGTCCATAGTTTTACAGAATTTGTTTACCTTCAAGATCTGAAGATCCACAAGTGCTCGAGCTTAGTTTGCCCAAGCAAAATGATCCTGCCTTCTTCACTCCAACAATCCTCT
The DNA here is from genome assembly GCA_963921465.1 of Triticum timopheevii. Classification (NCBI taxonomy): domain Eukaryota; kingdom Viridiplantae; phylum Streptophyta; class Magnoliopsida; order Poales; family Poaceae; genus Triticum; species Triticum timopheevii. The sequence goes on from OY997266.1 coordinate 52,984,382, forward strand.
GTTTGCAATTCCTAAGGGCTTGACAAGTCGTTTCGACTCACATTTTACAGAAGCTCACCTCTCTTTCCCTTCTGCATTTGGAAGGCTGTCCTAACGTCTAAGTCCCTTCTATGCCGGTCCCTGAGGTGTTGTCTATTGGAGGATCACAGGCTCTTTCGGCTATAAAACTATTGAAACAAATGCACTTCTGCATTCTCATGAAAGAAACCACTGAAAGTGACATCAAGATTTGAAGAGACATGAACAGCAAGATCGTGAAAATGCTCCAAAAATAGTTCGATCTTCTTTTCATTCTCCCAATCTTTCTTCGGGGCAAGCGATCATTCTCTTTAGAAATATCACTAACATAAGTAATATCCTCTTCATCTAACCTTGTGAACACCTTCTAATAAATATTTGCCTATTTGAGCATGAGAAATGTTGACTTCCATCTGGTTGAGACACCGAGCTTCAGAAATGCCCAACCGGCTGTCATCCACCTTTTCTTCCTCAACAATCTCCTTAAACTTGACAGTTCTTGAACTACCATTACTAATATAGTACTCCCTCCGTCCCAAAATTCTTGTCTTAAATTTGTCTAAATACGGATGTATCAAGTCACGTTTTAGTATTAGGCTGGCCATAGTGGGGGTAACATAAGTAGTATCATGTACTTGGGAATCACAAACATGCTTATGTGGCAGACAATTAAAGAAGAGAGAGATGGTTATAGTAACATAGGGAGATACCGTAACATAATAAATGTGATGCTACTATGTGTTATGCATGGCAATAAATGAGACTACCTATAATACTAATCTATGATACTATGCACTATGGATGTAGTATCATACACTAGTATCATATGCATGATACTACTTTATGATACTCCTCACTATGACCAGCCTTAGATACATCCGTATCTAGACAAATCCAAGACAAAAATTTGGGATGGAGGGAGTACCTAATAACAGCTCTACAACACTTCATAGAGATGCCCACTTCTTCTATGCCATCTTGCACAATAAGGTTAACAACGTGTGCAAGACACCTCATGTGCAAAAACTTGCAGTTAGCGATGTGGGTTTTGCTCAGCTGCCTCCTCAAATAAACAATACCACCATCATTGGCACTTGCATTATCAGCAACTACAGTCACTAATCTCTCGAAACCCCAATCAGGTAAGCATCTCACCAATTTTTTTCTATATCACCCCCCTTTGTGCCCCTTCACCAATAAAAAACCAATGATTTTCTTCTGTAGGCTCCAAGATTCATCAATAAAACTTGTTGCCACAGTCATATATCCATATTGTTACTGAGAAGACGAACAATATGTTGTTAGGCAAACTCCCTGACAAGAATCAAGAATTTCTTGAGCTTAGCCTTCTCTTGGAAGAACAGTCACATAGTGTCTCTGGTACAGGTTCTTCTAGATGGCGGTTTGAAACATGGGCAGACTATGGACAAAAAATTTCTAAAGACCGTCTTCTAAAAATAAGCAAACACTAACTCACCTTCTATGATCATCTTTGCAAAAGCTTCCCTAAGCGCATCAAGATCCGGACGCCTTCCCCTTGAGTTGCTTGCAAAGTGCCTTGCTTTGGATATTTGTTGAACTTGCGAGGGTTACACTTCCACAGATTGAAGTGTCTGATCAAGGATGACGTACCATGGTCCTTTGTGTCAGCCTTCGTATCAAGATTGCAATATTTGCATTACTTTCATCCTTCATCTTGATGAAATGGTCCCACATCTCTGATCGTGGTGCCATCTCCTTCCTTCCCTTAAATTTCTCACTATTCTTCCGATTCTCAAAATCAAGAACCTCATGCTCATCCGCATCAGATTGTTGTGTGCCAGAACAGTATTCACACGAAGATGGTTGTGAACCACAAGCTTCCTCCTTTGAAAATGGTTGTGCACCAGAAAATTCAGCCTATACAATTATTACCGCGAGTAACCCTGAGTGCCCACTTGCTCCATCTCCATGTGATGATCATCGGATTGAGTCATCTATAAGACTATAAGACACAAAAGAATAGAGCATTGACATCACTCATTTTGTTACAATGGTCAACAGAGATTGCGAAATACAGAAAATATGCAATAACATACAACTCAATCACCAACCCATTTTAACTTTTTTATTTGTCAACTATCATGTTCAAAATATCACACAGGGTGACAGAACTAGCAAACTCAAAAGTTCACTGAAGTAGACTAACAGTTTCCTACTGTTCCAGTGAGACCCAATTGAGTATGCAGTCTGCTTGTTTCTTCATTCGTGTTACATACTACTCCTTAGATATGATACGATGATAATCGTGTTAAAGTTTTAACTTCACAATACAATGGATGTTGCCCACTGTGATTCTGGTATAGGTATGCGCAGTGCCTATTTATGTATGTTTTTGCATCTGTGCCTATTGATCGTGATAAATTCTACTCCTTAGGTAGATACTAACTGAGAAAACGACACTTAACTCTGAACTTTCTGAACTAACCGAACCGCAGGGGTTTATTTCTAACAATACTGTATGATAATCTTGACTGGTGTAGGCGTTGGCAGCAGTTTGATATTTGGCGTTTGGCAAGCTACTTTGTTTTTGTTCCTAAACAATATGTACATACTGCAGTGCTAAAAAATAAAATAAAGAATCATCGGCTAACAAAAACTGTAAAAGCTTAGTCTCATTTACCAAGCAGAGCAGGCTTTTCACTTTGGGCTCTGTTTCTTGAGCATAGATGTCAGTCAGAACGTAATGCCGGGGGGCAAAACTACAAAAGAGTTGGCGAGGTAGGGGTGGAGGAGTGTGTGTGCACCCGCGACGAACCCAGGAACCCCCCCTACGGGCTGCGGGGCATGGCTACAAGCGGGTTCACCGCCGGTGTGTACGACCGACCACCGGCGGCGTATACCCAGTGGGTGCACACCGCCGGCGTGGTGCTGCCACAACCGGCGGCATATACTCTATATGCCTAGCGCGGTGGTGGACTGCCGCCGCGCCTGCCGGGCCCTGCCCTTGAATGGTCACCGGCAGCATATGCCCATGCGCGGGGACTCCCGCGCATATTTGCCGGGCCCTGGGCTCAAGTCCACGCGCAGCAGCAGCACACAACCAACCAAACCCAAAGCTCGGCTCCGCCACCGTTGCCGGCGAACGCTCACGCGAGCCGAGCTCTTTCCCCCGCCAACAATGCCCTCCGCTCCCGAAGAAGCTGGCTGGAGTTACAGGTCTGCGCCACCAGACTCGGCGAGTGATACGGCGAATGGGGCGCATTTAAAGGGCGCGAGTTCCGTCCGGAATGGCGAGGTGGGACTAATTAATCACTCTACTGATGCGTGCTGCGATTAACGACGGGGGATCAGCAGCTGATTCCAAGGAATTAGTCCCCGACCGGTGGATCGAGCCCGGCCGCCTGACTCAGCGAGACGGCGCCTGATCGAACCGAACCGTCGTGAACGCGCCGCCGCGTAGTCCGAGCTCCGACGGTCGGTGGTACGCCGCCCTTGCCGCCGGTGGATCTGCTGCTGATCGGGGGATTGAATTGGGGGTGTGGCGCTCTGTTTGGTTGGATTTATAGGCGAAGAGGTTATCAAGTAGGAGTGCGTGACGGACACGACTAAACATATATGCTTACGTTTCAGGTCAGCGAAAACGTATTTCTGGGATTCGTTTTGGTTAGCCTTTCATTGTGACCAGGGGGCTGACAAACCTCGCTTGAGGGGTGTTCGTCTCTAGGAAACAGCTTCGAAAAGTCATTGCTTTTTTTTAAATAAAAAAATACCTCTGCTTTTTTTTACCGTTTTTAAGAGTTCTTATTTTTTTACTTTTATATTTTTTCCTATTTGTTTTTCTCTTAATTATATATTTCAGTTTCTATTTCATTTTTCACATTTAAATTCATGAATATTTATTCGTATTCTTAAAACCCACATATAATTTCTCAAATTCATGATATTTCTTTTAAATTTGTGAATATTATTAAGTTATGAATATTTGTATAATCTTCGATTTTTTAAATTTTTTGAACTTTTATTAAAATTCGTGAATGTCGTTTGAAATCCATGAATCTTTTTTCCATTCATGAACTTTTTTCATGCCTTTTTATTTCACAACATTTAAAAAAAATCCATGAACATCTTTTTACTGAACAAACAAGGAAAAGTGTTATTTGTATGATATTCTTGACAAATTCACTTAAATATAACATCGGCCAAACAATATGCACACAAATATGGCATATGCTAGGTACGTTAAAGCTAACTAGACAATGCCCCGCGTGTTGCCGCAGGAACATTGATAAAACAATTGTATTAATAGGTGCTAGAAAAACAACTAAACAAATGCAAAAAAAGATAGTGTGAATTTACATTGCACTTAATAAAATGACATTTTATTTTGTAAGAAATGCAAATCATGAGCTATGTAGGTATGCTTCAATTATCCAACACATATACCACATATGACAATATAGAAATTGATTCAAAAATATAACTTATGGACGACATGTATGGCTTGCTAATGTGGCACAATTGCATTGCTAAAATAATGCAAAAGTGACTTCTACTTGACATGAATAGGTGCTGATGTGACATGGTTGCATGCTTAGAAAGATTAGATAGTGGATTACATGTAAATAAATACGGCGCCACTCGAGCTTGGGACTCCTGATGTAGCTCTGCATCTCCTGCTCCTTCATGATGTGGTCCCGGATGTCAGCGTCCAGCACCTCCTGCAGCTCCTTTACGAACCTATCCACCACTGCCTTGATCTGCACCCGTGTGCTCACGAGACCCAAATCGAGAAGATCTAGGAAGATGAGGCTGGACCGCTGGAGGGGGTGGAGCTCGTGGCTGAAGATGAAGAGGGACGAGCGCGGGTGAGGGTGGCGGCGGCAGCAACGCTAGCTGGAAGATCCGGTGAAGAAATCAGCTGGCCACCCATCCTGCTTGCCACCTTGGCTCTCATCCCGCTGCAGCCTCCCCCGGAGGAAGAGGCGGAGGAGAGAAACGAGGAGAGGAGCAGAGGTTGTGTGCGAGGTGACGGTTTGCTTCTTGAGTTTGCTTCAGAACACTTTCGACAGTGGAGGTGTTATCTGGCCGATCTTCTTTTTCTCCCAGTGATCTGTTTTTTCTCCCCCTCGCCGCGCCCCTAATGCCCACGTGGCATATCTCCTTGCCCGACCCTTCTTTCGTTGTTGATGGATTAATATGACAAAATGGGCATCATGAAAAGAGTCTTCGAAACGGAGGCCTTAATGGGAGCATTTTAGAAAGTTCTGATTCATAATTAATCGTCACCATCCTCTCTTTGCTCATGTTTTTTACATCAACATGTTGGAAAAAAATCGAAACATGTCCATCATGGAGGTGGCTATGTACGTGGCTCTAGGTTTTTCATTGGATTAGGGGAGCTTTATTAATAAATTAACATCCGGGAAGTGTTACTCCGAAAGGGGTTTGACGATCGGTGGGTCGCCAGGGTTATGCAGATAGTCTCCTGGGCAAACTGCAGTCAACATCAATGGGGAGATAGGTCCCTACTTCCCCACACTTTGTGGGGTTCGCCAGGGCGACCCCTTCTCCTCATTCCTCTTCAACATGGTCGTCAATGCCCTAGCTGCTACCCTCGACAAGGCAAAGGCCACGTGGCATAACCACGGAATTATTCCTCACCTTGTCCGAGGCAATGGCGTCTCGATTCTGCAGTATGCGGACGACGCCATCATTATGGTGGAAGGGTCATCGAATGACATCATGAACCTCAAGTTCCTCCTATTGTGCTTCCAGCAGCTGTCGGGCCTCAAGATCAACTTTGACAAAAGTCAACTCATGGTGCTGGGGTACTCACCTGAGGATAGCCAGAGCATTGCCGATCGACTTAACTGTCCATTAGGGTCATTCCCCACCACCTACCTGGGGATTCCCATCAGTGACTCTTGGCTGTCCGTTGCGGATTTGCGATCCTTGGTGCTTAAGCTCCAACATCGGATTGAACCCTGGCAGGGTAGATGGCTCTCCAAGGCGGCTCGGACGATTCTCATCAACTCCTTCCTATCCAGCCTCCTTCTGTTTATCATGAGCTTCTATAGCCTGCCTGAGACTCTTCACCACGAGATTGGGACGATCCAGGTGCGCTTCTTTTGGGAAGGCGAGGGGGACAAGCAGAAATATCACATGGTACGCTGGATCGAGATATGCAAACCCCGCGATCAAGGCGGTCTCGGTATCATGTCCTCCAAACACATGAACAACGCCCTCCTTATGCGTTGACTATGGCGGATCGCTAATGGCGAGGGCGGTCTTTGGCTCCAGATCATCCGAAACAAAATACTTGCGCGGACAACCCCTCGCCTTTTGCCAGCGAACAGGCGGCTCTTAGTTCTGGCAGTCCATCATCCAGCTGCTTCCTATCCTCCGGATTGGGACTTCCATCGCGGTGGGAACGTGCTTGTCCACCCTACTCTTGTTTGATCGTTGGGCGGGCAAGTCGTCCTTTGCGGCTCGGTTACCGGATTTATTCGCCATCGCGGTAGACCCTCGGATCTCCATCGAGTCGGCCCTTATTGACTTAGGGCACCCCGCGTTCCGATGACCGTTTGGTCCTCCAGAATCGATTACATGGCACGAACTCCGGGATGTCATTGATCTTCACGAGCCGGACCTTGCGCGGTCCCACGATATAGTTTCCTGGCACCTTAAGCCTTCGAGCACATTCTCCACCAAATCCCTCTACCGCGCAATTGCTCCCACACCGGCGCCCGAGCCTCTAGAGGCGGTGTGGGCGATCAAGCTCCCTCTGAATATCCGGATCTTCTTGTGGCAATGGATCCGTGGAAGAATGCCGTCCGGAGTGGAAGTGTTAAAATGGAATGGCCCTAGGGACGGAATGTGCTCGCTCTGTGAGACGGTCGAGGACTCCAATAACATCTTCTTTTCCTGCGTCTCAGCCCAGTTTCTATGGAGCTTCCTCTGCGAGGCGGTCGGTGGTGCAACACCAACTTCCCGGACCTCTTCGTGGAGATTTAGGCATCGCCCCCGTCTAGCCATCACATTAGGTGGCTGGCGATTGGGGTCCTAGCGCGAGCTGCGGGATGTCGCAGCGGAAGCGGATGCGGAAGGCCGGCGAGACGCGGAAGTCATCAGAGGGTGGTAGCCGTAGTCGGCTGCGGCGGCGGCATCGGCAAGCAGTCGACATCGTCGTCGGGAAGCAGCGACCCGCAAGCCTCCGACGCGGCCCTGGGGCCCCTGCCGCCGCCACGCGTCCGCTGGATGAGACATGGGTCGGAGCATGGTTGGGAACACTCTCCCCCCCAGCGTAAAATATCCGCCGGCAGCTCCCCAGGCGGCGAAAAAAATGCCTCCTGGGGAGCTCAACGGCTGGAGATGCTCTTAGGTGGCTGGCGATTGGGGTCCTTGCCTGGACGTTATGGATGGTCCGCAACAAGCTTGTGATTCAACTGTTCCTCTACAACGTGCGACTGACGCCATTAAAATGTGTGGTTACTTGCAGCTCTGGCGGCCGCTTAGCCACCCCCTGGATCATGACGCCATCAACACCATCATTGCAGATCTACGTGCGATGGATGTCCGCTTGGCGCCGCCGCTCCCTCTGCCACCTCCCGAGCCGGATTAGATGTCTTCTACTTGCGGCGTGGTCGCTTTATTCTTTCTTCTCTTTTCTTTTCTTTTGGCTTGTTGAGATGTGCCCTCAGCAGAACCCCGTACTTTCTCTCGTGCTGGTACTATTTGCGTGAGTGTGTGTGTATGAACTTGTTGTATGTTTGGTTGGGATGGTTTGCTTTATTTATAAAGTGAGGCGAAAGCCTTTTTCGGTAAAATTAACATCCGATTACAATCATCCATCAAACTATAGGTGCTAGGAAGTTCGGGGTTAAAAATAGCCAACTATCAGTTTCTGCCGGAGTGGTACATTTCTATTGGAACTCGCCCACGGATTGATCACAACAAAATCGATGAATGCACACACCTATTCATACTCCCTCCGTCCCAAAATAAGTGTCTCAACTTTGGGACGGAGGGAGTACTTGACTGAGATTACAAACCGGAATCGGAAAGACAATAAATCCAAACAGGACTCTAGCCCTATAACTTTCCTAACATAATCACACGGCCGCATTGATCGGTACTTAACCTAGCCTAGTTAGATTAGACTCGAACTCCATTAGGACTGCTACTAGTACATCACGAACTAGTCCTCACACATTATTTACGTGCACAAGTACTAGTAAATAAAGATTATAAGTTTAGGAAAGGGTTTATCTCTACCTAATAATAAAGCAAATTGGGTTTCGGCGGTCCGTCATGCACTTTTACAGAAAACCCCCTACGTTTTTTATGAATTAACCCGCAGTACACACTTAAGTCATAACCGAACCGTTATTTTACGTTTTTACGGAAACCCCCCTGACGTATTAGATAATTCACCCGCCGATCATATACAAGTCAAACACATGTCTCTACCTAATAATAAAGCAAATTGGGTTTCGGCGGTCCGTCATGCACTTTTGCAGAAAACCCCCTGCGTTTTCTATGAATTAACCCGCAGTACACACTTAAGTCATAACCGAACCGTTATTTTACGTTTTTATGGAAACCCCCCTAACGTATTAGATAATTCACCCGCAGATCATATACAAGTCAAACACATGTTTTTTCTAAATTATCCATATCTTTTAAACCGTAACTCCGATTTTAACATGTTATATATGAAAATTGATTAGAAAAATATGTAGAATCTGAATATGATGTTATTTTGTTTGTTAAATATTTTTTAAATATTATTTTGAAAGATATTTAAGTCAAACAAATATTTTTCTTAATTATCCATATCTATTAAACCGTAACTCTGATTTTGACATGTTATATATGAAATTTGAATAGGAAAATATGTAGAATTTGAATATGATGTTATTTTTACCTATTAAATATTTTAAAATATTATTTTAAAAGCAAACTTGTAACCTATAGGGCACGTCCGTTTTTCTTTCGTACCGCGACGATCTGGATTGCAAATAAACAACCACTAAAATCATAAAAAGACGAAAGAAAACATCGATAACCACACATGAGCACCTCTGAACAAACTGGCAGGGGAAAAACAACATTCAAACACACTTTGGTTTGTGTGAACACCAAGGCCACTGAAGATGAGAAGGAGGATAAGCGGCAACACAAAAATGATGCCTCGCTAAAATAAAGGGCATGAACATATTATGGTTATTGGGTTTAGAGTGTGTGTTATTTTTTTCTCCCATTGCAACGCACGGGCTCTTTTGCTAGTATATCCTATAAAAATAGAGGAAGACGGAGGAGGGGATCGACCGCAGAAAATTTGTTCCCGAGTGGGGATCGACCGGCCGGCAGGACGCAGATCGGGGTTGGAGGCGGCGGCGGCGCCGCGGAGAAGTGCATACAGCGGGGGTCTCCGGGATGTCGGTTCTAATCGTTACGAGTGTGGGCGACATGGATGTGGATCTGCACACAGACGAGTGCCCAATGACCACCAAGAACTTCCTCAAGCTCTGCAAGATCAAGTACTACAACGGCTGCCTCTTCCACAAGGTGGAGAGGGATTTCCTGGCACAGACTGGGGACCCGACCGGAACCGGCACCGGAGGTGATTCTGTGTACAAGATCCTTCATGGCGATCAATATCGTTTTTTCGATGACGAGATCCGTCAGGACCTGAGGCATTCGAAGGCCGGCACGGTTGCCATGGCAGGCGCCGGTGAAAACTGCAACACGTCGCAGTTCTACTTCACCTTGCGGGACGGCGTGGACGGTCTTGATGGTAAACACACCGTGTTTGGGATGGTTGCTGAAGGTGGAGGTCTTGACACTCTGGCAAAGATAAATGAATCATGCGTTGATGATAAAGGGAGGCCATTCAGGGACATACAGATTAAACATACATATGTCTTGGACGATCCTTTCGACGATCCTCCTCAGCTTGCTGAACTCATTCCCGGGAATTCTCCCGTAGGAAAGCCACGTGATGAGATTGCAGAAGATCGCTTAGAGTTAGAGGTCCCTTTGGATGAAACAGTGGACTGGTCTGAAGATGCACTCTCTAATAATTTTGTGATCGTTAGCTGTGATCACTGCGGCGGAGGCATTCCAGGAGTCGAACCGCCACCAGACAATGTCTTGTATGTTTCTACACTTAACCCAATCACACAAGAGGAGGATCTGTATACAATCTTTTCTTGTTTCGGAACCATGACATCAGCTGAAATAATTCGTGACTGCAAGACCGGAGATAGCTTATGCTATGCTTTTATTGAACTCGAGGCAAAGGAGGACTGTGAGCGTGCGTATTTTAAGATGGAGAATAGCGTGATGCATGACAGGAGGATCCAGGTTGATTTTACACAAAATGTCCCAAAGTTGTGGGATCGGTTCAGGCAAAGCAAACAAAACGCCAACAAAGGTGATGGGTGCCTCCTTAACTGTGGTGCCCCAGATCACCTTGCCCGAGATTGTGATCAAGGCGTTGAGGAGGAAAACGAAGGCACTAATTATGCTGTGAAAGATCAAAACACTCACAGTGGCGGGAACAACCGCAGAAGTTACGATTCAGTATTCAACGATGACGGTACTAATGCTGATCTGGAAGATCATCCAAGTGCTGACCGAAATAAGATACGGAAAGTAGATGATGCGAGATCAGAGAGCTTCCCCCGGCCCTTGGGGTGAATGCGACATGGGTAGGCGAGAAAAAGAATGATAGAACTAGGAAAATTTCATTTGAAATGATAACTGAAGTAGACGACCAGTTTCCTACTGTTCCAGTCAGTTCCACTTGAGTGTCCAGTCTACTTGTTTCTTCATTCGCGACACATTCTCCTTCTTAGATATGATACTATGATAATCATGTTAAAATTTTAACTTTACAATACAATGGATGTTTCTCACTACATATACGATACTGGTATGGCTATACTGGTGCCTATTTATTTACTTTTTGGCATCTGTTGCTATATATCAAGCTCTTAGATATGATACTAACGGAAGAGAAAACGACATCTAACTATGGATTTTCTGAACTAACTGAACTGCAAGGCTCATTTCTAACAATATTATGATAATCTTGATTGGTTTAGGCGTTTAGTAGAAGTTACTATATTTGGCGTTTGGCAAGCTACTTCTTCTCTTTGTTCTTATTAAATAATCTGCACATACTACTACACTCGAAAACAAAATCATCAGATAACAAAAACTCTAGAAGTTTAGTCTCATTACCAAGCAGAGCAGGCTTTTCACACCGTGTATATAGCTTTTAAAAATAAGCACAAAAGGTTGGCTTCGCTGGTGGCTGTGGAGCCGGCAGCGAAATCGTACGGGCGGTGGAGCGCGGTTGGGAATAGGTTACTAGAGGAAGTTTTAACGGTCTGTAAAAGCAAGAACGACATCCACGTGTGGTTCTTTGCCTGAGCTCAGGGTGTTGGGAAATAGCACATTACTACTCACCTCGAGTTCCAATACTTTTGTTCTTCTCGCCCGTTTCATCGATCTCGTTATCACAATCTCATTTGTGCCTGTATATAAAAAAAAGTCAGAGATACAGATGACACAATTAATTTTCAGAGTAGAAATTCAAGTCGGATGAAACTGAATTACAACCGCATCAAAGTTGCAAGGCCTCAACAGGTGACTATCCTACGGTCAGGTGTGTAGAGGTTTATGCGCTTTTCATTACACTGATAGTCACGTTTTGCTGCAGTGCTACCCGTTTGACCAAACAACAGTTTTGCGGGAGAGAGGCCAGCTAGAGACATATCCTCCTTTCCTTTCAAGCATCCCATTCGCCTGAATAACAAAGCAGTCGTGGCAAATTCAAGTTGAAAAGGGAACCTCATTCATTCATCCATATGGCAACAACTATACTTAAGAAAGATTTGGTTGAGTTACAGAATTTAAGTTTCTTTTCTGTAGTCGAAATGATCTTGCCCTCGTCACTCCCAACGGTTCTCAGTTTGCAACTCCGGAGAGCTTGACAAGCCATTTCGACCAGACATCTTACAGAACCTTGCCTCTCTTACCCTTCTGCATTTGTACGGCTGCCCTAACGTGTAATCCCTCCTAAGCGCAACATCAATTGGTAAATGACCGGAAGCACTAAAAATTATCCATTGACAAAGATGATGTCTCTACCTCTTCTAGTGTAGAATAAATGGTTAATTATCCTTTTGCCCTCAGTGGTGTCCATGTGCTCAGTTTTGCCCTCAGATGCGAATTGTCCTCAGTTTTGCCCTAGTCCGAGCACAGCAACTACGACGAGGCCAAACGGCCATATTTGAGTCCATTCCGTCCGCCGGCGTTAGTAGTTGTGGGTCCGGAGCTTACACGTGGGACCGCGTGGACGTGGGTCCGGAGCTGACATGTAGGCCCGTGCAACTAAATCCCCAAATCATTCTAGCTCACACCCATCCGCCCGGCCGGCTGTCCTGCGCCGCCGCCGCCGCCACCTGCGCCGCGGCCAGCACCTGCCCCGCCACCAGCTACACGGCCTGCTCCGCCGCTACCTCCCTGCGCCTACGCTCCACGGCTACCTGTGACGCCCACCACCTTCCTGCGACGCCACGGGTGGGGCGCCCGCCACCTGCTCGATTCGCGGCGCGGCCTCCTTCCGTGCGCCCGGCCGGAGCGCTCAAAGGTGGGGAGCTGCTGGAGCTATTTGAACTAGGAGGAAGAACCCTAGGGCGAAATGGTGAGCAGCGGCGACCCCGGAGTATTTGGCGAGGCAGGCATCGGGCTGGAGATCCGCCGCATCCACGACTGGGTTCCCGAGGGGTAAGTCTCACCTCTTGTTTAGATTGAGCTTAGTTGTGCATTTGAACACTCGATTCGAGTAGGTTTGCCCAATTAGTGTGTTGATTGCGTCTCTATTTTTCGCCGGTTAGGATGGAGTTGCGGTTTGCTTTCATGGTGCACATTAGAAGGGACCGGTACATGTTCGATGCAAAGGATAAGAAGAAATACCAAGGAGGTTTTGATTATCGGTTGCCAATGGCTAGTAATTGGAGTTTCAGACAATTTGAGGAGGTAATTTGTAGCCAATATCCTTGGGGTTTGCTTGATGAAGTGGTATACAAATACTATGATGGGGAAAAGAATTGGGTGACAGTTAGTAATGATGAAGAGCTAGCTACCATGTTTGTTAGGCATAAAGAGAAAGATAATTTTCATGTGAGGCTGCAAGTTGATGTGCTTGAGCAGGCATTTGGACCTAGGATGGCGGGTGCAACACCTCGGGGAGAATCAAGTCGTCGTAATGGCATCTCTAGCCAGAACAGTTCAGTTGGTGCACGGCGACGTGGGGGCTCAACAAGTGTGGGCAACAGCAGTAGGGTCCTCCTTGAAGTGGAGCCTGATGGCTACAATTCTGGGGTTGATGAAGAGAAGTTATATTCTGATGTTATTTGGAATTTACGACGGGCACCTCGGACTGAAAACCAAGATGAGGCTCACAATGCAGTCCGTGTGGATGATGACGCGATGGGTGAGGACGAAGACCTTGCAGCTGTTGAATGGGACCCTTTGAACTCTCAAATGGAAGAAGGTACAGTTTTTGCATCCATGAATGAGTGTAGAAATGCACTTGTGACATACTGCATCAAGGTAGAACGTACTTTCAAAGTTGACAAGAGCGATCAAGTACGTTACAGAGTGCACTGTCCGACTGAGGGTTGTCCATGGAGGCTGCTTGCATCTAAAATGCGGAATAGCACTAATGTTCAGGTCAAAGTGAACCCTTTTAAGAACACATGCCAGGAATCAACCCTTAGGAAGGATACAATCAGTAGAGCCAAGTCAAGATGGGTGGCAGAAGAAGTAAAAAAGTGGGTGAAAGAAAACCAGCAAGTGGGTCCAACGGAATTGCAGAAGAACATCAAAGATAAGTTCAAGATAGATTTACCATACATGAGGTTGTTCAATGGTAAACAACATGCTATGGATTCTATTTATGGTAACTGGCAGGAAAGTTTTCAATTGTTGTATTCATTCAAAGGTGAAGTGGAGAGGACAAGCCCAGGTAGTATTGTAGATATTGATCACCACACCGTGGAGTACACATTCAGGGGAGTGACAAAGACCAAGGAATGCTTTAGAAGGGTTTTTGTCTGCTTTGAGGCTTGTCGCCGGGGTTTTTTGGCAGGCTGCAGGCCTTATTTGGCTATTGATGCCACTTTTCTCACAGGAAGGTTTAAAGGACAGTTAGTAGCAGCTTGTGCAGTTGATGCACATAGTTTTGTATTTCCAGTTGCCTATGGTGTGCTAGAGACAGAGTCTGAGGAGAGCTGGACTTGGTTTTTGCATAATCTCCGCCGGGCTATTGCACATCCCAATGGGTTGGTCATTCATACAGATGCCTGCAAAGGTTTAGAAGTGGCCGTGGACAATGTGTTCCCTGGAGTAGATGAAAGATCGAGGATGTCGCCTAGAGGGGGGGGGGGTGAATAGGCGTTTTAAAATAATTACGGTAGAGGCTTGAACAAATGCGGAATAAACCTAGCGGTTAATTTGTCAAGCACAAAACCTACAACAACTAGGCTCACCTATGTGCACCAACAACTTATGCTAAGTAAGATAAGCAACTATGTGATAGCAAGATATATGACAAAGAACAATATGGCTATCAAAAGTAAAGTGCATAAGTAAAGGGGCTCGGGTAAGAGATAACCGAGGCACGCGGAGACGACAATGTATCCCGAAGTTCACACACTTGCGGATGCTAATCTCCGTTTGAAGCGGTGTGGAGGCACAATGCTTCCCAAGAAGCCACTAGGGCCACCGTAATCTCCTCACGCCCTCGCACAATGCAAGATGCCGTGATTCCACTAAGGGACCCTTGAGGGCGGTCACCAAACCCGTACAAATGGCGACCCTTGGGGGCGGTCACCGAACCCGTACACTTTGGCAACCCTTGGGGGCGGTCACCGGTACCCGTCAAAACGCTCGGGGCGATCTCCACAACCTAATTGGAGACCCCGACGCTTGCCCGGAGCTTTACACCACAACGATTGAGCTCCGAACACCACCAACTAACTAGGGGCGCCCAAGCACCCAAGATGAGCAAGCTCAAGGGCACCAAGAACCCAAGAGTAATAAGCTTCTCAACTTGTAACTTCCACGTATCACGTGGAGAACTCAAACCGATGCACCAAATGCAATGGCAAGGGCACACGGAGTGCCCAAGTACTTCTCTCTCAAATCCCACCGAAGCAACTAATGCTAGGGAGGAAAATGAGAGGAAGAACAAGAAGGAGAACACCAAGAACTCCAAGAACTAGATCCAAGGGGTTCCCCTCACATAGAGGAGAAAGTGATTTGTGGAAATGTGGATCTAGATCTCCTCTCTCTTTTCCCTCAAAAACTAGCAAGAATCCATGGAGGGATTGAGAGTTAGCAAGCTCGGAGAAGGTCAACAATGGTGGAAGAACACGAGCTCAAAGGGTAAGACTCAATGGGGAAGAAGACCCCCTTTTATAGGTGGGGAGAAAAACCAACCGTTATCCCCTCACTCAGCCTGCACGACGCACGGTACTACCGCTCCTGGGGCGCGGTACTACTGCGAGGCTGCGCGGTACTACCGTGGAGGACCACGGTACTACCGCGACAACAGCACAGGCCGGAACTTGCCTGACTAGGGGGCAGTACTACCGCTTGCGCGGTACTACCGCTCCCCCTTGCGGTACTACCGCAAGGCAGGAAAGTCTCAGCCTGGGAAGGGCGCGGATGAAATAAATTACATTCGTGCCTACTTCCGCTGAGGGAGGACCTGCGCAAAAACTCCGGCACGGTACTACCGCACACGAAGAGCGGTACTACCGCGTAGGGCACGGATGTAAAAAATTACATCCGCCCCTACTTCCGCTCATGCTGCTAAGCCTGGCCAGAGCCCACGGTACTACCGCGCCCACGGCGCGGTACTACCGCGTAGGGCGCGGATGTAAAAAATTACATCCGCCCCTACTACCGCTCGAGCGGCTGCGCCTGGCCGGAGGCCACGGTACTACCGCTCCGAAGAGCAGTACTACCGCATGCCCCAGACCAGCAACACTAGGAGTCCTTCATTTTGCAGAGAAGACAACAGAGGGTAAAAATAAAACCAGAACTGCCATAACTTCTGCAAATGAGCTCCGAATTGAGCAAACTCAAGCTTGTTGGATACAAGACAACGAGTAGCATCAAAACAGAGACAGGGGAGGTATGCCTAACAAGCAAAGGAGTGAAACCTCCAACAGAGAAGAACCGGCATACCCTCCAACATCGAAAACATCATAGAAGACGCATGTGAACTCCGTTTTCGATGAACTCGAGCTTGTCATAAAAATGACCAAAAGCTCCAAAACTCACAAGGAGAAGAACCAAACAAGAACCAATAAAGATGATGCAAGGATGCAATGGTTTGAGCTCTCTACGAACGATACGATCAATCAACTCATCGAGAGCCCCCCTTGATAGTACGACAATCGATCCTATAACCCGGTCTCCCACAACTACCATGAGACCGGTAAAATAGAAAACCTATCAAGGGCAGACCTTTGCCTTGCACAAAGTCCACTTGAGCTAGATGATGATGATTTACTCCTCCTCAAGATGGACCACCTTTCTTGATTGCGTCGGCTCGATGAAGACTAGTTGATTGCTCCCCCATACTCCACTATGGGTGAGCCACTCTTCCGCTCATCTTCACAAGTCCATTGTCATCACAATGGACGGCAAACTTCAAGCACTTGATCTCTTCGTGATACATCACTTGAACTTGCACACCGCAACCTAACCCCACAAAGAACTCTCACAGGGACCATGGGTTAGCACACAAGGCGTAATGGACAATGCTTACCATACCATGGGACTTGATCCCTCGGTACATCTTGTGCGCTTTGTGTGTTGACTCTTTTCAACTCTCTTCATTTGAATGATGTCTTGAAGGTGGACATGAAGGATCACACAATCTTATTCTTCAAGACATGCTTGCAATAAGCTCAACACTCACATGACCGATCTTTGGATAATTCCTTAATAGCACCGTGGTCATCACAAACTCTCCTTGAAACCAACACATGGACTCCAAGAAAAGCCTATGGACAAACCCTTCAAATATAACTCAAGGAAACCATTAGTCCATAGAGATTGTCATCAATTACCAAAACCAAACATGGGGGCACCGCATGTTCTTTCAGTAGAGCATAGGGAATGCATGCGTCACCTTGCTGCAAATTTCATGAAGAAATTCAAAGGAAAGGTGTATACCGACAATTTATGGCCAACATCTTTGACATGCAGTGTGAAGAAGCACAACTACCACTCGAGGCAGTTATACATGAATCCCA
Organism: Triticum timopheevii; assembly: GCA_963921465.1. Classification (NCBI taxonomy): domain Eukaryota; kingdom Viridiplantae; phylum Streptophyta; class Magnoliopsida; order Poales; family Poaceae; genus Triticum; species Triticum timopheevii. The sequence continues at coordinate 53,001,730 of OY997266.1, forward strand.
AAGTGAAAGAATACTTGGAAACACACCACTCCAAGTTATGGGCCAGAAGCCAATTCAGTGAAGTGAGCAAAGTTGACTATGTGCACAATAATCTAGCAGAGTCTTTCAACTCAACGATTCAGAAACTAAAGGGTCATTATGTGGTGGATTTGCTTGATAGCATAAGGATAGAATACATGCAGAAATTTCATTATCGTGCAGGAATAGCCGAGGCAAAATTCATGGGCCACATTATCATCCCTGCCGTGATGAATGAACTGAAGCAGAAGACAACAGGCTTGGAAATGAACATGACGCTTTGCTCGGGTACCACAGCAGAGATATCATATTTGGATAAAGAGAAGAGGGAGTGGAGATATCCAGTGGATTTAGAAGCTAGAACTTGCAGTTGTAGGCAATGGCAGATAACTGGGTTGCCATGCATTCATGCCTTGTTTTTCATCACTTCTCTCCCAGGTCCAGCAGGGAACATACAACAGTATGTGCATGATTACTACTCTGTTGCAAGGTTCAAAGCCACATATGCTTATGCCTTGCCTGCTATGGAGGGAAAACAACAATGGGACATGGTGGACCCTGGATTCAAGCTTTGCGCTCCAGTTCTGAAGAGAGCAGCAGGTAGACCAAGGAAGAGTTGAATCAGACCTCACAGCGAAGGAGCTGGACTTGGAGCGAGGAAGCGTAGGTGCACAAGGTGTGGTGGGTCTGGTCATTTTGGTAAGTATTGTGATAACACAGTAGATCCAGCGTTCGAAGAGAGTTTCGATGAAGGCTTCGATGAAAATGTTGGTCAGCAGCCGGTTGCCTCAACAAATGATGAAAATGATGGTCAACAACTGGTTGCATCAGATGAGGATTTTGACGAGGTTCCAAATGATGATGGTCAACAACCGCATGATTTTGACGATGATCCAAAATATCCTCCAAATAATGATTCAAGTGAGGCTCCAAATGGTGATCCAAGTGAGGCTCTAAATGGTGATCATGGTGATCCAAGTGAGGCTCCAAATGATGATCCAAGTGAGGCTCCAAATGGTGACCAACCTTCTGTTGTTGTGAGTTCTGCTAGGTATGTAAATCTTGCAAGGGTCAACAGATTTTCTGATACCCAAGTTATAGAACTTGAGTTTTTCTATGTCATTGCCAATGGCCGCACCCGCAAATTTTACTGTGTCATTGTCAAGGATGTTGCGCAAAAGTGGAGGGATAAAACTCCTGGCCTGAGCCTGGTATAGCTGGTAAATTAGGCAATGCTTGCCCACACAAAGCTGCAAGACAGCAGCACGTTGTGGCTCTTGATTAGAGAGAACAACTTGTTGCTCAAGTGGAAGCATCTTACGCTCTTTGCTGCGGACATATCTAGTGTATTCACAGTCAAGGCCAACAACATGCCACCTGGCGTGATTAAGATACTTTTTCCAGATGAACCTGATGAAGGCAACAACTGTTGAAGGGTTGCTAGTCACCGTAGTATGAATTCTTATACCGCCCTTGCTGATATGAAAAAGGCGATCTGGATGATTGTTGTCGACACTCTTGGGGAATTGGATATGGACTTTGCCGACCTTAATAATGTGAAGGTTGACATGGCGAACATTTCTTTGTTGAGGTTGATGGCACACCGACTCCAACGAAGTCTGAGAGGAATCATATGCAATGGGTGTTGATGACGAGAAGGGACTTGACAATGTTGATGTTGGGTTCACATGACATGTTTCATAGTCATGGGAATTGGGGTGCTTTCTCTTGCATTCAAGGGGAAACTTGAGAACCGTCTCAGAGCATTCTCCAATGGATTTATCAGCTAGCGGAAGAATAGGCTCTGAAGCATCAACTTGACCTTTATTCTGAATCTTTGACGTCCTTCCATGAAGAAACGATAAGGAGCGAAATATAGTCATGGTATTGCTCCCATTCATAGGTTGCTCATAGTGGAGTTTGTCCATTGTCTTCCCTTTTCCTTCTTTGTCTATCCTCATACTTCCCCCAAACTTGAGTGGAGAGAAGACTTCCATTCCTTGATCATGTTCAATCGATGATGCAATCATATTATCTAGATGCTGATTTGTTGACGCCGCGCATGGACCAACTGGCACATCAAGCCAAATATCTCCTATGCGGAGTGTCACGGACCGCGGCACTTGACCTTCCATACCTCCGAATAAAGAGAACTCTATGTTAGTTTTCTTTGAGTTTATTTTGCGTACACAATGTTTATATACTTCGTGTACTTTAAAAATCCATATGTTGCAATCCTATGTTGGAATTCAAAGATGAGGGGAGAAATAGGTCCCACTGAGCGTGCCAGAATCTGATGACGGGAAAATGGCGGGCGTGAGAATACACGTCCACGTCATTGATACAGAGTGAAATTTAAACGCATAAATGCATACAATAAAAATAGGATCAAACATTGCAGGTACTTTATTTCCAGAACTCTTACATTTACATAAAAGATCTGTTAATTACATCTCCATAGAGAAAACCCCTGATTAAGAATTCCAACATATCTATTACACAGGATTGCATCACATGCCTATTACAATATTCTACAAGAGAGATCCTCCTCGCGGTCGACGATGAACTCCTTCTTGGTGAACTTGAAATTTGGTTTCATGCAAATGCTTCATGATTTCATATGTGATGTTTGGGAATATATTTTCCTAGCATGCACCAATTTGTTCGTGTTCATCCTCATTTATATGCAGAATGGGGTTTGATTTTGGCTAGGCATAGTTTTATCCTATGTTTGGCATATAGGATGTGTATATATTTTTCTTTGGAAATTTTATATGACATCTTTGATTTTGGTGGCATGGATATATGTGACATGCCAATTTTAATGAGTTTTGCATCATCACAGTACTACTATCACCGCCCGACACTGATGTGGTGCCCGTGTGTAGCGTAATGGACTGAAGCTTTCTGACACAATATTGATGCTTTTTATGGTGCATATGATATGTGCCATATTTTGTTGACTTTGACTTCACACGGTATCAAAACTAACCACGCGGTGCAATGATATGACACACACGTTTAGCTTGACCCGAATGGAGTTTGTTTATGATATTTTTTGTTTGTTTAAAGCCTATGTAGGCTACATGAAATATGCCTTATCATGTATTTTGTATGCATATGTGGATGTGGAGTGAACTTATTTTCATTAAGTTCTGTTTTACTCGTATTACTGCTAACACCGCGTAGCACTAAGATAATGCCCGTGTGCTGCGTAACCAAGCAAAGATTTGTGGAGCAATTATGGTATTGCATGAGTCATATGACATCTATCATTTTTGTTTATGTTTGTACCTCACATGGTATTAGCACTAACTCCACATAGCGTCATTTCATTGGCGCTAGTGTGTAGCATAACCCAAGTAAAGTGAGTTTGTGATATCCATTTATGACGATGCTAATAGTTTAGGCTCTTATAGCGTTGGAGCATGTTTGTAACATCTTTTATATGACTTTGGCCAAAATATGTGGCATGATTGTTTTATTTGGATTTATCTTACTTGTATTAATACTAACACCGCGAACACGAATATCGTGTCCGCGTGTAGCGTAACCAATTAAAATTGGTTTATGACGTGCAATTTTGATGATGCTAATAGTTTAGGCTCTTATAGCGTTGGAGCATTTTTATGACATATTTTATTTGACTTTGGCCAAAATATGTGGCCCGAATGTTTTGCTTGATTTTATCTTACTTGTATTACTACTAACACCGCGTAGCATTAAGATAATGCCCGCGTGTAGCGTAACCAGGTAAGATTGGTTTTTATGATGCAATTTTGATGATGCTAATAGTTTAGGCTCTTATAGCGTTGGAGCATTTTTAATCCATATGAGGGATTGTCTTATGACATGTGGGTTAATTTCCTACATGCAATTGTATTATCACCAGTTTTCCTGTAGTCTAAAACATATCATATATGGACATGTGACTAAGCGAAACTGGTCGAACATTTATATGATTTTGCATTTCAAGTGCATGAGAGTATTTATCAGGTTTCACTTCACTTGTATTAGTACTAGCATCATGTAGCAATATCGTGCCCATGCGTAGCATAACCAGATGAAGTATGTTGATTTCTTCTTGCTTGTATTATCACCAACATAGCATAAACTGTACTCATATTTTGCATGGACATGACAAAGTCTATGACAACTGTCGGTTCAAGTTTAGCTATATAGGACTAAACTATATATATATTATCGTCAAGTTTATTTGGGACTTTTCCATATTGCGAGCGCACTATGTTTTGCCTAGTGCAAATCAATAGAAAAATCATCTATCAAGTAACTTAATTTGTTTCTATTCTTAATTTGTATCAACATGGGATGCAAGACCACCATAAGACCAAATAAGATGGATGTAATTTGTTCTTGAGTAAATTTTGGCCTTGACTTGTATCAACATGGAGATGCAAGATCACCATGAGACCAAACCAAGACTGGGCATATTTTTATTCTTGAATTGTATCAACATGGGATACAAGATCACCATGAGACCAAAACAAGAGTGACTTAATTTAATCTTGGTTTGTATCAACAAAGGATGCTAGATCCCGTGAGACCAAACAAGATGTGCCATATGGAGCGACGTATAACACCACTATTGTTTGAGACATATGATGCGAGAGGAACGCGTCAACAAGGAAGCAAGGAGGTAGCCATGAATTCTAACCTTGCCTTGGCTTTCCTCCCGTACGCGTGAAGTGGTGATGTGGATGAGCAACGCGGGCGTGTAGCAGCTTGTGGGCGGTGCAGATGATGTGAAGCCGGCAACGTCGACGATGAGTGGCGCGGACGACGAGCGGTCGACGGTGTGTGTGGCCGACGAGCAGCGCGACGACGACGAGACGGACGGCCGGCGGCGACGACGACGGCGAGCGGACGGCCGGCGACGACGAAGCTAGCAGCGTTGCAGCATATGTATATGCGTGAGTGATGGGCAGGTGATTGTGTTGGAGTTGTGTCGAATATAGTGTACAAAGTAGGTTACAGTTGGACTTGTAGTTGTATTGTGTTTACATAGGATGTGGAGTCGTGTCCTAGTAGGACACTTGTATCCTAGGCCTCTCATATATAGCGGGGCTAGACGCACGATGTAACCTATGCCAACATAATAGCACAGGCGCGCAAGGGGGAGCCGGCGGCGTGTGCCGGCGCCCGGGTGGCCGGTGTGCGGTATTGTGACGGTGTCACGGGGAGGAGCGCCCGTAGTCAAGCCCCGGGGATGTAGCCATATCGGTGAACCTCGTTAACAAATCTCGGTGTCGTGCCTCGTGTGATTGCTTGGTCCTCGGATGATCAACGGTATGCCTCGGATTTATTCTAACAAGTGGTATCATGAGCTAGGTTATTCGGAGGCTGTGGATTGTTGATCTAGAGGAAGTTTGAGATGCAGCTGGCTGCGGCGTGGTTCTCGACGAGATTAGAAGAAGCAATCGAAAGCAGCATTCAACGCAGATAACGACGTGGACGCGGGCGTATAGATTGAGTCAACCTCAGCGAGTCAGCGGGCCTAGGCGGTGCGTCCTGGAGCACACGCGTGTTAATGGCCGGGAACGCACGGGCAGAGCCCTCGCGGGGCTGTCACGGCGGAGTGGCGAGCAGGAAAGAGGCTGAGGACTCGATGGTAGCCAGCGTAGGCGTGGCAAAGCGTACGGGATTCGTTTTGAAAAAAAAGGAGGACCGAGTCCCAAGAGGATTACGCGTCCTCGTGTTTGAGCCGGACTTGTGCAACAGCAAGGCAAACCCCGTCCATCGTAAGTTGTATGGCATTGGCAGAAAAGGCAAGCTAGCATCCGGACTGAGCTAGGAGCTACACCACGTGAAATCGCTATTAGTACCGGGACGCGAGCACGTAGGTTTGCTTCATGTACTTTGGCATCGTGGAAAGAAGCTTGGTTATTTTTTCACAGGACAATCATACAAAGAATCTGGCACCAACGGGTATCAGGTTTGAGGTGGAGAAGTTCGACAGAACAGAAAACCTTGGGTTATGACAGATAAGGTGAAAAATTTGTTGGCACAATAGGGATGCTTGAAGGCGTTGCGCGATGTCAAGCCAGACGGGCGATGAGGACTGTGAGGAGTTGCAGATGGTTGCAGTCAGACATGTTCAGCTCGGTCGGACTAGACAGTCTGACGGATCGACATGAGTCGGTTGGTACAGAAGACGGTGGTGGGATCGGCGGCGACGACATAGGAGCGTGATGCTGATGGTGACCGACTTCTGGGCGTGGAAACACGTGGCGCAGGCCCGAGTGCTTGTGTGGCTTCGACAAGACTATGGCGCGGGGTTGATTCAAGACGGTGCACATGTGAGCTTGAAGTCGACGGGGCGCGAGGGTGGACTGATCATCTACCATGGAGTCATGTTGAAGGTGGAGCTGGATTGAGGGGCTACGGTGTAAGGATCCAGAGAATCGAAGCCTATTCAGCGGATGGGAAAAGCGAGTGACACGTAATTTGGACTGGAGCCTAGTGGTCTGATCGAAGCGTGAAACTCATCATCGGTCGGTGATGATCGGTGGTACTCTGCAGTGGGGGTTGAGTGGTGTGGTTTCGCGACCCTTGAGACTCGACCGGGACAGTGGAGGCTCGACGCGGTAATAGCGGCGAGGCGTGCGGTACGCACGGGGACATGGAGACGGGCCAGGGCTCTGGTGGTCATACATGTGGTGAGACAACTGCGAATTTGACTTGGGATGACTACAAGCAATGGTGAAATTCCTTCAAGTTTCAGACATGCAGTCAAGAAAGGAGCGGTGATGATTGAGTTCGGGTAACTCTTATGTGTGACACCCAATATGTGAGTTGTGCATTTTCACGCAGGTTAGTGATCAGTGTGTGATGGCGTTGGACGGATACTCTGGAAGTTGGGAGCACAAACTAGAGTAACAAGGAACTTAATTTTGCTCGAGTGTTGACTATTGTCAAGAAAAGAAGGGACTACAAGTTGCAGATGGAGTCACATGGAGTCTTTGGAGTAGCAGCGGTACTCATGGGATAAACTCAAGTCCAATGTACATGGAAGTTTGACGCATTAACGAATTCAAGGTGGTGGAGAATATTCGCCAAGGTGGAGTTTGTTGGAGTTGTGTCGAATATAGTGTACAAAGTAGGTTACAGTTGGACTTGTAGTTGTATTGTGTTTACATAGGATGTGGAGTCGTGTCCTAGTAGGACACTTGTATCCTAGGCCTCTCATATATAGCGGGGCTAGACGCACGATGTAACCTATGCCAACATAATAGCACAGGCGCGCAAGGGGGAGCCGGCGGCGTGTGCCGGCGCCCGGGTGGCCGGTGTGCGGTATTGTGACGGTGTCACGGGGAGGAGCGCCCGTAGTCAAGCCCCGGGGATGTAGCCATATCGGTGAACCTCGTTAACAAATCTCGGTGTCGTGCCTCGTGTGATTGCTTGGTCCTCAGATGATCAACGGTATGCCTCGGATTTATTCTAACAGATTGAGTAAGCGATGGCTTGGTGAATGATGAGCGAGCAGCAATGGACTGAATGAGCGATCGATGGATGTGGTGAGCAGCAGCGGCGGCGTGTGGATGAAATAATGAGCGACCTGAGAGCAGTCAAACGTCCTGGTATTTATAGGGACGAAGGGAAGCAGTGGAGAGCCGGCTGGACGCTTCCCTGCCCACGTTCTGATCGTGGGATCGTGTCCATGAACGTGGGAGCGTGGCTGGCTCCTTTCCCTTTTTTTATTTGTTTAATCACTAATTACCGGCAATGTCTCATCAGCTGGGCTTAATTAGGCCACATAATGCGTGGGCTCTGGGCATGCTTGCATGCGATCGGCTGATGGAATAGGATATGCATGCATGTACGTAGCTATCTCGTATAAATGCACTTGGTCAGATTTAGACACGGGGAAGCATTTCTCCACAGATATATCATTCATGATGATTTGACATTTTTTTATACATTGTCGCGTGTTATATTATTTTACGCGAACATTACTGTGCTAATATTTTTTTTAGCGATGACAGAATAATACTCATAAATATGATATAGCATTGTGGCAATATTAGCGTCGTCTATGAAACTTTGAATTTGTGTCGACGTTGGAATTTCGCGGTTGATGATGGCGTATGTGTATGAAAGTCATGTGTCCTCTAATTTATGCGATGATATTGTTCCATCTTTTTTATTTCCGGGTCTGTTGTTTTATATTGAGCGGCGTCACGGGAATTCATCATGATACTTTTTTATCTGCGTATTCGGCAACTCAGTATTTTTTATTTTATGTAAATGATTTTATTTTAATAATATCTAAGCACCGTGTTTCACTTTGGCCGAAATCGGTGTCAACAGATGCCCCTCGAGGTCTGAATGCGAATGTTTTTTTTAATTCGGATTCAGGGCTCGAAAATATATGTATCTCTTTTTTTTAACGTGCCTCTACACGTGGGTGACCTTAGTGGTGCAGTACTCGATGGAGTATTCAGTGGAGACATAGATCATGGTTTGGGAGACCTAGATAATTTGACCGTTGATTGTTATAGCATATCAAGCTCGACTTCTGATCCTCCCATTATTTCGCCACGTCCAGACTCAAACCTACCTCCAACGGCTGATGCTTTAAACACTTTGTCTGCTTCTACACATGGTAGCTTTATATAGCTCTTATTCATTTGTTTGCTATACTGTAATTTTTTTACAAGATAATTTATTTATTGCAGAGGATGCTCCAGTTGTGGATGAGGAAACATCCACTCAGTTGGCAATGGCGTCCATGGACGTTTCTTCTATCACTGAGCTTTTTGTAGAGACCATTGACAGGACGCTGGCGAGGGCCATCGAAGGCTTAGACGATTCCACTATAGCAGAACCTCAACGCCGTGACATTCTTCAAGCAGTTTATTTGATGTTGCCAAGTAGGGTCGTTGTTCCCCGAATTGCCACTGTTCACACATACTTGCAAAAGCTTATTTCTTTGTCAAATGAAATGCAAGGAGCTCGCAAGGGAATTGATAATTATTCTGAGAAACAAGCTGACGTTGTTAATGCAGCGGAGTCAGAAAGTGGATCGCTTGAAGACACTTTGAAAGCTACGTCCAAGAAAATGTTAGCCTTGAAGAAGCAGTGTGAAGAGGAGAAGGTCGTGGAAGGCCTTGGTGTGCAACTTAAGGCAGCTACCTCCATGTTGCGGGTGACTGAAGAAGCTATTATGCAGCTGGAGTTGGAACAATCAGCGAAGCAATCCGAAGTCAAGAAGCTTGAAGAATTGGAGTTCCGCGCCAAACTGAAACCCCTTTTTTTGCTTTGCTTTATTATTTTCCATCTTTTTTTTTTGCTTATCTTGGCCATGTCATTTGTTTTATTCACACATGATTGTGTACAATGCAACACTTTTATTTAGCTAAGCCCTCTTCATATGGACTTTCTGTACTAGCGCATGAGCTAGCCTAAACGACCCTATACATTTCATGCCGCAATCTTCATTTATTTACAGGTTTCTTGTTTATGGCTTGTAGCCTCATTATTTCTTGATTCATTTTTTTTTAGTTTAAGCTCGTAAGTTGTTAGAGTAATTTCTTTTGTATGCCCCAGTTTATACTCATGGGGTGTGGAGCATGTTTGGTGAATTTTTTTTTGCATCATAGTTTAGACTCGTAAGTTGTTGGAGTAATTTCTTTTGTATGCCCCAGTTTATACTCATGGGGTGTGGAGCATGTTTGGTGAATTTTTTTTTTGCATCATAGTTTAGACTCGTAAGTTGTTGGAGTATATTTATTTTTATGCCACAGTTTATACTCGTGAGGTATTGGAGTATTATTTTTTGTCCCCCAGTTTATACTCTTGAGGGTATGAAGTAGCTTGACGATTGTTTTTTCATCACAATTTATACTCATAGGTTGTTGGAGTTTTTTTGTGTCCCCCAGTTTATTCTCTTGAGGGTGCGGAGCATGTTTGGTGAATTTATTTTTGCATCACAGTTTAGACTCGTAAGTTGTTGGAGTATATTTGTTTTTTATGCCATAGTTTATACTCGTGAGGTATTAGAGTGTATTTTTTTTGGTTGCCCCCGTTTAGGCTTGTGAGAGTATGGAGTGTATATATTTTTTGGGTGCCCCAGATTGGACTAGTGAGGGTATGGAGTGCGCTTGATGAAATTATTTTTTGGCATCACAGTTTATACTCGTAAGTCGTTGGAGTTTATTTGTTTTTATGCCACAGTTTATACTCGTGAGGTATTGGAGTATGTTCCCTTTTTCTGCATGACAGTTTAGACTCATAAGTTGTTGGAGTATATGCTTTCTATTGTGCCCCAATTTAGACTCATGAGGGTATGGAGTAATATTTTTTCCTATCACAGTTTAGACTCGTAAGTTTATTGGAGTGTATTTTTTTGGGTGCCCCAGTTTAGACTCGTGAGGGGATGGAGTGATTTTGTTTTCGTGAGCCCCAGATTATACTCATGAGGGTATGGAGTATGTTTGATGATTTTTTTTCATCACAGTTTAGACTCATAAGTTGTTGGAGTATATTTTTTGGGTGCCCCAGTTTAGACTCGTGAAGTATTAGAGTGTATTTTTTTTGTTGCCCCCGTTTAGGCTTGTGAGAGTATGGAGTGTATATATTTTTTGGGTGCCCCAGATTGGACTAGTGAGGGTATGGAGTGCGCTTGATGAAATTATTTTTTGGCATCACAGTTTATACTCGTAAGTCGTTGGAGTTTATTTGTTTTTATGCCACAGTTTATACTCGTGAGGTCTTGGAGTATGTTCCCTTTTTCTGCATGACAGTTTAGACTCATAAGTTGTTGGAGTATATGCTTTCTATTGTGCCCCAATTTAGACTCATGAGGGTATGGAGTAATATTTTTTCCTATCACAGTTTAGACTCGTAAGTTTATTGGAGTGTATTTTTTTGGGTGCCCCAGTTTAGACTCGTGAGGGGATGGAGTGATTTTGTTTTCGTGAGCCCCAGATTATACTCATGAGGGTATGGAGTATGTTTGGTGATTTTTTTTTCATCACAGTTTAGACTCATAAGTTGTTGGAGTATATTTTTTGGGTGCCCCAGTTTAGACTCGTGAGGGTATGGTGTGTATTTTTCATTCTATCACCGTTTAGACTCGTAAGTTTATTGGAGTTTTTTTTTGGGTGACCCAGTTTAGAGTCGTGAGGGCGTGGAGTACGTTTTGATGATTCTTTTTTTTTCATCACAGTTTAGACTCGTAAGTTGTTGGAGTAAAATTTGTTTTGTCACAATATTTTTAAATTAAGTGCACAGTGACAACTAATGTGGCAATGTTCGTATTGCAAGCATTAGTGCAAAATCTATATCATTTCTATTCAGATTGCACTCGTCTCCTACAAGGAAAAAATTGTGATGAGACAAGAACGTTTGTTTCCTTGCATCATCATATTAAAAATGCACCCGGTGAAATAGGCATAACCATAATATAAAGAAACGACGGTCATGTACATCCTTTTTTTTATAAAGGCTAAACAACAGTTCCCTACATATTTCACCTAGGAATAAACCTTTCAACGAGTTCTAAGATAACCGGTTATGTTGGAATGTCGCCTGTAAACCTCGAAGCTCGCATAGGCATCCAAGCATGCATACTTGATCTGGTCATGGTCCAGGTTGGACTTCTCCCATTGACTGACAGTGATGCTCTTGTCCTTGTTAAGACTTATGTTTGCAACCTTCTTTGCTAGCTTCTCTAATGAAGCCAAATTGCCTGCTTTTTGGTTAGGAACCTTGATACCCAGTCCCTGCACATCAACAGATTTTCTGATACCCAAGTTATAGAACTTGAGTTTTTCTATGTCATTGCCAATGGCCGCACCCGCAAATTTTACTGTGTCATTGTCAAGGATGTTGCGCAAAAGTGGAGGGATAAAACTCCTGGCCTGAGCCTGGTATAGCTGGTAAATTAGGCAATGCTTGCCCACACAAAGCTGCAAGACAGCAGCACGTTGTGGCTCTTGATTAGAGAGAACAACTTGTTGCTCAAGTGGAAGCATCTTACGCTCTTTGCTGCGGACATATCTAGTGTATTCACAGTCAAGGCCAACAACATGCCACCTGGCGTGATTAAGATACTTTTTCCAGATGAACCTGATGAAGGCAACAACTGTTGAAGGGTTGCTAGTCACCGTAGTATGAATTCTTATACCGCCCTTGCTGATATGAAAAAGGCGATCTGGATGATTGTTGTCGACACTCTTGGGGAATTGGATATGGACTTTGCCGACCTTAATAATGTGAAGGTTGACATGGCGAACATTTCTTTGTTGAGGTTGATGGCACACCGACTCCAACGAAGTCTGAGAGGAATCATATGCAATGGGTGTTGATGACGAGAAGGGACTTGACAATGTTGATGTTGGGTTCACATGACATGTTTCATAGTCATGGGAATTGGGGTGCTTTCTCTTGCATTCAAGGGGAAACTTGAGAACCGTCTCAGAGCATTCTCCAATGGATTTATCAGCTAGCGGAAGAATAGGCTCTGAAGCATCAACTTGACCTTTATTCTGAATCTTTGACGTCCTTCCATGAAGAAACGATAAGGAGCGAAATATAGTCATGGTATTGCCCCCATTCATAGGTTGCTCATAGTGGAGTTTGTCCATTGTCTTCCCTTTTCCTTCTTTGTCTATCCTCATACTTCCCCCAAACTTGAGTGGAGAGAAGACTTCCATTCCTTGATCATGTTCAATCGATGATGCAATCATATTATCTAGATGCTGATTTGTTGACGCCGCGCATGGACCAACTGGCACATCAAGCCAAATATCTCCTATGCGGAGTGTCACAGACCGCGGCACTTGACCTTCCATACCTCCGAATAAAGAGAACTCTATGTTAGTTTTCTTTGAGTTTATTTTGCGTACACAATGTTTATATACTTCGTGTACTTTAAAAATCCATATGTTGCAATCCTATGTTGGAATTCAAAGATGAGGGGAGAAATAGGTCCCACTGAGCGTACCAGAATCTGATGACGGGAAAATGGCGGGCGTGAGAATACACGTCCACGTCATTGATACAGAGTGAAATTTAAACGCATAAATGCATACAATAAAAATAGGATCAAACATTGCAGGTACTTTATTTCCAGAACTCTTACATTTACATAAAAGATCTATTAATTACATCTCCATAGAGAAAACCCCTGATTAAGAATTCCAACATATCTATTACACAGGATTGCATCACATGCCTATTATAATATTCTACAAGAGAGATCCTCCTCGCGGTCGACGATGAACTCCTTCTTGGTGAACTTGAAATTTGGTTTCATGCAAATGCTTCATGATTTCATATGTGATGTTTGGGAATATATTTTCCTAGCATGCACCAATTTGTTCGTGTTCATCCTCATTTATATGCAGAATGGGGTTTGATTTTGGCTAGGCATAGTTTTATCCTATGTTTGGCATATAGGATGTGTATATATTTTTCTTTGGAAATTTTATATGACATCTTTGATTTTGGTGGCATGGATATATGTGACATGCCAATTTTAATGAGTTTTGCATCATCACAGTACTACTATCACCGCCCGACACTGATGTGGTGCCCGTGTGTAGCGTAATGGACTGAAGCTTTCTGACACAATATTGATGCTTTTTATGGTGCATATGATATGTGCCATATTTTGTTGACTTTGACTTCACACGGTATCAAAACTAACCACGCGGTGCAATGATATGACACACACGTTTAGCTTGACCCGAATGGAGTTTGTTTATGATATTTTTTGTTTGTTTAAAGCCTATGTAGGCTACATGAAATATGCCTTATCATGTATTTTGTATGCATATGTGGATGTGGAGTGAACTTATTTTCATTAAGTTCTGTTTTACTCGTATTACTGCTAACACCGCGTAGCACTAAGATAATGCCCGTGTGCTGCGTAACCAAGCAAAGATTTGTGGAGCAATTATGGTATTGCATGAGTCATATGACATCTATCATTTTTGTTTATGTTTGTACCTCACATGGTATTAGCACTAACTCCACATAGCGTCATTTCATTGGCGCTAGTGTGTAGCATAACCCAAGTAAAGTGAGTTTGTGATATCCATTTATGACGATGCTAATAGTTTAGGCTCTTATAGCGTTGGAGCATGTTTGTAACATCTTTTATATGACTTTGGCCAAAATATGTGGCATGATTGTTTTATTTGGATTTATCTTACTTGTATTAATACTAACACCGCGAACACGAATATCGTGTCCGCGTGTAGCGTAACCAATTAAAATTGGTTTATGACGTGCAATTTTGATGATGCTAATAGTTTAGGCTCTTATAGCGTTGGAGCATTTTTATGACATATTTTATTTGACTTTGGCCAAAATATGTGGCTCGAATGTTTTGCTTGATTTTATCTTACTTGTATTACTACTAACACCGCGTAGCATTAAGATAATGCCCGCGTGTAGCGTAACCAGGTAAGATTGGTTTTTATGATGCAATTTTGATGATGCTAATAGTTTAGGCTCTTATAGCGTTGGAGCATTTTTAATCCATATGAGGGATTGTCTTATGACATGTGGGTTAATTTCCTACATGCAATTGTATTATCACCAGTTTTCCTGTAGTCTAAAACATATCATATATGGACATGTGACTAAGCGAAACTGGTCGAACATTTATATGATTTTGCATTTCAAGTGCATGAGAGTATTTATCAGGTTTCACTTCACTTGTATTAGTACTAGCATCATGTAGCAATATCGTGCCCATGCGTAGCATAACCAGATGAAGTATGTTGATTTCTTCTTGCTTGTATTATCACCAACATAGCATAAACTGTACTCATATTTTGCATGGACATGACAAAGTCTATGACAACTGTCGGTTCAAGTTTAGCTATATAGAACTAAACTATATATATATTATCGTCAAGTTTATTTGGGACTTTTCCATATTGCGAGCGCACTATGTTTTGCCTAGTGCAAATCAATAGAAAAATCATCTATCAAGTAACTTAATTTGTTTCTATTCTTAATTTGTATCAACATGGGATGCAAGACCACCATAAGACCAAATAAGATGGATGTAATTTGTTCTTGAGTAAATTTTGGCCTTGACTTGTATCAACATGGAGATGCAAGATCACCATGAGACCAAACCAAGACTGGGCATATTTTTATTCTTGAATTGTATCAACATGGGATACAAGATCACCATGAGACCAAAACAAGAGTGACTTAATTTAATCTTGGTTTGTATCAACAAAGGATGCTAGATCCCGTGAGACCAAACAAGATGTGCCATATGGAGCGACGTATAACACCACTATTGTTTGAGACATATGATGCGAGAGGAACGCGTCAACAAGGAAGCAAGGAGGTAGCCATGAATTCTAACCTTGCCTTGGCTTTCCTCCCGTACGCGTGAAGTGGTGATGTGGATGAGCAACGCGGGCGTGTAGCAGCTTGTGGGCGGTGCAGATGATGTGAAGCCGACAACGTCGACGATGAGTGGCGCGGACGACGAGCGGTCGACTGTGTGTGTGGCCGACGAGGAGCAGCGCGACGACGACGAGACGGACGGCCGGCGGCGACGACGACGGCGAGCGGACGGCCGGCGACGACGAAGCTAGCAGCGTTGCAGCATATGTATATGCGTGAGTGATGGGCAGGTGATTGAGTAAGCGATGGCTTGGTGAATGATGAGCGAGCAGCAATGGACTGAATGAGCGATCGATGGATGTGGTGAGCAGCAGCGGCGGCGTGTGGATGAAATAATGAGCGACCTGAGAGCAGTCAAACGTCCTGGTATTTATAGGGACGAAGGGAAGCAGTGGAGAGCCGGCTGGATGCTTCCCTGCCCACGTTCTGATCGTGGGATCATGTCCATGAACGTGGGAGCGTGGCTGGCTCCTTTCCCTTTTTTTATTTGTTTAATCACTAATTACCGGCAATGTCTCATCAGCTGGGCTTAATTAGGCCACATAATGCGTGGGCTCTGGGCATGCTTGCATGCGATCGGCTGATGGAATAGGATATGCATGCATGTACATAGCTATCTCGTATAAATGCACTTGGTCAGATTTAGATATGGGGAAGCATTTCTCCATAGATATATCATTCATGATGACTTGACATTTTTTTATACATTGTCGCGTGTTATATTATTTTACGCGAACATTACTGTGCTAATATTTTTTTTAGCGATGACAGAATAATACTCATAAATATGATATAGCATTGTGGCAATATTAGCGTCGTCTATGAAACTTTGAATTTGTGTCGACGTTGGAATTTCGCGGTTGATAATGGCGTATGTGTATGAAAGTCATGTGTCCTCTAATTTATGCGATGATATCGTTCCATCTTTTTTATTTCCGGGTCTGTTGTTTTATATTGAGCGGCGTCACGGAAATTTATCATGATATTTTTTTTATCCGCGTATTCGGCAACTCAGTATTTTTTATTTTATGTAAATGATTTTATTTTAATAATATCTAAGCACCGTGTTTCACTTTGGCCGAAATCGGTGTCAACAACTGTACATCTATCACTTGACACGATCTCAAAGTGATGGCAAGAAGTTCAAGGAACAGACAGAAGCCCCAACGCTATCTATGAACAATTATGAAACACTATGAATAAAGAATGATGTTGTATTATGAAACATTTATCACTTGACATGTTGTATTTCTGTTGGATGATGTTGGACCTCTGTTAGAAGTATGTTTGACATGATGTTTAAATATCTGTTGGATGATGTTTGAATGACCACATGGTTTTTCATTTTTTTGATTTTTTTGATTTTTGTTTTGCTCATTTAAATTCTGGTCAAACCTAACTTTGACCAAGATTTAAACAAGTCTAAAACATCAAAATGAAAAACTAAGCCTGGATACTTCTTAGTCAATCCAAAATGAAGTTGTGGTGAGGTTTTTGAAATTTTCATGAAAAATGTGCTAAAAAGAGGGGTCCAAAGGTAGGGTAAACGGCCTCATTTCTAAGCAAGGTTTTTTTCGACCTTATCTAAATCAGCCAAATAACTTTCCTACACATATATTCTATATGTACAGACTATGTGCGTTGGTTTTTCCATTTTTTGATTTTTTTTAATTTGTTTTGCTCATTTGAATTCTGGTCAAACTTAACTTTAACCAAGATTTAAACAAGCGTAAAACATCAAAATGAAAAACTAAGCCTGGATCCTTCTTAGTCACTCCAAAATGAAGCTGTGCTGAGTTTTTTGAAATTTTCATGTTCATTTCTCCAAAACACTTCTCTTCACTTCATACAAGAGAGTTTGAGATACTCGAGATATCATACAATACACATGAACTTATCATTTAAATATATGTAAAGCTTGTTTATCAACTTAAATCATTAGTATATGACATAAGAAGACTATGTGCGCAGATTTTTCATTTTTCTGATTTTTATTTAATTTATTATGCTCATTTGAAATCTGGTTAAACATAGCTTTGACTGCTCCAAACCCCTCCCAAACCCCGCTAACCCTAGCGCTGAATAAGGACCGTTCATCTAATCCTAGCGGCGATCAAGGGCCGTCGATCTAACCCTTCTAGAAGGAATCTGCGGGGAGGAGGGGGGCGATCCGCGAGATGCAATCTGATTGGCTGGGAGATTGTTCTTTTTAACAAATATCGGGCGCGCTGGATGGACCGTTGGGCCGTCTCGTTGTCTGGGCCTGAGACCGCAGTAAATAGCCCGTCTCAGCCTTTCCAGGCCTTGCATGCATGGAGGCGGCTACGTGGGTTTGCGCATGCACGGGAGGCGGCGACGTGCATGCATGCGAGTGAGGCGAGCGAGGCGCGCTAGGCGAGCTAGGCTAGCGAGGCGAGCTAGGTGGTTCAGGGCAGCGATTCACATGCACTGCCCGGTCAAAGATGCATCGTTTTCGTGCAAAAATTTAAGTGTGCAAAACGTAACGGATACACACACGCGTCCGGATTCACACACGCACTGTTCTCATCCTTTCTCTCTTCCTCTCCCACCCACAGGCCTATAAATGGGGTGCCTCTCTTCCTCTCCCACCCACAAGCCAGATCCAATCCTTTCCAACTTCAAACACCCAAGCGACCGAGCCCTCCCCAAGCGAGACCAAGTGAAGAAGATATAGTTCAACGGGCCGACCTTCAGCCGTCCGCCTGTGGTGCCGGAGTTGTGCTACCCACCGGGCGTGCTCGTGGAGAGGGAGCTCCGTGCGTGGGCTATTTCAAGGTGGAGGGGTTCCATCGAACTCACCCGCGCCTTCCTCAGAGCCGGCTATGCCCACCTCCCACGGGGCTCGCCGAGGATGTTCACCCTCAATGAGGTTCGTGACCGCGGCGGCATCCTCCTACTGCTCACGGTCACCTTCACCAACCCATTTGACGCGCGCGAGCTCCTCGGCCAAGTCTTTTGGTGCGGCTGCGAGGCCATCTTCTTCACCATCTACAACATCTACACCAACTACGAGCGCATCTTCCCCGCTCCAGGCCAGATGCACTCCCTTCCCTACGACGACGAGGAGGAGGTGTGAAGATGAATACGGTGTTGAAGGGGCGCGCGCGGCCAAGGTGGAAGAAGGAGGTCAAGATGAAGATGTTCAAGCCCGGAGTCAAGCTTGTCATGTTTGGTTTTTTATTTTGTTGCTTTTCTATGTCGTGTCGTGTCGTGTCATGTTTCGTCATGTGTCCGTGAACTGTCCGTGAACTTATCTAAGTTATTGTAATGGTACGGTGTGTTCCATCTTATTATGTGTGTTAAAAAATGTCCGTGCCCAAACTTATCATTTCTTCCCTAAACAAGTCATGAAGTTCGAGAACTTGTGGTTTTCGGAGGGGATGAGAAGCCCTCTGTTTCATTCAAACAAAAAGCTAACATGCAAATTTATTCCCTTTAAATCCTAAACCAAGTGCCACTCTAACCCTAAACCAAGTGCCACTCTGACCAAAATCATGTGGTAGTGCAACATACATTTTCAACCTTCCAACCCTCCAAAATTTAAGTGCAAAACAAAGGAAAACCACTCTCACGCGTGTGCAAACATTCACGGTCTCACTATTTTTTTTTAAAAAAATCACAGTCTCACTATGTATACCTTCCTTCCCTACCCATGTCAAAGTCTTGCCATCTCTCCTAGCGGTTACCAGCGCAGCCCTAAACACCACAAACCCACGCGGTCTTGGGTTCGAGTCCCCAGCCACACCAATTTTTTGTGCATTTTCCACCCTTCATTTTTTTAGACATATTATGTTTTTCTCAATGTAATGCCCTTAAAAAATGTTCATTTATTTTGGCACCTGGCGTAAACCTCTACCAGAGTTGAGGAAAATGTGCGGTGGCCTGGGAGGCCGTGTCTTCACCGCGGTGGGCTGGAGGTTTGGGAATCCCAAACCTAAGGTGGATGAACAAGGCACTACAAGCGAGATGGCCATGGCTACAACGGACCGATCGCAATAGGCCATGGAGCGAGTTCTCCATACCAGTTCCGGCATAATCGATGGAGATATATCGGGCGGCCACCAGAGCCACGGTGGGGAACGACAGATCCATACTGTTCTGGGAGGATAAATGGATAGATGGATACCGGATGTGTGACCTTGCGCCGGAGATCTACCGGCGTATTCCGCGCCGGATCAGAAAGGGGAGGACGGTGGAGGTGGCGCTGTTCAACGCAACATGGGCTAGAGATATTGCGCCGGACCTATCAGTGGAGGCCATCGGGCAGTTCCTATCACTATGGCAAAGGGTTTCGGAGACGAGGCTGGAAGGGAACATCCAGGACACCTTTACCTAGTCCTGGACTCTGGACGGGCAATTCTCGGCCAAGTCTGCATATGAGGCGAGATTCATGGGAAGAGAGGTTTCTCCCACGGCTGCATTCACGTGGAAATCGGGAGCACCGCTAAAGTGTCGTTTCTTCGCCTGGCTTGCACTTCAGGGAAGGGTGTGGACCTCGGACAGGCTAGCTCGACGTGGCCTACCTCATCAGGATTCCTGTCAATCCAGCACCTTCTGGTAGGTTGCGTTTTTGCGAGGCAGGTATGGAGATGGCTGAGTATCAGAACGGGCAGGGATGCCTTCGAACCAAGGCATGAGGAAAGCCTGCAGGCATGGTGCACCAGGCAGGATCGGAGCAGAACGGACACAAGGAACATCCGGGCACTAAGCCTCATTGGCATGTGGCTCATCTGGAAGCATCAGAACGACATCGTCTTCAACGGCGCGACACCATCGCTGGCAATTCTCACGCAGCACATGACAGAAGAGGGAACCTTGTGGGCAAAGGCAGGGCTGCTCAAGGGCACAATTCGAGGATTCGAGGTGAGGAACGTGGAGTGGGCAGGGAGGCAGTAGTTAGCCTAGGCATGCGAGGTGGATGCGGCTCGACCGCTTGTATATATGATGTAAATTTGGGACTTTGGGGAGCTTTCCCCCTCCTCCTTTAATGCATGATACGTACACTTGTGCATATTCAAGAAAAAGAGAAGGAAAGCGCTATCCTTCAGCCGACTGATGCATATATGCACAGCGTCCGCGCCTGCGTAGCCGACAGATCGACTTTGATCGAGCGCTCACGCTGGCCACCAGTTCCGTGTAGCTAGGTTCTTTTTTTCCAATAAGCATATTGTTTCAGAAGGTTTCTGCAACCAAAGTCTTGTTTCAGATAGAAAAAACAATCGGTGGTGCTGGAGTAGAAGCATAGCTCTAGTTGCAGGAATCGCCAAAGGAGTGTCAAGTGTGAGAGCTCGTCGTCGTTGTGCTGGAGTAGAAGCAGCTGCTTGGGGTGCTAGGTCGGAGGAGGTGCGGCAACTCCGGCGGCCGACGGCGCTCCATGGCCGAGTCGCTCAGGCCATGGCGGGGCAGCGGTGCTGTCTCGGTGGAGGCCAGTGAGAACCTCGACTAGTCCGCGCACCCCTAACGTAGCAACCATGCCAATGCTTCACAGGGCCACCACCTTCCTTGCCGCCAGCAAACACAGGCAAGCCAGAACAGATCGAGACCAGTCAGATCTAGTGGCAGCCCTCATGTACATTTTCGTCTACGAACGTGCCCGCTATCGCTTGCTTCCTGACACAAGAGGCACCATATATAATGATCAAAGGTAATACTCATAGTATGGTAAATAGCAGCATACACTTTACCAAATTTGACAGGTTTAGCACCTAGCTTTTGCACCGCTAGCTTGCATGTAAAAAAAACAAATAAGCAAAGCACTGATAACTCCTAAGGCGTGTCTGCAACCAGTATTGGACAGGGTATGCAATCGGCTGCAGCCATGGATTGCTCGTTGGATCACCGCGGTTGGTCGCCTCATGCTAGTCAAGTCGGTCCTCACATCCATACCCGTGTATCACTCCATCGTGATGCAATTTCCCATGTGGCTGATCGATGGGTTTGAGAAGAGGATTCGTGCCTTCTTTTGGAAGGCGACTGACGTCGTCAGCGGTGGCCATTGTCTGGTGGCTGGGAGCAAGTGTGCAAGCCGTTCGAGTATGGCGGACTAGGCGTCCTGAACCTCAAGCTATTGGGATATGCATTCCGGGCGCGCTGGCTATGGATGTAGCGCATATCCGATTGTTGTTGGGCGGGCTTGCAGCCGGCCGTGGAGCCTGAGGTGCAGGTTATTTTTGACTCGTCCATCAAGATGATGCTGGGGATGGTAACAAGGCTCTTTTCTGGACGGATTTTTGGCTTCATGGACGTTCCATTCAGTTCGAGGCCCCGAAGCTATTCCTAGCAGTGAACAACGGTGCACGGCGCTCACGAACGACTCATGAGGCTTTTCGCGGACAGTTCTTGGATCAGGGACGTCACAGTGGCGTTGACGGGTAGAGTGCTAACACAATTCCTAGTGCTCACTGACTTGCTTCTCGAGGTGCACCTCCTCCCTGAGATCCCGGATTGCATAATTTGGAAGTGGACACCGACTGAGGTATATTCTGTGAGCTCGGCTTACCAGGTGTTCTTTGCTGGCCTCGAGAGGTTCCCGTGCGGTCAGGCCCTTTGGAAGTCTTGGGCTCCGGCCAAGTGCAAGCTTCACTTCTGGCTAGCGATGAGGCGTCGGATTTGGACGGCAGACAGATGCCTGTTATGCGAGCAGGAGGCTGAGACTGTAGACCACCTAGCACTTGGTTGTGTATTGGCCCGTCACGAGCGGGGTCACCGGGCCCACGAGTATGCCGATGGCCGTTGTAAGCCGACGGCAGCTGTCGGCGTACTCGCAGCTAGGCCGACGGCCGTTCTGTGCCGACGGGTGACGTCGGCTTAGCTCTGGGTAACCCGACGGCCTGGATACGCCGACGGCCAGGACCAGGCTGTCGGCATAGCTCCGAAGAAGCCGACGGGGGCCATCGGCATTGTTTTGGCCGTCGGGGTAGCACCCTGTTCCGGTAGTGATACGAAGGATAGAAGTAATATGATACTAGTATGAGTGTCGCTGAATCTACCTTATCGCATTTGGACCACAGAACACATGTATGATATTCTTGACCAATTCTCTTAAAATGTAAGATTGGCAAAACAATATGCATACAAAGATGGTATATGGTAGGGTTCAATCTTTCTAGTGACATGCGACATAAAAAAAAGCAGCACAATCCTTAGAGTGCCAAAATAACTTGCATCAAGAATATGAATAAAAATGTTTGACATGTGCCTGTGCGGATGGTATGTGCATAATATGCACAACTACAAAAAGGCCCTGAAACTCTTTTGGCCTTCAAAAATTAAGCTCCATCTGAGCTTTTAAAAAGCGGCAGATTATGTTGTTTACAACAAATAGAAACGACGTAACTCTCTCACAACGATCACTATCAGTATGCAGCCAACAATGCAGAGCAAATACAACAATCCCTGCTGGCGATCTAAGACTTGTGGCTGCTGCTTCTTCTTCCTCCTACTACTCCTTGTTCTCTTCTTCCTCTTCTTTCGCGCAGGGGGGAAGAAAGGCGAAGAACCACCTTGGGATATGTTGAGGTACTTAGGGAACATGCACGAACAGTACATTGTCCCGAGGACGTCGTTCCGTTTGGCAGGAAACTGGGCTAGTGCTTCCACCATCCCATGTTCCATGTCGATGGTGAAGGCCCAGGCATTGTCGTCTTCATCGTTCACCCTGGCCATCATGCAAAGAACATCCTTATCGTGCACGGCCAGAATCGGGCCATGGAAAATCAGTTTCTTCAGCTTCAGCTCTTGCGTCTCATCATCCCGCAGCTCAGGCAGCAAAGTAGAGTAACTCTGATCAACCGAGATGTCGTCGACATGGACGGTGCATCGCTTCTGCCAGCCGTCCCAAGAGACCCTTCTGTTCCACACGGTGGCTCTCCAGCCTTCCCCGCT
The DNA here is from genome assembly GCA_963921465.1 of Triticum timopheevii. NCBI lineage: Eukaryota > Viridiplantae > Streptophyta > Magnoliopsida > Poales > Poaceae > Triticum > Triticum timopheevii. The sequence goes on from OY997266.1 coordinate 53,025,052, forward strand.
GGTCGAGAGATCAAGCCCACCAGGGCCATCGTGTTTGATCTCGACGAGCTTGATGAGACCGTCGTCGCAGCAGGCGACGTCGAAGAAATACCGCGAGGCGCAACGGGGCAATGGGATTAAATCGATGATAGGACGTCCGTCGTCGAACAGGTTGTGGAGAAGGAGAATGCCATGGTCGGAGTCAACCCAGCCCATCGAGCCTTCTCCGACCGTGATCTGCTTGGAGAAGGTGTGTTGGTCGCACAATCGCTTGTCAGAGGCCGATAGGTGCACCAAGGACGCGTGGCTGCTCCTCCATGCCCCCGTTTCGGACGAGAAGACGTAGGTGTCAAAGCGCCAGAAATCGCCAACGAGGGTCCAGTTGCGGACCTTCAATATTTTGAATAGCGCGCTACAAAATATAGTGAGGCCCTTCTCTAAATGCTACACAAGTGATAGCGTGCTAATAGCGTGCTATATTTTAAAATAGCGTTTGCAAAAAAAAATCAAATATATCTAGAAATAAAGTATTTAAGCAACTAAATTTTTCATAGGAGCAAGCAATATATGCATAAGGGCCAAATCCAGCACATAAAAAGGAGTGAGAAAGGGATGAGAAGTGAGAACTAGGGTTAGCCGGTTAGGTCTCGTGGGAGAATCTGATAAAAGGAGTGAGAAAGCTAGTGGTCGTGGGTTGGTTTTGGCCTACTGGGCCTGCTGGGCTATGCTTATTTCAGTTTTGCATGGTCTGCACGTTGTAACGTTACAACGTTACAACGTTATAGCGTGTGTAGCATGCTAATTACGTGATTAGTGCCGTAGCGTCCGATTTTGCCAAAACGTAACGTCTCCCTTCCAAATATGCTATAACCGCGTTATAACGGTGAAATAGCGTGCTATTTAAAATATTGCGGACCTTGCGGTCGACGAAGGCCACGGCGTAGTGCTCGCCACCGCGGGGCAGGAGGCCGAAAATCGTCTGTCAGCCGTTGAAGGCAGGACTGGGATGCGGGAGCAGTTGCAGCAATGGTTGACTAGCGCCGGGGCTGGGCCCGCGGCCGCGGGCTGTGTAGACGAAGTAGTTCTCGGTGGAGCCCCAGCATGCGACGCTGAAGAGGACGAAGGCGTCCTCGGCGCAAATGAGCGAGGAAGTGAACTTTTGGTAGCCGGGGCAGCGGACGGAGAAGTAGGAGACGCCCGGCGGGTCGACGAGCCAGGAGGATACCTCCACGGCGAAGCCGTCGCTTGTGTGGCTCCTGGCGGTGGTCGCGTTCCTGCGGCGCGAGTTACGTCCCACCCTGCAGAACAGAGCCCACTCGGGGAGCCCGGAGCGTTCGGAGCTGCAGCCGGCGACGTCTGAGCCAACCAGGGTTGAGGGGTTGAAGGACAAGGTCGGGACTGCCATGGATCTTAGGACGACGCAAGAAGCTAGGGCAGAATTTTGGAATTAGATCGCCATGATTCGGGAAACGTAGTCGACCGAGCAGGTGGTGAGGTTGTTGGCTGTGCCACCTCTACCTCTTGTACGGGGCAGCAGCGCGTCTCGGTTGGCGATGCAGTGTTAGGGGTGGATCGATCGATCGCCGGCAGCGTTGATGCGGGAGGGGTCTGGGGTGCCGCGTGCGTCGCGTGAGTTTTTACAGCAGCTGGCTCCTGCAACTAGGGCCTACCTGCAACTATTGTTTCTTGCGCCAAACCTGTCGACGTTATTTTGGGCTAATGTGTGGACTCTTTTGACAAGTTTGAGAGGCCAGAGATGTACCTACAAAATTTTTTCCCCAAAAGACTCGGATTATATTGTAAAAGTTCATTATCACAACCAGGGCCTGCCCTTATATTTGAAAGCCCTAGGGCTAAATTCAAAGCAGGGTCCTAATTTTGTGCTGAAATTGCGTGTCACACTCATCAAACTGCCCGGATTTTCTCCCCTTTTCCTGTGTTTTTTCGTACGACAGTTGTTCATTCTACGCAGTATGTGGGGAGTTAAACCCACAACCTCATTGTTGAGAGATGAACCCAACAACCAACCAGGCATTCTCAAAAAAAGAAAAAACCAGGCTAGACAATCCTTTTTGTCTGTTTTAATTGAGATCCAATTTGTATACAAGCAAATCCCGTTTGAACCATGTGTGCCAACGGTTAGGCCAATCCGAGGGCATTATTTCGGACAGAGATACAAACTTGCCGAGAAACAGGTGAACTTAGAGCTCGACCGGAATGGTCACGGGTTCAACTTTTTAAATTATTCCTTTTTGCTGGTGGTGGATGGTAAGCAAGAAGTAGAAGTTGCGGAGGCTCACTTGGTTATGTACGAGGTCGTGTTGATGGACTTGGGCCTAGACACCCTTTGTATCTGGCCCGAATGATGTGCCTTGATTGCTAGTCGGGGGGGGGGGGGGGGGGGGGGGTCAGAGGTTTTCCTCTTATTAACTGGATCAATTATTATTATTATTATTATTACTATTACTATTATTATTATTATTATTATTATTATTATTATTATTATTATTATTATTATTACTATTACTATTATTATTATTATTATTATTATTATTATTATTATTATTATTATTATTATTACAACGCGGGAGCTCGCTGCCATCATACAAGGTTCCGAAAAAAACTTCATTGACCAACGTGGAACCTTTTTGGTACATTTAATTTGTATGGTCAAATCTCAAATGTGTAGTTTCTTTCAGTTGGTTAGTTCCCTTGTGACGGAACCTCCTCAACCGGGTTTAAATTTCAGGCTTGATATTTGTTTATGGCTTTCCAACGCTATTATTAGATTGTACGAGGTGTTCTTGAACTACTAGGTGCCTATGACAATTTCATCAATTCAAAAATCATTGTCTTAGTCTCTCTGAAGTGCTTGGAATTCATTTCTCTTGTTCGTACATGCTTTCAAAGTTAAATGGATTGCATACAAAACATATATTCTCTCTCTTCTTTGCATGCTTAAAGAGTTACAAAACACTTGGAACTTCTTTTTAATATACGGTGTGAGATAACATGTAGACTTGTAAAAGTTGGTGCAAAATTATGACAAGATGCACCATGCATATAAAAGACAACATTTATACCTATAAATAAAATCTTCACACCTCCGTGTGTGTGTTAATTTGTCTTCTTTCATGTTGGACATGCGTGATCATATCTTACACAAAAAAGTTGCAAAACAGCATGCCATGTTAAAGTTAGCATCCATGATTTTTTTAAAGAATATTCACAAAATTTTGGAGTTAACACAGAGAGAATATATGTTCTATGCCCAACCAAGCTTGAAACAAAACTCAAGGGGCAACGAGATTTCCGGTCATCACGGTAACTGAAAACAGATGACGATTACCGGCCGATTTTTCTATATGAATTTTGAATGAGAATTCAGCCAAAGTTCAACCAAATTCAAAAAATCATTTTTTTTTGTGCTCAGTAAGGCAATTTCTCAAGGGGTACCAAGATCCGTGGTTACCGTGTGGTAATCAAAACCTTGTGCCCAACCATTATGCACAAAACCATCCATATGGCCACAACAATCTACTAGACTGCTACTCTACTTAAGAAAGATTTACTTCACTTACATGAATTAAGAAGTTTGTTCCATACAAGTTTTCTACCCCGTTGATACAAGTAACTGGGACGGAAGGGGAGGACAAAGGCTATATTGTTGTTGGAGTTTTTTACTGTGGTAGAGAACGAAAAAAAAAGTTCAAGCGGACGGAAAACAATATCGCGCCTAGGATTTATTATTGTCGGTGAAATCGCGTGGACTATACTACGTTCGGGTGCTTTGTAGTCGTTGGAGTGGTGTGTCGGTGCCCGGCACCCTTGTATCTAGCCTTGGGTGTGTGTTGTAGTCTTGGGTGTGTGATGTGTGTAGTGGGGTGTGTGTTTGTATCGGCTCGCGGTTGTAATCGGTGATGGATGCTTTATATAATATAAGGCGGGGGAAACCTTTTTTTCGTAAATCGCGTGGAGGTGGTGGCTCTGCCGTCGAATGGGTCGGGGAGGTGGCTTGGGTGGGCCCGCTTTGGCACCGCCGGCGAAATCAAGTTCAGCAAATCGAAGCTTCAACCACATAGTTTGGCTCGTGTCTTCTGCATAGATGTCAGAACGCAATGCAAGCCATTGCAAAAACTACTCCAAAAGAGTTGGCGAGAGGGGTGGTGGTCGGAGTGCGCGCGAACGAACCCAGGGCTCCCCCACAATGGGAGAAAGCCCAGCTAGATAACTATATGGGCTCGCCGCCGGCCGCTGCCGGTCCTGCATGCATATATGCATATGCCCGTCGCGGGGGGTACAGTCCCCGTACCGCGTCCGCCGGGCTCAGAGACGCGTGCGTCCTGCTTTCACGCAGCCACGCAGGACGACGTGCGTGCCTGACCCTGGGCTCAAAAGCTCGGCAGCACACACACAACCACCAACCCGAGCTCGGCTCCGCCACCGTTGCCGGCGACGCCCACGCTGCGAGCCGAGCCTTTCCCTCGCCAACAATGCCCTCCAAAGAAAGCCGGAGCTACAGGCCTGCGCCGCCAGACCCGGCGATGGTTCCCGCGAATGGGGCGCTTTTATAGCGCGCAATTTCCGCCCGGAATGGCGATGTGGGACTAATTAATCACATCATCTGATTATTATGCCTGCTGCGGGCGATGGAATGAATGGGGATGGTGAACTAATTAATCACTTCGGAGGAATTAGTTAGTCCCCCGTCGATCAGATCCCGCCTGACTCGGCGAAGCGCCGCCCGGTAGCCGAACCGCCATGAACTCGCGCCTCCGCCGTGCAGCAGTCCGAACTCGGAAGATCGATGATGCGCCGCCCTTGCCGCGCCGGTGGATCCGCTGATCAGAGGATTGAATTGTGGGAGAGCACTCTGTTTGCGTTGCGGTAGGCGAAGAGGTTGTCAAGTACTTGATGGATACGTCTAAACGTGCTTTTACGTTTCGGTACACTAAACACGTATTCTAGGGATATACGGTTTGGTTCAGCGGGTTAATACTCCACGTACCAGTATTATTTTAGAGGGGCGTCATCCAGTTTGATCAAGTTGAAAACCTAGGACGCTGATGTAGTTCTGCTGATCTGCTCTCAATATGAGCTATATATCTCCAAGCGTCGAAGCCAAGATGTGTGGTTTTTCCCCTACGCCTGGCGGCTAGGGTTTCTCTCCTCTTAGGCGATCTCCCTTGTCTCTGAGTTCTACCCGGAAATTCCAGCATTGATCGAACCTGGTACTCGTCTGCCCTCGCCCCCCCCCCCCCCCCCTGCTCTCGTTGCCTCCACACCACGACAGCAACGGTGATGGCGTTCCCCTCCGACGCCCACTCCGCCACGGGCGGCAGTGGCGCCGCCGCGGCTGCACGATCGGATCTAGGTGATTTAGTTGGATCTAAACGACGATGATTTTGCCAATGTGGAGATCGATGAGGATGATCCTGAGATTCAAGAAAGCGTCCGCTGGCTTGCCCTAGCTAGGGTTCAGACTAGCAGGAACTTCAGCCCATCGGCCTTCTACAAGGATATGAGGGCGGCATGGAACCCCGCTCAGGAAGTAAGATTTCGGCCAGTTGGCCCTAATCGTTTCGTTGTCCAAGCATCTTGTTTGGGGGACTGGGAGCGCATGATGAAGCAAGGGCCTTGGCTCTTCCGCAACATGGCGGTGCTCTTGTGCCCGTATGATGGCTTCAGCAAGGCGGAGGAGGTGGAATTCTTTCACATCCCCATCTGGTTGCAGATTCGCAAGCTACCGGACCCTTATTGCAAACAAAACATCGTGGAGAAGCTGCTGAAAGATGCTGGAGAAATTATGGAGATGCGTTTGAACGGAAACACCCGTGGTGACTATGTTAGGGTTCGGGTGCGGCATGATATCCGTAAGCCCCTAACAAAGTACATCAGTGTTGTTCGCGCAAAGGAGCGCCAGGTTTACCTGGTTAGATATGAGAAACTTGCTAGGTTTTGTAAGTTTTGCGGACTGATTGGCCATGATCACAAAGAATGCGGCCTGGGCATCCATAAGGAGAAGGACCTCAAGTTTGGAGACTGGATCTATGCAGATGCTCCCAATAAGCCTAGACCAGAAGATCGGTCTACTAAGGCAGCAGGATACGAGCCTAAGAAGGCTGATGATAAGGCGACAGGTAGATCAGAACCGCAATATGCTCCATATGATGCCGAAGTGATGGACACAACAACGAGCCCGGTCAAGAAAACTAGTGACAGAACTGATGGCGTTCTTGTCCCAAAGAGGAGGCTGTATTTGGAGGAGGCCGGGAAGCCACTGGGAGATGTTCCTGGTGCCCCAAGGACGGTGCTGGCCATAACTGATGGTAAGGAGATTGATCCGGTGGGGGTGGCCTCAACTACAGGTAGTAACTCAAGCAGCAAGAGGTTGAAAGTGAATTCGGACAGTGATAACAATGAGATATCGGCGGCCTCCCTCGAGGAGGACCGCCGGATGCAATGAATATCCTATCATGGAACTGCCCGGGGGGGGGGGGGGGGGGACCGCCGGACAGTTCGTGAGGTTTTGGCCCTCTCAAAAGCCAACAACCCCAAACTAGTCTTTCTTTGTGAGACTAGGCAAGAAGCAACTAAGTGGAGAAATTGAAGTGGAGATTGGGCCTAAAAGGCTTTCATGGTGTTAGCAGTGATGGATGTAGTGGTGGTCTTGCTTTGTTCTGGGAGGAAACGCTGTCAGTGACAGTGCTAGAATCGTGTAACAGATTTATTGACATTAGAGTTCACGATGCGTGTTCCGATACTACTTGGAGAGGAACCTTTGTTTATGGTGAACCGCGAGTGGAAAATCGTCAGCGTATGTGGGATCATCTTTGTCGCCTGAGAGCAATCTCACAAGATCCTTGGGTGGTGTGTGGCGACTTCAATGAAGCCTTATGGCAGCATGAACATCTCTCAAGAACGACTAGATCGGAGTCTCAAATGGAAGTGTTCAGATATTGCTTGGTAACTTGTGAGCTAAAAGACCTAGGGTTTTCGGGGCTACCCTATACATACAATAATGGCTAGGATGGCCATCGCAATGTCCAGGTGCGTCTTGACAGGGCTTGTGCGGATGAGGCACTACGGGATCTTTTTCCGGCGGCTAGAGTTGTGCACTTAGCCACTTCGTGCTCGGATCATTGCCCACTCTTGATAAATCTCAAAGGGGTGCAGGAGCAGAGGCGTAGGCCGACAGTATCAAGGTATGAGATCATGTGGGAGCGCGATGTCAAGCTCCCTTTGATCATCTCTGAAGTATGGGCTAGGCATCGGCCAGCCGGTGATTTGGGATCAATTGCCATCTCATTAAAACAGGTCATGGGAGATTTGAAGCAATGGAGCAAAGCTACTTTCGGGAATGTGTTGAAAGAGATTGAGCGGTTGCGGGGCCAACTTTCTGACCTGCAGCTGTCAGGAGCGGACCGAGCTCAACTTCGGTCTAAAATGAATGAACTAGATGAGTTGCTGTATCGTGAGGAGATGATGTGGCTTCAACGGTCTCGTATCACTTGGTTGAAGGAGGGGGAATGTAACACTAAATATCTTCACCGTCGAGCAGTTTGGCGGGCGAGGCGAAACCTTATACAGAGACTTATGAAAGCTGATGGCTCGTGGAGCGTGGCGCCGTTGGAGATGGAAAGAATGGCAAGCTCGTACTTCAAAGAGGTTTTTACTAAAGATCCAACATTGGATCCGAACGAGGTACTGGATACTATCACCCCTAAAGTCTCGATGGAGATGAATGCGGCTTTATGCAGAGCGTATACGGAGGAGGAGATATCCAACGCGCTGTTTCAGATGGGCCCTTTGAAAGCTCCGGGATGTGATGGGTTTCCGGCCAGGTTTTACCAACGGAACTGGGCTACTCTTAAGGAGGAAATTGTGGCAGCAGTGCAGGAGTTCTTTTCCAATGGTGTCATGCCGGATGGTATTAATGACAAGACCATTGTGCTAATTCCCAAAGTGCCACTTCCAAGAGAGCTCAAGGATTTCAGACCCATTAGCTTATGCAATGTGGTGTATAAAATTGTTTCTAAGTGCATGGTAAATGGGCTTCGGCCGCTTCTAGATGAGCTCATTTCAGAAATTCAGAGTGCCTTCATTCCCGGGAGGCTTATTTCCGATAACTCTATCATCGCATTTGAATGTATTCATCACATCCAGAACGCCAGATCTAACTCTCAACTGTTATGTGCTTACAAACTGGATCTGTCTAAGGATTATGATCGTGTTGACTGGAACTTCCTGGAGAGGGCTCTGTCCAAGTGGGGTTTCAGTGATGTTTGGATATCCCATGTGATGGCGTGCGTTACATCTGTGAAGTACTCCGTGAAATTTAATGGTAAGTTATTGGAGCCTTTCTCCCCCTCGAGAGGGCTCCGCCAAGGTGACCCCTTATCACCCTTTCTCTTTCTCTTTGTGGCTGATGCTCTATCTGCCCTGTTACATAAATCAATGAGAGAAGATGGCCTACAAGGGGTTAAGATATGTAGGACTACTCCGGTCATTTCACATCTGTTGTTTGCAGACGACTCAATTATGTTTTTTCAGGCTTCGAAACAACAAGCTAACTTGGTTAAGAGTGTGTTGAACATGTATTCGGCGGCGACTGGACAATTAATTAACCTGTCGAAGTGCTCCATCCTCTTTTCTGAAAACTGCTTGCCAACTGTGGTACATGAGGTTAAATCGGTCTTGGAGATAACCCAGGAAGTTTTTGAGCCTAAGTACTTGGGCCTCCCGGTCCCGGAGGGAAGATTACATAAAGGAAACTTTGAAACCATCCAGGATCGGTTACGTAAGAAACTTATTGATTGGAGCGAGCAGTATGTGTCCTCTGGAAATAAGGAGATTTTGATCAAGGTTGTCGCACAGGCTATACCTACTTATGGTATGAGTGTGTTTAAGTTACCTGCATCAGTATGTGATGAGCTGACTCGTATGATCCGCCAGTATTGGTGGGGCGTCGAGAACGGGAAGAAGAAGATGGCATGGATGAGTTGGGACAAGTTGCGACTACCGAAGCCTATGGGTGGCATGGGGTTTAAGGATATGAGGTCTTTCAATCACGCCTTACTGGCCAAACAAGCTTGGCGGTTACTAGATACGCCGGATAGCCGGTGTGCACGGCTCATGAAAGCTCGATACTACCCGTCTGGTCAGTTGTTGGATACTTCGTTCTCTGGCAATGGTTCTTCAGTTTGGAAGGGTATCCTACATGGTCTTGATCTGCTGAAGCAAGGTGTTATTTGGAGGGTCGGCAATGGAGCTAACATACGCACATGGAGAGATCCCTGGATCCCCCGGCCATCGATGTTCCGCCCTATTACCCCTAAGGGAAACTGTCGACTGAACCGGGTGGCGGATTTCATTGATGTGAATGGTGCTTGGCGTGTTGATCGTCTTCGGGAGTTTTTCTGGCCGATGGACATGGACTACATACTGAAGATCAGGACCTCACCGCGTAACCGTGACGATTTTGTTTCTTGGTACCCGGAGAAGACTGGACTATTCTCCGTAAGGAGTGCATATAAGCTGGCAACATGCGATCACAACATCGCTTTTGCCAATGGAGCGTCGAGCACAAACCCAGCTGGGGATCGTGTGGTTTTGAACTGTATCTGGGCGTCTAAGGTACCCCAGAAGATGAAGATTAATGCTTGGAGAGTGGCAACCGGCACGCTAGCAACACAACAATGCAAAAACCGGAGGCACTTAGCGACCAGATCCCTATGTCCTCTCTTTGGGGTTGAGGAGGAATCTACATTCCATGCTTTGGTTGCTTGCACGCACGCAAGAACATTGTGGATCAATATGCGTCGGAGGTGGCCTTTGCCGAAGGATGGCGTTCTGGTTGATAACGGGAAGGAATGGCTCATGTCACTTCTCAGCGTATGCTCGGAGGCAGTTGCAGACATGGTAATCTTGTTGATTTGGAGGATTTGGCAGATCCGTAATGATATATATCATGGCAAGGAAGCACCCCCAGTGCTGGCCTCCGTTGAATTCTTGGACAACTACTACAAATCTATCAACTTGGCAGGCAAATTTACCGTGGAGGAGATTGTCAAAGGTAAGATGCCCTCGGAAGCCCCGGTGGCATCGCACCAAAAAGTTGGGGCAATTGCCCTACCATGGCCGGCACCACCGCGAGGGTCTGTGGCCCTGTTGAAAGATCGTGGATGTTGCCTAGAGGGGGGGGAGGGTGAATAGGCGTTTTAAAATAATTACGGTAGAGGCTTGAACAAATGCGGAATAAACCTAGCGGTTAATTTGTCAAGCACAAAACCTACAACAACTAGGCTCACCTATGTGCACCAACAACTTATGCTAAGCAAGATAAGCAACTATGTGATAGCAATATATATGACAAAGAACAATATGTCTATCACAAAGTAAAGTGCATAAGTAAAGGGGCTCGGGTAAGAGATAACCGAGGCACGCGGAGACGACGATGTATCCCGAAGTTCACACCCTTGCAGATGCTAATCTCCGTTTGGAGCGGTGTGGAGGCACAATGCTCCCCAAGAAGCCACTAGGGCCACCGTAATCTCCTCACGCCCTCACACAATGCAAGATGCCGTGATTACACTAAGGGACCCTTGAGGGCGGTCACCGAACATGGCTACCCTTGGGGGCGGTCACCGAACCCGTACACTTTGGCAACCCTTGGGGGCGGTCACCGGTACCCGTCAAATTGCTCGGGGCGATCTCCACAACCTAATTGGAGACCCCGACGCTTGCCCGGAGCTTTACACCACAATGATTGAGCTCCGAACACCACCAACCGTCTAGGGCGCCCAAGCACCCAAGAGGAACAAGCTTAAGGGCACCAAGCACCCAAGAGTAATAAGCTTCTCAACTTGTAACTTCCACGTATCACCGTGAAGAACTCAAACCGATGCACCAAATGCAATGGCAAGGGCACACAGAGTGCCCAAGTCCTTCTCTCTCAAATCCCACCAAAACAACTAATGCTAGGGAGGAAAATGAGAGGAAGAACAAGAAGCAGAACACCAAGAACTCCAAGAACTAGATCCAAGGGGTTCCCCTCACATAGAGGAGAAAGTGATTGGTGGAAATGTGGATCTAGATCTACTCTCTCTTTTCCCTCAAAAACTAGCAAGAATCCATGGAGGGATTGAGAGTTAGCAAGCTCGAAGAAGGTCAACAATGGGGGCAAAAACGAGCTTAAGAGATAGAGAACCATTGGGGAAGAAGACCCCCTTAAATAGGTCCCCACGAATCTGCCCGTTATGTGCAGAAAACTGTAGGACCGGTACAACCGGTGCACGAACCGGTACAACCGTCCAAAGCAGAGGAAAAACCAACCTGGGAAAAGCTCTAAGCGGTACAACAGCCTGGGGAACCGGTAGTACCGGTTAAACTAGTTAAACCGGTCAACAACCGCCCAACAACCGCTCCAAAACAGAAACTAGTCTGGTGGTAGAGCGGTACATGGCCGGTACAACCTCCGGACCAATTCTGGAGCGGTACAACCGCTCCAAACACCGGTTGTACCGGTCAACCAGTACAACCTCTCTACGGGGCGGTACAACCTCTCTATGTAAAACAGGCAATATCAAAATAGCCACAACTTTCTCATACGAGCTCCGAATTCGATGAAACCAAGTTTGTTGGAAAGCTAGCAACAAGGGCTAACACAATCTTGATAGAAATATCAATAAGAAGCAAATGAGAAAAGGCCCATAAGAAAATGGTGAGAACCCTTCCTTGGATAAGACCGGTAAAACCTCCAACACCGAAAACATCATAGAAGACGCATGCGAACTCCGTTTTCAATGAACTCAAGCTTGTCATCAAGATGACCATAAGCTCTAAGACTCACAAAGTGAACCAAACAAGAACCAAGAAACATGATGCAAGGATGAAATGGTTTGAGATCTCTACTAACGATACGATCAAGCTACCAACTTGAGAGCCCCCCTTGATAGTACAACAAACGATCCTATAACCCGGTCTCCCAACTACCACCACGAGACCGGTAAAATAGAAAACCTATCAAGGCCAAACCTTTGCCTTGCACATGGTCCACTTGAGCTAGATGATAACGATCTTGACTCCCTCAAGTTGGACCACCTTTCTTGATTGCGTTGGCTCGATGAAGACTAGATGATTTCTCCCCCATAGTCCACTATGGGTGAGCGACTCTTCGGCACATCTTCACAAGTCCATAGACACCACAATGGATGGCAAGATTCAAACTTGATTGCTCCCCCATACTCCATTATGGGTGAGCCACTCTTCGTGTTGCTCCACTTGAACTTGCACACTGCAAACTTGATGACGATCACCACTTGATGTCATCCTCCATGGGTTGTATGGGATCTTCCTCTTGACGCAAGACCATGGAAACATACCTAACCCCACAAAGAACTCTCACGTAGACCATGGGTTAGTACACAAAGCGTAATGGACAATGCTTACCATACCATGAGAACACTTGGTCCCTCTCGGTACAACTTGTGCGCTTTGTGTGTTGATCAACTTGAATCACTCTCTGTACTTAGTCTAGATCAACCTTGAATCTTTCCAACTCTCTTCATTTGGATGATGTCTTGAAGGTAAACATGAATGATCACACAATCTTCTTCTTCAAGACATGCTTGCAATAAGCTCAACACTCACATGACCGATCTTTGGATAATTCCTTAATAGCACCGCGGTCATCACAAACTCTCCTTGAAACCAACAAATGGACTCCAAGAAAAACCTATGGACAAACCCTTCAAATATAACTCAAGGCAACCATTAGTCCATAGAGATTGTCATCAATTGCCAAAACCAAACATGGGAGCACCGCATGTTCTTTCACCTGTCCGTCGACGGCTCCTTCCAGGCCAGTGACGGCACTGCAGCGGTGGGGATGACACTTAGGAACAATGAGGGGGTCATCCTTTTTGCAGCTTACAGATATGTTTTTCACTGCAATGATCCTTTGGAGGCGGAACTACATGCGATGATGCAAGGTATGGCGTTGGCTATTGAGCACTCCGAGGCTCCGGTGGTTCTTCAATCGGATTCGTCCGAAGCTCTATCTTGTCTGGCTACGGATGCTCTCCAACGGTCAGCTTACGGCCATTTAGTGATGGAGATCAAGCACTTATCTGGTATTAGGGAGTTTGTTCCTCAGAAACTTAGTCGTGTTCAAAATAGAGTTGCCGATCGTCTGGCAAACTATAGCCGTACGGAGCGTGCTACTGCTGTGTGGCTAGGCTCGATTCCTCCTTGCATTGAGGATGCATGGCCTCTCGACTGTAACTCTATGATTTTGCAATAAAAACTCCCTTTACCCTCGCAAAAAAATGAGCTATATATATGTTCCGATTATTTTTTTCTTTTGTTCGAGGACCGATTAGTTATTCTTTCCTTTGCATATGCTAAGATGCTGGTGTACTTGTCAGGTTATTTTCAGCTAGAAAAGTCCATTTCAGATGAAACCGTCAGGACGTAATCCATTTTGTTTATTTTGAAATTAGGACGTAATCCAAAGCTAAACACACGTGTGTTGAATTCTAGTTTTGAAGCAAAGAAGAAGGAAAAATAAAAAACATTGGTAATGTTTCTATGCACTATCTTTCTCTAACGTAGCAAGATGCTTTTGAATGCCTACATGGGGCCGCGGGGGGGGGGGGGGGGGGTTGAAACAAGGCAAAAGATTTTATCATTTTCATCGATTGAGAAGAATAGAGTTGCATGATTAATTAAAGAATGACCGGGTGAAAACCTAGATTAGACCCCACCGCGGGGCACACTTGAATGACTTGGCCACAAATGCCAAACAGTCAACCGAAGCATCGAGCACATGGCAGCTCCGATCTTGCTGAAGAGCCTCACAGAAGAAAGTTGCAAGACTCACACCGACCTAGTCCAACGCAACATCCGGAGATCATCGCCATCTGAAAACCACCCTCATGGAGTCATCATTGCAGCAGTGGCCCAGCCGACCTCAGCTCTGACTTCTCTGATGCAACACGAAACTAGCTTAGGCGTACACATTGGTGCACCCAACCGTCGACACTAGAAGGACAAGCCGCGACCCAGCTCTGCTCACTACCATCGTTGTTGCCACATGAGTCGCAACTCCAACCACCCACATTGTCGGACAAACATCAGACTGCAATGTTGTGCACTTCCAGCCCATAGAAGCACCAATTGAACCAAGGTCTTCAAGATAGCGCCCTAAAGAGGGGAAACAATGCTGAAGGCGCTGCCGCCGCTAGACCCTGCAGCAGGATCTTGGTTTTCGCCCAAAGATCTTGACCCAGGAGTTGAGGATGCGTAGATCTCCCCCGATGACGCCTCCAAGGAGCACAACGACACCTACGGGCGCCATCCCTGCCGGCCAACAAGCATCAGCCAGGCATTCACTCGGATTAGCACAACAACCACTCCCTCACACCCGGCCAAGGCCAGTGAGAACCTCAACTAGTCCACGCACCCCTAACATAGCAACCATGCCAATGCTGCACAGGGCCACCACCTTCCTTGCCGCCAGCAAACACAGGCAAGCCAGAACAGACCGAGACCAGTCAGATCTAGCGGCAGCCCTCATGTACATTTTCGTCTATGAACATGCCGGCCATCGCTTGCTTCCCGACATAAGAGGCACCATATATAATGATCAAAGGTAATACTCATAGTATGGTAACTAGCAGCATACACTTTACCAAATTTGACAGGTTTAGCACCTAGCTTTTGCGCTCGCTAGCTTGCATGTAAAAAGAACAAATAAGCAAAGCACTGATAACTCCTAAGGCTTGTCTGCAACCAATATTGGACAGGGTATGCAATCGGCTGCAGCCATGGATTGCTCCTTGGATCACCGCGGTTGGTCGCCTCAAATTGAACGAACTTTTTCAAAACCGAATGAATTTGTTTTCCAAATTCAATGAACATTTTCCAAATTTAATGAACTTTGTCAAATTCGATAAACTCTTTTCTCAAATTCGTGATTTTTTTCTTTGAAATCGATAAACGTTTACCAAATCCCATGAACTTTTTTCAAATCCGAGTTTTTTCAGATTTGATGAACTTTTTCCATATTCTATGAATTTTTTTGAATTCAATGAAATTTTCTCAAATTCGATGAACTTTTTTGAAATTCAATGAACCTTTTTTTAATTTGACGAACTTTTTTTCTAATTCGATGAACTTTTTTCAATTTTGATGATTTTTTTTTGAAATTTGATGAACTATTTTCAGATTCAATGTTTTTTTCAAATTCGATGAACTTTTTAGCAAATTCGACGAACTTTTTACAAAATCGATGAACTTTTTCCTAAGCACACGAGTACGTACTGTAGCCAACTGGTTTTTTCTTTTTGACATCTAGCCAACTGGTTTTTTTCCTAAGAAAATGAGTACATACTGTAGCAATTTAGCGATAGAAAAAAAAAAGCAATCGAGGTAGCCAGTGATCGAGTGAGCCACCGGGGCAGGGAGCAGTCGAGCGGGAGGAGCCAGCTAGCCAGCGAGAGTTGCTGGCCAGGCCCAGTCAAGCGACGCAGCGGGCGCTGCGTTCGCCAACAGGCGCTGAAGGCGCCAAGGAGGAGCTCTCACCAACAGGGCTAGTTTTTTTTTAATTGAGAGAAACCAACAGGGCTAGTAGGACGAAAGAAAGAAAGAAAGAAGTGGTGGGCCCAGCCAAGCCGAACCCAGGCCGGCCCAATGAACGAGTATGATGGAAGAGGCCCCGTGTCCAGTTAGGGTTGGCCTGGACATATATATACTCCAGCCGCCGCCTCCTTCTCCGTTTTTCCTGAGACCCAATCCGCGAGCGAGAGAAATACCTAATCCACGAAACCCTAACCAACCAGGAGAGGAGAGATTCGGCGAGATGTTCGTCCAGAAGATGCCGACGTCCGCGGGGTGCGGCTCCAAGAGGAAGGCGGAGGAGGACGGCGACGAGGTCACCGTCAAGGCCATGGTGGTGGAGGAGGAGGAGGAGGCGCCGGTCACCCTCAAAGCCAAGGCGATGGAGGATGAGGAGGCAGCTTTCACCACCGTTAAGGCCATGGCGGAGGAGGAGGCGCCGGTCACCTTCAAGGCCAAGGAGGCGGTGGAGGTCAAGTTGGTGCTGACCAAGCCGACGTGGGTGGATGTGGAGTACTCGGAATGCGACTCGGACGAAGAGGTCGACTCGGACGACGAAGACGCCGAGACGTTCCTGGCCAGGATCAGTTCTGAGTACAACGCCCACGCCGAGAAGTTCAAGGCTGACAATCCCTGGTTGAAGTGGAGGGACTACTCGGCCCACCCCAGGCAGGAGGAGGAGGCTGGCGCCGTGGTTGATGGGCTTGGTTCCGTGTGAGATTGTAATTTGACGACTCGACTGGGATGCTTCACCATCCCTAAAATGCTTCCTTCTATACCTCATGTAGTGATATATACCAAACAGTCAATTGTATAGATCCTGCAAAAAAGGTTCACCCTTTTTTGATATTCACAACAATATTTAATGACTATGAAACAAAATATTCAAGTTCTTCAGCCGAGGCATTCATCTATGTGTTTGAATATATTCATCAACATGAAATAAGTTCTTCAGCCGAGGCGTTCGTCCATGAGAAATGCCCATGTATTTACTTTAATACAAAATTGAAAATAAAAAGAATAATACAAATATGAAACATAAATAAGTAATAAATGACAAACATATTGCGTGGAAGAAAAATAAATTGAGGATGAAAAAATGAGAAGGAAAGACAAAATGGAACATAACAAGGAAAAAAATGAAAAAAAAAGGAAAAATGAATAAAGACCTAGAACAACAATTAAAAAACAATAAAACGCCTAACGAGCAGTCCGTTTATAAGTACAACTTTAATTGTGTGCAACTTTCGTGTCTATAAAGATGCATCAAAAAGGGAACATAAAAAGAAACTAGAGAATACCGATGAAATGAGACAAAATATTTAAAATAATTTGACACAAAAGTACGTACATAAAATCATATGATATATTAATAAAAATGTAATTAACCAAAGAATGTTTTTTTTATAGAACAACGGAGGAGAGTACCTGTCCGAGAGCTCTTGCGGCTCACACTCCGCTGCTACGTGTTCTAGTTCAGCCATAACCCTGTACATATGGGCCTAGGGCAGTGTTTGTGTTTTTATGTCGGTGGTGTCATCCGAGTCCGATCACTTGTTCAGCTAGGGAGAGCGCTCCGTGGATCGACATGGCTAAGCGTGGAGAAGAGGGATTGTTTCAAGGTCCAGGGCCTTCAAGTGGAGGTAAAACCCTACTCCCGCTTCTATTATTGATATTATGTTGAGGCGATTGTCGAACTGGAGAAGATACGACAAGAGGCCGAGCAGTAGAAAACCGCGGCGCTGAAGAGCACAGCAGAGCTTGCCGAGGAAAATAAACTCGGCTAGCAGCTCAAGCTCGAATCGTTGAGCTTGAGGAAGACCTTAAGAACACAACCACAACAAGCGACACTCTAAAGGATTCATGCGAAAAGGACACCCCCGAGCTCAAGAAGCTGAAGGCGGATTATCAGGAGGTCACTTCCTAAGCAAGGGTGGTCAAAGAGGAGCTTCGGCAGGCTACCGACATAGCTGCCGGCAAGCTATACTTACTTCAGCGTGTATTTGGACGCGAAGCGTGTCCTATACTAACGCAAAATTGGTTTGTCAGGTGAGTTCTCGGACCTTCCTCTCAGCATGGAGAAGGCGTGCAAGCACTTTGGCAGTCATGAAGGTGCGACCGCCGAGAGCTCGTTCTGGCTGCAGTTCTAGGATCCTTCTCAGCCCTAGCTGCTCGGCAACCAACTCAAGAAAATGGCCGAGCTGCACCGTCTGGCCAGGCATGTCACGGCGGACCTTTGTGTGGGCTTATGGCCGGGTGCATCACTGCCGACCAGCTTTCTTGGCCTGGGCAGCGGCTGCAAGGAGTTGTTCCTTAGTTTGGACCATGGAAACGCTCGGCGTGCTTGGGGGGTGCACGAGAGGCGTATGCGGTTGTGAAGACGCATTGGCCGGCCATGCAGGATGAAGGAGATGGCGCATCGTGGTCCAGAAGGAAAGAAACGACAGGCTCAACAGTACTATGAGAAAGTGATGCCAACTGCACGAGTGTCCGAGGCCAAATGCACGAAGGACAAGATCCTAGACGGTCTCTAGTGATCGTCTGTATTCATTTTCCTCGGTATATGTCGAGATGCTCCCTTTGTAGGACATATTATTAGTGCTTGTTACTTGGGCGTGTCCATTGCGCAGTAAACATTTGTCTTCTAAGAGCATAGCCTAACAACATGCTGAAGCAAACCGTTTTTCATTTCATCCTTCCAGTTTATTGGGCAACTTCCCTTTTAGAAAGAAACCAAACACATTATGTCTACTATGTTAACTATATCTATCTATCTTGTTCTTGGCAAATGCATAAGAGGAACTTAATGGTTCGAATATTTGCACAGCTACACTAACATTGTTGCAGAGCAAGCACAAAAGTCTAGACTTAATGCTTTCATTTAGTTTTGGTCTTGAAATTGGCAGTGGGTGCTAAGAATAGATTCCGAGGACAAGTATCAACACATAATGCAAAGTTTAGGTTTTTAAACAGTAAGAATGTACGATTCATTTTTACCTTTCACAGGTCAAATACATAATTTTACGTATAATGATGATGTTGTGGTCAGATTTACGTAAATAGACAGTTGGGGTCTTATAGATATACTATACAACCATTGCAGGTCTGATTGATTAACAGACCAAATCGTGGCCATTGGTCAAGGGGTGATTCTGCTTTTCCTCTTTTGTAACAAGATGATTATGTATCAATGTGACAGTCGAGACTTTACTATACCTATCATGTCAGTAGAACATTCTCTTTAGGAGATTTATATTGTTCTGGTTGAGGTGCCCATCCTAACAGCAGAACATTCTCTTAGGAGATTGTTTTTTTTTTGTTCTGGCTGAGATATACTAAAGGATATGTGTATCTATGAAAAGAAAAGACAATTCAATTTGTTATGTAGTACTTGGTGCATGTCTCAACTGCAGTTTATAATGCCAACAAGTTTACATATTTTAGTGGGCTATATTTTGGTTTACTGTTGACCCTGTGTGACTTTGCTCTTTACTCTTTTTGATTTATCATGAGGTCATTTATCCTTTGTGTTTACTCTAATTTTCAGGCTAATTTTTCAGCAATTAATGTTTCTGAGATGTAATAGTAGTACTTATACTTGTGCTACCATTTTGTTCATAACTACTGTAGGTGTATCTCCCTGCACGTAACATATGTATGTACAAAATGATTCCTGTTTCCTATCTATTTGCTTTCCTAATGGTCAATTGTCTACGGTTTCTAACTTGGCACGATGGCCAATTAAGATCTCTTCCACCAGCTTTTGTTTGGTTCTGAGCTCAATTCTATTAAAAAACATGGCTTACAACCAAGGATGTATGTGATGGTTTGTTGAGTCGTTAAATATGCAACTTTTTAGTCCGTCAAGGGCATCTACTCGTCTTTCCTCTCGCCATGTTGCATAGTTGTTTTGAATTTGGAATTGGTATTGAATTTGACGCATTCAACAAACGGGATAGACAAGGCTAGGTGCGCCTTGTTTGTACTTACAAGTTGTGTGTCGTTGTACCCAACATTGACAATTGCATGCTTCCATTTCCAATATTTCTCCTATCGCTTTACAAAAGACAATCTCGAGGACCATCTCTATTAACCGGATGAGGACATGATGGTCAGTCCCAACACCGAAGGTGTTATGAGACAGTTCCGAGTGATGATGAGAGGGCCACAATAACAAACAATTGGTCAAAGTTTGTCAAGGCGGCATGGATGAAAGAGTACCAGATATGTGTCTTCACCTTCAAAATTGAAAGGAGGAAACCACTGTCCATAAGCTTTAAATCACAAAATCATTGTATATAGAAAAAAATATTCTATGCCATGTATATCTCAGACAATTTACATCAGGTTCATATGAAGTGCCACCCATGAAGTTGATCAAAAGGCAATTGTGTGCAGTTACTTATTAGTGTATTGAATAGCTGTGGATTTTTAGTTTTACGGTCTCTACTGCCACTGTGTCAGCTGGCTTCTCCTTTCTTATTATGTTCGTACTTTTGGTACTTGGTCTCTCGTGTTGATGCTCTTAGTATTGAACTTAATGTCAAGTGGTTAACTTTTATGGTCTCATGAACGCACTAATCTTGATATGGCCTTATAATCTCATGACCATGTTGAACTCGATGATGCCTTGCTTCTGCTACAAGTGAATGTTTCTTCCCTTAAACTAGAAAATTCGTCGTCCCATTGAATATGTGCACTAAACCATGCTTCCTACTAACTTGATCATTGGAGTACATGTTTGACTACATCGTTGGGACCGGCACCCTCGCGCCAAGGCACGCTCTCGTTCTAGAATTTAGGAATGGAGGGAGTACATATGAACTGTAATTGATTTTGGATCCTGAGATCTCTCATGTTCTCACTATTTTTAAAAAATGCACACCATCCCATAATGTTGATGATGCCTGAGACAGGTTGCGGAGAAGTCATGCCAATTTGGAGGAATAACATTTTAATACAAAAGCAGAGTTTCGGGCAGAAGCGTCTGTGTCCGTGATTATTATAGAAACACGATTTTAAAGCAACAACATATTAGCATGGTTTTAAATAGCACGCTATAGCATTTAGAAGAGGTTCTGCGCTAAGGGTCTTTTATCCAAACACATGAGCAAACATTTTAAATAGCTCGCTATAGCATCGGTATAGCATGCTATAGCATTTAGAAAAGGTCTGCCACTAAGAGGCTTAGCGCGCTATTTAAAACTTTGCATATTAGTACATTTCTGTCTGCGGATGTGCCCACGAGCTGCTTCCTAACACAAGAGGCACCATATGTAATCATCAAAGGTTATACTAATAGTATGGTGAATAGCAGCATACATTTTACCAAATTTGAAAGGTTTAGCATTTGGCCTTTGCACTGCTAGCTTGCACTTATAAAGGACAAATAATCAAAGCGCCGATAACTCTTCAAGGAGAGGTTTCAGCTCTGCTGACACTTCGAGGTATCCGTTTTAAGGGGCAGTCTCTTTCACCAATAAGGAAAATAAGAAAAAACAGTACAAGCATATATAATTTCATACAGACTAGGAAAATTGAAATAAGTGTGACTTCCTTGACTATTCTCTTAAAATATAAGAGTGGCAAAATAATATGCACACAAAGATGGCATATGGTATAGGGACGTAAAGGATAAATCGCTTTCAATCTTTCAAGTGACACGTGGCACAAAAATCACAACCCTTGGGCTGGACTCTAAGAGGACAATATAGAGAGAAATTGTATACTAGTGCAAAAAAAAAACACATCTAGCATATGAATAAAACGTTTGACAGGTGCCGGTGCGGATGGTATATACATCGCATTGAAAACCATTTCGCATACAAAAATTAAGCTCGATCTGAGCTTCTAAAGAGTTACATTGTTTATTTACAATAAAGGATTTACGCTGTCATAATGATCGTGATAAGCATGCAGCCAACAAAGCATAGCAAATAGAACAATCTTTGTCGGCGATCCAGGACACACGGCTGCTGCTTCTTCTTCCTCCTATTACTCCTCTTTCTCTTCTTCCTCTTCTTCTGCAGATTCCCTCGATTGTCATCCTCAGGGAGAAAGAAGGAAGAACCGCCTTGGGCCATGTTGAGGTACTTGGGGAAGACGCATGTGCAGCACATTGCATTGGTAAAGGGGTTCCGTTCGACAGAAAACTTGGTGAGTGCCTCCACCGCCGCACATTTCATGTCGATAACGACGGCCCAGCCATCGTCATCTTCAGCATTCACCTTGGTCATCATGTAAAGAAGATCGTCATCGTGCATGCTCAGAATCGGGCCATAAAAAAACAGTTTCTTCAATTCCAGCTCTTGTGTCCCATCATCCAGCAGCTCAGGCAACAAAGCGGAGTAGCTCTGATCAATCGAGATGTCGTCGACATGGACGGTGCATCGTTTCTGCCAGCCGTCCCAGGAGAGCCTCATGTTCCACACGGTGGCTCTCCAGCCTTTCCCATAGGTCAGGAAGTTCTCATCGTCGCGTTTTATCTCGACGAACTTGATAAGACCTTCTTCGCAGCTGGCAACGTCGCAGAAATACTCTGGGGCACAGTGATAATTGCCGTCCTCGCCTGGGAAGCCGACATTTGGCACGGGCAATGGGATTAAATCGATGACAGTTGGCCCATCGAACAGGTTGCGGAGAAGGAGAATACCATGCTTGATATCAACCCAACCCAATGAGCTTGTTTCGGCCGTGATCTGCCTGGAGAAGTCGTGCCTGCAACACAACCGCTTCTGGGAGCCCGATAAGTGCGCATGGGACGCCTCTACAGTCCTCCATGTCCGCGTTTTGGATGAGAAGACATGGGTGTCGAACCGCCAGACGTCGTCCTCGGCGGTCGAGTTGCGGTCGAGGAAGGCCACGACATAGTACTCGTGGTCGCAAGCCAGGAGGCCCAACTTTTGCCAGGCGAAGAACGTGGGGCGGGGCTGTGGGAGCAGCAGCAGTGATGGTTGCTTCCCCGCAGGGCCGCGGGCTGTGTAGACAAAGTGGCTGGAGCCCAAGGTTAGTGCGAAGAGGACGAAGGCGGCCTCGGCGCATAGGAGCCAGGCTTGGTACTTGTACTTGAGGCCAGGGCAGTTGACGGAGAAGTAGGAGATGCCCGGCGGGTCGACGAGCCAGAAGGTCACCGCGACCGGCTGGCCCTCGCTCGTGTGCCTCTCGGCAGTGGTCGCGTTCCGGTGGTCCGAGATGCGAGCCGCCTTGCAGAGTAGGGCCCAATTGGGAAAGTCGGAGCACACTCGGAGCGTGTCAATTGGGGTTCATCCAGGGATCAATCACATCAAAATAGAAGAATACACTACCCTCAAAAAAAAGACGAATACACGTACACAAAAGAACTATATAGTAGCTGAAGACCCGTATCGTGCGCGTTGTTTCTTAAAAAAAATGATTTTCCACGGTCATAGAACTTACCAGCGTCACGTGTATATATATACACGGCTGGCCAGGAGAGTGAGACTCGGCCTAGACTAAACTTGTCCACCAAACCTTCCTTATACAAACCTAAACCGACATGGAAACCAAACTACTCCCTCCGATCCTAAATACTAAGTCTTCTTAGACATTTTAAATGGAATACAACATACGGATGTATGTAGACATATTTTAGAGTGTAGATTCACTCATTTTACTCCGTATGTAGTCACTTGGTGGAATCTCTAAAAAGACTTATATTTAGGAACGGAGGGAGTAGTAGTAGTGATAGTTTGAGCCCTAATCATCGGTGACTTTTATCACCATTAGTAGCCTAATCTAAGATGAAGTCCTACAAACCAGTTGACTCGACCATGATTAAAGGGAAGGAAAGGGAAGATCATTTCCAGCACGAAGCGGCCACGTATCCGGAGATGCCGAGGTCTATCAGAAATTCAAACAGGCCCAAATAGCTTCTTTATTTTTAGGATTGGGCCCAAATAGCTAGGGCAGAAATATGGGGAAAAGATTCCCGTGATTTTCAACGCGGGCTTGTTCGAGTCAATGGGACCCCTTATTGCCTCAAACAACAAAAAAACTCGAACGTCAAATATGTAAACTCTAGCCGTTCCTGTTCCAATGCGCTAATCCCGTGCGGTTTTAGCACGACGACTTCTCGATTATCTAATACAACAAGTTTGAACCGGATATGATGAGGATGAGAAGCCCCTAAAAGGGATGTGAAAGTTAAAAAATGTCTGGTTTTTATTTTTGATACATTTTTTAACCGTTTAACATTTAACATCTATTCTAACAAAGTCGTCCCACATGTGATCCACTGTGACCATTGAGTCATATTCTTCAAGGATGTCACATCTCAAGATACTCAAAAATAATCAATAGAAATTCTTTTGAAAGTCATAAATGGTAGTTCTCATTCAATTTAACTCCAATCCAGGTTACTTTCAAAAATTGTATGAAGTTATTCTATACTTTTTGGTTTTTAATTTTTTTTAGTTGCAATTATGAAATTAAAGTGTGATTAACGCAATTCATAAATTCTAAGTGGATTAATTCTAACTTCATGTCTAGTCATTTCTCATAGGTAAAACCTCTAAACCTATATTTATGTTATTGTACTAGAAAGGTCAATTGTAGTTTTCAAAGCTTAAAGTAAACATATTAATGAAAAGAGCCTATAATATTATTATTTTTTGAAAAGGTGGGGAGAGTACAAGAATTGAATTTAAATTGAGATTTTAAAGGATTTGTAGAATACATTAAGTTATTATGTTGAAGCTAAACTTCAAATTTTGTGTATCATTATTTACGAATATGCCTACAAGTATTTTACTGGGAGACAATAGTAACATTAGTTGTATTGAAATCCAAATTTTAATTCCCCTTAAAAATTCAAATTTTAATTGAATCAGGATTAAAGTAACTCGGAAATTGTGATAATTCACTTTAACTTCATGCCTAGTCTTTTCTCAAATGCAAAAAAAAAAACTATATTTATGTCATAGTTAGAAAAATTGAATTGTAGTTTTCCAACTCAAAGTAAATATATTGAAAATTAGAATTGTATACAGCGAAAATTACTTTTGGAGGCCTCCATTTGCAAATTTAAAATCCATATTTTTATGTGTTTTTCAAACAAATACAGACATACATGGAGGCATAATGTACATGTGTGTAAATTTTTAAGACGAAATTCACTGAAATGAGGGCTGTGAAAAAAAAACAACTTTGGGCTTTTCAGTCCATGATACTATTCATCCTCAAACTCCATGAATTTGTTTTTTTATAGGTCGCATTTCAAGGTATTTCATCCTGAATTTGTACACACATATACATTTCATCCTTGTATACTTGCATATTTATTTTCAGTTTTTTTAATCAGAAAGTTTGAATTTTGAATTTTAAAAAAATAAAGGGCTCCATGGAGCCCAGTCACCAAAACATCTCACTATGTATATAGGCATAATCAAATATTTTTCAGTTTAATGTATAATATATTTTCTTGAACCAGTGAAAAGAGGACTAAAATTGAATTTAAATTGAGCTTATGACGGACATTTAGAATACATTAGTTTATGTTGAAATTAAACCGCATAACTAAGAAATCATGCGAAAAATATGTGTGCCATTATTTAAGAATATGACTAGTACTTTACAGCAGCACGGTATAGCAACCATAACACGAGGATCAGTTTCGTACAAACCCACATCATTCAGGACTGGCTCCGAACCTCTAAACAATATGTAGGCAGCAGAGCCATTAGACTAGAGTATGCATTTCTTTTGGCAAAGTGCTTAGATTAAGGATACCAATTAATATACTGACTAATAAACAGTAATGACCAGTATCAATGTTTCTAAGCCGACTTAAAAATATGTCATCTTCACAAGATGCATGATCACAAGCAAAACTACTTTTGTTCACAAATCCAAGTCGCACGCGCATCCCGCACGCGGATGAATGACCATCTCTTACATATATATATATATATATATATATATATATATATATATATATATATATATATATATATATATATATAGATGGCGACAATGGTGGAGAGAACAAGCTCTAGAGGAAGGGTTCAACTAGCTACTTGGTCCATGGCGTCAAACGAAAGGCCGGGCCGCGGATCGATGAGGTGGCGCAATCCAGGCCCTCCCCGGCTAGCTCATTGGCATCCCTAGGCGCACATGCAATCATTTACAATAAAGAGAGTTAAGTGCCTACTTCCTCTTGGTGCTGCTGCCGGCACCCTCCATCTTGGTCAATACTACTTAATGGCTCTGACGCCTCGCGACCTGTAATACCAGTGGATTATTGGGCTTTTCGTTGGACCAGTCAGAGCTCGCATGGTCTCCGCATTCGTTGTTGCTACTGCAGGGCCACCCCCACATGTCCCTTCTTTGGAAGCTACCAAACTACTGCTCACACGAATAAAATAGATCAGATTATAACAATGCATTGTTTTCTAGCAAATTAATGTTTCAACTCGGTCTGCTTTCTTTGAGTATGTCAGAAATAGACAAGATTGATAACGCTCAAACGGTCCTAGAGTTTGTTATTACTCCCTCTATAAAGAAATATAAAACGTTTTTAGCTCACTATCATCTTTCTAATGCTTAAGTTTTGTTTGATGTTGATGGGCAACAAATTTTGGACAATTCACACACGATAATTAAATTCAGCCGCTGGATTCTTAGTCGTCCATATATCGTCCACGCCTTCTGTCTGTGAAGCAGTTCCGTTCCTCTTATTTTCACAATAATCACAAGAATATGCTTGCTACTGTTTACAAGCCAATGGACCATAGCAATGCAGTTGACAGCAATGCGATCAACAATACAATGCCTTTAGATCATCAATCAAAAAGGGAAACATTCGGTTTGATTGCATCTTGCAGAGACACAATAATATTGTTCAACCTAGACGTACATACATTCATTCTCTGTTAACAATAATTCTAACTCCCAGAAACGAACTAACAAGCAAAAGATGAGAGCGGCCGCTCGATGAGTGATACCATTAAAGGAGGCCATCACAAGGCTAAAACTGTTATGTCCAATACAATTACTATGCATGCACAAGATTGCAGCAAAAACTAGTTGGGGTGACAAATTAAATTGGGATTTCCCCCTTCCTACTTTTCGTCGACAATCAAACCCAGATAGATCTCATCATCACACCGTGTAAAGCCAGCCAGCAAGCCACTCCAGCTTGACAACCAACTCAGCTTGTAACAACCAACTCGGCCCTTAAGCGTATCAAAGTTCCGTCCCTCAACTTGTAAAAACCATGACTTTCAGGTTTTTCTTTATTTTCCTATAGATATGCTCTCCCTCCTGCAGTAACAATATCCAAAGAACCGAGTCAGGTTTCTATTACAACACAAGACAAAGACAAATATGCTAAAAATCCCTCCGTAAAGAAATATAAGAGCATTTATATCACTACTAGTGATCTGGACGCTCTTATATTTCTTTACGGATGGAGTAGCTGAGAACATAAGCAGTTCATGGCTCTCCCTACTTCATTCAAATTCAGTAACAAACAAGATTGCCTCAACATCAATGAGAATACAACAGGTGCAAACATGCAAGCAGAACTGATCGTCCAATTAAACAAGTAGACGAGAAAATGATGCTACCCTAGCCCCTCTTGGCCGGCCAACAGTGGCTAACCAGAAATTAATCTCAAGCAGTACAATGACTCAAATGCCATGGGAAACAGAGGCAAAGGGTAACCTGCCAATTTGCTCACCTTCCCACTAATTGTCCTTCTAGTCTGGCCTAATCAGAAAGCAATCATTAGAGAAGGAACTTTTGTTGCTAGTTCAGTTCATACAAAGATCCTGAAGTAAGGACACTCGGTTACTTGACCCTGTTTTGCTTGGCTACTCGGTCACTTGACCCTCTTTTACTCTCACTGTGGACAGTAGCAGCTAGTGTCTACAAACTATGATAGAGCAGTGAGACGATAACTTGGCATAATGCTAATGAATAAAGACAGTGTAAATGCCAAGTAGGCATTGACATTTCACTTTGGTTAGGTAAATTTCTACATATTCCGGCAAGAGGACAAGCATTATTCCATTTCAGAATAAGAAGGATAAACTATAGTTACTACCTACAGTTTCAATGTTTTTAAACAAGTAGATAATGGCATAGCTGGAAGGAACCTCAGAAACAATTTCATCCATCGTTAGTTACTGGAGTGCGCAACTCGATCCCTTCAGAGATGAACCGCCTCATCACCTACGAAACATAAATATTTTGATCAGCACTTGCTAATACTAGACAAAATTGTCCATCTAGAATATGAACAAAAAGTATGTTGCACCACATCTCCCAAATTTCGTGGAACCATACCAACCAAGAGAGCATTGTTACACAAGCATCATGAGGCAAATCAAGAACAACACAAAACAAAAATGTCTGGCCAACAGGAACCACACAAGCAGCATGCACGAGGGCCAAATCTTATGATATGGATTAGGACCTCACGAGGCAAATTACACAAGAAAGAAGCTACCTGGAGTGGAGCGGCATCAAGCAAGCAAGCAAGCAGTAAACCAAAGCCAGGACGGAGCTGACCCAACCCAGCCCTGTTAGTTTTGTTCCACAAATGCATCATACATAAATAACATAACAGATATAATTGAGTCCGCTCCATGGTACAACATAGGCAACATAAGTAAAGTGATGAGTGCACAGGAACCTTCACAACCTTTTCCTCTCAGGAACGTTGGTATAAAAACAACAAAATGCAGCAAATTGAGATGGCATGGTCCAAATGGCTTCAACTAAAAGCTAGTTAGGCTGGAACCTAAATGTAGTATGTACACATTGCTTGCATATGTCAAATCAGCGATGAATGAACTACTTTTGCAGCTCAGCAAGCAAACGCTCAATACACAACAGAAGAAAGTCTCGTTTTACACAAGCAAAGATTGACATCAAGAATATAATGGTAGATAAAAGACGCCAACCGTGTTAACAAGATTTTCTATCTTGGGCATGGATGGAGAGCTCTATACAAATTGAACCAAGCCAATGGATCAATTTGACCTACGCAGGACCAACCCCCAAAACCATGGACCAACTAGTAAGCATAAATGAGAATCCATGTCCAAACTTGTTGAACAAACAGGAAGAAATAATTAGCTAAATGGCAGGGTCATCACACAACATGGTTATGGCCATGGCACACAGGCCAGTACTCGGAGCACAGGGGAAGGAGACCGAACCACACCACAAGACGAGGGAAGACCATGAGTCAAGGCCAGGAGCCCCGGTGGTGCAAAACAAAAAAAAAGGCACATAAACGACAGAGAGAAATAAAGGTTATCTTGGATACTCCCGGAGTGAGTGTTAATAAGCTCAGTTGCTTAATCACTAGCCAATATGCATACAATACAATTGATTCCTGGACCAAGTTTGACATAGCAAAATAGCTCAATTTTACAAATCATCCAGCCCAGTAGTATGTGCCATGCTGCTCTATTATAACTCCCAGGTTTCTCCCATCATAAAATTGTTCCCGTGGATACTTAGACTCCGCATACAAGCACAAAAACCACAAACTGAAATACCACTAAAGTGTCGTAAAACCTCTTACATTAGTTTACAGAGGGAGTAGTAACCAACCCAAATGACCTGTTAATTTGCTGCCAGCATTAGCTATCATGGGTAAGTCCTCATAATATGGCAAACAGGAGGAAGAAGAAATGACCAGTTAATGAGCTTAATTAATTTGATGCAATCCTGATGGTAGGCTCCATGCACCAGGTAATTAACAAAAAAGCCATGCAAACTTGCAATGCACCTACAGGCTAAGCTTGCTAGCTAGCTAGAGTAAACACCAACCAACAAATTAATCCTTCTAGCTAGTGTGTGTAAATCTTTGGTTTTTCGAGCAACATCAGCTTATCATTCTTGATTGAAACAAGAAAATGCTCAGGCCAACACTTACCAAGGTCACAACACAAAATGGCATAACCAGAAGAAAAAAAATTGCAGAGTCTTACAGTGAATTCAATTCAGGACCAGTTTTTGACAAGCCCTAGCCATTTATGTGCAAACCCAAAAAAGAAGGACCGAGCCAACAGAGAGACTTTCTTTCTTTTCATGGAGCCGAACCTCCAATCAATCACAGATGCAGCAGACTGGTGACAATGCACCACCAATTCTAATCAGCCCAGGGGCGGAGCTGGAGCTAAATATACACTACTAGGGAAAAGCCTATACACAGAAAGTTACTAGTAGCGAGGGTTAAAAACCCTCGCTACTGCTACTTACCAGTAGCGCAGGTTTTTAAACCTCGCTACTACTAAGTTTATAGCAGTAGCGCGGGTTTTTAATCCACGCTACTACTAAGCGGTCTCTACCGTGCCCCCGGGGACATGCAATAGTAGTAGCGCGGGTTTTCAAAACCTCGCTACTACTAAGTTTGATAGCAATAGCGTTGGTTTTTAGCCCTCGCTACTACTAAGTGGTGTCATAGTAGTAGCGAGGGGGTAAAAAACCGCGCTACTACTAAAGGTCCCATTTTCAAACTCTACCCCCCTGTGGATCGCCTTTTTAGTTTTTTAAAAAATAAAAGAAAATAATGAAAATGTCAAAAAAATAAAATGAAAGAAAATAAGTTTCCCATGTGATATGTGGTCTAGTTGTTGGGAAAATTTGCAAATATGAATTTCGACTTTATTTGCAAAATCTCTCGAGAATTTGTAAAAATGGGCATAACTTTTGCATACTAACTCGGATGAAAAAAAAATTATATGTGTGGTCAAAATCTAGAGTGGAAAAAATCGAAAAAATTTCAAACTGTGTGGTCAAACTGTGGTCAAACAATGGTCAAACTAATTATTCTAGAATATTAGTGTTACTAAATAATTATTTTAGTTTTTTTGAATTTTGGTCAAATCTGGTCAAACTATGGCCAAACTGTGGTCAAACTAATTATTCAAGAAATATTAGTGTTACCAATTTTTTAGAACAATAGTTTCAAACTCAAATAGTGAAATGTGTGACTTCATGCTCAAGCTAAATTCCTGAGGTTAATAGGATTGACATCTTACTATTGTCAGGAAAACAACAAGTGCAGACTTGGAAACGAGGGAGAATAGAACCCGGAAGTTAAGCGTGCTCAGGTTGGAGTAGTGAGAGGATGGGTGACCGTCCGGGAAGTAAGATGATTTGGAATGATGAGGGGTGATTAGAGATTAAATTGAGCAGTGATGAGGGGTGATTAGAGATTTGAGGTTAAAATAATTCAGAAATTTGAAAATTAGGGAAAAAATCAAAATATTTTTTTGAAAAAATTCAAAAAAAACCCGCGCTGGTAGTAGTAGTGCGGGTTTTTACCCACGCTACTACTAAAGGACGTAGTAGTAGCGCGGGTGGCACCCGCGCTACTGCTATACGTTAGCTGTAGCGCCTTATTAGTAGCGCCGGCCCCCGCGCTACTAATAGGCCCAAAACCCGCGCTGCTGCTAGGCTTTTCCCTAGTAGTGATACCCTGATGCACCACTTTACTACAACGCAAATTTTTCAAGCAACTTTGCACCAAATAAAAAATGCTTAGATGAGCGGACACAATAAAAGCCGATGTAGAAGTAAAAAAGTAGCAGTAAAAAATGCTACTTGAAAATAGGTCTTGCATTTTCAAATTCATGTCTCCTGGAGCATCCTGCTGATGGTGATTGTATGTTGAGGAAAAATATATCTGTATCTACATTTTTTTTTGAGATAACTAGTTTACCTACATTTTGGCAAATGCAGAATAATGTGCAATGTGAAAATTTGTCGGGCCTGATTGGATTGGCCTTCTCCACACTTTTACACCTGTAAAAGATATAGACCTCAATCAGCTGTTTTCATTTCCTGTTGGAAATCACACCTGGCTGGTGATATACACTTGTAAATGTAATACGGCTGGATAAATTTACCCCTAATCCAAACTGGGCCTAAGTGAATAATGTACCCCCAAATTAGGAGTTCAAAAAACCTAGCCAATAGTCCACGTGTTGGCCAAATTCTACAAGCTATAAATTCATAACAAATGTTGAGAATAGAAAAAATCATGGAGAGACAAGGGCGCTACCATGACAGAATTGGGTCACTTGTAGTCTCCGATGGGGCGATGACCAACTGATGAAGAGTTGTAGAGAGGGGATGGAATTGCAGCGTGTCGGCGGCCCAGCTGATAGATTGAGATATTGGAGAAGTAATTGTTGTATTGATCGGGGCCTCAAGGGCTGTTTATATAGATTACAAAGCTTGGGCTCCAAGACTAGACTAATAGAGATAGAGTACAATTTGAACTACCAAATATACAAACCAAAGATATACTCTAATACCCCCCCCCCCCCCCCCCGCAGTGTCAACATCCGGTGTAACAATGTTGAGACTGGATCGAATGCCAGTGAATGCTGCAGTAGGGAGCCCCTTGGTGAAAATATCAGCAAATTGCGCAGTGGTAGGAACATGAAGCACACGGACCTCGCCAAGAGCCACTTTTTCATGAACAAAATGAATATCAATCTCGATGTTCTTGGTGCGTCGATG
Source organism: Triticum timopheevii (assembly GCA_963921465.1). Taxonomy (NCBI): domain Eukaryota; kingdom Viridiplantae; phylum Streptophyta; class Magnoliopsida; order Poales; family Poaceae; genus Triticum; species Triticum timopheevii. Next base: position 53,057,155 of record OY997266.1, read on the forward strand.
CTGAACAGGATTGGACGCCATGTAGACTGCAGAAATATTGTCGCAATACACAATAGTTGCACGCTCGATTGGTCGATGAAGCTCAACCAAAAGCTGACGGAGACACACTGCCTCGGCCACAGAATGAACAACAGACCTGTATTCAGCTTCTGTAGACGATCTGGAAACTGTAACCTGCCTTTTGGAAGACCAAGAAACAAGATTGTCACCCAAATAAACACAAAATCCGGATGTAGATCGTCGAGTATCTGGGCAACCCGCCCAGTCTGCATCAGAATAAACTGTCAAGCTTGTTGGAGAGGAAGAATTAAGGAGAAGACCATGATCAATGGTGCCTTTGAGATACCGAAGTATTCTCTTGACATGAGAATAATGAGGAACACGAGGATCATGCATATATAAGCAGGCTTGTTGAACAGAATAAGATATATCAGGGCGAGTGAGGGTGGCATACTGGAGAGCACCAGTGATACTGCGATATAGAGTAGGATCAGAAAAGGGTTCACCGTCGGCCGACAGCTTAGTACCAACGTCGACCGGCGTACGACAAGGTTGACAGTCAGTCATCCCTGCACGAGAGAGTAAATCAAGAATGTACTGACGTTGAGATAGAAAGAGTGTAGATGAAGTGCGGGAAACAGTGATCCCAAGAAAGTGATGAAGAGGACCGAGATCAGTCATGGAAAATTCACGATTAAGAGAAGATATAATGTGTTGTAAAAAGGAATCAGAAGAGGCAGTGAGAATTATGTCATCAACATATAAGAGAAGATAGGCAGTATGGGAGGAGGAATGAAAAATGAAGAGAGATGAATCAGATTTAGACGCGGTAAAACCTATTGTGTGAATAAAGGTGGTGAAGCGATGAAACCAAGCACGAGGTGCTTGTTTAAGACCGTACAGAGAATTGTGAAGAAGACAAACAAAATCAGGAGAAGAGGAATTCTCAAAACCCGAAGGTTGTTGACAATAGACAGTTTCATTGAGAGTGCCATGGAGAAAAGCATTTTTAACATCAAGTTGATGAATAGGCCAAGAAGAGGAAACAGCAAGACTAAGAACAACACGAATAGTGCTTGGTTTAACAACAGGAGAAAAAGTCTCATCAAAGTCAATACCATGCTGCTGGGAGAAACCACAACACACCCAACGAGCTTTGTAACGAGCGAGAGTGCCATCGGAATGAAATTTATGACGAAAAACCCATTTGCCAGAAACAATGTTAACACCAGAAGGTTTGGGAACAAGAGTCCATGTATTATTTTGCTGAAGAGCTTCAAATTCATCACGCATAGCGGAAAGCCAGAGAGGGTCAAGAAGAGCTCGCTTATAACTGGTTGGAATAGGAGAGATGGTTGGGGTGGCGGTAAGATTGAGACGTTTGGTGGGGAGAAGAAATCCTCGTTTTCCACGGGTGCACATGACATGATCATTGGTGAGCGGTGGTATAAGAACGGCATTGGGTGGCAATGGGTTTTCGGTTAAAGAAGACGGTGAGGAAGAAGAATCAGAGGTGGTGGGTGTTGAGGTGGTTGCCGTGGTAGGATGTGGTGAGGGAAAGACGGATGGGGTAGAGGATGCAGTTGCGGGAGAGGTGGGGGACGGTGGGCGATTCCGGCAAAGAGACGGAACAAGATTCCATGGCAGCAGAGATGACTGAAGGACGAACTAGGGAAGGGGTTTTGGTGGCGGCGGATTGTGGTGGAATTGGTTTTGTGGTTGTAGTGACAGAAAAAGGAAAAGTATTTTCATCGAATGTGACATGACGAGAGAGAATGATACGACCAGAAGATGGATCGAAACAACGATATCCTTTGTGATCATCAGAAAGACCAAGGTGAATGCAAGGTAGTGAGCGGGGTTCTAGTTTGTTGGAGGCGGTAGAGGCAATGTTGGGAAAGCATAGATAGCCAAAAACACGCAGAAAAGAATAGTCAGGGTGGGAGAGAAAAAGAGATTGGAAAGGCGAATAAAGAGGGCAAGTTTTAGTTGGTCGAATATTAAGAAGTAGTGTGGCGGTGCGAAGGGCTTCAACCTAAAAACGGGAAGGAAGAGAAGCTTGTAAAAGCAATGTGCGAAGAACATCATTAATAGAGCGAAGACAGCGTTCAGCTTTACCATTTTGAGAAGATGTATAAGGGCATGAAAAACGAAGAAGGATGCCTTGAGAGAGAAAGAAGGTGCGGTTTTGGGTGTTATCAAATTCACGACCGTTATCACATTGAATAAATCGAATTGGCAAGCCAAAGTGTGTGATTACATATTGTCGAAAGTTGAGAAAGATTGCAGGTACTTCAGATTTAGCGTGAAGAGGAAAGGTCCAAGTATAGTGAGAATAATCATCCAGGATCACAAGATAATGTTTATAACCAGAAACACTAGGGACTGGAGAGGTCCATAAATCACAGTGAAGTAACTCAAAAGGAAAAGTACTAATGGTAGTAGAGGTTCCAAAAGGTAATCTAACATGTTTGCCACATTGACATGCATTACAGAGAGAGGGATTATGAGGACTGCTAGAACTAGGGATACAAAATTCTTGGAGTAAAGACGTCAAAGTGTTTTTGCTGGGGTGACCGAGACGACGATGCCATAGATCAACAGAGGCGAGCATGGCACGAGAGGTGGATGTGGGCGCGCCATGAAGAGGATAAAGATCGCCCGTGCTATTGTACCGAGCGAGGACCGCCCCCGTTGTCAGATCTTTCACAGACAAACCAAAAGGGTCAAAGGCCAGGATAACTTTGTTGTCAATGCAAAATTGTCTAACAGAGATAAGATTTTTGATGATGGAAGGAACCACAAGAATATTGCGTAGAAGAAAATTGGCATGAGAGGAAGGGATGTAAGAGTGAGTGCATGAAACAGGGATGGTGGAGCCATCGCCAATGGTGATAGTGGAAAAAGCAGAAGGAAAACAAGCTGACAATAAATTCATATTTCAAGACATATGCATTGATGCACCAGAATCGAAAATCCAATCCGTACCTGCGTCGTTGAGGACAAAATTGTTCATGGCGTTGATGAAGGCGGCTTGGTCCCAAGCCGGCTGTTGGGGAGGAGCAGAGGGGCCAGGAGCTTGCATGTTGACGTAGGGGGGAGCGGATGGGTAGTATGCGATTGGGGCCTGCATGTTGCCGTAGAAGGCCGGCATGGTGTTGTAGGGCGACGGTGGTCCTGGCGTGCTGGTAGGCGGAGTAGGAGTGGCGGTGTAGACGTGCGCCGGCGGCCTGGGTCCAAGGAGTCCCGGAGAGCCTGTGGCTGGACGAAGACCGGGGCTCCACGTGCCCGTGTACGCAGGAGGAGCACCATACGGCGAGGGGGCCGACCATGGCATCGACCAAGCCTGGACGAGGCCAGTCCAAGGATCATGCTGAGGAGGCCATGGCAACGGAGCTGGTGGCGCGGAAGCGGTGGATGACGAGGCTGGTGCAGGTTCGGCAGGAGGAGATGCAGGAGGCCAGTAGACGGGATTCTTGCCCTTGTAGTTGTGGATGCCGAGGTCTAATGAGATTGGTATGAAGGGAGAGACGTCGGCAATGGTGTCGGCTAGGGAGAACATAGGGTTTGGAGGGGGGGTGTTTGAGTAGTTGTAGAGGAGGAGGTAGGGGGTGGGGCACCGGCGGCGCGGAAGTCGGCCATGGAGAAGAGGGGCTGAATCGGCCGGGGCGGCGGCGCAGGTGGCGGAGCCATACCAGGTGCGGAAAACCTAGGCTCTGATACCATGATAGATTGAGATATTGGAGAAGTAATTGTTGTATTGATCGGGGCCTCAAGGGCTGTTTATATAGATTACAAAGCTTGGGCTCCAAGACTAGACTAATAGAGATAGAGTACAATTTAAACTACCAAATATACAAACCGAAGATATACTCTAATACCAGCCACGGTGTGTGGCTCCGGCTTGCCGGTGTACTCACCTGGGGGCGACATAGCTTGGTGTGGGAGATCAGGACTTCCGGAGATGGCGATCAAGCAGACGAACAAGCTATGTACCAATACACGGAAGGAAACGCTACGATAGAGCGGCAGGCTAGACGGCAGAGCGGGCGACGGAAAGAAACAAATCAGGGAACGGGTATTTCCTAAACGACGGAAAAAAACTATATTTATATCATACTTAGAAAATTGAATTGTAGTTTTCCAACTCAAAGTAAATATATTGAAAATTAGAATTGTATACAGCGAAAATTACTTTTGGAGGCCTCCATTTGCAAAATTTAAAATTCATATTTTTATTTGTTTTTCAAACAAATACAGACATACATGGAGGCATAATGTACATGTGTGTAAATTTTTAAGACGAAATTCACTGAAACGAGGGCTGTGAAAAAACAAATTTGGGCTTTTCAGTCCATGATACTATTCATCCTCAAACTCCATGAATTTGTTTTTTTATAGGTCGCATTTTAAGGTATTTCATCCTGAATTTGTAGACACATATACATTTCATCCTTGTACACTTGCATATTTATTTTCATTTTTTTTAATCGGAAAGTTTGAATTTTGAATTTTTAAAAAATAAAGGGCTCCATGGAGCCCAATCACCAAAACATCTCACTATGTATATAGGCATAATCAAATATTTTTCAGTTTAATGTATAATATATTTTCTTGAACCAGTGAAAAGAGGACTAAAATTGAATTTAAATTGAGCTTATGACGGACATTTAGAATACATTTCTTTATGTTGAAATTAAACCGCATAACTAAGAAATCATGCGAAAAATATGTGTGCCATTATTTAAGAATATGACTAGTACTTTCAACATAACGGTATAGCAACCATAACACGAGGATCAGTTTCGTACAAACCCACATCATTCAGGACTGGCTCCAAACCTTTAAACAATATGTAGGCAGCAGAGCCATTAGACTAGAGTATGCATTTCTTTTGGCAAAGTGCTTAGATTAAGGATATCAATTAATATACTGACTAATAAACAGTAATGACCAGTATCAATGTTTCTAAGCCGACTTAAAAATATGTCATCTTCACAAGATGCATGATCACAAGCAAAACTACTTTTGTTCACAAATCCAAGTCGCACGCGCATCCCGCACGCGGATGAATGACCATCTCTTATATATATATATATATATATATATATATATATATATATATATATATATATATATATATATATATATATATATATATATATAGATAGATAGATAGAGATGGCGACAATGGTGGAGAGAACAAGCTCTAGAGGAAGGGTTCAACTAGCTACTTGGTCCATGGCGCCAAACGAAAGGCCGGGCCGCGGATCGATGAGGTGGCGCAATCCAGGCCCTCCCCGGCTAGCTCATTGGCATCCCTAGGCGCACATGCAATCATTTACAATAAAGAGAGTTAAGTGCCTACTTCCTCTTGGTGCTGCTGCCGGCACCCTCCATCTTGGTCAATACTACTTAATGGCTCTGACGCCTCGCGACCTGTAATACCAGTGGATTATTGGGCTTTTCATTGGACCAGTCAGAGCTCGCATGGTCTCCGCATTTGTTGTTGCTACTGCAGGGCCACCCCCACATGTCCCTTCTTTGGAAGCTACCAAACTACTGCTCACACGAATAAAATAGATCAGATTATAACAATGCATTGTTTTCTAGCAAATTAATGTTTCAACTCGGTCTGCTTTCTTTGAGTATGTCAGAAATAGACAAGATTGATAACGCTCAAACGGTCCTAGAGTTTGTTATTACTCCCTCTATAAAGAAATATAAAACGTTTTTAGCTCACTATCATCTTTCTAATGCTTAAGTTTTGTTTGATGTTGATGGGCAACAAATTTTGGACAATTCACACACGATAATTAAATTCAGCCGCTGGATTCTTAGTCGTCCATATATCGTCCACGCCTTCTGTCTGTGAAGCAGTTCCGTTCCTTTGATTTTCACAATAATCACAAGAATATGCTTGCTACTGTTTACAAGCCAATGGACCATAGCAATGCAGTTGACAGCAAATGGGAACTTAGTATGCGATCAACAATACAATGCCTTTAGATCATCAATCAAAAAGGGAAACATTCGGTTTGATTGCATCTTGCAGAGACACAATAATATTGTTCAACCTAGACGTACATACATTCATTCTCTGTTAACAATAATTCTAACTCCCAGAAATAAACTAACAAACAAAAGATGAGAGCGGCCGCTCGATGAGTGATACCATTCAAGGAGGCCATCACAAGGCTAAAACAGTTATGTCCAATACAATTACTATGCATGCACAAGATTGCAGCAAAAACTAGTTGGGGTGACAAATTAAATTGGGATTTCCCCCTTCCTACTTTTCATCGACAATCAAACCCGGATAGATCTCATCATCACACCGTGTAAAGCCAGCCAGCAAGCCAATCCAGCTTGACAACCAACTCAGCTTGTAACAACCAACTCAGCCCTTAAGCGTATCAAAGTTCCGTCCCTCAGCTTGTAACGACCATGACTTTCAGGTTTTTCTTTACTTTCCTATAGATATGCTCTCCCTCCTGCAGTAACAATATCCAAAGAACCGAGTCAGGTTTCTCTTACAACACAAGACAAAGACAAATATGCTAAAAATCCCTCCGTAAAGAAATATAAGAGCATTTATATCACTACTAGTGATCTGGACGCTCTTATATTTCTTTACGGAGGGAGTGACTGAGAACATAAGCAGTTCATGGCTCTCCCTACTTCATTCAAATTCAGTAACAAGCAAGATTACCTCAACATCAATGAGAATACAACAGGTGCAAACATGCAAGCAGAACTGATCGTCCAATTAAACAAGTAGATGAGAAAATGATGGTACCCTAGCCCCTCCTGGCCAGCCAACAGTGGCTAACCAGGAAATTAATCTCAAGCAGTAAAACGACTCCAATGCATTGGGAAACAGAGGCAAAGGGTAACCTGCCAATTTGCTCACCTTCCCACTAATTGTCCTTCTAGTCTAGCCTAATCAGAAAACAATCATTAGAGAAGGAACTTTGGTTGCTAGTTCAGTTAATACAGAGATCCTGAAGTAAGGACACTCGGTTACTTGACCCTGTTTTGCTTGGCTACTCGGTCACTTGACCCTCTTTTACTCTCAATGTGGACAGTAGCAGCTAGTGTCTACAAACTATGCTAGAGCAGTGAGACGATAACTTGGCATAATGCTAATGAATAAAGCCAGTGTAAATGCCAAGTAGGCATTGACATTTCACTTTGGCAAGGTAAATTTCTACATATTCCGGCAAGAGGACAAGTATTATTCCATTTCAGAATAAGAAGGATAAACTATAGTTACTACCTACAGTTTCAATGTTTTTAAACAAGTAGGTAATGGCAGAGCTGGAAGGAACCTCGGAAACAATTTCATCCATCGTTAGTTACTGGAGTGCGCAACTCGATCCCTTCAGAGATGAACCGCCTCATCACCTATGGAACATAAATATTTTGATCAGCACTTGCTAATACTAGACAAAATTGTCCATCTGGAACATGAACAAAAAGTATGTTGCACCACAACTCCCAAATTTCGTGGAACCATACAAACCAAGAGAGCATTGTTACACAAGCATCGTGAGGCAAATCAAGAACAACACAAGACAAAAATGACTGGCCATCAGGAACCACACAAGCAGCATGCACGAGGGCCAAATCTTATGATATGAATTAGGACCTCACGAGGAAAATTACACAAGAAAGAAGCTACCTGGAGTGGAGCGGCATCAAGCAAGCAAGCAAGCAGTAAACCAAAGCCAGGACGGAGCTGACCCAGCCCAGCCCTGTTAGTTTTTAATGCATCATACATAAATAACATAACAGATATAATCGAGTCCGCTCCATGGTACAATATAGGCAGCATAAGTAAAGTGATGAGTGCACAGGAACCTTCACAACCTTTTCCTCTCAGGAACCTTGGGATAAAAACAACAAAATGCAGCAAATTGAGATGGCATGGTCCAAATGGCTTCAACTAAAAGCTAGTTAGGCTGGAACCTAAATGTAGTATGTACACATTGCTTGCATATGTCAAATCAGCGATGAATGAACTACTTTTGCAGCTCAGCAAGCAAACGCTCAATACACAACAGAAGAAAGTCTCGTTTTACACAAGCAAAGATTGACATCAAGAATATAATGGTAGATAAAAGACGCCAACCGTGTTAACAAGATTTTCTACCTTGGGCATGGATGGAGAGCTCTATACAAATTGAACCAAGCCAATGGATCAATTTGACCTACGCAGGACCAACCCCCAAAACCATGGACCAACTAGTGAGCATAAATGAGCAACCATGTCCAAACTTGTTGAACAAACAGGAAGAAATAATTAGCTAAATGGCCGGGTCATCACACAACATGGTTATGGCCATGGCACAGAGGCCAGTACTCGGAGCACAGGGGAAGGAGACCGAACCACACCACAAGACGAGGGAAGACCATGAGTCAAGGCCAGGAGCCCCGGTGGTGCAAAACAAAAAAAAAAGGCACATAGACGACACGGAGAAATAAGGGTTATCTTGGATACTCCCGGAGTGAGTGTTAATAAGCTCAGTTGCTTAATCACTAGCCAATATGCATACGATGCAATTGATTCCTGGACCAAGTTTGACATAGCAAAATAGCTCAATTTTACAAATCATCCAGTCCAGTAGTATGTGCCATGCTGCTCTATTATAACTCCCAGGTTTCTCCGATCATAAAATTGTTCCCGTGGCTACTTAGACTCCGCATACAAGCACAAAAACCACAAACTGAAATACCACTAAAGTGTAGTAAAACCTCTTACATTAGTTTACAGAGGGAGTAGTAACCAACCCAAATGACCTGTTAATTTGCTGCCAGCATTAGCTATCATGGGTAAGTCCTCATAATATGGCAAACAGGAGGAAGAAGAAATGACCAGTTAATGAGCTTAATTAATTTGATGCAATCCTGAAGGTAGGCTCCATGCACCAGGTAATTAACAAAAAAGCCATGCAAACTTGCAATGTACCTACAGGCTAAGCTTGCTAGCTAGCTAGAGTAAACACCAACCAACAAATTAATCCTTCTAGCTAGTGTGCGTAAATCTTTGGTTTTTCGAGCAACATCAGCTTATCATTCTTGATTGAAACAAGAAAATGCTCAGGCCAACACTTACCAAGGTCACAACACAAAATGGCATAACCAGAAGAAAAAAAATTGCAGAGTCTTACAGTGAATTCAATTCAGGACCAGTTTTTGACAAGCCCTAGCCATTTATGTGCAAACCCAAAAAAGAAGGACCGAGCCAACAGAGAGACTTTCTTTCTTTTCATGGAGCCGAACCTCCAATCAATCACAGATGCAGCAGACCGGTGACAATGCACCACCAATTCTAATCAGCCCAGGGGCGGAGCTGGAGCTAAATATACTCTGATGCACCACTTTACTACAGCGCAAATTTTTCAAGCAACTTTGCACCAAATAAAAAATGCTTAGATGAGCGGACACAATAAAAGCCGATGTAGAAGTAAAAAAGTAGCAGTAAAAAATGCTACTTGAAAATAGGTCTTGCATTTTCAAATTCATGTCTCCTGGAGCTTCCTGCTGATGGTGATTTTATGTTGAGGAAAAATATATCTGTATCTACATTTTTTTTGAGATAACTAGTCTACTTACATTTTGACAAATGCAGAATAATGTGCGATGTGAAAATTTGTCTAAGGGCCTGATTGGATTGGCCTTCTCCACACTTTTACACCTGTAAAAGATACAGACCTCAATCGGCTGTTTTCATTTCCTGTTGGAAATCACACCTGGCTGGTGATATACACTTGTAAATGTAATACGGCTGGATAAATTTACCCCTAATCCAAACAGGGCCTAAGTGAATAATGTACCCCAAATTAGGAGTTCAAAAAACCTAGCCAATAGTCCACGTGTTGGCCAAATTCTACTAGCTATAAATTCATAAAAAATGTTGAGAATAGTAAAATCATGGAGAGACAAGGGCGCTACCATGACAGAATTGGGTCACTTGTAGTCTCCGATGGGGCGATGACCAACTGATGAAGAGTTGTAGAGAGGGGATGGAATTGCAGCGTGTCGGCGGCCCAGACATGGTGTGTGGCTCCGGCTTGCCCGTGTACTCGCCTGGGGGCGACATAGCTTGGTGTGGGAGATCAGGACTTCCGGAGATGGGGATCGAGCAGACGAACAAGCTATGTACCAATACACGGAAGGAAACGTTACGATAGAGCGGCAGGCTAGACGGCAGAGCGGGCGACGGAAAGAAACAAATCAGGGAACGGGCATTTCCTAAACGGCGCCCTCAGCTACAAATGGCGCCTGTTTGGGGTGATTAGATTTCTGCTTTTATGATTTTGTATAGTAAATATAACGGTAAGAAAAGCACCCACGTTTCCAGTCTGGTTTTCTTTTTTGTTTGGTCGTATTAAGAAAATGTTCATCATATATTATGAAATAGTTCACCTTTGAATTTATAAAAATGTTCATCATGTATTACAATTCATCGTATATTATGAAATTGTTCAACGTATATTAAAAAATGTTCATTGTGTACTTAAAAATTGTTCATCGTACATTAAACAATTGTTCAACGCATACCACAAAATGTTTTCATTTGTGTATTTGAAATTTGTTCAATGTTTGCTTACAAAAAAGTTCAATGTATTTTAAAATTTGTTCAACGTATATTATAAAAAATTACTTTTTTGGAAAAAAAATGATTTGCCGCTGTTTCCTTTAGGCTAGCGTTGCGCTAAAACCGTTGTAGGATGCTAGCTCGGCTGGCTAGGCATGCTAGAATCCTCCGGGATGTCTGGAGTTTTTTTTTTTTTGATAAACTTCTTCTCCTTTATTCATTCATAAGTAAAGTAGCATCGTTTACAAGTAAAGGGATAACCTCATCAGGGGCGTTATCCATCCAAACCCTCGGAGAAGAAAACCTAGCTAACCTTGCTAGTTCATGAGCTACTCGATTACGTTCCCTATTACAATGATCATAAATGACATGGGAAAAACTTAATGACATGAAATAACAGTCGTCTATAATGGATGAAGCGACTGAAGAAGAGTAGCCTTGGCTCAATGCATTCACCACCTCCACACTATCCGAATTCACTTCAATCTTACTACATCCGACGGTATTAGAAAGATTCAAACCAAACCTCACTGCAATTGCTTCTGCTGTGAACGAGTCGAAGCAAATGTCCATCTTTTCATTAGCAGCCGCTACAAATTTCCCCCTATGGTCCCGGATAACTGCTCCAAATGTTGCTGCTAGTGTGTCTCTATCAAATCCCGCGTCAACATTTAATTTCACGTAATCATACTTTGGTTTCAACCAAGCATCTGAACGGACATGAGCCTTTGGGCTGTAAGAGATGGTATAGTTTGCTACTAAGTCTCTCACTGACATATTGATTTGATATGCGCTTTGAGTTTCTTCGTCATGTGTCAATTTTCGCCTTTCATACACATGCGCTTCTTTTTTGCCGCTCGACATACACAAGCGAAGGAAGCAGGAGCGAGGGAGGGAATCCAAAGTGGGCCGGCCCATGAAGGGGGCGCGCGTGGGCGCCCGTTGCTCCGAGTGGCGCTTAAGGCGCCACTTAGGCGTGCAGGGAGAAGACGTAGCGCGTCAGTTTTGGGCTGGCCCTTGTCAGTGTAGCCTGTTCTCTAATTTTTATTTTTTTTTGCTTTTTCTTTTCCGTTTACGTTTTCCCCTACTTTAAATAATTTAGAAATTCAAAAATGTTCCGAAAATATTTATTAAATCATACTCCCTCCGTTCCGGTATGTAGTGCGCCTTATTTTTCTAGTAAAATTTCACAATGTAGTGCGCAGTTGTAGTTTTGGACAAAAATACCCTTGGCTGGGCTGAGAGTGTGTGGCTGGGAAGTGTCCATCGTTGGGCACATGCATGTGAGCAGACTGAGTGGAGGGCATCAGGGTCCACCGTACGCATGCCAGCACACTCCTTGGTATTGCAGCGCAGACCAAACACGCACTATATAAAGGAACAGAGGGAGTACAATGTTTGTGGATTCAAAAATTGTTCACGATTTTGTAATATTTTTTTTTTCTTATTCAGAAAATGTTCAAAATTTTGATTTTTTTTCAGGAAATCAAAAAATGCTCATGATATTTTAAAAAGTACGTGTATTAAAAAATGTTAATGACATTGAACTAAATTTCGCCAATTCAAAACGTGTTCATCAATGGAAAAATATCCAAAAAATTCAAAAACTTTTTGTGACTTACAAAATATTATAATCATTCATTAAATGTTTGCTGATTCAAAAAATGATCATGCATTTAAAAATGTCTTTAAATAAAAAAAATGTTCATTGAATCAAAAAAATGTTTGTCGATTAAAAAAATTATCCCACCAATTTCCAAAAAATGTTTGTCCATTATTGAAATGTTCACAAATTCACGAAAATTATTTAGGAAAATGTTCGAAATTTTGAAAAAAATATTGCGAATAGTATAAAATGTTCTTGAGTTTAGAATTTTGTCGAAATTTTGAAAAAGTGATCATGATTTAAAAAATTATTCATGAGTTTAAAAAAATGTTCATGGTTTCACCAGTTTCGAGTGATAGTGTATCTCGCTGATGTAGCAAAATGTGGTCATGGCCATTGGAGATTATAATTTTTTAATAATAATAATAAGAAGAGTAAAAATAAGATTAAAAATAATAGTAATAATAATAACAACAATAACACCAGTACCAAGAACAACAATAATAACAACTTTTATGAATGTGATTTCGTTCTCCACATCAACTTTCTAAGAAGGAACCTTTTATTCTAGATTTTTTTCACAACTACATTATTTTACAGGAGAACATATCAGTTTTTGGGACGGAAAAAGAGTTATCGGGTCCAAGAAAAATAAGAGAACATATTCATTTTCCTATTTTCAAAATGATATGACTACGTGGGCTTCGTTTATCTTAGTGGTTTTAGTTTTAAGAAGTATATTTTTCATTTCAATTGAAAGGTGGCATGGTGCTCGCCCCTTTCTGGATTTATTCTAGGATTTGACGGCTTTATTATTGAAGAGGTAAGCAGCACAATCATCGACAGTGAGACATCTATGACGATTTCGTCAATCTCAACAATTACTGGCTCAGTTGATCGGATATGCTCATGTGGGTAAAGTATATGTGAGTGTGTTCTTACGGGTGCGTCTGTTCTGCGTTTCGCATAAAAGTTCATGTTGAAAGTTTGCGTATTAGCAGTGGCCTCCTGCGACCTCTCAGTTTGGGTTTCCCTGCTTCTCGCCGGTGTCGCCGCTGGTCCGCCTTGCCTATGGTCCTTGGATCACAGAGGCACAGTGGATCCCGGCCCTTGCCGGCGGGAGGGCTCCGTTCGTAGGTGTTTTTTTTGGAGTCTTGTTAAGATTTGTGCCATGCTCAGAAAGACGAGGCGGAGATGGCTTCTTGAAGATGGAATAAGATCCTCCCCGCCTAGCCCCCGTCTCGGCGATGTTTCTAGCGTCGTCGGAGGGCGTGTGGAGGTGCATCTCCGGCGGATCTCGTGGGATCCGGTCGGCGTTTTCTTCGGTGGATCCGTCTTCGTTCGTTTATGTGTCTACATGTCGAATCCTTCCTATCTAGACTTCTCTTCATCGACGGCGGTTGCTGTTCTAGTGTGCTGGTCTTATGCGGTCTTAGCACGACGACTTGCCGACTATCTACTGCAATAATGTTTGCTTAGCTCCGATGAGGGAGGAGCGGACAACAACACGCCTTCAGCTCGCTCCAGTGTTTGTAGTCATCGCTAGGTGGTCTACGGATCTGAACGTAATTTTCACTGCTGGTGTTCTTTATACGACCTTAACAATTGACTAAAGTTAATGTATTGACCTCCCAGACTTGTCAAAAGGGGTCCATTTACTTGGCTCAAGTAGCACCTGCCATATAAATTCGACGACTCCCACTCCCCTCTCTCCGCCAGCGGCAGCCGCAGCCTGTCCTGCAACGACGGTCCGGTATATACCCGAGGTCGCACGGCCACCCACCGACTCGATCAAGCCCGCGTTGAAAATCATGGGAACCTATTCCCCATATTCTTGCCCAGTGGCGGACCTAGCCCACTGGGCCAGGGTGGGTCAATAGTGCAATTTACATATACATTTATTTTTTTCTTCTATTTTTGGCCTTTATGCTACACTACTATATAGATGCTATTTTCAGATCTCAGGGTGGGCCGTGGCCCACCCTGTCCACCCCCCCGCCTCCGCCACTGTTCTTGCCTAGCTATTTGGGTTTGTCTTCTAAAACGCTATTTTCTGCCTGAATTTCTGATAGACCTCGGTATCTCCGGATCCATGGCTGTTTCGCGTTGGAAATGATCTTCCCTTTAATTGTGGTCGAGTCAACTGGTTAGAGCAAGTACAATAGAGCTGAGTCAGCTGCCTATAAGAAATAAACTAGTATATTCTTGCTTAGTTGGAGGAAAGAGAAGAAGAGAGAGAAGGGAAGCGGGCTCTTGGTGAAGAGCCAACTCTAGCACGTGCTCCTTGGCACTTTGTGAGAGTGAAAGATGGGCCATACAATAAAAAAGTAGTACACTCTTCTAATCAACTATTGTACATATTGGCTATAAGATGGGCTATAAATGACATGACAATGACTTATAGCCAGCAGTTGGCTATACTATGAACCATGCTCTTAGTAGGAGTTCATGTTAGACTACGCTAATGGTGATCAAAGCAGCCGATAATTGGGGGTCAAAGTATCGCTACTAGTTTGGTTTCTGTGTCTGTTTAGGTCTGTACTCTCCTGGCGTACAAGTGTAGTCTAGGCCGACTCCAACTCTCCTGGCCAGCCGTGTATATATACACGTGACGCTCCGTGAGTTCCGTGACCGTTGATAATCAAAGATACGGGTCCTCAGCTACAAGTTAAGTTCTTTTGTGTATGTGCATTCGTCTATTTTGATGTGATTGATCCCTGGATGAATCCCGACATTTCTTTCCATCCCTCCACTCCGATGTCCACCTCAGCGCGCTCCGAGTCCGAGTTTCCCGATTGGGCCCTGTTGGAAATATGAGCAATTTATCGAATGATTTTATTAACAGAAATACTAGATAAAGCATGACTAGTATAGCAGTGATAAAACAAGTCATGCGATTTGACAAAGAGAAGGTAAATAACATCTGCATATATGAGCTAGAATCGATCATCTCTAGAGCAGACAGTAGATCAAGATGCATATATGAGGTAGGTCCTAACATGTCTAGGGCAAACACTAGAACAAGGAACTATGACAGGACCTCTAACAGAAAAAACAAGAACACGTACGAGACAGCAGCCGGAGCAGAGAAACTGGACTTGGGATCGGTGTCCTCCATGTCGTCGAGGAGGTTGTCGACGTTGGGGAAGTAGTCGTCGGAGTCCGGGGCGTCCGTGACGAAGAAGTCAGTAGTCGTGCAGAGCGCTCTCCAAAAAACTTATCACCCTTCTCCCGTATAGGACTCAAAGAGGTGCGATTTCGGAGGCCTACTGTCCCGACCTACGGTGCACGCGACAAGCCAGGATGAGGAAGATCGTAGCAGCAGCGCAGTGTTCAGGAACCGGCGGCGAGAGGAAGAATGAGTTCTGGTGCGTCTCTCTGAGAGGGGCGACCTTCCTTTTATAGGTGCAAGAGAAGGAAGCGAGAGGGCAGCGACGGAAGGTGAAACGAAGAGACGAATATGAAGTGAACAGCCAGCAGCCGAAGGGTTGCACCGTTCGCATTCAAACTCCACTATCGCAAAAACTTTTCAGCTTCCGTGTGACCTTTCGTATACCCGTAGTGCATGGCAAAAATTTAGACATCGGCTCATTCCCGCAACCCGCGGCGCGGCGCGGCGTGACGAGGCGTGACGAGGCGGGCGGCGGAGGAGGAGCGCGCGTGGATGTCCATCTTGTTCTTATGCTCATACAAGTGGGGGAAGAGACTCCCTTATAAAGAGGTCCAACTCCCTCTAAACTAACAATGTGGGACTAAAAATTAGTTTCACCCCTTGCCTTGCACTAATTGGCTGCGTGGGCCTTTAGGATTTATTAGGAATTTCTGAAACTGCTATTGGGCTAGGCCCAAATAGACAAAAATTCCAGCAACCCCCCACCAGATCCCAGAGCCACACAAAATTTTCCTTTGGTTCCAAAACACTGTTTTATATACCGGCACTGCAGTGGAGACTGTTAATTGGAACTTCCACCTAGAACTCTATGCTACACTAGTAAGCAACTTGAACAGTGGACTGGGCCTTGAACTGCAAGTTTTCTGCGAATCTAGCTTCACATAAAGCCTTGACCGAACGTGGCTACCATGGGTCTTCCCCGCGGGTGGAGCTTATGCGTCATACTCCGAGACCTTTCATGAGTTTACTAGAGAGAACCCTACTCTCATAGATTGCGACATTTAACAATCAGACTCATATAGGTGCGTTCTTCAAAAGATGTTCTGCAGGACAACATCTCTCTTCGAAGAGCCACTTAGAACACATTAAGATATACATCAACCTGCCATGCCGATTAGGAGAGTATTGCATCTTCATGGAGTGGTATTTTTAACAGTAAGGGTACTCTCCTCCCAGTTGACCAACAGCTTGTCTTCCACATCTAAATCACGGGATCTCCGATCACAAAGAATAGGTTACCACTGTGAACAACTCATATTGTGGGTCTCATACCCATCTCCCTCGATGCATTATCTATCACATTACGCGATAGACCCTTAGTAAAAGGATCTGCCAGATTTTTAGATGTTTGGATATAATCCAATGCAATAATTCCGAAGTTTCTCATTTTTCTGACAGACTTTAACCTTCTCTGAACGTGTCTTGATGACTTCATATTATCCTTTAAACTGTTCACTTTCGTGATCACAGTTTGATTATCGCAGTTCATAAGGATACCCGGTACAGGTTTCTCAACAACCGGCAAGTCATTCAAGAGCCGACGAAGCCAATCTGCTTCGACCGTAGCTGTATCTAGTGCTGTGAGTTCTGCTTCCATTGTTGAGCTCGTTAAGATGGTCTGCTTGCAAGACTTCCAAGAAACAACGCCACCTCCATGAGTGAATATATATCTGCTCGTGGCCTTTATCTCATCAGCATCTGAGATCCAGTTTGAGTCACTATACCCTTCAAGCACCTTTGCGTGCCCAGTGTAGTGAATTCCATAATTCGCGGTGCCTTTCAAATAACGCAAAACTCTCTCTAGAGCTTTCCAATGCACATCTCCTGGTTTTGAGACAAACCGGCTTAATTTGCTAACAGCAAAAGAGATGTCAGGTCTTGCAGCACTGGCTAAGTACACAAGCGAGCTAATAATTTGAGAATATTTCAACCGGTCTCTAGCAATTCTCGATTCTTTCGAAGCAACACACTAGCATCATATGGTGTTGGAGAGGGGTTGCAGTCACTGTAGCCAAAGCGACTCAAGATCTTTTCCACATAGTGAGATTGAAGCAATGTAATCCCACCATCATCGTCTCTCAACAACTTGATGTTCAGAATGACATCAGCCACTCCTAAATCCTTCATCTCAAAAC
The DNA here is from genome assembly GCA_963921465.1 of Triticum timopheevii. Lineage (NCBI taxonomy): Eukaryota > Viridiplantae > Streptophyta > Magnoliopsida > Poales > Poaceae > Triticum > Triticum timopheevii. The sequence continues at coordinate 53,074,671 of OY997266.1, forward strand.
AGTGAGATAGGAAATCCTTGACCTCCTTAATAACATTTAGATTTGTTCCAAATATCAATATGTCATCAACATACAAGCAAAGCATAACTCCCTCGCCCCCACCATGGCGATAGTACACACATTTGTCAGCTTCGTTCACAATAAAGCTTGCAGTTGTTAAAGTTCTTTCGAACTTCTCATGCCACTGTTTGGGTGCTTGCTTGAGTCCATACAAAGACTTCAACAACTTGCACACTTTCCCTTCCTGACCATCTATTACAAACCCATATGGTTGTTCCATATAAATTTCCTTGTCCAACTCTCCATTTAGGAAAGCAGTCTTAGCATCCATTTGATGAATGAGAAGACCATGTGAGGCAGCTAGTGAAAGTAGAACTCGAATAGTGGTCAGTCAAGCCACATGTGAGTAAGTATCAAAGAAGTCTTCACCTTCCTTTTGGGTATAATCCTTTGCCACGAGCCGAGCCTTGTACTTTTCAATAGTACCATCAGGCCTAAGCTTCTTCTTCAATACCCATTTGCATCCTATAGGTTTGCACCCATAAGGACGATCAGTTATCTCCCAAGTTTCATTCGCCAAGATGGAATCCATCTCGCTACGAACTGCTTCCTTCCAGTAGTCCGCATCTTCAGATGTATAGGCCTCTGAAATAGAACTGGGAGTGTCATCTATGAGATACACAAGAAAATTATCACCAAAAGACTTTGCAGTCCTCTGTCTCTTGCTCCTAGTAGGAACTTCATTGTTCTCCTCCACATGACTTTCAAAGTGTTCCATCAAAATGGCAGGTTCAGTAGTTTTGACTGGTTCATGATTCGATGAACTAGGCATCTCCTGATTAGATGAGGTAGCCATATCCTTCATGGGAAAGATATCTTCAAAGAAAGTCGCATCATTCGGCTCCATGATCGTACCGACATGCATGTCAGGTACCTTAGATTTTACAACCAAGAATCTATAACCAATGCTATGAAAAGCATATCCCAGGAAAACACAATCCACAGCTTTTGGTCCTAGCTTCCGCTTCTTTGGAATTGACACATTGACTTTCGCCAAACAACCCCAGGTTCGTAGATAAGAGAGCTTTAACCTTTTCTTCTCCCATTCCTCGAATGGAGTTATCTCTTTGTTCTTTGTGGGAACTCAGTTTAGGACATGAAATGCTGTCAATATCGCCTCCCCCCACCATGCCTTGGAGAGACCCGATGTGTCTAACATGGCATTAACCAAATCAGTTAGAGTACGGTTCTTCCTTTCGGCCACCCCATTTGACTAAGGTGAATAGGGAGGCGTCCTCTCATGGATTATACCATGTTCCGCACAAAAGGAATCAAATGCATTTGACAAATACTCTCCACCATGATCGGACCTAAGCCTCTTGATCTTTCGATCAAGTTGGTTTTCCGCTTCAGCTTTATAGATCTTGAAATAGTTCAGAGCCTCATCCTTAGATTTCAGAAGATACACATGACAGTATCTAGTGGAGTCATAAATTAACGTCATGAAATATTTCTTTCCACCTTTTGTCAAAACACCATTTATTTCACATAGATCTGAATGTATGAGTTCTAGTGGTGCAAGATTTCTTGTTTCCATAGTCATATGAGACTTACGTGGTTGCTTAGCTTGCACACACACTTGACACTTGGATCCCTTGACAGTGGTGAAACTAGGGATTAAGTTCAACTTCGCTAGTCACGACATGCAACCAAAGTTAACATGACAAAGACGTGAATGCCACACATTTGATTCACTATTGTTGCAAATATGATTAACAACTTTATTGCAAACGTCTGATAAGGATAAACGAAACAGGCCTCCTAACTCATAGCCTTTACCAACAAAGGTTCCATACTTGGAAATTACAAATTTATTCGACTCAAAGACAAGCTTGTAGCCATCTCTACACAGAAGAGATCCGCTAACAAGATTTTTATTGATGGAGAGGACATAATGCACGTTCTTCAGCCGCACGATCTTCCCCGAAGTAAACTTCAGATCGACTGTGCCAACACCATGAACAGAAGCACTTGAACCGTTGCCCATCAGCACGGTTGAAGTCCCTGCGGTCTGATAAGACGAAAACATGGAAATATCGCCACATACATGCACATTAGCACCCATGTCAATCAACCAATCAGGAGAATGACATACTGAAAGAATAGTGGGAAATATACCATACCCAGCATTCTTCATGTCAGTGTCTCCAATGACAACATTAGCGGTCTTGCCGCCTTTCCCAGGATGACGCTTGTCATAGAGATTGGGGCAACTAGGAGCCCAATGATCAAGATCTCCACACACATGACAAACACCTTTCTTCTTGTCATTCTTCTTCTTGAAGTTTGTGTGCTGCACAGCCTTGTTCTTCCCATCAAAATTTGCTTTACCATCAAACTTGCCCTTGTTCTTGAACGTGTGGGACTGAAAGTTCTTCTTCTATACCAGATTGGCACTGGAACCTCCCTCAATACCTCGAGCACGGTTGTCCTTTGCTCTTGCCTTTTCTTCCACATCAAGAGTACCAATGAGATCTGATACGTCTCCAACGTATCTATAATTTTTGATTGTTTCATGCTATTATATTACCCCTTTTGGATGTTTATGGGCTTTATTTTATACATTTATATCATTTTTGGGACTAACCTACTAACCGGAGGCCCAGCCCGTATTGCTGTTTTTTTTCCTATTTCAGTATTTCGAAGAAAAGGAATATCAAACGGAGTCCAAACGGAATGAAACCTTCGGGAGCGTGATTTTTGGAACGAACGTGATCCAGGGGACTTGGAGTGCAAGTCAAGAAGCAGCCGAGGCGGCCATGAGAGGGTAGGGCGCTCCCCCTATAGGACGCGCCCCCTGTCTCGTGGGCCCCTCGGGTGGCCACTGACGTACATCTTCCTCCTATATAAGCCTACGTACCCCAAAAACAACCAGGGAGCCAACAAAAAACAATTTCCACTGTCGTAACCTTCTGTATCCGTGAGATCCCATCTTGGAGCCTTCGCCGGCGCTCCGCCGGAGGGGGAATCGACCACGGAGGGCTTCTACATCAACACCATAGCCCCTCCGATGAGTTGTGAGTAGTTTACCACAGACCTTCGGGTCCATAGGTAAATTGCCTATAATAAGGTTTTTGGAATGTTGGAAATATGAGCAATTTACCGAATGATTTTATTAACAGAAATACTAGATAAAGCATGAGTAGTATAGCAGTGATAAAACAAGTCATGCGATTTGACAAAGAGAAGGTAAATAACATCTGCATATATGAGCTAGAACCGATCATCTCTAGAGCAGACAGTAGATCAAGATGCATATATGAGGTAGATCCTAACATGTCTAGGGCAAACACTAGAACAAGGAACTATGACAGGATCTCTAACAGGAAAAACAAGAACACGTACGAGACAGCAGCCGGAGCAGAGGCACTGGACTTGGGGCCGGTGTCCTCCATGTCGTCGAGGAGGTTGTCGACGTCGGGGAAGTAGTCGTCGTTGGGGAAGTAGTCCTCGGAGTCCAGGGCGTCCGTGACGAAGAAGTCAGTAGTCGCGCAGAGCGCTCCCCAAAAACCTTATCACCCTTCTCCCGTACAGGACTCAAAGAGGTGCGATTTCGGAGGCCTACTGTCCCAACCTGCGGTGCACGCCGCAAGCCGGGATGAGGAAGATCGTAGCAGCAACGCAGTGTTCAGGAACCGATGGCGAGAGGAAGAATGAGTTTTGGTGCGTCTCTCTGAGAGGAGCGACCTCCCTTTTATAGGGCATGAGAAGGAGGCGAGAGGGCAGCGACGGAAGGTGAAACGAAGAGACGAAGATGAAGCGAACAGCCAGCAGCCGAAGGGTTGCACCGTTCGCATTCAAACTCCACTATCGCAAAAACTTTTCAGCTTTCGTGTGACCTTTCGTATACCCGTAGTGCGTGGCAAAAATTTAGACATCGGCTCGGCTCATTCCCGCAACCCGCGGCGCGTCGTGACGAGGCATGGTGAGGCGGGTGGCGGGGGAGGAGCGCACGTGGATGTCCCTCTTGTTCTCATAATCATACAAGTGGGGAAAGTGACTCCCTTATAAAGGGGTCCAACTCTCTCTAAACTAGCAATGTGGGACTAAACTTTAGTTCCACCTCTTTCCTTGCACTAATGGGCTGCGTGGGCCTTTAGGATTTATTAGGAATTTCCGAAACTGCTATTGGGCTAGGCCCAAATCACTACCCCAAACTGAGTTTTTCCTGACGGCCGAAAACCGTCAGGAATAAGCCATTCCCGTCAGGAACAGGCCTATACCGTCAGGAATCCCCCGTCAGCAATAGCCTGTCAGGAACGACCTTCATTCCTGAAGGTAACCGTCAGGAAATACATTCCTGACGGCCTTTCCTGACGGACGACATTTTGCCCTGAGTTTGTCTTTCCTGAAGGTATCACCGTCAGGAATACACCTTCAGGACTGAACTTCTCCTGATGTCCATGCTACTGTACAGAAGTCCAGAACAGGAAATTCGGTAGGCATTACATTAAATCATTCAAAATTCAGCTAAAATACAAATTGATTCCATTCATATTTTTGCACAGCAATATGCACAACCGAGTAAATAAGATCACATTCATTGCAATATCTTGAATTGTTCACAAAATGATATTCCAACTCATGGTTCCCAAAAACTTAAAAAGAACAAGAGCTGCTCCATTTAGCCCCTCCAAAAGACAAACAAAGCTGAACAGTCAGAAAATACATTCCTAAATGATTCTCCTTGGTCGGAGTAGCACCATGGTCTTCTCAGCATGGGAAGAAGCTGCTAAACAGAGTACCAGCAAGCTCTTAGGCTTGGGAAGATTCATCCACCTAAAAGGAAAAAAATTGTAAGTATTAAGTACTTCAAATGTTGAAACAGATTTCAACTAAAAACAGCCAAAGGAATAACTGTGATGTACAGAAAACAAAAAAGAGATGAACATGCACATTGTACAGTACACAGATGAATAAGTCTGGTGAAATAAGGTCCTTTCCAGCAAATAGAACTAGATAAAGACGATATGTATTGTTGGCATGAATGGCTTCTAACTATCTCTAAAACGGCTCCAAACCACAAGGAATTGACAGCTACACAATAACTTCATCATAGAACTACGATTGAGATCTGAAGACTATAGTTATCACAATCTTCATGGCTAAAAGCAACTATAACAGTATCAAGTGTGCATATGAAATTAAACAAGTTGGACCTCTGAACCTTGTACTACAATAGACCAGAGTACCTTAAAAAACAACTAAAATAAGGATTAGTTGATAAAAAATGTATAGAACAGACCTGAATACGAGTCTTGATGCTGGTCTTCCCAATCAAAGTTGCAAAGAAGAACTCCCATAAGGTATACAATTGACCAAACATAATACCAGCAACATCAAACAGCAGGTTTGGAACCTAATAATCACAAAGAAAATAACTTGTCAGCGGGAAATACCTATTATATATACACTGGGTTTTAGTACATGGACCTATTATATAACTTGTCAGCAGTAGCACTTCTCTAGTTTACAAAATACACTATCTAGTGTTACTAGATGATACCCCGCGCGTTGCTGCGGGAATTTCTTGCCAATATTTCGATGAGATTTTGTTATATGAACATGAATAGAAAATAATGGGCATATGTAAAACAACATAGGTAAGTGCAAAATATGTTAGAACATCACTTAGTACCTTAAATCATCCGCATTTTTATCACCAAGAATTAAGAACTGCTGTATATGTATGCTTAAAATGAATTGGTGATAGAATCATAAAGTTTTCCAACTCATCAGTTTGCCATGTCTTAAGCTTTGAAATGTTTGAAGACAGTAGTACCACAAACCTATTGGTAAGCATATCATGTATGCTAAGAAACTGTAATAAATAACCATGAATGATGAGTGTACCTAACGAAGCAACTGTCAAAAAATTAGTGGGAGGCTCACATATAGCTACAAAGTTGTAGAAGTGTAATTCAGCTCAATTTCAGCAGCGCAACCAAGTAAAAAGCATTTAGCACCGGCATGGATGTAGCTATCAAATGAGATATGACAAAGAAAGCTATCAAATAGGAACGCTACGTAGTGCTCTCCCTTCAGGTTTAGAATCTCACGAAGTTGCGATTTTAATGTTGAGCTAAATATCTAAATCTGGAAAGAACTTGTCTGGGTTACGATGTCGCGCTCCTGGAGACAAACACAATTAAGATATATTTAGGAGATGAACTATTCACAGCAAGAATAATTTAAGAACCAAAAAGAGACATATCAGGGATGCCTTAGAAGATACCACAGAAAGGAAGATCCGGAGAACCATCATTTCTCGCTGCCACATTCGTCGTTATCTCACTGCCCTACAGATTAGAGAAATAGGGAAATGGAAACGATGTCTCAACCTCCCTTTCTAAATTTGCAAGAAGAAATAGGTGTCTGGAGGATCGATATTCTCACCTCACTTGATTCCAGTGAGCTTGCCAAAACCGTGATTGCCCACAACACCACAGAGGTGACGCACCTGCACTAGCTAATGCTTCGCCGCCGCCTCACATTCCACGTGTTTCTTGGTAATAAGGCTTGGTGCATGTGTATTACATTTAGAGTTTCAGACTGTAATTGTAAACAGAAGATAAGAAGGGAGCCTCAAAATTAATACAGAACTAATTTATCCTACAATGTCGGCCATTCCAAATCGTGCGTATATTCTATTAATCTTATAGACTATAAAGAACAATATACCTGGAGAGGATGAATGTAGCGGGAAACTTGCCTCCTTCCTTGCCGTGGTAGCTGACATGCTAGCCTCGGACCCTGGTACGGGAGGAACAGAGCAACTCGGTTATGTAGTCTACTTCAGAAATCACAAATGTAATGAAGTTGCCCATAGAAGGTAATATAGCAACCATTGCGGCTACTGCTGAACTCTCAGCTAGGGATTCAGACTAATAAAGTTGCCCAGAACTCCTCTAGTTTCCAATTTATGTTTCTCTCAGATTTCTGAAAATAAACACAATATGTCAACTTCAAGTTGGTTAAATACAGTACCCAGGTGTGTTATTACGACAGATCTAACTAAAACAAAGACCATTGCGGCTACTGCTGAACTCTCTGCTAGGATTCAGACACCAATAATGGAAAAAAGTGTATGCTGCTACCTTTTTGGGTCTTCCTCTTCTCAGGTCGGTTGTAGTTCGCCAAGAATTGACTCGGCAGTGGGAGGAGCTGGACTGGGAGGGAGACAGAAGGGTGAGGCGGCTGGCCGGCGTGGGGATCAGATCTAGACGGCGAGGGAAGCAGATCTGGACGGCGAGGGAGGACCCAGTCAACGGGGAGAGAGGCGGCGCTGGGGTGGCTGGACGGCGAGGGAGGCGCCCGTCGATCGGGATGGAGGCGGCACTGGAGCCGCTGGACGGCGAGGGGGCGGTGCTGGACGGCGAGGGAGTCGCCCCTCGACGAGAGGGAGGCGGCGTAGGAGTGGCTGGACGGCAAGGGAGCGGCCCTCCATGGGATGGAGACGGCGCTGGAGGCGTGGGGCGGCAGCGGCGGGATTGGGATCAAGCACCAGATGGGGTGCGGCGGCGCCAGACGCGGAGGAGGCGGCGGGATGCAACGAGATGGGGACGCCTGTTTAGGGATTTTGACTCTTAGTCCCCTCCCAAGCCAAAACAAACTCAGTATTCTACGCAGCCCACGTTCCTGAAGGCCGGGTGCGACCCGTTCCTGAAGGAGGCCTGGCGCCCTTCACGAATGTGCTGAACCGTCACGAAAAAATCAGAATGGGGTAGTGAATAGACAAAAATTCCAGCAGGCCTTACTCTGCAAGGCGGCTCGCATCTCGGACCACCGGAACACGACCACCGCCGAGAGCCACACGAGCGAGGGCCAGCCGGTCGCGGTGACCTTCTGGCTCGTCGACCCGCTGGGCATCTCCTACTTCTCCGTCAACTGCCCCGGCCTCAAGTACGAGTACCAAGCCTGACTCCTCTGTGCCGAGGCCGCCTTCGTCCTCTTCATTCTAACCTTGGGCTCCAGCCACTTCATCTACACATCCCGCGGACCTGCGGGGAAGCAACCGTCACTGCGGCTGCTCCCGCAGCCCCTCCCCACGTTCTTCGCCTGGCAAAAGTTGGGCCTCCTAACTTGCGACCACGAGCACTATGCCGTGGCCTTCCTCGACCGCAACTCGACCGCCGAGGACGACGTATGGCGGTTCAACGCCCATGTCTTCTCATCCAAAACGCGGGCATGGAGGGCCGCGGAGGCGTCCCATGCGCACTTATCGGACTCCCAGAAGCGGCTGTGCTGCAGGCACGACTTCTCCAGGAAGATCACGGCCGAAGCAAGCTCACTGGGTTGGGTTGATATCAAGCATGGCATTCTCCTTCTCCACAAACTGTTTGATGGACGTCCTGTCATCGATTTAATCCCATTGCCCGTACCAAATGTCGGCTTCCCAGGCGAGGACGACAATTATCACTGTGCCCCTGAGTATTTCTGTGACGTCGCCAGCTGCGACGATGGTCTTATCAAGTTCGTCAAGATAAAACGCGACGACGAGAATTTCTTGACCTGTGGGAAAGGCTGGAGAGCCATTGTGTGGAACAGGAGGCTCTCCTGGGACGTCCGGCAGAAAAGATGCACTGTCCATGTCGATGACATCTCGATTGATCAGAGCTACTCCGCTTTGTTGCCTGAGCTGCTGGATGATGGGACACAAGAGCCGGAATTGAAGAAACTGATTTTTATGGCCCGGTTCTGAGCGTGCATGATGACGATCTTCTTTACATGATGACCAAGGTGAATGCTCAAGATGACGATGGCTGGGCCGTCATTATCGACATGAAATGTGCGGCGGTGGAGGCATTGACCAAGTTGTCTGTCGAACGGAACCCCTTTCCCAATGCAATGTGCTGCCCATGCGTCTTCCCCAAGTACCTTAACATGGCCCAAGGCGGTTCTTCCTTCTTTCTCCCTGAGGATGACTCTCGAGGGAATCTGCGGAAGAAGAGGAAGAAGAGAAAGAGGAGTAATAGGAGGAAGAAGAAGCAGCAACCGTGTGTCCTGGATCGCCCACAGAGATTGTTGTATTTGCTATGCTTTGTTGGCTGCATGCTTATCGCGATCATTATGACAGCGTACATCGTTTATTGTAAATAAACAACATAACTTTTTAGAAGCTCAGATCGAGCTTAATTTTTGTATGCCAGATGGTTTTCAACGCGATGTATATACCATCCGCACGGGCACCTGTCAAACATTTTATTCATATGCTAGATGTGGTATTTTTTTGCATTAGTATACAATTTCTCTCTATATTGTCCTCTTAGAGTCCAGCCCAAGGGTTGTGCTTTTTGTGCCGCGTCTCACTTGAAAGATTGAAAGCGATTTATCCTTTACGTCCCTATACCATATGCCATTTTTGTGTGCATATTATTTTGTCAATCTTATATTTTAAGAGAATAGTCAAGAATATCACATTTATTTATTCGCAAAAAAAAAGAATATCACATTTATTACCATTTTCCTAGTTTGTACAAAATTATATACGCTTGTACTTTTTTTTGTTTCTTATTTTCCTTATTGGTGAAAGAGACCGCCCCTTAAAACGGATACCTTGAAGTGTCAGCAGAGCTGAGACCTCTCCTTGAAGAGTTATCGGTGCTTTGATTATTTGTCCTTTATATGTGCAAGCTAGCAGTGCAAATGCCAGATGCTAAACCTTTCAAATTTGGTTAAATGTATGCTGCTATTCACCATACTATTAGTATTACCTTTGATGATTACATATGGTGCCTCTTGTGTTAGGAAGCAGCTAGCGGGCACGTCCGCAGACAGAAATGTACTAATATGTTGTTGCTTTAAATTCGTGTTTCTATAATAATCACGGACGCGGACGCTTCCGCCTGCATCTCTGCTTTTGTATTAAAATGTTATTCCTTCAAATTGGCATGACTTCTCCGCAACCTGCCTCAGGCATCATCAACATTATGGGATGGTGTGCATTTTTTTTTAAATAGTGAGAACATGAGATCTCAGGATCCAAAATCAATCACAGTTCATATGTACTCCCTCCATTCATAAATACTAGAATGAGAGCGTGCCTTGGCGCGAGGGTGCCGGTCCCAACGATGTAGTCAAACATGTATTCTAATGATCAAGTTAGTAGGAAGAATGGTTTAGCGCACATGATCAATGGGACGACGAATTTTCTAGTTTAAGGGAAGAAACATTCACTTGTACCAGAAGCAAGGCATCATCGAGTTCAACATGGTCATGAGATTATAAGGCCATATCAAGATTAGTGCGTTCATGAGACCATAAAAGTTTACCACTTGACATTAAGTTCAATACTAAGAGCATCAACACGAGAGACCAAGTACCAAGAGTACGAACATAATAAGAAATGAGAAGCCAGCTGACACAGTGGCAGTAGAGACCGTAAAACTAAAAAGCCACAGCTATTCAATACACTAATAAGTAACTCCACACAATTGCCTTTTGATCAACTTCATGGGTGGCACTTCATATGAACCTGATATAAATTGTCTGAGATATACATGGCATAGAATGTTTTTCTATATACAATGAGTTTGTGATTTAAAGCTTATGGACAGTGGTTTCCTCCTTTCAATTTTGAAGGTGAAGACACATATCTGGTACTCTTTCATCCATGCCGCCTTGACAAACTTTGACCAATCATTTGTTATTGTGGCCCTCTCATCATCACTCGGAATTGTCTCGTAACACCTTCGGTGTTGGGACGGACCATCACGTCCTCATCCGGTTAATAGAGATGGTCCTCGAGATTGTCTTTTGTAAAGCGATAGGAGAAATATTGGAAATGGAAGCATGCAATTGTCAATGTTGGGTACTACGACACACAACTTGTAAGTAGAACCAAGGCGCACCTAGCCTTGTCTATCCCGTTGGTTCAATACATCAAATTCAATACCAATTCCAAATTCAAAACAACTATGCAACATGGTGAGAGGAAAGACGAATAGATGCCCTTGACAGACTAAAAAGTTGCATATTTAACGACTCAACAAACCATCACATACATCCTTGGTTGTAAGCCATGTTTTTTTTAATAGAATTGAGCTCAGAACCAAACAAAAACTGGTGGAAGAGATCTTAATTGGCCATCGTGCCAAGTTATAAACCGTAAACAATTGACCATTAGGAAAGCAAATAGGTAGGATACATGAATCATTTTGTACATACATATGTTATGCGCGGGGAGATACACCTACAGTAGTTATGAACAAAATGGTAGCACAAGTATAAGTACTACTATCCCATCTCAGAAACATTAATTGCTGAAAAATTAGCCTGAAAATTAGAGTAAACACAAAGGATAAATGACCTCATGATAAATCAAAAACAGTAAAGAGCAATGTCACACAGGGTCAATAGTAAACCAAAATATAGCCCACTAAAATATCTACACTTGTTGGCATTATAAACTACAGTTGAGACATGCACCAAGTACTACGTAACAAATTGAATTGTCTTTTCTTTTTCTTTTTTGAAATAGAGAGTTGTATTAATTAAGTAGAGAAAACATAGTTCGTACAATCGTGCAAGGCGTCTCTCAACACGCAGGTTGGCACTGTGCCTTGCATAACCCCACCATGCAACTCTATACGCCCCAACTGGGCAAGACTATGAGCTAACCTATTGTCCCTTCTATCTACTTTGCAGACTTTTACTTCTCTGTTCCCTTTCATGGTTTGAAACTCCTTTACAATTGTTGCAACCTCCATCTATCAATAGACGAGAGGATAAGCGCCTTTGTCACCGCTGCAATCCGTCTCAATGATTAAGGGTAGATCCGTCCCCGACATTGCCATCCGTAATCCTTCTAGGCAAGCCATGGCTTCCGCGCAGTCCGCTCCATTGCACCGCGGAATATAATCCCAAGCTGATAATATAATTCTTCCATCATGATCTCGAATCACAGCTCCCCAGGCTCCACTCCTATTTTCCTCCAAAAAACTTCCATCAACATTGACCTTAGCCCATTCGAGCTCTGGCATTGTCCATCCTTTTTCCTTTGTATGATCATGTTGTTGCACTGATGGCAAGTTAACCATCGGACTTTTCCCTTTTCGATCTATCTCAGAAGTTCCCTCCGCAATCAATCGGATGTTTGCAAGGTAGTTTTGCAGAAAACGAGCAGAGTGGGAAATTTTCGCTTTACCTTTTGCGAAGATCGCGTCATTTCTATGGTGCCAAACACGCCACCAAAATAGCATAAAATTTTGTTTCATATCTTCACTCACCTTATCTAGCAGGATTAGGACCCAATCCCTTCCAGTATATTCTACTTCCTGCTCAGGGGGCAGGTTCCATACCTCCTTGAGTTCGTGCCACAAGGCCCTTGCAAATGTGCATCGATGTGCCATATGGAAGCCTGTTTCATCCTCGGCCCCACATACATTACAAATCGGGGTGAGGCCTGGGATGCGACGAAATCTATTAGTTTGAACCGCCAGTGACTCCGTTGCTAGTCTCCATGTAAAAATACGTACTTTTTGGGGTACATTTGTCTTCCAGATATTATTCCAAATACTGCGATCCCCTTGGGTATTGTGGCTGGACCCAATCACCACAGAACCCTTTTCGTCCATGGCTAACCGATATGCGCTACGAACACTGAAAATTCCATTTTTTTCGGGCAGCCACGCAATATAATCCTCATCATCATAATTTGGTAGTCGGATACTTAAAATATCATTTGCGTCTTCGCGTGTAAATATGCGCATGATATAGTCCTCCTTCCAAGCGTGACTCTCCTGGTCGATGAGGTCTGCTACCCACCGAGTTCGGGACCTTGTTGGGTTCGTGTTTATTTTCATGTTTCCTCTCGGGATCCAATTATCTCTCCAAATACGGACACTATTTCTATTGCAGATGCGCCAAATACATCCTTTTTTAAGGAGTTCCAAACCATGCATGATGCCCTGCCAACCCGGCGACGCATTTTGAATAAACGCCGTGTCTAGCAGATCAGCCCCATGGTAATATTTTGCCTTAAGTACTCTCGCGCACAAGCTGTCAGGATGTGCAATCAGTCGCCAGGCTTGCCTAGCGAGAAGAGCCTGGTTAAAAACTTTAAGATATTTGAATCCCATACCTCCTTGGCTTTTACGTTTTGTAAGTTTCTCCCAACTCAACCAATGAATACGTCGGCGATCTTCATCATCTCCCCACCAAAAGTCTCTGGTCATGTGCATGAGCTCCTCACAGAGGGTTGCTGAGAACTTGAAAACACTCATTGCAAAAGTGGAAATCGCTTGGGCCACTGATTTAATTAGTGTCTCCTTAGCTCCACTGGAAGAATATTTTTCTGTCCAATCATTCATTCTTTTCCTCGCTTTATCTTTTGTGTGCTTGAATTTCCCTTTTACCATACATCCTTCCGGAACCGGCAAACCCAGGTATTTCTCCTCAAAAGTCACCGTTACTACATTCAGGATATTTATTACGTCCTGTCCATCTTCTTGTGAGCATTTGTTTCCAAGGAGCAGGGAGCATTTAGATGGACTTATTAGCTGTCCAGTGGCTCTCTCATAGTTGTCCAGGATGTTCTTAACCTTATTAGCCTGATCGCTATTAGCTTTAAAAAATAGCAGGCTGTCATCCGCGAATAAAAGATGTGAAATACCAGGGCTTTTTCTACAAATTTTCAGCTCCTGTAATTCACCCGTTTCCACCTTACTCTGTATTAGCCGTGAGAGCCCATCAGCGACAAAGAGAAAGAGATAAGGGGACATTGGATCTCCTTGTCTCAAACCACACGTAGGAGTGAAGCTTTGCAGCAGGTTCCCGTTGAAACGAACAGAGTATTTTACTGTTTTCACACAAGTCATGATCCATTGTATCCATTTTTCTGCAAAACCTAATCTTTTCATCGCCCCTTCAAGGTAATTCCAGTCAACTCGGTCATAGGCCTTTGCGAGGTCTAATTTGTATGCACAATATTTTCCTTTTGCGTCAGAACTTTTTTGAATACTATAGATACATTCAAATGCAATCAGAGCGTTGTCCGTAATCATTCGCCCTGGGATGAAGGCACTTTGCGTTGGGGCTATCAAATCATGAAGCAGTGGTCTCAATCTATTTACCAAACATTTTGAAACAATTTTGTACACTACATTGCATAGGCTGATAGGCCTATAATCTTTTAGGGAGCTCGGATTTTCCTTCTTCGGTATTAGCACTATAACAGTATTATTAACTCCTTCCGGCGTGACGCCCGAACTGAAGAACTCTTTTACTGCCTTGATCACCTCATTTTTCAGAGTACCCCAATGCCTCTGATAAAATCTCGCAGGGAACCCCATCTGCGCCAGGAGCCTTCAGAGGACCTATTTGGAACAGTGCGTTACTGATCTCTTCATCGGAAAATTCACTACACAACATTTCATTTAACTGCTCTGTTATTAATGGTTCAATCTTATCTAAAATAATATCAGGTTGTACTCCCTGATTGGCTGTGTATAAATTCTGAAAAAAGGATGTAGCGAGCGCCTCCATCTCCTGAATATTATCCGTCATGGTACCATCATCCTTCTCCAGCTGACTAATTTTATTTTTCTTCTTCCTCCAAGTCGCCTTGCGGTGAAAAAAATCTGTATTTTTATCACCATCACAGAGATAATCCATCCTCGATCTTTGTTTGCAGAAAAGTTCTTCCTTCTCTAACAGACTATCTAGCTCCTTTTCTAGCCTTTTTGAATCGCTTGTTTATTCGGATTATTGCTATGTATTATAGCTTCCAGTTCCTTCCTTGTCTTTTCTATCTTCCTTGGGACCGAGCCCACTGTCTTATTACTCCATGAATGGAGTGCGTCCATCACCCCCTCCAGCTTGGATGTTACGTCTCCTAGGTTCGTTGCCTGCCTATGCATAGTCCAAGCAACCTCTACTTCATCTGCTAATGTTTTTTCTTTTTCCCAAAAAATTTCATATCTACGGCACCGGCGACCTGAGCTACTTCCCGATGATTTCTGTGTAAGACTGATTAACAGGGGTGTATGATCTGAACGCGAGGATACAAGATGTCTTACCTGACAGTTCGGAAATATGTCCGACCACGCTGGGCAAGCCACCGCACGGTCAAGTCGCACCTTGACGTTACGTCTACCAGATTGTTTGTTATCGTAAGTCCACGGCGTGCCGGAGAAGCCGAGGTCATGAAGGTCACAATGTGATAGAATTGTCTTTTCTTTTCATAGATACACATATCCTTTAGTATATCTCAGCCAGAACAAAAAGAAATATCCTAAAGAGAATGTTCTACTGACATGATAGGTACAGTAAAGTCTCGACTGTCACATTGATACATAATCATCTTGTTACAAAAGAGGAAAAGCAGAATCACCACCTAACCAATGGCCACGATTTGGTCTGTTAATCAATCAGACCTGCAATGGTTGGATAGTATATCTATAAGACCCCAACTGTCTATTTACGTAAATCTGACCACAACATCATCATTATGCGTAAAATTATGTATTTGACCCGTGAAAGGAAAAAAATGAATCGTATATTCTTACTGTTTAAAAACCTAAACTTTGCATTATGTGTCGATACTTGTCCTCGGAATCTATTCTTAGCACCCACTGCCAATTTGAAGACCAAAACTAAATGAAAGCATTAAGTCTAGACTTTTGTGTTTGCTCTGCGACAATGCTAGTGTAGCTACGCAAATATTCGAACCGTTAAATTCCTCTTATGCATTTTCCTAGAACAGGATAGATAGATATACTTAACATAGTAGACATAATGGGTTTGGTTTGTTTCTAAAAGGGGAGTTGCCCAATAAACTGGAAGGATGAAATGAAAAACGGTTTGCTTCAGCATGTTGTTAGGCTATGCTCTTAGTAGACAAATGTTTACTGCGCAATGGATATGCCCAAGTAACAAGCATTAATAATATGTCTTAAAAAAGGAGCATCTCAACATATACTGAGGAAAATGAATACAGACGACCACTAGAGACTGTCTAGGATCTTGTCCTTCGTGCATTTGGCCTCGGACACTCGTGCAGTCGTCATCACTTTCTCATAGTACTGCCGAGCCTGTCGGTTCTTTCCTTCTCGACCACAATGCGCAATCTCCTTCATCTGCATGGCCGGTCAATGCGTCTTCACAGCTGCATACG
Source organism: Triticum timopheevii (assembly GCA_963921465.1). Lineage (NCBI taxonomy): Eukaryota > Viridiplantae > Streptophyta > Magnoliopsida > Poales > Poaceae > Triticum > Triticum timopheevii. Next base: position 53,090,845 of record OY997266.1, read on the forward strand.
CCTCTAGTGCACCCTCCAAGCACGCCGAGCGTTTCCACGGTCCAAACTAAGGAACAACTCCCTGCAGCCGCTGCGCCAGGCCAAGAAAGTTGGTCGGCAGCGACGCACCCGGCCATAAGCCCACGCAAAGGTCCGCCGTGACATGCCTGGCCAGACGGTGCAGCTCGGCCATTTTCTTGAGTTGGTTGCCGAGCAGCTAGGGCTGAGAAGGATCCTAGAACTATAGCCAGAACGAGCTCTCGGCGGTCGTACCTTCATGACTGCCAAAGTGCTTGCACGCCTTCTCCATGCTGAGAGGAAGGTCCGGGAACTCACTTGACAAACGCCATTTTTGCGTTAGTATAGGACACACTTCGCGTCCAAATACACACTGAAGTAAGTATAGCTTGCCGGCAGCTATGTCGGTAGCCTGCCGAAGCTCCTCTTTGACCACCCTTGCTTGGGAAGTGACCTCCTGATAATCCGCCTTCAGCTTCTTGAGCTCGGCGGTGTCCTTTTCGCATGAATCCTTTAGAGCGTCGCATGTTGTGGTTGTGTTCTTAAGGTCTTCCTCAAGCTCAACGATTCAAGCTCGAGCTGCTAGCCGAGTTTATTTTCCTCGACAAGCTCTGCTGTGCTCTTCAGCGCCGCGACTTTCTACCGCTCGGCCTCTTGTCGTATCTTCTCCAGTTTGATAATCGCCTCAACATAATATCAATAATAGAAGCGAGAGTAGGGTTTTACCTCCACTTGAAGGCCCTAGACCTTGAAACAATCCCTCTTCTCCACGCTTAGCCATGTCGATCCACCGAGCGCTCTCCCTAGCTGAACAAGTGGTCGGACTCGGATGACACCGCCGACATAAAAACACAAACACTGCCCTAGGCCCATATGTACAGGGTTATGGCTGAACTAGAACACGTAGCAGCTCGATGCAGTGGAGTGTGAGCCTCAAGAGCTCTCGGACAGGTACTTGATGAAGCCATGTACCTAGGGTAGGGTCATGGACCTATCCAAGGTACCTTCTGTTGGGGAACATTGCAGAAAATAAAAAATTTCTTACGGTTTCACCAAGATCCATCTATGAGTTCATCTAGCAATGAGTGATAGGAGTGCATCTACATACCTTTGTAGATCGCGAGCGGAAGCGTTTAAGGGAACGGGGTTGAGGGAGTCGTACTCGTCATGATCCAAATCACCGATGACCAAGTGCCGAACGGACAGCACCTCCGCGTTCAACACACGTACGGAGCGGACGACGTCTCCTCCTTCTTGATCCAGCAAGGGGGAAGGAGAGGTTGATGAAGATCCAGCAGCACGACAGCGTGGTGGTGGATGCAGCAGGGTTCCGGCAGAGCTTCGCCGAGCTACTGCGAGAGGGAGAGGTGTAGCAGGGGAGAGGGAGGCGCCAAGACTTCAGGGTGCGGCTGCCCTCCCTCCCCCCTTCCTTTATATAGGCCCCCAGGGGGGCGCCGCCCTGGAGATGAGATCTCCCAGGGGGGCGGCGGCCAGGGGGGTGGAGTGCCCCCCAAGGCAAGTGGAGGCGCCCCCTACCCTAGGGTTTCCAACCCTAGGCGCGCGCGGGGGGGGGGGGGGGGGGGGCAAGGGGGGCGCACCAGCCCACCAGGGGCTGGTCCCCTCCCCACTTCAGCCCACGGGGCCCTCCGGGATAGGTGGCCGCACCCGGTGGACCCTCGGGACCCTTCCGGTGGTCCCGGTACAATACCGGTGACCCCCCGAAACTCTCCCGATGGCCGAAACTGCACTTCCTATATATGATTCTTTACCTACGGACCATTCGGGAACTCCTCGTGACGTCCAGGATCTCATCCGGGACTCCGAACAACTTTCGGTATGCTGCATACTCATATCTCTACAACCCTAGCATCACCGAACCTTAAGTGTGTAGACCCTACGGGTTCGGGAGACACGTAGACATGACCGAAACGGCTCTCCGGTCAATAACCAACAGCGGGATCTGGATACCCATGTTGGCTCCCACATGCTCCTCGATGATCTCATCGGATGAACCACGATGTCGAGGATTCAATCAACCCTGTATACAATTCCCTTTGTCAATCGGTACGTTACTTGCCCGAGACTCGATCGTCGGTATCCCAATACCTCGTTCAGTCTCGTTACCGGCAAGTCACTTTACTCGTACCGTAATGCATGATCCCGTGACCAAACACTTGGTCACTTTGAGCTCATTATGATGATGCATTACCGAGTGGGCCCAGAGATACATCTCCGTCATACGGAGTGACAAATCCCAGTCTCGATCCGTGTCAACCCAACAGACACTTTCGGAGATACCTGTAGTGCACCTTTATAGTCACCCAGCTACGTTGTGATGTTTGGTACACCCAAAGCACTCCTACGGTATCCGGGAGTTACACGATCTCATGGTCTAAGGAAAAGATACTTGACATTGGAAAAAGCTCTAGCAAACGAACTACACGATGTTGTGCTATGCTTAGGATTGGGTCTTGTCCATCACATCATTCTCCTAATGATGTGATCTCGTTATCAACGATATCCAATGTCCATAGTCAGGAAACCATGACTATCTGTTGATCAACAAGCTAGTCAATTAGAGGCTTACTAGGGACATATTATGGTCTATGTATTCACACGTGTATTACGATTTCCGGATAATACAATTATAGCATGAATAAAGACAATTATCATGAACAAGGAAATATAATAATAATCCTTTTATTATTGCCTCTAGGGCATATTTCCAACAGTCTCCCACTTGCACTAGAGTCAATAATCTAGTTACATTGTGATGAATCGAACACCCATAGAGTTCTGGTGTTGATCATGTTTTGCTCGCGAAAGAGGTTTAGTCAACGGATCTGCGACATTCAGATCCGTATGTACTTTGCAAATATCTATGTCTCCATTTTGAACATTTTCATGGATGGAGTTGAAACGACGCTTGATGTGCCTGGTCTTCTTGTGAAACCTGGGCTCCTTGGCAAGGGCAATAGCTCCAGTGTTGTCACAGAAGAGAGTGATTGGCCCTGACGCATTGGGTATGACTCCTAGGTCGGTGATGAACTCCTTCACCCAAATTGCTTCATGCGCTGCCTCCGAGGCTGCCATGTACTCCGCTTCACATGTAGATCCCGCCATGACGCTCTGCTTGCAGCTGCACCAGCTTACTGCTCCACCATTCAACATATACATGTATCCGGTTTGTGACTTAGAGTTATCAAGATCTGTGTCGAAGCTAGCATCGACGTAACCCTTTACGACGAGCTCTTCGTCACCTCCATAAACGAGAAACATGTCCTTTGTCCTTTTCAGGTACTTCAGGATATTGTTGACCGTTGTCCAGTGTTCCTTGCCGGGATTACTTTGCTACCTTCCTACCAAACTTACGGCAAGGTTTACATCAGGTTTGGTACACAACATGGCATACATAATAGATCCTATGGCTGAAGCATAGGGGATGACACTCCTCTCTTCTTTATCTTTTGCCGTGGTCGGGCATTGAGCCGAGCTCAATCTCACACCTTGCAATACAGGCAAGAACCCTTTCTTGGACTGATCCATTTTGAACTTCTTCAAAATCTTATCAAGGTATGTGCTTTGTGAAAGACCTATGAGGCGTCTCGATCTATCCCTATAGATCTTGATGCCTAATATGTAAGCAACTTCTCCAAGGTCCCTCATTGAAAAACACTTATTCAAGTAGGCCTTAATGCTGTCCAAAAGTTCTATATCATTTCCCATCAAGAGTATGTCATCTACATATAATATGAGAAATGCTACAGAGCTCCCACTCACTTTCTTGTAAACGCAGGCTTCTCCATAAGTCTGCATAAACCCAAACGCTTTGATCATCTCATCAAAGCGAATGTTCCAACTCCGAGATGCTTGCACCAGCCCATAAATGGATCGTTGGAGCTTGCATACTTTGTTAGCATTCTTAGGATTGACAAAACCCTCCGGCTGCATCATATACAGTTCTTCCTTAAGATGTCCGTTAAGGAATGCCGTTTTGACGTCCATCTGCCATATCTCATAATCATAGTATGCGGCAATTGCTAACATGATTCGGACGGACTTCAGCTTCGCTACGGGAGAGAAAGTCTCATCGTAGTCAACCCCTTGAACTTGCCGATAACCCTTAGCGACAAGTCGAGCTTTATAGATGGTAATATTACCATCCGCGTCCGTCTTCTTCTTAAAGATACATTTGTTTTCTATCGCTCGCCGATCATCGGGCAAGTCTGTCAAAGTCCATACTTTGTTTTCATACATGGATTCTATCTCGGATTGCATGGCTTCAAGCCATTTGTTGGAATCTGGGCCCGCCATCGCTTCTTCATAGTTCGAAGGTTCACCGTTGTCTAACAACATGATTTCCAGGACAGGGTTGCCATACCACTCTGGTGTGGGACGTGTCCTTGTGGACCTACGAAGTTCAGTAGCAACTTGATCCAAAGTACCTTGATCATCATCATTAATTTCCTCTCCAGTCGGTGTAGGCACCACAGGAATATTTTCCTGAGCTGCACTACTTTCTGGTTCAAGAGGTAGTACTTCATCGAGTTCTACTTTCCTCCCACTTACTCCTTTCGAGAGAAACTCTTTTTCCAAAAGGATCCGTTCTTGGCAACAAAGATCTTGCACTCAGATCTTAAGTAGAAGGTATACCCAATGGTTTCCTTAGGGTATCCTATGAAGACGCATTTTTCCGACTTGGGTTCGAGCTTTTCAGGTTGAAGTTTCTTAACATAAGCATCACATCCCCAAACTTTTAGAAACGACAGCTTAGGTTTCTTCCCAAACCATAATTCATACGGTGTCGTCTCAACGGATTTAGACGGGGCCCTATTTAAAGTGAATGTAGCTGTCTCTAGAGCGTATCCCCAAAATGATAGCGGTAAATCGGTAAGAGACATCACAGACCGCACCATATCCAATAGAGTGCGATTACGGCGTTCGGACACACCGTTACGCTGAGGTGTTCCAGGCGGCGTGAGTTGTGAAATGATTCCACATTTCCTTAAGTGTGTACCAAATTCGTGACTTAAATATTCTCCTCCACGATCTGATCGTAGGAACTTTATCTTTCGGTCAGGTTGATTCTCTACCTCATTCTGAAATTCCTTGAACTTTTCAAAGGTCTCAGACTTGTGTTTCATCAAGTAGACATACCCATATCTACTCAAGTCATCAGTGAGAGTGAGAACATAACGATATCCTCCGCGAGCCTCAACGCTCATTGGACCGCACACATCGGTATGTATGATTTCCAATAAGTTGGTTGCTCGCTCCATTGTTCCGGAGAACGGAGTCTTGGTCATTTTGCCCATGAGGCATGGTTCGCATGTGTCAAATGATTCATAATCGAGAGACTCTAAAAGTCCATCAGCATGGAGCTTCTTCATGCGCTTGACACCAATGTGACCAAGGCGGCAGTGCCACAAGTATGTGGGACTATCGTTATCAACTTTACATCTTTTGGTATTCGCACTATGAATATGTGTAACATTACATTCGAGATTCATTAAGAATAAACCGTTGACCATCGGGGCATGACCATAAAACATATCTCTCATATAAATAGAACAACCATTATTCTCGGATTTAAATGAGTAGCCATCTCGTATTAAACGAGATCCAGATACAATGTTCATGCTCAAACTTGGCACTAAATAACAATTATTGAGGTTTAAAACTAATCCTGTGGGTAAATGTAGAGGCAGCGTGCCGACGGCGATCACATCGAACTTGGAACCATTCCCGACGCGCATCGTCACCTCGTCCTTCGCCAGTCTCCGCTTATTCCGCAGCTCCTGCTGTGAGTTACAAATATGAGCAACGACACCGGTATCAAATACCCAGGAGTTACTACGAGTACTGGTAAGGTACACATCAATTACATGTATATCAAATATACCTTTAGTGTTGCCGGCCTTCTTGTCCGCTAAGTATTTGGGGCAGTTCCGCTTCCAGTGACCCTTCCCTTTGCAATAAAAGCACTCAGTCTCAGGCTTGGGTCCATTCTTTGACTTCTTCCCGGCAACTGGCTTACCGGATGCGGCAACATCCTTGCCGTCCTTCTTGAAGTTCTTCTTATCCTTGCCCTTCTTGAACTTAGTGATTTTATTGACCATCAGCACTTGATGTTCCTTCTTGATTTCTACCTTTGCTGACTTCAGCATATAAAATACTTCAGGAATAGTTTTCACCATCCCCTGCATATTGTAGTTCATCACAAAGCTCTTGTAGCTCGGTGGGAGCGACTGAAAGATTCTGTCAATGACCGCCTCGTCCGGGAGGTTAATGTCCAGCTGGGACAGGCGGTTGTGCAACCCAGACATTTTGAGTATGTGCTCACTGACAGAACTATTTTCCTCCATCTTACAACTATAGAACTTGTCGGAGACTTCATATCTCTCGACCCGGGCGTGAGCTTGGAAAACCATTTTCAGCTCCTCGAACATCTCATATGCTCCGTGTTGCTCAAAACACTTTTGGAGCCCCGGTTCTAAGCTGTAAAGTATGCCGCACTGAATGAGGGGGTAATCATCAGCACGTGACTGCCAAGCATTCATAACGTCTTGGTTCTCTGGGATGGGTGCTTCACCTAGCGGTCCTTCTAGGACATATGCTTTCTTGGCAGCTATGAGGATGATCCTCAGGTTCCGGACCCAGTTTGTATAGTTGCTGCCATCATCTTTCAGCTTGGTTTTCTCTAGGAACGCGTTGAAGTTCATGTTGACATGAGCGTTGGCCATTTGATCTACAAGACATTTTTGCAAAGATTTTAGACTAAGTTCATGATAATTAAGTTCATCTAATCAAATTATTTAATGAACTCCCACTCAGATTTGACATCCCTCTAGTCATCTAAGTGTTACATGATCCGAGTCGACTAGGCCGTGTCCGATCATCATGTGAGACGGACTAATCATCATCGGTGAACATCTCCATGTTGATCGTATCTTCCATACGACTCATGTTCGACCTTTCGGTCTCTGTGTTCCGAGGCCATGTCTGTACATGCTAGGCTCGTCAAGTTAACCTAAGTGTTTTTGCATGTGTAAAACTGTCTTACACCCGTTGTATGTGAACGTAGGAATCTATCACACCCGATCATCACGTGGTGCTTCGAAACGACGAACTTTAGCAACGGCGCACAGTTAGGGGGAACACTTTCTTGAAATTATTATGAGGGATCATCTTATTTACTACCGTCATTCTAAGTAAACAAGATGCATAAACATAATAAACATCACATGCAATTAAATAGTAGTGACATGATATGGCCAATATCATATAGCTCCTTCGATCTCCATCTTTGGGGCTCCATGATCATCTTCGTCACCGGCATGACACCATGATCTCCATCATCGTGTCTCCATGAAGTTGCTCGCCAACTATTACTTCTACTACTATGGCTAACGGTTTAGCAATAAAGTAAAGTAATTACATGGCGTTAAATCATTGACACACAGGTCATACAGTAATTAAGACAACTCCTATGGCTCCTGCCGGTTTTCATACTCATCGACATGCAAGTCATGATTCCTATTACAAGAACATGATCTCATACATCACAATATATCATTCATCATTCATCACAACTTTTGGCCATATCACATCACAAAGCAATTGCTGCAAAAACAAGTTAGACGTCCTCAAATTGTTGTTGCATCTTTTACGTGGCTACAATAGGGTTCTAGCAAGAACGTTTTCTTACCTATGAATAACCACAATGTGATTTGTCAACTTCTATTTACCCTTCATAAGGACCCTTTTCATCGAATCCGCTCCAACTAAAGTGGGAGAGACAGACACCCGCTAGCCACCTTATGCAACTAGTGCATGTCAGTCGGTGGAACCTGTCTCACGTAAGCGTACGTGTAAGGTCGGTCCGGGCCGCTTCATCCCACAATACCGCTGAAGCAAAATAAGACTAGTACTGGCAAGAAAGTTGACAACATCTACGCCCACAACAGATTTGTGTTCTACTCGTGCAATAGAGAACTACGCATAGACCTAGCTCATGATGCCACTGTTGGGGAACGTTGCAGAAAATAAAAACTTTCCTACGGTTTCACCAAGATCCATCTATGAGTTCATCTAGCAACGAGTGATAGGAGTGCATCTACATACCTTTGTAGATCGCGAGCGGAAGCGTTCAAGAGAACGGGGTTGAGGGAGTCGTACTCGTCATGATCCAAATCACTGATGACCAAGTGCCGAACGGACAGCACATCCGCGTTCAACACACGTACGGAGCAGACGACGTCTCCTCCTTCTTGATCCAGCAAGGGGGCAGGAGAGGTTGATGAAGATCCAGCAGCACGACGACGTGGTGGTGGATGCAGCAGGGTTCCGGCAGAGCTTCGCCGAGCTTCTGCGAGAGGGACAGGTGTAGCAGGGGAGAGGGAGGCGCCAAGACTTCAGGGTGCGGCTGCCCTCCCTCCCCCTTCCTTTATATACACCCCCAGGGGGGCGGCCCTGGAGATGAGATCTCCCAGGGGGCGGCGGCCAGGGGGGTGGAGTGCCCCCCAAGGCAAGTGGAGGCGCCCCCCACCCTAGGGTTTCCAACCCTAGGCGCGGGGGGGGGGGGGGGGGGCAAGGGGGGGCGCACCAGCCCACCAGTGGCTGGTCCCCTCCTCACTTCAGCCCATGGGGCCCTCCGGGATAGGTGGCTCCACCCGGTGGACCCCCGGGACCCTTCCGGTGGTCCCGGTACAATACCGGTGACCCCGAAACTCTCCCGATGGCCGAAACTGCACTTCCTATATATAATTCTTTACCTACGGACCATTCCGGAACTCCTTGTGACGTCCGGGATCTCATCCGGGACTCTGAACAACTTTCGGTATGCTGCATACTCATATCTCTACAACCCTAGCGTCACCGAACCTTAAGTGTGTAGACCCTACGGGTTCGGGAGACACGTAGACATGACCGAGATGGCTCTCCGGTCAATAACCAACAGCGGGATCTGGATACCCATGTTGGCTCCCACATGCTCCTCGATGATCTCATCAGATGAACCATGATGTCGAGGATTCAATCAACCCTGTATACAATTCCCTTTTTCAATCGGTACGTTACTTGCCCGAGACTCGATCGTCGGTATCCCAATACCTCGTTCAGTCTCGTTACCGGCAAGTCACTTTACTCGTACCGTAATGCATGATCCCGTGACCAAACACTTGGTCACTTTGAGCTCATTATGGTGATGCATTACCGAGTGGGCCCAGAGATACCTCTCCGTCATACGGACTGACAAATCCCAGTCTCGATCCGTGTCAACCCAACAGACACTTTCGGAGATACCTGTAGTGCACCTTTATAGTCACCCAGTTACGTTGTGACGTTTGGTACACCCAAAGCACTCCTACGGTATCCGGGAGTTACACGATCTCATGGTCTAAGGAAAAGATACTTGACATTGGAAAAAGCTCTAGCGAACGAACTACACGATCTTGTGCTATGCTTAGGATTGGGTCTTGTCCATCACATCATTCTCCTAATGATGTGATCCCGTTATCAACGACATCCAATGTCCATAGTCAGGAAACCATGACTATCTGTTGATCAACGAGCTAGTCAACTAGAGGCTTACAAGGGACATATTATGGTCTATGTATTCACACGTGTATTACGATTTCCGGATAATACAATTATAGCATGAATAAAGACAATTATCATGAACAAGGAAATATAATAATAATCCTTTTATTATTGCCTCTAGGGAATATTTCCAACACCCTCCCCAAGGACATCTCTAGAAGAAACTACCTTTCAGTTGACCTGGAAGGATTCCACTCGACGGACTCGAAGACACTCGACCATGAAGCCACTCACTCGACCGCCAGCAGATCTAGAGTCACTCTGGACACAAACGGTCTGTTATTAAGTAGTCTTTATGGTCATGATAACACTTTATGTAGGGCGTTACCAGTAACGCCCGGCCTTAATGTACTTTAAACCCTGCATAACTGAGGGCCGGAGGGGTCTGGCGGACTCTATATAAGCCATCCCCCTCCTCAGTGTAAAGGGTTCACACTCCTGTAACTCGTACGCATATAATCCAATCGACCGCCTCCGGGCTCCGAGACGTAGGGCTGTTACTTCCTCTGAGAAGGGCCTGAACTCGTAAATCTCTTGCGTATACAACTACTCCATAGCTAGGATCTTGCCTCTCCATACCTACCCCCTTTCTACTATTAGACTTAGAACCACGATAGTTGGCGCCCACCGTGTGGGGCAGGTGTCTTAGCGACTTATTGGAGAAGTTGCAATTTTTTTCTGATCGCCTTCACCATGGTTTCAGGCGGAGTTTTGGTCGAGGGCCGCGAGATCCGTCTCGGCGCGCTCACGTTCATCGCCGACGACTCTGCTTGGCTTCAGGAAGCTCCACTCGACATTGATGCGCTCCCAGTCCACGGAGTGACGCACTTTCGTGCATGTGTTCACGGCGTCCTCCTGCGGCAACCGTCGACCCAGTATCGGTCAGTCGTTGTGTCATCCTCCCTCCCTGCTTCCCGCCGGTGCAAGCGCTCCGGTTGGTCGAGGCTTCAGCGGTGGGTGAGACATGCGGTGGCCCGCCAGTCGGCCACCCCCTAGTCGCGGCAATCGAGCCCGACGAATCTCTCTATGGCTTATTCGACCTGTCGACTGGCTCCGCAGAGACTGCATCCGAGTGTGACAGCAGTGATCCAGCGGCGGAGGTTCTGATGGTCAATGGACCGCGCAGTCCTCCCGGCTTCCCCTGCGCCGACGGAGGTGACGGTGGAGGCGACCCAGCGCAGGTCCACAAAGAGTATCAACCCGAGCCACTCACGTCGCTGCAAAGGGAAGATCTTCGCCGCCGGAACATGGATGCACTGCATACTCCTATCGTTGGAGAAACCCCCGAGGCTCGCGCCTTAGAGTACGCGCGTTTGGCCAACCTGGCTGAGCACACTCGACTGGAGAACCTCCAGCGAGCACTCGATGAGCGTGCACGGCAACGGGTCCCGGACTGCAGTCGACGTTGGCTCTTTCCACCACCGACTCAGGTATATCGAACTCCGATTCAGAATTTAGCAGCTGCAGTCCATATAGCAGAGTCAATTCAACCTTCCCAGTCAGAGGCTGGCAGAGGCTTGATGCAGATCAGAGATTTGCTCCGGGCAGCAGGAGATCAAAATTCAGCCGTATCACAGTCGCGGAACAGGATTCACAGCAGATCCGTCGCTGCGAATACAATCCAGTCGGCCCATAGCCCTAGATCGCCCTCGAGGCGTGAGGGACGTGGAGGTCGGCGTGATCAGTATGATGACCGATTCGATCGAGACGATCGGCGTCGAGTGCCCACTCCACCCCCAAGAGGTGGGTCGTACGCCCTCGACAGCAAGATGACAGACGCCAGCACAGTGTTGGGCGAAGGGTTCCAGTCGACCCCAGAGAACCAGGCTTTGATGCGAGATCCATCATCGTTCAAGGTTTGGTCGATCAGAACAAAGCTCACCGGGAAGGCCATGACAAAGATGCGCCCACCAGCAGCAGAGTTCACGTCTCAGGACCAGAGTGTTTTAGCAGAGCCATCAGGGCCGCAGTGATTCCTCCCAATTTCAGGTTGGCGACTGGAGTCAGTAAGTTCACCGGCGAGTCCAAGCCCGACACTTGGCTTGAGGATTACCGAGTGGCTGTTCAGATTGGCGGCGGCAATGATGAGGTAGCCATGAAACACCTGCCTCTTATGTTGGAGGGCTCGGCCAGAGCATGGCTGAATCAGTTGGCGCCTAGCAGTATTTACACTTGGGAAGATCTTGCCCGAGTGTTTGTCAGAACATTTGAAGGAACTTGCAAGCGACCTGCTGGGTTGACAGAGCTGCAAGTTTGTGTGCAAAAGTCGAATGAGACTCTGAGGGACTACATCCAGAGGTGGATCACGTTGCACCATACGGTGGAAAATGTATCTGATCACCAGGCAGTCTGTGCCTTCAAGGAAGGCGTTAAGAACAAGGAGTTAAGTCTGAAATTCGGTCGGACCGGAGACATGACATTGAGTCGAATGATCAAAATTGCCAGCAAATATGCCAATGGTGAAGAAGAGGATCGACTCCGGAGTGGCAAGTACAAGCCAACCACTCATGAATCCGGGGGAGGGAACTCTAGTCGGAAACAGAAGTGGAAAGCCGAGCCAGCTGCTCGTGGAGAAGCCTTGGCCGTGACTCAAGGAAAGTTTAAGGGGAAGCCCAAAGGACCTTGGAACCCTAAGAAGGTGAAAGACAAGGAGGGAAATGAAGTGATGGATTTTCCATGCCACATCCACACGAAGAAAGATGAGGAGGGTAACTTCATTTACCCGAAGCATACCACTCGACAGTGTCGGCTTTTGATACAGCAATTCCAAGGGAAACAGCCCAAAGATAAGGAAAAGGAATCGGACAAAATTGAGGACAAGGGGGATAGCGATGAGGAATATCCCCAGGTGAATTCCACTCTGGTGATTTTTGCTGATGTTGAGAGCAAAAGTTGATTGAAAGTTATCAACCGAGAAGTGAATATGGTTGCTCAGGAGACTCCAAATTATCTGAAATGGTCTCAGACTGCCATCACCTTCGACCAGTCCGATCACCCGAGACACATAGCCACCCCTGGGAGGCAAGCTCTGATGGTCGACCCAGTCGTCGAAGGCACTCGACTGACTAAAGTGTTGATGGATGGTGGCAATAGCTTGAATATACTGTACGCAGAGACGCTGAAAGGGATGGGAATTCCGATGTCCAGACTCAGTACCAGCAACATGAGTTTCTACGGAGTCGTTCCTGGCAAGAAGGCTGCGTCACTCGGCCAGATTGCTCTTGATGTGGTTTTCGAAGATTCCAAACATTTCCGCAAGGAAAAATTGACATTTGAGGTTGTGGATTTCCAGAGTGCCTATCACGCTATTTTGGGCAGGCCAGCTTACGCACGTTTTGTGGCTCGACCATGTTACGTATACCTCAAATTGAAGATGCCTGGCCCCAAAGGTGTGATCACTGTTACTGGTAATCGCAAGAAGGCGGAAGAGTGCTTTCAGAAAGGCTCAAAGATCGTCGATGCTCAGATGGTAGCAGAAGAGTGGCAGGAATACCAGAAAAATGCAGACCCGAGTGATTTATTGCGAGCCAAGAAGCCCGCGACGGAGTCAGTGTTCCAGTCGTCGGGTGAGACGAAGCCCGTTCACATTCACCCGATCGACCCATGTGCTGCTCCGACTCATATCTCCACAACACTCGACTCCAAATAGGAAGAAGCGCTCATCCAGTTCCTCCGTGAGAACTGGGACATCTTTGCAAGGAAACCTTCCGACATGCCAGGTGTACCCAGAGGGCTGGCTGAGCAGCGTCTACGAGTCGACTCAAAGGCGAAACCTGTCAAGGAACATCTGTGGCGGTCCGCCGTCCAGAAGAGAAAAGCCATTGGCGAAAAGGTGGCTCGGCTCTTAGCAGCAGAGTTTATCCGAGAGATTTACCACTCCGAGTGGCTCGCCAATGTTGTCATGGTCCCCAAGAAGGACAAGTCACTTCGCATGTGCATTGACTTTAAACATATCAATCGGGCCTGCCCGAAAGATCATTTTCCTCTCCCCCGCATCGACCAAATAGTCGACTCGACTGCAGGATGTGAGCGACTGTCTTTCTTAGACGCCTATTCTAGGTACCATCAGATCCGTCTGTATGGACCCGATGAGATCAAAACAGCTTTCATCACCCCATTCGGGTGCTTCTGTTATGTCACCATGCCATTCGACCTCAAAAATGCCGGAGCCACGTTCATGAGGATGATTCAGAAGTGTTTGCTCACTCAAATCAGTCGGAATACGGAAGAGTACATGGATGAAATTGCGGTCAAGTCACGAAAAGGTTCCGACCTGCTGACTAACCTTGCTGAAATATTTGCCAACCTCAGGAGGTATGATATCAAGCTTAATCAATCAAAGTGCACATTCGGAGTTCCAGGTGGAAAATTACTCGGTTTTCTCGTTTCCGAACGAGGAACCAACGCAAATCCAGAGAAAGTGGGCACTATACTCCGAATGAAAAGACCTGTGCGTGTGCACGATGTTCAGAAGCTTACTAGTTGCTTGGCCGCTTTAAGTCGATTCATCTCTCGTCTCGGTGAAAAGGCATTGCCTCTTTACCGACTGATGAAGAAATGAGACAAGTTTGAGTGGACTCCTGAAGCTGATGCAGCGTTTGCAGAGCTAAAAGCCCTGCTTTCCACCCAGCCGGTGCTTGCTGCCCCGATCAGCAAAGAGCCTTTACTGCTTTACATTGCAGCCAGAGGACAAGTTGTCAGTACAGTACTTACGGTCGAGCGGGAAGAAGAAGGAAAAGCCTTTAAAGTTCAGCGCCCAGTATATTATATTTCTAAAGTTCTGACCCCGTCAAAGCAAAGATACCCTCATTATCAGAAGCTTGTATATGGGATCTATATGACCACGAAGAAAGTTGCTCACTACTTCTCTGACCATACCATCATAGTCGTCAGCGACGCGCCGTTGTCAGAGATTCTGCACAACATATATGCAACTGGTCGAGTGGCAAAATGGTCGATTGAACTCCTTCCCCTGGATATCCGATTTGAGGCAAAGAAAGCTATCAAGTCCCAAGCAATAGCAGATTTCCTCGCCAAGTGGACTGAACAACAACTGCCGAGTCAAGTTCACTCGGAGCACTAGACCATGTTCTTTGATGGCTCTAAGATGCTGAATGGTTCTGGTGCCGGGGTAGTGTTGGTTTCCCCCCGAGGAGACAAGCTCAGATATGTACTCCAGATTCACTTTGATTCCTCCAACAACGAAGCAGAATACGAAGCACTTTTGTATGGGCTGCATATGGCCATTTCACTCGGCGTCCGTCGCCTCATGGTCTACGGTGACTCGGATTTGGTGGTTAACCAAGTGATGAAGGAGTGGGACGTCAGAAGCCCAGCTATGACTGGTTACTGCAATGCAGTAAGAAAGCTGGAGAAGAAATTCGAGGGGTTAGAGCTTCATCATATACCCCGACTGAAGAATCAAGCAGCTGATGATTTGGCAAAGATAGGTTCCAAGAGAGAAGCCATTCCCAGTGGTGTGTTTTTGGAACATATGCACGTGCCGTCGGTTCAAGAGGACCCTTTCACTGAAGAAGCCCCGCAGCCAAAAAGTGCCACGGATCCGACTGAAGTCGAGGTCCCAGCCGTGGTCGACCTGATCATGGAAGTTTTGGTTATCACTCCCGACTAGACAGTGCCTTACATCGCATATATCCTAAGGAAAGAGCTCCCAGAGAATGAAGAAGAGGCTCGACAGATCGTCCGTCGATCCAAGGCCTTTACTGTCATGAAGGAACAGTTGTACAGAGAAAGCGCGACTGGAGCCAGTTAGAAGTGCATAATGCCGGAAGAGGGTCGGATAATTCTCAACGACATCCACTCGGGGACCTGTGGCCATCATGCGTCCTCTCGAACTATTGTGGCTAAAGCATACCGAGCGGGTTTTTACTGGCCCAGAGCAAATGAAATGGTGAAAGAGATAGTCGACAAGTGTGAAGGATGTCAGTTCTACTCCAATATGTCGCACAAGCCCGCCTCAGCCTTGAAGACCATTCCAATCGTCTGGCCCTTCGCTGTTTGGGGGTTAGATATGGTTGGGCCACTGAGAACTGGCAGGAGCGGCTTCACTCATGTACTGGTGGCAGTCGACAAGTTCACCAAGTGGATCGAAGCCAAGCCTATTAAAAATCTTGATGCCGGCACTGCCATCAGCTTCATCAGAGAATTAATATTCAGATATGGAGTTCCGCATAGCATCATCAATAATAATGGGTCGAACTTCGATTCCGACCAATTCAAAGCCTTCTGCGCTTCTCAAGGCACACGAGTCGACTACGCTTCAGTTGCCCACCCCCAGTCGAATGGACAAGCAGAAAGAGCCAATGGCCTAATTCTCAAAGGACTGAAACCCCGTTTGATGCGTGACCTCAAACACGCAGCAGGCGCATGGGTCGACGAACTTCCATTAGTTCTTTGGGGATTGAGGACTACTCCAAATCGGTCGACTGGGAGAACTCCATTCTTTCTGGTCTATGGAGCTGAAGCGGTTCTGCCGAGTGATCTGTTTCACAATGCACCGCGAGTCGAGCTCTACTCTGAACTTGAAGCAGAGCAAGCCCGGCAGGACGCAGTCGACCTTCTAGAAGAAGAAAGAGAGATGGCCATGGTCTGATCGACCATCAATCAGAAAGACTTGTGTCGATTCTACGCCAGAAATATGAAGAGTCGGGCCTTCCAAGAAGGAGACTTGGTCCGCCGAGTGGACCAACAGAAACCGCACAAACTTGCCCCTACTTGGGAAGGTCCTTTCATTGTCACCAAAGTTCTCCACAATGGAGCATACCGTCTTTACAATGTCGGTCGCCAGGTTGATGAGCCACAAGCTTGGAATGTGAACCTGCTCCGCCCCTTTTACACTTAAAGATTTCACTCGGATGAGTTGTAATAAAAGTACTCCTGTAGTTTGCTTATCAAAGACAAAAGTTTTATAATTTTCTCATTGATTGTTGTTGCTTTTGTTTATAAAAGAAATCCCCCAGTGGGTAGCTTAGCTTCCAATCCGTTTCGCCTAAGTTTGTAAAAAAAATCCTTGTCGAGTGGTGAGCCAGCCTCCCACTCGGGGGCTTAGCTGCGAATCCGTTTCGCCTAAGTGTTTAAAATCCTACCGAGTGGTGAGCCAGCCTCCCACTCGGAGGTTTAGCTACAGTCCAAGTACTCGCCTAAGTGTTTAAAATCCTACCGAGTGGTGAGCCAGCCTCCCACTCGGAGGCTTAGCTGCAGGCCAAGTACTCGCCTAAGTGTTTCAAATCCTACCGAGTGGTGAGCCAGCCTCCCACTCGGAGGCTTAGATGCAGGCCAAGTACTCGCCTAAGTGTTTAAAATCCTACCGAGTGGTGAGCCAGCCTCCCACTCGGGGGCTTAGCTGCAGTCCAGTACTCGCCTAAGTTTGAAAAATCCTGCCGAGTGGAGAGCAAACCTCCCACTCGGGGGCTTAGTTGCAGTCCAGTACTCGCCTAAGTGTTTAAAATCCTACCGAGTGGTGAGCCAGCCTCCCACTCGGGGGCTTAGCTGTAGTCCAGTACTCGCCTAAGTTTGAAAAATCCTACCGAGTGGAGAGCAAACCTCCCACTTGGGGGCTTAGCTGCAGTCCAGTACTCGCCTAAGTTTGAAAAATCCTACCGAGTGGAGAGCAAACCTCCCACTTGGGGGCTTAGCTGCAGTCCAGTACTCGCCTAAGTGTTTAAAATCCTACCGAGTGGTGAGCCAGCCTCCCACTTGGGGGCTTAGCTGCAGTCCAAGTACTCGCCTAAGTGTTTAAAATCCTACCGAGTGGTGAGCAATCCTCCCACTCGGGGGCTTAGCTGCAGTCCAGTACTCGCCTAAGTATTTAAAAATCCTACCGAGTGGAGAGCAAACCTCCCACTCGGGGGCTTAGCTACAGTCCAATACTCGCCTAAGTTTGAAAAATCCTACCGAGTGGAGAGAAAACCTCCCACTCAGAGGCTTAGTTGCAGTCGAAGTACTCGCCTAAGTGTTTAAAATCCTATCGAGTGGTGAGCCAGCTTCCCACTCAGAGGCTTAGCTGCAGTCCAAGTACTCGCCTAAGTGTTTAAAATCCTATCGAGTGGTGAGCAATCCTCCCACTCGGGGGCTTAGCTGCAGTCCAGTACTTGCCTAAGTTTGAAAAATCCTACCGAGTGGAGAGCAAACCTCCCACTCGGGGGCTTAGCTGCAGTCTAGTACTCGCCTAAGTTTGAAAAATCCTACCGAGTGGAGAGCAAACCTCCCACTCGGGGGCTTAGCTGCAGTCCAGTACCCGCCTAAGTATGACATTCGTTCCGCTCTGCAAGGATGACGAGGTGCAAGTCGACTGCTACCTTCCCCTTCAGAGCTCTGCCACAAATACAATGTGCGCTCCATCCCGATCTGCAAGGACGCAAGTCGACTACAATCTGTGCTTCATTCCTACCTGCAAGAGTGCACCACAAGCACTAGCATATATTCCGAGCGAAGAACAATGTTCGTTCGAAGACAAATGCAAACATATTCAACGGCAAACCCAAGTTTAGATAGCATCCTACGGATCCAGAAGTGCTCAGGCATCGAGCCTGTTAAAGTTTATCGGTTACAAAAACCACTTTGCATTCCGAGGCAAATTTAAGGCATCAAGCACAGGAGTTTTTTACTCCTCCGGTGGAGGACTAGAAGGCGCGACAAACTCGTCCAGGTCAATTCCATCTGCAATCCGAGTGGCAGCAGCAATGAAGGTCTCCATGAAAGATCGGAAGTCATGCTTCTTGGTATTGGCCACCTTGATAGACGCCAGCTTGTCCTCTTGCGCATCCTTGCAGTGAACACGGACCAGAGACAGAGCAACCTCAGCACCACACCTGGCAGAAGACTTCTTCCATTCATGCACTCGACCTGGAACGTCATTCAGTCGAGTCATTAAAGACTCGAGGTCATTATGAAGCGTCTCCCTTGGCCAGAGTGCCGTGTCGATCCGCGACACCGCAACCTTCAGTCGAGCGAGGTAGTCGACCACTCCAGCGACGCGAGATTCCAGTCGGAACACATTCATAGCAGCCTCGTCCTTCATAGGGGAGTTAATGGGGTCCAAGTTTGGCTCCAGTTGACTGGTCTCCTCCTCGAAGTTTTGGCAGAATTCTATAAGCACAGTTTGAAGTTAAGCCAACAGTTCTATGACGGGTCGACGATAACAAGTCAATCGGATAGAAAAGATTACCTTCAAGCATGAGGAATAGCTTCTTGGTGAGCCCTTCTAGATAAGACTCCAGATCGTTCTTCTTCCCCATCAATTTGCTAGCCTTGTCACTCGGGGCTATGTTGTCATTCTTCAGTCGACTGACCTCATTGTTGGCCGTGTCGAGAGCATCTTTCAGATTGGTATTCTCCTCTTCAAGTTTGCTGATTGAAGCCAGCTTTTCTTCCGCGAGTTTCGTCTTGTCCGAAGCCCCTTTCTGCGCCTCACCGAGGTCAAGGTCCTTCTTCTTCAGAGCATCCTTCAGTTTATCTGCAAAATGACAGTGAGATCAGACTCAGGAATGGACAAAAAATAAGGGCAGTCGTCAAGGTTCTCACCAAACATACCTTTTGCCTCCTCCTTCGCCTTCATGAAGTTCTCCTGGACAAGCTACAGATCAAGTTCGAGCTGGATATGCTTGTTCTCCAACTCAGTATAACGAGCCACAAGCTCGCAAGATTTCTGCGAAAGAGCAGTCGACAGACATCAAAGATAGGTCACTTTCGAGTGACTAAGAGAAAAATCGTAGCATTTCTAAGACTACAGCCGAATCAAAATATTCATCTGTAGTCTCGGGGACTACACCCAGTGGGTGCACTCAGCGTGCCCCCACTGGTTCTACCAGCTCGGATCGATCAGTCGACCAAAAGAGACAAAAAGGTTATGATCATAAATCATAGCTAACTGCCAGCAGTCACCCACAGTTTAAAAAAAGTTCTTCAGACAATAGTCGATTGCCAGCAGTCGACCACGGTCTCGAGGACTACACCAGTGGGTGCACTCAGCGTGCCCCCACTGGTTCCATGATTCCATTCGAACAGACCGAGTGGAGAAAGTAAAGAGAAAAAGTTCAAGGTATAAAGACTATAGTCGACTGCCAGCAGTCCACCATAGTCTCGGGGACTACACCAGTGGGTGCACTCAGTGTGCCCCCACCAATCCAAATATTCAATCGACACACCCAGTGGGTGTACAAATACTAAGATCTTCAGAAAGAAAAGTTTTCAGGTACCATATCCTAACAGAACAAGCGGTGATCAGCTAACCTGGACATTGCTCTGAAGGGCTGAGCTTGCATCATAAGCTGCTTGGCTGGCGTCTTGGATCGCTTTCACCTGCTCCATCATGACCCCCGCCTGGCGTATAGCTTCCTTGGCAGCACCTGCTTGGTCCTCTGGGACGTGGCGTGTGGAGAAGAGGGAAGGCGGATCAGCACTCGACGACGAATGGCGGGCACTCGACAGCGGCACCGCAAAGGACACGGTAGCCCGAGTGATGTTGCCTCCCTCCGGAACCAGCGTCTCAGGTGCTGATACAACCTGAGCAGTCTTGTCGGCAGACGCCTTCCTGTTCCTCCTTTGCCTCAGCGGCTCCTCATCATCATCATCGGGGAGATCAATGACATGAGGTGGGGCTACAAGAAAGATTCAAAGTTAAAAATGAAGATCCAATCGACTTAAAGCGAAACCACAGATATCATACCAAGGTTGGAGGTAGCAGCATCTTCCATTTCATGGTCCTCGTTCCTAGCTGTGGTCTCGGAGGTAGCAGCACTGCAGATCCCAGAAATCAGTCGGTTAGCTGACGAGTTGACCAAGGGTTTACTCATGCCAAACAAGAAAACACAAGTTCTACTATTACCGGAAATAGTGGGAATCGCCATCCTCATCTTCAGCAGGGCCTTCGTCAGCTTTGACGACGTCGCTCAGGGTTTCTTTGGCGCTTTCTCAGTCGGCGCCGGAGAGGTCGTCCAAGGGCGTTTAGTCGACTGCCCAGCAGGCGTAGTCTCTTTGCCACGCTCGACTGCGGGGTCATGGGCGAGCTTGGATCGCCTTTCAGTACGGGGAGGCTCGGCTTCCTTCTCCTCTTCCTCCTCCTTTTCCTCACCAGAGTCGGCATCTTCTTCATCCTCCTCACCATCGGATTCCCACTCCTCCTGACTTTCACCCCCGCTCCCTTCCTCCTCCTCGGTCCGTTGGGCATCGAGTACATCTCGGTAGTGACCTGGAGGACAACAAACAAGACAAAAGTCAGTCGACTGAATGGCAGCAAAACAGAATGAAGGAAACAGGATCATGGTCGGAGATACCTTGTCTGGTTCGTAGGACTAGTCGAGTGGCGGGATCCTCCTGGCTCCACAGGGGTTATCTTTGTTCCCTGTGATGGCAATCATCCACCTCTCCAGTGTGGCATCGTCGACCTCCTCCGGGTGGACCGTAGTGGTGTCTTCAGTACCAGAGTACATCCACATCGGATGGCCTCGATATTGAAGTGGCTGAATGCGCCGTCGAGGGAAAACCTCCAGAAGATCCATGCCAGTCACC
Organism: Triticum timopheevii; assembly: GCA_963921465.1. Classification (NCBI taxonomy): domain Eukaryota; kingdom Viridiplantae; phylum Streptophyta; class Magnoliopsida; order Poales; family Poaceae; genus Triticum; species Triticum timopheevii. The sequence continues at coordinate 53,111,971 of OY997266.1, forward strand.
CCGTCACGGATGAGCTGGACTACACGCTCTACCAACACCTTAACCCGAGCCTTCTCCTCCGGGACCACCTTCAGAGAGGACGGCTTGTTCACTCGCTCCATGGAGAAAGGAGGGAGTCCAGTCGACTGCCCTGGCGTCGGCTGGTCTTGGCAGTAGAACCAGGTCGACTGCCACCCTCGGACTGACTCGGGAAGGATCATGGCTGGAAAAGCACTTTTACTCCTCATTTGAACCCCAAGACCCCCACACATCTGGATTACTTGGGTTTTCTCGTCACTCGGATTAGCCTTTTTCACCGTCTGAGAGCGACAGGTGAAAATGTGTTTGAAAAGGCCCCAATGCGGCCGACAATCCAAGAAGTTCTGACACAAGGACACGAAAGCGGCGAGATAGACAATAGAGTTGGGGGTGAAGTGGTGGAGTTGTGCCCCAAAAAAGTTCAGAAATCCTCGAAAGAAAGGGTTGGGCGGCAAAGAAAATCCGCGGTCAACATGGGTGGCCAAGAGGACGCACTCACCCTCCTGAGGCTGCGGTTGCCACTCCTTCCCCGGGAGCCTCGCTGATCCATGAGGGATCAGTCCTTCATTGGCCAGGTCGTCGAGGTCCTTCTGACGGAAAATCAAGCGGATCCATTCGCCCTGTTTCCAGCCCTGCGGCAGGCCAGCCGTTGACGAGGATCCGCCCCGACTGGTCGTCTTTCCCTTCGCCTTCGCCGTCGCCTTCTTCGCCCGCTCCAAAGCCGCCGTCTTCTCCTTCACCATCGTCGCCGGCGAAGCGCGCAAGGAGCAGTAGTGCGGAGATGGAGGCGAGCGCAGCGGCCGAGTTTGAGGAAGAGGGAAAGGGGAATGAGGACGCACTGCTCAAAAAATCCCCGTCCGGCGCCTTATATGGGTCCCCGGACGATCCTGTCAAATCCCGCAACAGTCGCGCGCGCGATACGTGGCGAAAAAGGTGGCGCGAAGATCGAGGCGTCCCTGCCTTATCCCATCCGAGTACCGCGGTCTCCTCCGCCTCGCGCGCTTTCCGAAATTCAGATCCCACTAAATCCGCGAACGACAGAACAACTTGTCAGACCGGAGATTTCCTCCGATCCGTTGCTCGGAAATCTTCAAGTAAAGAAACATCACTCGACCAATACAAAGAATGGATCAAGGCGACTAAAAAATAAGTTGGTGCCGTCACCTAAGGTCATTGATCCAGAACAAGATGTACTCATAGCACAAAAGATGGGTCGGAAGAATTCTCAACTCCTTCCTCACTCAAACCTCGATCCATTCGGGGGCTAATGATGAAGCCATGTACCTAGGGTAGGGTCATGGACCTATCCAAGGTACCCTCCCCAAGGACATCTCTAGAAGAAACTACCTTTCAGTCGACCTGGAAGGATTCCACTCGACGGACTCGAAGACACTCGACCATGAAGCCACTCACTCGACCGCCAGGACATCTAGAGTCACTCTGCACACAAACGGTCTGTTATTAAGTAGTCTTTATGGTCATGATAGCACTTCATGTAGGGCGTTACCAGTAACGCCCAGCCTTAATGTACTTTAAACCCTGCATAACTGAGGGCCGGAGGGGTCTGCCGGACTCTATATAAGCCACCCCCCTCCTCAGTGTAAAGGGTTCGCACCCCTGTAACTCATACGCATATAATCCAGTCGACCGCCTCCGGGCTCCGATACGTAGGGTTGTTACTTCCTCCGAGAAGGGTCTGAACTCGTAAATCTCTTGCGTATACAACTACTACATAGCTAGGATCTTGCCTCTCCATACCTACCCCCTTTCTACTGTCAGACTTAGAACCACGACAGTACTCTCCTCCGTTGTTCTATAAAAAACATTCTTTGGTTAATTATATTTTTTATTAATATATCATATGATTTTATGTACGTACTTTTGCGTTAAATTATTTTAAATAGTTTGTCTCATTTCACCGGTATTCTCTAGTTTCTTTTTATGTTCCCTTTTTCGAGAGTATGATGCATCTTTATAGACACTGAAGTTGCACACAACTAAAGTTGTACATATAAACAGACTGCTCGTTAGGCGTTTTATTGCTTTTTAATTGTTGTTCTAGGTCTTTATTCATTTTTTCCTTGTTATGTTTCATTTTGTCTTTCCTTCTCATTTTTTTTCATCCTCAATTTATTTTTCTTCCACTTCATATGTTTGGCATTTCTCATGGACGAACGCCTCGGCTGAAACTTATTTCATGTTGATGAATACATTCAAACACATAGATGAATGCCTCGGCTGAAGAACTTTAGAATATTTTGTTTCATAGTCATTAAATATTGTTTTGAATATCAAAAAAGGGTGAAAACCGTTTTTTGCAGGATCTATACAATTGATTGTTTGGTATATATATATATATATATATATATATATATATATATATATATATATATATCACTACATGTAGAAGGAAGCATTTTAGGGATGGTGAACCATCCCAGTCGTCAAATTACAATCTCACACGGAACCAAGCCCATCAACCACGGCGCCAGCCTCCTCCTCCTGCCTGGGGTTGGCCGAGTAGTCCCTCCACTTCAACCAGGGATTGTCAGCCTTGAGCTTCTCGGTGTGGGCGTTGTACTCATCCCTGATCCTGACCAGGAACGTCTCGGCATCTTCGTCGTCCGAGTCGACCTCTTCGTCCGAGTCGCAGTCCGAGTACTCCACATCGGACCACGTCGGCTTGGTCAGCACCAACTTGACCTGCACCGCCTCCTGGGCCTTGACGGTGACCGGCGCCTCCTCCTCCTCCTCCACCGCCATGGCCTTGACGGTGACCTCGCCGCCATCCTCCTCCGCCTTCCTCTTGGAGCCGCACACCGCCTTGACGATCGACAACGCCTCCTCCGTCCTGGCCCTGACGAGCGCCTCCGCCTGGAGCGATGGGATGAAGGGAACGCCCTCGAAGCCGGCGGCCGTCGGCGTCTTCTGGACGAACATCTCGCCGAATCTCTCCTCTCCTGGTTGGTTAGGGTTTCGTGGATTGGGGATTTCTCTCGCTCGCTGGATTGGATCTCAGGGAAAACACGACGCGAAGGAGGCCGCGGCTGGAGTATATATATATATATATATATATATATATATATATATAGTAACGCTAAACTAAGCGTGAGTGTAGAATAGCTTATTCTACACCCCAGTAATGGTACATACAAAATATAGTAACGCACTATGTAAAATATAGTAATTTTTGTAAAAATGTAGTAAATTCCAAACTTGGGTGATAAAAATTTTATTTTCCGAATTACTACATTTCGTACACCGTTTTACTAGATTTTGTATATAGCGTTACTAGGGGGTGTAGAATAAGCTATTCTACACTCACGCTTAGAATAGCGTTACCCTATATATATATATATATATATATATATATATATATATATATATATATATATATATATATATATATATATATATATATATATATATATGTCCAGGCCAACAACCCTAACCAACCTCGGGTCGGACTCGGGCCTCTTCCATCATACGAGTTCATTGGGCTGGGCTGGGCCCCACCATTTCTTTCTTTCTTCCTACTAGCCAGTTGGGAAAACGAAATCTACAACCGCTAAGAACACACACGCATGAATTTTCAAAGAATGTTCATGGTTTTAAAAAAACATTGGGTCCAAAAAATGTTCTTCAATTCAAAATAATGTTCCCAAATATCCACGAACAAAAATTGCATGAATTTGTTATTAAAAATCATGATTTTAAAAACTATTTGTGAGTTCAAAATAATGTTCCCAAATTTCTAAAATATATTACCGAATTAAATACATATGAGTTTTCAAAAAAAAAGTTCACAATTTTGAAAAATAGTTGTGAATCCAAAAAGATGTCCGTGAATTCAAAATAATGTTCCCAAATTTCTCAAATATATTCCCGAATAAAAGACACACCAATGATTTTGTAAAATATTTTTGAATCCAAAAAAATGTTCGTGAATTCAAAAAAAGTTCAATAATTATTTACGAATTAAAGACACACAAATTTTCAAAAGGTTCGTGATTTTGTAAAATATTTGTAAATCCAAAGAAATGTGCACAAATTTTAAAATGTTCATGAATGAGCTTAAAAAAATATTCATGAATTCTAAAATAAAAATAAATAGACCAGGAGAAAACTTTTAAAATCAGCAAAGAAAAATGAGGAAAACAAATTGCTGGAGGGATGGTTCTATAATCAAACCTTCCCAAAACAGAAGGGACAAAGAATAGTGGGCCCATCTACAAATGCCTAGGAGGGTATGAATGTGGTCGCTATCCAGAGACCCACGGGCGGAATAGGAAATCCCACTGACTCTGTACCAGGACTTTCCAATAAAAAAAGGAAAAAAAAGACTACAACTTGTAAGTTGTCAAGTGTAAAAAAGCACTTGGTCTCCACCACTAAGTGCAACATTCAACTTCGTTCCAGTGCCACCATCTCATTCGCACGTGAGGCTTGAGAAGTCGCTTAGGACGGTGCGGCTGATCCATGACAGTGCTTCATTGACGCAGTGCTACACACCTTGGATGCATGCAGAATGTTCTAACTATTGTTGATGCACCGCTCATCAGACATATGAGCATGAGCTCCAAACCTAACGCGAGACGACAGAGTCATGTGATGATGGAGCACACTGAGATTGGATGAGTTTACGAAGGCTACGTAGCCGATCTGGATGGCACAAGAAAATCTATATATGAGGGGGCTCTTCAGAATTCTTTACCGCCGCATTACTTCGTAACCAATTTTTGAACGAGCTAAAAGAAGATTAAGAAGGTAGGATGGGAGTTAGGGGTAGTTTCAAATTAAGTGGGTGTGGTCTCATAAAGACCAATGTGTTGATTTCGTATCTGAGATGGGAAGTCCCAGTAAATTAGGTCAGATGACACTCGTACCACACTAGTAATGAAAGCTCCATTTAGCAACAAAAAAAAGTAATATGCGAATGTGACTTGCCTTTCGTGAAAAACTACCCAGACCAGTAAGTTAGCTCCTTGCATTTTTCATCTGTGGTGCGGGTGGCTGATTAGGGTCGATGTCTCCCAGTAATCCAGGAACGTAGCAGAAATTCAAAAAATTTCCTACGTGTCACCAAGATCTATCTATGGAGAAACCAGCAACGAGGGGAAGGAGAGTGCATCTACATACCCTTGTAGATCGCTAAGAGGAAGCGTTCAAGAGAACGGGGTTGAAGGAGTCGTACTCGTCGTGATCCAAATCACCGGAGATCCTAGTGCCGAACGGACGGCGCCTCCGCGTTCAATACACGTACAGCCCAGTGACGTCTCCCATGCCTTGATCCAGCAAGGAGAGAGGGAGAGGTTGAGGAAGACTCTGTCCAGCAGCAGCACAACGGCGTGGTGGTGGTGGAGGAGCGTGGCAATCCTGCAGGGCTTCGCCAAGCACCGCGGGAGAAGAGGAGAAAGAGAGGTAGGGCTGCGCCAAGAGGGAGAGGTTCTCGTGTGTTGGGCAGCCCCTAGACCTCAACTATATATAGGGGGAGGGGAGGGGGCTGCGCCCCCTCTAGGGTTCCCACCCCAAGGGTGCGGCAGCCCCAGATCCCATCTAGGGAGGCGGCCAAGGGGGGAGAGGGAGGAAACTTGCCCCCAAGTTAGGTGGAAGCACCCCCTCCCCAAACCCTAGGCGACTTGGGCCCTTGTGGGGGGCACACCAGCCCACCTGGGGCTGGTCCCCTCCCACACTTGGCCCATGCAGCCCTCCGGGGCCGGTGGCCCCACTTGGTTGACCCCCGGGACCCTCCCGGTGGTCCCGGTACGTTACCGATAAAACCCGAAACTTTTCCGGTGACCAAAACAGGACTTCCCATATATAAATCTTTACCTCCGGACCATTCCGGAACTCCTCCTGACGTCCGGGATCTCATCCGGGACTCCGAACAACATTCGGTAACCACATACAAACTTCCTTTATAACCCTAGCGTCATCGAACCTTAAGTGTGTAGACCCTACGGGTTCGGGAACCATGCAGACATGACCAAGACGTTCTCCAGTCAATAACCAACAGCGGGATCTGGATACCCATGTTGGCTCCCACATGTTCCACGATGATCTCATCGGATGAACCACGATGTCAAGGACTCAATCGATCCCGTATACAATTCCCTTTGTCTAGCGGTATTGTACTTGCCCGAGATTCGATCGTCGGTATACCGATACCTTGTTCAATCTCGTTACCGGCAAGTCTCTTTACTCGTTCCCTAACACATCATCCCGTGATCAACCCCTTGGTCACATTGTGCACATTATGATGATGTCCTACCGAGTGGGCCCAGAGATACCTCTCCGTTACACGGAGTGACAAATCCCAGTCTCAATTCGTGCCAACCCAACAGACACTTTCGGACATCCCTGTAGTGCACCTTTATAGTCACCCAGTTACGTTGTGACGTTTGCTACACCCAAAGCATTCCTACGGTATCCGGGAGTTGCACAATCTCATGGTCTAAGGAAAAGATACTTGACATTAGAAAAGCTTTAGCATACGAACTATGATCTTTGTGCTAGGCTTAGGATTGGGTCTTGTCCATCACATCATTCTCCTAATGATGTGATCCCGTTATCAATGACATCCAATGTCCATGGTCAGAAAACCGTAACCATTTATTGATCAACGAGCTAGTCAATTAGAGGCTTACTAGGTACATGGTGTTGTCTATGTATCCACACATGTATCTGAGTTTCCTATCAATACAATTATAGCATGGATAATAAACGATTATCATGAACAAGGAAATATAATAATAACTAATTTATTATTGCCTCTAGGGCATATTTCCAACAGTCTCCCACTTGCACTAGAGTCAATAATCTAGTTCACATCGCCATGTGATTAACACTCACACGTCACATCGCCATGTGACCAACATCCAAAGGGTTTACTAGTGTCATTAAACTAGTTCACATCATCATGTGATTAAGACTCAATGAGTTCTGGGGTTTGATCATGTTTTGCTTGTGAGAGAAGTTTTAGTCAACGGGTCTGCAACATTCGGATCCGTATGTACTTCGCAAATCTCTAGGTCATATTGTAAATGCTGCTTCCACGCTCCACTTGGAGCTATTCCAAATGGTTGTTCCACTATACGTATCCGGTTTGCTACTCAGAGTCATTCGGATAGGTGTTAAAGCTTGCATCGATGCAACTCTTTACGTCGAACCGTTTATCACCTCCATAATCGAGAAACATATCCTTATTCCTCTAAGGATAATTTTGACCGCTATCTGGTGATCCACTCCTTTATCACCTTTGTACCCTCTTGCCAGATATGTAGCAAGGCACACATCAGGTGTGGTACATAGCATAGCATACTGTAGAGCCTACGTCTAAAGCATAGGGGACGACCTTCGTCCTTTCTCTCTTTTCTTCTGCCGTGGTCGAGCTTTAAGTCTTAACTTCATACCTTACAACTCAGGCAAGAACTCCTTCATTGACTGATCCATCTTGAACACCTTCAAGATCATGTTAAGGTATATGCTCATTTGAAAGTACCATTTAGCATTTTGATCTATCCTCATAGATCTTGATGCTCAATGTTCAAGTAGCTTAATCCAGGTTTTCTATTGAAAAACACCTTTCAAATAACCCTATATGCTTTCCAGAAATTCTACATCATTTCTGATCAACAATATGTCAACAACATATACTCATCAGAAATTCTATAGTGCTCCCACTCACTTCTTTGGAAATACAAGTTTCTCATAAACTTTGTACAAACCCAAAATCTTTGATCATCTCATTAAAGTGTACATTCCAACTCCGAGATGCTTACTCCAGTCCTTAGAAGGATTGCTGGAGCTTTGCATACCTTTTAGCATCCTTAGGATCGACAAAACCTTTCTGATAGTATCGCATACAACCTTTCCTTACGAAAACTGGTAAGGAAACTCGTTTTTGACATCCATCTGCCAGATTTCATAAATGCAGCTAATGCTAACATGATTCCGACGGACTTTAAGCATCGCTACAGATGAGAAAATCTCATCGTAGTCAACTCCTTGAACTTGTGAAAAACTCTTCGTCACAAGTCGAGCTTCATAGATGGTGACATTACCATCCACGTCCGTCTTCTTCTTAAAGATCCATTTATCTCAATGGCTTGCCGATGATTGGGCAAGTCCACCAAAGTCCATGCTTTGTTCTGATACATGGATCCTATCTCGGATTTCATGGCTTCTAACCATTTGTCGGAATTTGGGCCCACCATCGCTTCTCCATAGCTCATAGGTTCATTGTTGTCTAGCAACATAACCTTCAAGACAGGGTCACCGTACCACTCCGAAGCAGTAAGCGTCCTTGTCGTCCTACGAGGTTCGGTAGTGACTTGATCTGAAGCTTCATGATCACTATCATAAGCTTCTACATCAATTGGTGTAGGCGCCACAGGAACAACTTCCTGTGCCCTGCTACACACTAGTTGAAGTGACGGTTCAATAACCTCATCAAGTCTCCACCATCCTCCCACTCAATAATTTCGAGAGAAACTTTTCCTCGAGAAAGGACCCGTTTCTAGAAACAATCACTCTTGCTTCCGGATCTGAATTAGGAGGTATACCCAACTGTTTTGGGTGTCCTATGAAGATGCATTTTATCCGCTTTGGGTTCGAGCTTATCAACCTGAAACTTTTTCACATAAGCATCGCAGCCCCAAACTTTTAAGAAACGACAACTTAGGTTTCTCCAAACCATAGTTCAAACGGTGTCGTCTCAACGGAATTACGTGGTGCCCTATTAAAGTGAGTGTGGTTGTCTCTAATGCCTAACCCATGAACGATATTGGTAATTCGATAAGAGACATCATGGTATGCACCATATCCAATAGGGTGCAACTATGATGTTCAGACACACCATCACACTATGGTGTTCCAGGCGGTATTAATTGTGAAACAATTTCCACAATGTCTTAATAGCGTGCCAAAGCTCGTAACTCGGATACTCATCTCTATGATCATATCATAGACATTTTATCCTCTTGTCACGATGATCCTCAACTTCACTCTAAAATTACTTGACCATTCAATAATTCAGACTTGTGTTTCATCAAGTAAATATACTCAGTATCTACTCAAATCATCCGTGAAGTAAGAACATAACGATATCCACTGCGTGCCTTAGCACTTATTGGACTGCACACATCAAAATGTATTACTTCCAAAAAGTTGCTATCTTGTTCCACCTTACTGAAAACGAGGCTTTTCAATCATCTTGCCCATGTGGTATGATTTGCATATCTCAAGTGATTCAAAATCAAGTGAGTCCAAACGATCCATCTGCATGGAGTTTCTTCATGCGTATACACCAATAGACATGGTTCGCATGTCTCAAACTTTTCAAAAAACGAGTGATTCCAAAGATCCATCAACATGGAGCTTCTTCATGCGTTTTATACCAATATGACTTATATGGCAGTGCCACAAGTAAGTGGTACTATCATTACTATCTTATATCTTTTGGCATGAAAATGTGTATCACTACGATCGAGATTCAATAAACCATTCCTTTAGGTGCAAGACCATCGAAGGTATTATTCAAATAAATAGAGTAACGATTATTCTCCTTAAAATGAATAACCGTATTGCGATAGACACAATCCAATCATGTCTATGCTCAACATAAACACCAAATGATAATTATTCAGGTTTAATACTAATCTTGATGGTAGAGGGAGCGTGCGATGCTTGATCACATCAAGATTGGAAAACACTTCCAACACATATCATCAGCTCACCTTTAGCTAGTCTCCGTTTATTCCGTAGCCTTTTATTTCGAGTTACTAACACTTAGCAACCGAACCGGTATCTAATACCCTGGTGCTACTAGGAGTACTAGTAAAGTACACATTAACATAATGTATATCCAATATACTTCTATTGACCTTGCGAGCCTTCTCATCTACCAAGTATCTAGGGTAATTCTGCTCCAGTGGCTGTTCCCCTTATTACAGAAGCACTTAGTCTCGGGTTTGGATTCAACCTTGGGTTTCTTCACTAGAGCAGCAGCTGATTTGCCATTTCATGAAGTATCCCTTCTTACCCTTGCCCTTCTTGAAACTAGTGGTTTCACCAACCATCAACAATTGATGCTCCTTCTTGATTTCTACTTTCGCGGTGTCAAACATCGCGAATACCTCAAGGATCATCATATCTATCCCTGATATGTTATAGTTCATCACGAAGCTCTAGCAGCTTGGTGGCAATGACTTTGGAGAAACATCACTATCTCATCTGGAAGATCAACTCCCACTCGATTCAAGTGATTGTTGCACTCAGACAATCTGAGCACAAGCTCAACGATTGAGCTTTTCTCCCTTAGTTTGCAGGCTAAGAAAATCGTCGGAGGTCTTATACCTCTTGACGTGGGCACGAGCCTGAAATCCCAATTTCAGCCCTCGAAATATCTCATATGTTCCGCGACGTTTCGAAAAATGTATTTGGTGCCTCAACTCTAAACCGTTTAACTGAACTATCACGTAGTTATCGAAATGTGTATGTCCGATGTTCGCAACATCCACAAACGACGTTTGGGGTTCAGCACACTGAGTGGTGCATTAAGGACATAAGCTTTCTACTGTCCGCATAATCGCTACTGTCAACTTTCAACTATATTTTCTCTAGGAACATATCTAAACAGTGGAACTAAAGCGCGAGCTTACGACATAATTTGCAAAGATCTTTTGACTATGTTCAGGATAATTAAGTTCATCTTATGAACTCCCACTCAGATAGACATCCCTCTAGTTATCTAAGTGATTACATGATCCGAGTCAACTAGGCCGTGTCCGATCATCACGTGAGACGGACTAGTCATCATCGGTGAACATCTTCATGTTGATTGTATCTACTATACGACTCATGCTCGACCTTTCGGTCTCTTGTGTTCCGAGGCCATGTCTGTACATGCTAGGCTCGTCAAGTTAACCTAAGTGTTTCGCGTGTGTAAATCTGGCTTACACCCGTTGTATGTGAACGTAAGAATCTATCACACCCAATCATCACGTGGTGCTTCGAAACGATGAACTTTCGCAACGGTGCACAGTTAGGGGGAACACTTTCTTGAAATTTTAATGAGGGATCATCTTATTTACTACCGTCGTTCTAAGCAAATAAGATGCATCAACATGATAAACATCACATGCAATCAAATAGTGACATGGTATGGACAATATCATTTTGCTCCTTTTGATCTCCATCTTCGGGGCTCCATGATCATCATCGTCACCGGCATGACACCATGATCTCCATCATCGTGTCTTCATGAAGTTGTCTCGCCAACTATTACTTCTACTACTATGGCTACCGGTTAGCAATAAAGTAAAGTAATTACATGGCGTTGTTTAATGACACACAGGTCATACAATAAATTAAGACAACCCCTATGGCTCCTGTCGGTTGTCATACTCATCGACATGCAAGTCGTGATTCCTATTACAAGAACATGATCAATCTCATACATCACATATCATTCATCACATACTTCTTGGCCATATCACATCACATAGCATACCCTGCAAAAATAAGTTAGACGTCCTCTAATTGTTGTTTGCATGTTTTACGTGGCTGCTATGGGTTTCTAGCAAGAATGTTTCTTACCTACGCAAAACCACAACGTGATATGCCAATTGCTATTTACTCTTCATAAGGACCCTTTTCATCGAATCCGTTCCGACTAAAGTGGGAGAGACTGGCACCCGCTAGCCACCTTATGCACCAAGTGCATGTCAGTAGGTGGAACCTGTCTCACGTAAGTGTACGTGTAAGGTCGGTCCGGGCCGCTTCATCCCACAATGCCGTCGAAACAAGATTGGACTAGTAACGGTAAGCATATTGAACAAAATCAACGCCCACAACTACTTTGTGTTCTACTCGTGCAAAGAATCTACGCAATAGACCTAGCTCATGATGCCACTGTTGGGGAACGTAGCAAAAATTCAAAAAATTTCCTACGGGTCACCAAGATCTATCTATGGAGAAACCAGCAACGAGGGGAAGGAGAGTGCATCTACATACCCTTGTAGATCGCTAAGCGAAAGCGTTCAAGAGAACGGGGTTGAAGGAGTCGTACTCGTCGTGATCCAAATCACCGGAGATCCTAGTGCCGAACGGACGGCACCTCCGCGTTCAACACACGTACAACCCGGTGACGTCTCCCATGCCTTGATCCAGCAAGGAGAGAGGGAGAGGTTGAGGAAGACTCTGTCCAGCAGCAGCACAACAGCGTGGTGGTGGTGGAGGAGCGTGGCAATCCTGCAGGGCTTCGTCAAGCACCGCGGGAGAAGTGGAGAAAGAGAGGTAGGGCTGCGCCAAGAGGGAGAGGTTCTCGTGTGTTGGGCAGCCCCTAGACCTCAACTATATATAGGGGGAGGGGAGCGGGCTGCGCCCCCTCTAGGGTTCCCACACCAAGGGTGCGGCAGCCCCAGATCCCATCTAGGGAGGCGGCCAAGGGGGGAGAGGGGGGAAACTTGCCCCCCAAGTTAGGTGGAAGCACCCCCTCCCCAAACCCTAGGCGCCTTGGGCCCTTGTGGGGGGCACACCAGCCCACCTGGGGCTGGTCCCCTCCCACACTTGGCCCATGCAGCCCTCCGGGGCCGGTGGCCCCACTTGGTGGACCCCCGGGACCCTCCCGGTGGTCCCGGTACGTTACCGATAAAACCCGAAACTTTTCCGGTGACCAAAACAGGACTTCCCATATATAAATCTTTACCTCCGGACCATTCCGAAACTCCTCGTGACGTCCGGGATCTCATCCGGGACTCCGAACAACATTCGGTAACCACATACAAACTTCCTTTATAACCCTAGCGTCATCGAACCTTAAGTCTGTAGACCCTACGGGTTCGGGAACCATGTAGACATGACCGAGACGTTCTCCAGTCAATAACCAACAGCGGGATCTGGATACCCATGTTGGCTCCCACATGTTCCACGATGATCTCATCGGATGAACCACGATGTCAAGGACTCAATCGATCCCGTATACAATTCCCTTTGTCTAGCGGTATTGTACTTGCCCGAGATTCGATCGTCGGTATACCGATACCTTATTCAATCTCGTTACCGGCAAGTCACTTTACTCGTTCCGTAACACATCATCCCATGATCAACCCTTGGTCACATTGTGCACATTATGATGATGTCCTACCGAGTGGGCCCAGAGATACCTCTCCATTATACGGAGTGACAAATCCCAGTCTTGATTCGTGCCAACCCAACAGACACTTTCGGACATACCTGTAGTGCACCTTTGTAGTCACCCAGTTACGTTGTGACATTTGGTACACCCAAAGCATTCCTACGGTATCCGGGAGTTGCACAATCTCATGGTCCAAGGAAAAGATACTTGATATTAGAAAAGCTTTAGCATACAAACTACGATCTTTGTGCTAGGCTTAGGATTGGGTCTTGTCCATCACATCATTCTCCTAATGATGTGATCCCGTTATCAATGATATCCAATGTACATGGTCAGGAAACCGTAACCATCTATTGATCAACGAGCTAGTCAATTAGAGGCTTACTAGGGACATGGTGTTGTCTATGTATCCACACATGTATCTGAGTTTCCTATCAATACAATTATAGCATGGATAATAAACGATTATCATGAACAAGGAAATATAATAATAACTAATTTATTATTGCCTCTAGGGCATATTTCCAACAGAGGGTAGCCACCCCTCTTGGTCTTATCCTTATGGGGGTCCGCGTCATCTTCTTCCTTTCTCCTTTAATTCTTTGTACTTCCTCTTTCCATCTATATAGGGCCTAATGCGTTTTTTATGACCGCCTTTGACTATTGATAAGATTAATAATACATGAGAAGTATAATGTAAAAATTATATCGTTGGAAACTCCTTTCACGTATGAATTTGATGGCATGCTTTGTGTAACTTGCATGTCATATATTATTGCTCTAACATTTGATTAAAGTGAGCCTCAAAAAACACATTAGGCCCTATATAGATGGAAGGAGGGAGTACGTTGTTTGCTGCTCTGCCTATGGATTGGGGCTGGCATTAGAGCTGCCATTTTCCTCTGCATTTGGTCCTCTGCCTATGGAGGCTGCTGAAGCCGCTCCAATTGTTTCTTCAAAATTTCTTGACCTTTTATTGAGGTTACCAAACTCGCAATCACCCTAGGATCCGAGTGTACACTGGACTGACGTGAGTGACCAAGCCCTTCAAACCATTAGGACCATTCTCCGATTGCCACGTTGCTTTCACTAGGGCATCCTTCTCGCTATGAGAGCATCTCCAACAGGCGCGCAACGCGCGACGCTCTAAAAATCAGAATACAGCACCGGGTGTGCCAGGTTTTGCGTGCGGCGGTGCGTTGGCTCCAGCAGCCGCCGCAAAATAAAGCACGCTTGAGCCACTCCAACAGACGCGCTATATTTCTTTTTTTTTCCTTGATGAGATGAACTGCGATTCGATACATATTTGGTCCCATAGCATGCTTCTACGATACAAAATAAAATGAAAAACTACTACTACTCGTCATTCTCCGACTCGGACTCTGCCTCCGTGATGCCCTCCTCCGACGTCTGAGCATAGGCGTCAAGGAACCGCTCGTCGCGGGAGTCCTAGCACGACGCATCTCCTGGCGCGATGTTGTATTTAGCGACCGCCTTTCGCGTTCGCTTGTCCTCGCGATAGGCGTCTCGCTCCTTCGTCCTCTCCTCCCTCTCGGTCCTCCTCTCGGTGAAAAATTGTTCCTCGTTGATGATGTCTTGCGGGAAGCGTTGCCTCCACGGCTTCCTCGTCCATCTCGGCCAGGCTGAGACGGCGCTCCCGCCTCCGGTTTTTACGGTGACCCTCGTCAGTGATAAGCCGCGGGAAAGGCGCCAACTCCTGTGCCCGCTCCCGGGTCACCACGTCGGTGAAGTTCATGTCCCAACGGGACCGCCGGAGGCGCCACGCCGCAGCGTCGTACGCGTGGGCGCCATCTTGGACGGTGTCGAAGGTTCCGAGGCCGAGGCGCACGACGCCGCCCGACCGAATCGAGGCGGAGTAGGTGTTGGACGGACGCAAACGGACGCCGCGGTAGCCCGAACCTCCCCGACGGCGAGGCGGCATGGTGGCGCGGTGGTGTCGTGTCGGCGACGAGGAGATAAAACAGTAGAGGGAGCGAGAGAGAGCGGCAGAGGGCGCTGCAATTTTATAGGCGCGCCGGACGCGGTGTGCCAAATCTAGCGCGCGAGCTGCCGCCTTTTCCCACGCGCGTGCAATCGTTTCCCGCACGCGCTAGTTTACCGCTACCGCTGGAGCGCGTGAAAATGTCCCACACGCGCTAAAAAGCCAGTTTACCGCGGGCGCGCGTCTTTTAGCGCGGCTGTTGGAGATGCTCCGAGACTTCCATACGTTCTCGTAGCAAAACAGGCGTGGGCCACTCCTGCC
This sequence comes from Triticum timopheevii, assembly GCA_963921465.1. Lineage (NCBI taxonomy): Eukaryota > Viridiplantae > Streptophyta > Magnoliopsida > Poales > Poaceae > Triticum > Triticum timopheevii. The sequence goes on from OY997266.1 coordinate 53,127,390, forward strand.
ACTGTGTGCCTGAACCTTCCTCAACTCAGCAAGAACAAAATAATGGTCACATGTTGTTGAACTGATGTGTTTAATAGCCCAAACAAAGTAAGAAAGCTTGCATTTGCTAAAGCACGATCAATTCTAGCTTTTACATTGGAAGTACCTTGTTGCTTTTTATCCCATGTGAAGGGAACACCTCTCCACCCAAGACCTTGGAAGGAACAAAAATCCAAAACTTCCCGAAACGCTCGCATTTGCCATTCAGACGTTGCATGAATGCTAAAGTGTTCATCAGAGTACATCGTCTTGTTGAAGTCGCATATACAAAGCCAACCTTGATGTTGGACTCCATGTAGATTTCCTTCCATGAGCAGGAGCAGCAGCGCCCTGCACCGCCAGGTGGTAAGAACACCACCTTTCCTCCCTCCCTGCTATGTTTCTCTCTAACCCCCGTCTTCTTCCTCCCTGTAGGTGCGGAAGGTAGAGCGGCCAGAGGAGAGGAGCAGTCCAACATGGTGGTGAGTGAGCTTCACCTCTCCCCCAGATCTGAACATCACCTTGAGTTTGGTTAAACTCTGCTTCACTTTGTACGTTTCTTTCCATGATATGACTGAAATTTGAGCAAACCGTGTGTGCATCACATTTGTGTGGACCAAATTGTGTGTGTATCCAGTGTACGTACACATCACCTTTTTTTCTGAATGCATGATGGTGGTAGCAGATTAGTGTAAACTTTTGTCCTGATTTCGTGTGCAGTTTCGCATGTCTTCATCTGCATGCACACTCAAGTAGATTTTCAAATGTTATTGGACTTAGCAAGTTCAAGGCGTGCACACACCAGTAGCTTCACAGAAGCACTAAAAATTTCATAGCATTATATTATGTTTTAAAAAAACTCTGATAATTTTTCTTAAATGTTCAGAGAATTGTTCGCACTAAAAATTTCATAGCATTTATATTATGTTTCAAAAAAAATGTTCCATATCCACCAATTTCGAAAAAAATGTTCATCTATTCTAGAATTGTTCGCCGATTCAAAAGGAAATGCTTAAAAAACCTTCGCAATATAAAAAATAATCAAAATTTTAGAAAAATGTTTGTAAGTAGTAAAAAAATGTTCTCGATTTTTAAAAATGTTCCCAAATTTGTAAAATTGTTCACGAATGATCAAAGGTATGTAGTTAAATAGTAACGCTTCTGAGTCTTTGTGACTATATACCCACGTGAATTTTAAAGAATTAACTGCCGGGGTGGATTAGAATATTATATTATGTTTTTTAAAAAACATTTCTTGAAATTCAGAATAATTCTTTGAATTACCAAGTTTTTTGACAATCACGATGTTTTTTTAAAAATGTGAACATTGCTTCAATTTGTGAATAAATTTTTAAAAATAAACATTTTTGTATTTGTAAATAAATTTTCAAAATCATGCGATCAGACGTGAACAAAATATGGTCATCGCCATTGAAGATTATGATTATTTTCTCCCGTTGCAACGCACAAGCCCTTTTGCTATTGTAAATAAACAACAGAACTTTTCAAAAGCTCACATGGAGCTTAATTTTTGTAGGCAAAATGGTTTACCATCCGCACGGGCACCTGTCAAAAGTTTTATTCATATGCTATATGTGAGTTCTTTTTGCATTAGTATTCAATTTCTCTGTATATTGTTCTCTTAGAGTCCAGCCCAAGGGTTGTGCTTTTTGTGTCGCATGTCACTTTGGAAGGCTTGAAGTGACTTATCCTTTACGTACACTATACCTTGTGCCATATTTATGTGCATATTATTTTGCCACTCTTATATTTTAAGAGAATAATCAAGAATGTCACACTTATTACAATTTTGCCTTATTGATAAAACAGACCACCCCTTAAAACGGATACCAGGAAGTGCAACAAGTGTTGAAACCTCTCCTCAAAGAGTCCTTTTTCTTGCAAACACGCAAAAGTTTTGCGCGTCGATGTATTAGAAGAAGAGAACTAGAAGTGCACAGAGTCCGGCGGCTTGCAGCCGTTACAACTATCCCCACAGCAGCATATGGTGGGCAGCCATTAACACTCAGGGGGCACCCAACAATGCCCTACGTGCTAGAAGGTCCTATCTCCATAGCTCAACCTCATTACTGATGTGACGACAAAGCTCTCGAGCAACGACCACTGACCGCTGGAAGACGCGACCATTACGCTCCTTCCGTAGCATCCAGATGATGAGGAGGGCAAGCAAATCAAAACCCTTCCTCCGCTCCTTTGGGATCGTCGCATGACTGGCTACCCACCACTCCATGAGATTTGCATCCATGGTGGGCACCAACTGACCGAGGCCGCAACACGAGAGGGCTGAGTACCACACCTCCCTGGCAAATACACAGCCCAGAGCTAGGTGGTCTGCAGTCTCAGCCTCTTGCTAGCATAACGGCCACATGACGTGGGACTGCAGGTCGTGCCGAAGGCATCTGTCCGCCATCCAAATCCAACGCCTCATCGCTAGCCAAAAGTGGACCGCACGGGAACCTCTTGAGGCCAGCAAAGAACACCTGGTAAGCCAATCTCACAGAATATATGTCAGTCGACGTCCACTTCCAAATTATGCGGCCCGGAATCTCAAGGAGGAGGTGTACCTCGAGAAGCAAGTCAGTGAGCATTAGGAATTGCGTTAGCACTCTAGCCGTCAACACTACTATGATGTGCCTGATCCAAGCACGGTCAGCCAAAGGCCTTACGAGTCGTTCGCAAGTGTCGCACACCGTTGTTCACCACTAGGAATAGCTTCGGGGCCTCAAACTGAATGGAACGCCCATGGAGCCAAAAATCCGTCCAGAAAAGAGCCTTGTTACCATCCCCCAGCATCACCTTGATGGACGAGTCAAAAACAGCCTGCACCTTAGGCTCCATGGCTGGCTACAAACCCGCCCAGCAGCAATCAGATGTGCGCTACATCCATAGTCAGCGTGCCCGGAATGCAAAGCCCAATAGCCTGAGGTTCAGGGTGTCCAGTCCGCCATACTCGAACGACTTGCACACTAGCTCGCAAGCCACCGGACAATGGCCACCGCTAACGACGTCAGTCGCCTTCCAAAAGATGGCACGAATCCTCTTCACAAACCCATTGATCAGCCACATGGGCACCTGCATCGCGATGGAGTGATACACGTGGATGGATGTGAGGACCGAGTTGACTAGCATGAGGCGACCAACCACGCTGATCCAACGAGCAATCCATGGCTGCAGCCGATTGCATACCCTGTCCAGTATTGGTTCCAGACACACCTTGGGAGTTATCAGTGCTTTGCTTATTTGTTCTTTTTACATGCAAGCTAGCGGTGCAAAAGCTAGGTGCTAAACCTGTCAAATTTGGTAAAGTGTATGCTACTATTCACCATACTATAAGTATTACCTTTGATCATTATATATGGTGCATCTTGTGTCAGGAAGCAAGCAATAGCGGGCACGTTCGTAGACGAAAATGTACATGAGGGCGGCCACTAGATCTGACTCGTCTCGGTCTGTTCTGGCTTGCTTGTGTTTGCTGGCGGCAAGGAAGGTGGTGGCCGTGTGCAGCATTGGCATGCTTGCTACGTTAGGGGTGCGCGGACTAGTTGAGGTTCTCACTGGCCTTGGCCGGGTATGAGGGAGTGGTGGTTGTGCTAATCCAGGTGAATGCCTGGCCGATGCTTGTTGGCCGGCAGGGATGGCGCACGCGTCGTTGTGCTCCTTGGAGGTGTCATCAGGGAAGATCTGCACATCCTCAACTCCAGGATCAAGATCTTCGGGCGAAAACCAAGATCATGTTGCCTGATCTGGCAGCGGCGGCATCTTCAGCATCGTTTCCCCTCTTTAGGGTGCTATCTTGAAGACCTTGGTTCCATTGGTGCTTCCTGTGGGCTAGAAGTGCACGACATTGCGGTTTGGTGTCCATCCAACAATGTGGGTGGTTGGAGTCGCGACTCATGTGGCAACAACGATGGTGGCGAGCAAAGCTGGGTCGCGGCTTGTCCTTCTGGTGTCGACGGTTGGGTGCGCCAATGTGTACGCCTATGCTAGTTTCGTGTTGTGTCGGAGAAGTCGGAGCTGAGGTCGGTTGGGCCACTGCTGCAATGATGACTCCATGAGGGTGCTTTTCAGATGGCGATGATCTCCGAATGTTGCGTTGGACTAGATCGGTGTGAGTCTTGCAGCTTTCTTCCGTGAGGCTCTTCAGCAAAATCGGAGCTGCCATGTCGTCAACGCTTCGGTCGTCTGTTTGGCATTTGTGGCCAGGTCATTTGAGTGTGCCCCGTGGTGGGTTTTAATCTAGGTTTTCACCCGGTCTTTCTTTAATTAATCATGCAACTCTATTCTTCTCAATCAATGAAAATGATAAAATCTTTTGCCTTGTTTTAACCCTCCCCCCCCCCTCCCTCGCCCCATGTAGGCATTCAAAAGCATCTTGCTACATTAGAGAAAGATAGTGCATAGAAACATTACCAATGTTTTTTTATTTTTCCTTCTTCTTTGCTTTAAAACTAGAATTCAACACACGTGTGTTTAGCTTTGGATTACGTCCTAATTTCAAAAAAATGGATTACGTCCTGACGGTCTCATCTGAAATGGACTTTTCTAGCTGAAAATAACCTGACAAGTAGACCAGTATCTTAGCATATGCAAAGAATAACGAGTAAATGGCATAAAGCTACTAGTTTACAGGTTAGGGTTCCAAAAAGCTACCAATTTTTAAATTTTCTCAGAAAGCTACCAAACGCGCGGTCCGCTGTTTCAAAAAACCCAAACCCGCGGTGACTAGTGACTTAACCGTTTTTCTGACGGCCTGGGCCCATCTGTCAGCCCACGTGGCCACGCGCGCTCACGGCGCGGCAGTTGACGGCCGTTAGCCGACCGGTCCGGTCGGAACTGGGGTAAATATACCCGCTCGGTCGGTCGGGATCACACGCTCGCTCACTCTCTCGTGCTCGCTCACTTCCCTGCTCTCACTCCCCTGCTCCAGTACGAGCTCGCCGCCGCGTGCCGTCTTCGAGGCCGGTGGCCGTCGACCTCCTTGCCGCAATGCCTTCCTGGAACGACGAGGAAACCAGCTCGGAGGAGGAGTGCGAGGCTATCAACATGGACATGGGACTTATGGTAAGTTCTTTGCCACCTAGGGTTAGGGTTAGGGTTAGGTGCTAGTAGCTTAGGCTACAACCATGGATGTTGCTTAGTGTAGTGTTGTTGTTGTGTTTGTGATACTGTTCTTGATTAGTGAGGGTGGTGTTTGATTGTAGGATTGAGGTAACCTAGGGTTCATCTCTGTACAGTGTTAGGGTTCATGCTGATTTGGGGATTTAATGAACAGTGCAAGTTGATTCTAGTATTGAGTGCAGATTGAAACCAGTTTTTGTTGGTTTTTATGGTTGCAGGAGGAACCAGACACCACTGTGGAGCCCCTTTTCTGTGGCCAACTTGAGCTTGCTCATACCAAGTGCATTCTGCACCAACTGAGGCCTATTAAGTGTGTTGCTTTTGAAGGGCCTGTAACAGGGAGGCGTTTCTATGGCTGCCCAGTCCAGGTTAGATGCCAATTAAGTTTTCTGCTATGGATGCTCAGTCATGTTTGATATGATGCAGCAGTTTGTTTGATATGACAGACACATATGTATTTTTTGTCACCTTGGAAACTTAATAATGGCATTGTAATAACTTATCACATTTACAAATGCAGGAAAATGGTGTGAATTGTGGTGTTGTAGAGTGGGTTGATGGGCCTTGGCCAACTGTTCTTCAGAGATATTTGTGCAAGCTATGGGAGATGTTCCATGAGCAGAACTTTGGAAGGGTACAGGACAAGGAGAAATTTGAGCAGGAGTTGGCCAGGCTTAAGAGTGAACATGAAAGGGAGTTGGCCAAGTTGAGGACTGAAAATGACAAGCTTTGCATTGAGTACACCAAGCTTGTTGATGATGTATCCAAGATGTTTGATTGGCAGGATGGTAGGGTGGACAAGAAACAAGTGGAGGAGGAAGAACTTGAGAAGAAGATGAAGGAGCTAGAGGAGAAAGCCATGTTGGAGGTGCAGATGGAAAAGCTCAAACTTGCAAAAGAGCAGAGGTGCATTTTGCAGAGCCAAGCTGATATCATCAAGAACACTAGGAAGGCTATGAAGGATGTTGAAGTTGACAGAGATGTTCTTAAGAAGGAGAAGGCAAAGCTTGAGCTTGTTGTTGCTGAGCTGCTGAATGAAGGGTATGGCAGCAAGGAGAAGTTAGAGCAAATCAAGGCCATCCTTGAGTCTTGAACTTGCTGTGATATGTTGGTGAAGTCAGTACATCCAAAGGCCTTTATATAAGGATGTGGCCTGGCGTGATTTCAAGTGATTATGGGTGTACATTTTGGGGGAATGTGAAGTTTAACCTAGTGTGTAAGAACCTTATTTCCTATGTTGTTAAGTTGTAATGGATCACCTATGGTATTAAGTGTTGTAATGGATCTCCTATGCTATTAAGTAGTGGAAATGGATCTCTTATGCTACTAAGTTGTGGAAATGGATCTTGTATGCTATTAAGTGTTCAACTTGATCTTATATCTTTTATATGTTATTTGTTACCCTACATATATTATTTCTGTGGGTAATTGGGCTTAGTGGCCCACTACTCTCTGACCAAATGCAACCCTAGGCCTACTAAACCCAATCCCCCATCCATCTCTCAATATAAACCCCTCCCCACCCCCACCCTTTCCCAGTGACTCCACCAGCCGCCACCCAAAAGAAACCCTACAGATGGATCCTGACATGGGAGATGTCACAGAGGAAGAGGGGGAGGCTGTGGAGGTACGGACAGCAGCAGCAGCACAGAGGAGGAGGAGGAGGCGCAGGCAGAGGGCACTAGAGGCGGCCCAGGATGAGCAGCAAGAGGAATTCAATCGCCGACTCTCCAACAAGGTACTGGAGAAGTGCAATGATGAAGAACTAGAGCTGGTTTTCACTGGTGGCAGGGGAAGGTCATTCATGGAGATCATTAGGTGGGCAAGGATGAGGGCAGTCATGGCTCCTCATCCGGCAACTAGGACCAAGTGGGTCCGTTTCTTTGAGCGCTATGACTGATATGTCAATTTAGCTATCTATCTTGCTATCTATCTTTCTATCTGTGAGTCAATTTGAGAGAGACTTGTAGTAGTTTTTGTGAGATTTGGATGTAATCTATGAGACTATCTATCTATCTATGTAACATTTGGATGTTTCTATCTGTAAGTCAAGTTGAATCCACATATAGATAAAAGTTGCAGATGAATTGAAGTTGCAAACAAGTGCAGAATCCACATGCAGTACCATATTACAAACCAAATCAAACAGTGCAGTGTCAAGTACTTAGTGAGGCAATGTTATTACAAACCAAACCAAATCAAACAGTATCAAGCACTTGGAGTTCAACAACTTCAGCTAGTTGCCACTTGCATAAAAGTAATCGTTCAGCCTATTAGATGGCTTCCTGACCCTCTTTGACCCATCCTGCACATCACTTGTAGCAGCTCCATTGGCAACAGCCTGTCTAGGAGCAATGAAAGATCCAGTGCCAGCTCTATTGGCAGTAGCTTACCTGGTGTTCTTTGCTGGAGAAGACCTTGATGACCTGGTGTTCTTTGCTGGAGAAGACCTTGATCCATTGCCAGAAATAGTTGTGTTCTTCTTCTTGGGAGGTGGTACTACTGTTGTAGAAGAGGTGTTGGTCCTGCTCTTCTTGAGAGGTGGTGGTGCTGTTGATGTAGCTGGTGCTGCCCTCTTCCTTGACCTAGAAGTTGTCTGTGTTGATGTAGTTGGTGCAGGTACAGAGGCAGCAGGTACCCTTGGTGGCCTTTGTGCAGTTGCAGCCATTGAAGATCCAGCCTCAGAGTAGTTTGTTCTATTTTCCTACACAACAATATTAGTTAGAAGTATTTTCCTACAAATGAAATGAATGTAACAATGCAATGCAATGAATGTAACCATGGAATCAATGGATATACCCGATGCTTGTTCAGCCTCATCTGGAACTTAGGTTTCAAAGGGACACCATAATTGTTGATCCTGTGCCCTTGCATCTTGCAGTTGCTGCATGTGACTGTACCAATCCTAGAAGTATCCTTTTTAGCTGGCACCTCAAACAGGCCTTTCCTCCTGACAGTTTGTTTTTTACCTTTCTTTTCTCTAAAAACAGGGGGAGAAATATCATGCCCATTAGTATGAGGCCAATGGTCAGGACCTGGCACAAGGAATATTATGTGCTTATATGTTTCACAATACATGGGTTTCTTGAAGAAAGCAGAAACATAATCTTCAGGGTGTATCTTCACTTTCTGCATTGCAGCAATGGCAGGACTGCATGGGACAGCTGTCATGTCCCACCTCCTACAGTCACATGTCTCATTGTTCAAATTAACACAATATGTGTTTTCAGAGCTACTTGTGACCTGCCATATCCCTGGCCCTGCCATGTATGCTTCACAATATTTAGCCCACTTCTTCCCCTCTTCTAAGATCTCTGAATAAGTAGGTGTGATTTCCCATCTGCATCCCTCTGTCTTCTCTCTGATCTTCTGAAACTTAATCATTAGCTTTGTTCTTATGCCCTCTAACATAGTCCTGATTGACTTGTTCCTAACATCCAATATCATTCTATTGAAAACCTCACTAAGGTTGTTTACTACCAGGTCTGTTTTGCACACAGTGTCCATTTTATACCTAGCCAAGGTATGGCCTGGTATCTGGGACAACCACTTCCAAGCTTCTAAACTTTCTTTTTTCAAATTCTCCATGCCTAAATCATGTCCATGTTTGGTAAAGGAATAGGCAGCCTGATCTAAATGTTTCTTAAGTTCCTCTCCTCTGAAACCAGCAGACTGAAAATTGGCATAAATATGTCTAAGACAAAACCTTTGTGGAGAGTCAGGGAATACATCATCTATTGCATTCAACAATCCATGTTCAATATAAGGTAATCTTAAGTGTTACTCATCTACTGAATAACATTTTACTCATGGAAAATATAAAGGCAAATGTAAAGACTAGGTTCAGAACAATACCTTCTGCATGTCAGACATAATTGTGTATTTGCTAAACTTATTGCCAGTTCCAATGACTGTTCTCAACTGTGTGAGAAACCATGTCCAACTGTCTGTCTCTTCCTTATCAACAACACCAAAAGCTATTGGGAAGATGTTATTGTTGCCATCCCTCCCTGTAGCTGCCAATATCTGCTGACCAGTGCTTAGCTTGATGAAGCAACCATCCAGACCTGCTAACATGATAACATGAGTGCCTAAGTACATCAATGTTTAAAAAACATATAAATTTCTGAATACTTACCTATAAATGGCCTGCATCCATTCAGAAAAACCTCCTTGCATGCAAACAAGCAGTAAAACATATAGTGAAACCTTGGGGTAGGAGCTGGGTTAAGTGTGTCCTCATGTGTTGTTACTATGCACCTACTGCCAGGGTTAGTATCTAGCACACACTGCAGGTAGTCCCTTATTCTGTGATACTGGAGTTTGTGATCTCCTTGCACAACCTCAACTGCTTGCTTCCTTGCCCTATATGCCAAGCTTTTAGGCACATGCACACCAAACTTCTTCTTTGTGTATGACATAATTGTGTCAACACCAGCTCCAGGGTTGGATCTGACTGTATCCTCACAAACCTTAGCAACCCAATTGACTGTCACCTTTGTGTTCTCTCCACTTGCTCCACAAGTGTGATCCAGGTTCATCTTCTTTATACTGAAAGATGCCTCATGAGCTATCTTGGAGGCAACTATGTAAAAATGACAACCATGTTTTCTCTCAGAGCACCAAGCAATAACCCTAGTTGGTTCATTTCTGTGATACTCAAAATTCCTAAGAGTCCTCACATGAAAATTTCTAAGTGCTTCTCTGAACTCAAATACATTTTCAAAGCACAAATGCATTGCAAACTGCTCATGTGCATCAGGCCTTGATGGATCATACCATATCCTCTCCTTCTTTTGCTTCTTCCTACTCTTCCTTCCAGATGGCAGCCTGTTGGAAATATGCCCTAGAGGCAATAATAAAAGTGTTATTATTATATTTCTTTGTTCATGATAATAGTCTTTTATTCATGCTATAACTGTATTATCCGGAAATCGTAATACACGTGTGAATACATAGACCACAATATGTCCCTAGTGAGCCTCTAGTTGAATAGCTCGTTGTGATCAACTGATAGCCATGGTTTCCTGGCTATGGACATAGGATGTCGTTGATAACGGGATCACGTCATTAGGAGAATGATGTGATGGACAAGACCCAATCCTAAGCATAGCACAAGATCGTGTAGTTCGTTTGCTGGAGCTTTTCCAATGTCAAGTATCTCTTCCTTAGACCATGAGATCGTGTAACTCCCGGATACCGTAAGAGCGCTTTGGGTGTACCAAACGTCACAACGTAACTGGGTGACTATAAAGGTGCACTACAGGTATCTCCGAAAGTGTCTGTTGGGTTGACACGGATCGAGACTGGGATTTGTCACTCCGTATGACGGAGAGGTATCTCTGGGCCCACTCGGTAATGCATCATCATAATGAGCTCAAAGTGACTAAGTGGTTAGTCACGGGATCATGCATTACGGTACGAGTAAAGTGACTTGCCGGTAACGAGACTGAACAAGGTATTGGGATACCGACGATCGAGTCTCAGGCAAGTAACGTACCGATTGACAAAGGGAATTGTATACGGGGTTTGATCGAATCCTCGACATCGTGGTTCATCCGATGACATCATCGAGGAGCATGTGGGAGCCAACATGGGTATCTAGATCCCGCTGTTGGTTATTGGCCGGAGAGTCGTCTCGGTCATGTCTGCATGTCTCCCGAACCCGTAGGGTCTACACACTTAAGGTACGGTGACGCTAGGGTTATTAGGAAGACTTGTATGTGATTACCGAAAGTTGTTCAGAGTCCCGGATGAGATCCCAGACGTCACGAGGAGTTCCGGAATGGTCCGGAGGTGAAGTTTTATATATGGGAAGTTGTCATACGGACACCGGATGAATTCGGGGTCATATCGGTATTGTACCAGGGCCACCGGAGGGGTTCAGGGGGTCCACCAGGAGGGGCCACCCCTCCCGGAGGGCCACATGGGCCGCAAGGGGCAGGGAGCCAGCCCCTGGAGGGCTGGGCGCGCCCCCACCTTGGGCCCATGCGCCTAGGGTTGGGGGGGAAACCCTAAGGGGGGCGCCTCCCTTGCTTGGGGGGCAAGCCTCCCCTCCCTGGCCGCCGCCCCCCTCTAGATCCCATCTAGAGGGGCCGGCCCCCCTTGCCCCTTCCCCTATAAATAGAGGGGTGAGGGGAGGGCTGCTGGACACAACTCAAGGCGCATCCCCTCCCCTCCCCAACACCTCTCCTCCTCCGTACGTGCTTGGCGAAGCCCTGTCGGAGTACTGCTGCACCAACAACACCACGCCGTCGTGCTGCCGTTGGAGCAATCTTCCTCAACCTCTCCTTCCTCCTTGCTGGATCAAGACGGAGGAGACGTCGTCCGTCCCATACGTGTGTTGAACGCGGAGGTGATGTCCGTTCAGCACTTGGTCATCGGTGATTCGAATCATGGCGAGTACGACTCCATCATCACCATCCCCTTGAACGCTTCCGCACTCGATCTACAAGTGGTATGTAGATGCAATCTCTCTCCCATGACTCGTTGCTTAGATGAACTCATAGATGGATCTTGGTGAAACCGTAGGAAAAATTTTAATTTTCTGCAATGTTCCCCAACAGTGGTATCAGAGCTAGGTCTATGCGTAGTTCTCTATTGCACGAGTAGAACACAATTTTGTTGTGGGCGTAGATCTTGTCAACTTGCTTGCCGCTACTAGTCTTATCTTGCTTCAGCGGTATTGTGGGATGAAGCGGCCCGGACCAACCTTACACGTACGCTTATGTGAGACCGGTTCCACCGACTGACATGCACTAGTTGCATAAGGTGGCTGGCGGGTGTTTGTCTCTCCCACTTTAGTTGGAGCGGATTCGATGAAAAGGGTCCTTATGAAGGGTAAATAGAAGTTGACAAAATCACGTTGTGGTTATTCATAGATAAGAAAATGTTCTTACTAGAACCCAATTGCAGCCACGTAAAAGATGCAACAACAATTAGAGGACGTCTAACTTGTTTTTGCAGCAATTGTCATGTGATGTGATATGGCCAGAAGTTGTGATGAATGATGAATGATATATTGTGATGTATGAGATCATGTTCTTGTAATAGGAATCACGACTTGCATGTCGATGAGTATGACAACCGGCAGGAGCCATAGGAGTTGTCTTTATTTTTTGTATGACCTGCGTGTCATTGAAGAACGCCATGTAAATTACTTTACTTTATTGCTAAACGCGTTCGCCATAGAAGTAGAAGCAGTCGTTGGCGTGACAACTTCATGAAGACACAATGATGGAGATCATGGTGTCATGCCGGTGACAAGATGATCATGGAGCCCCGAAGATGGAGATCAATGGAGCTATATGATATTGGCCATATCATGTCACTACTATATAATTGCATGTGATGTTTATTATGTTTATGCATCTTGTTAACTTAGAACGACGGTAGTAAATAAGATGATCCCTTACAACAATTTCAAGAAGTGTTCTCCCCTAACTGTGCACCGTTGCTAAAGTTCGTCGTTTCGAAGCACCACGTGATGTTCGGGTGTGATAGATCCTTACGTTCACATACAACGGGTGTAAGACAGTTTTACACATGCAAAACACTTAGGGTTAACTTGACGAGCCTAGCATGTACAAACATGGCCTCGGAACACGGAGACCGAAAGGTCGAACACGAGTCGTATGGAAGATACGATCAACATGAGAATGTTCACCGACGATGACTAGTCCGTCTCACGTGATGATCGGACACGGCCTAGTCGACTCGGATCGTGTAACACTTAGATGACTAGAGGGATGTCTAATCTGAGTGGGAGTTCATTATAATAATTTGATTAGATGAACTTAATTATCATGAACTTAGTCTAAAACCTTTGCAAATATGTCTTGTAGATCAAATGGCCAACGCTCATGTCAACATGAACTTCAACGCGTTCCTAGAGAAAACCAAGCTGAAAGATGATTGCAGCAACTATACGGACTGGGTCCGGAATTTGAGGATCAACCTCATAGCTGCCAGAAAACAATATGTCCTAGAAGGACCGCTAGGTGACGCTCCTGTCCTAGAGAACCAAGACATTATGAATGCTTGGCAGACTCGTGCTGATGATTACTCCCTCGTTCAGTGCGGCATGCTTTACAGCTTAGAACCGGGGCTCCAAAAGCGTTTTGAGCATCACGGAGCATATGAGATGTTCGAAGAGCTGAAACTTGTTTTCCAAGCTCATGCCCGGGTCGAGAGATATGATGTCTCCGACAAGTTCTATAGTTGTAAGATGGAGGAAAACAGTTCTGTCAGTGAGCACATACTCAAGATGTCTGGGTTGCACAACCGCCTGACTCAGCTAAACATTAACCTCCCTGATGAGGCGGTCATTGACAGAATCCTCCAGTCGCTCCCACCAAGCTACAAGAGCTTTGTGATGAACTACAACATGTAGGGGATGGTGAAGACCATTCCTGAAGTGTTCTCAATGCTGAAGTGAGCAGAGGCTGAAATCAAGAAAGAACATCAAGTGTTGATGGTCAATAAGACAACTAAGTTCAAGAAGGGCAAGGGCAAGAAGAACTTCAAGAAGGACGGCAAGGATGTTGCCGCGCCCGGTAAGCCAGTTACCGGGAAGAAGTCAAAGAATGGACCCCAAGCCTGAGACTGAGTGCTTTTATTGCAAGGGGAAGGGTCACTGGAAGCGGAACTGCCCCAAATACTTAGCGGATAAGAAGGCCGGCAACACCAAAGGTATATTTGATATACATGTAATTGATGTGTACCTTACCAGTACTCGTAGTAACTCCTGGGTATTTGATACCGGTGTCGTTGCTCATATTTGTAACTCACAGCAGGAGCTGCGGAATTAACGGAGACTGGCGAAGGACGAGGTGACGATGCGCGTCGGGAATGGTTCCAGAGTCGATGTGATCGCCGTCGGCACGCTGCCTCTACATTTACCTACGGGATTAGTTTTGAACCTTAATAATTGTTATTTAGTGCCAAGTTTGAGCATGAACATTGTATCAGGATCTCGTTTAATACGAGATGGCTACTCATTTAAATCCGAGAATAATGGTTGTTCTATTTATATGAGAGATATGTTTTATGGTCATGTTCCGATGGTCAATGGTTTATTCTTAATGAATCTCGAGTGTAATGTTACACATATTCATAGCGTGAATACCAAAAGATGTAAAGTTGATAACGATAGTCCCACATACTTGTGGCACTGCCGCCTTGGTCACATTGGTGTCAAGCGCATGAAGAAGCTCCATGCTGATGGACTTTTGGAGTCTCTCGATTATGAATCATTTGACACATGCGAACCATGCCTCATGGGCAAGATGACCAAGACTCCGTTCTCCGGAACAATGGAGCGAGCAACCAACTTGTTGGAAATCATACATACCGATGTGTGCAGTCCAATGAGCATTGAGGCTCGCGGAGGATATCGTTATGTTCTCACTCTCACTGATGACTTGAGTAGATATGGGTATGTCTACTTAATGAAACACAAGTCTGAGACCTTTGAAAAGTTCAAGGAATTTCAGAATGAGGTAGAGAATCAACGTGACCGAAAGATAAAGTTCCTACGATCAGATCGCGGAGGAGAATACTTAAGTCACGAATTTGGTACACACTTAAGGAAATGTGGAATCGTTTCACAACTCACGCCGCCTGGAACACCTCAGTGTAACGGTGTGTCCGAACGTCGTAATCGCACTCTATTGGATATGGTGCGGTCTATGATGTCTCTTACCGATTTACCGCTATCATTTTGAGGATACGCTCTAGAGACAGCTACATTCACTTTAAATAGGGCACCGTCTAAATCCGTTGAGACGACACCGTATGAATTATGGTTTGGGAAGAAACCTAAGCTGTCGTTTCTAAAAGTTTGGGGATGCGATGCTTATGTCAAGAAACTTCAACCTGAAAAGCTCGAACCCAAGTCGGAAAAATGCGTCTTCATAGGATACCCTAGGGAAACCGTTGGGTATACCTTCTACTTAAGATCCGAGGGCAAGATCTTTGTTGCCAAGAACGGATGCTTTCTGGAAAAAGAGTTTCTCTCGAAAGAAGTAAGTGGGAGGAAAGTAGAACTCAATGAAGTACTACCTCTTGAACGGGATAGTAGTGCAGCTCAGGAAAATGTTCCTGTGATGCCTACACCAACTGAAGAGGAAAATAATGATGATGATCAAGGTACTTCGGATCAAGTTGGTACTGAACTTAGTAGGTCCACAAGGACACGTTCCGCACCAGAGTGGTACGGCAACCCTGTCCTGGAAATCATGTTGTTAGACAACGGTGAACCTTCGAACTATGCAGAAGCGATGGCGAGCCCATATTCCAACAAATGGCTTGAAGCCATGAAATCCGAGATAGAATCCATGTATGAAAACAAAGTATGGACTTTGACAGACTTGCCCAATGATCGGCGAGCGATAGAAAACAAATGGATCTTTAAGAAGAAGACGGACGCGGATGGTAATATTACCGTCTATAAGGCTCGACTTGTCGCTAAGGGTTATCAACAAGATCAAGGGATTGACTACGACGAGACATTCTCTCCCGTAGCGAAGCTGAAGTCCGTCCGAATCATGTTAGCAATTGCCGCATACTATGATTATGAGATATGGCAGATGGACGTCAAAATGGCATTCCTTAACGGGCATCTTAAGGAAGAACTGTATATGATGCAGCCAGAAGGTTTTGTCGATCCTAAGAACGCTAACAAAGTATGCAAGCTCCAGCGATCCATTTATGGGCTGGTGCAAGCATCTCGGAGTTGGAATATTCGCTTTGATGAGATGATCAAAGCGTTTGGGTTTATGCAGACTTATGGAGAAGCCTGCGTTTACAAGAAAGTGAGTGGGAGCTCTGTAGCATTTCTCATATTATATGTAGATGACAGACTCTTGATGGGAAATGATATAGAACTTTTGGACAGCATTAAGGCCTACTTGAATAAGTGTTTTTCAATGAAGGACCTTGGAGAAGCTGCTTATATATTAGGCATCAAGATCTATAGAGATAGATCGAGACGCCTCATAGGTCTTTCACAAAGCACATACCTTGATAAGATTTTGAAGAAGTTCAAAATGGATCAGTCCAAGAAGGGGTTCTTGCCTGTATTGCAAGGTGTGAGATTGAGCTCAGCTCAATGCCCGACCACAGCAAAAGATAAAGAAGAGATGAGTGTCATCCCCTATGCTTCAGCCATAGGATCTATTATGTATGCCATGCTGTGTACCAGACCTGATGTAAACCTTGCCGTAAGTTTGGTAGGAAGGTACCAAAGTAATCCCAGCAAGGAACACTGGACAGCGGTCAAGAATATCCTGAAGTACCTGAAAAGGACAAAGGACATGTTTCTCGTTTATGGAGGTGACGAAGAGCTCTTCGTAAAGGGTTACGTCGACGCTAGCTTCGACACAGATCTGGATGACTCTAAGTCACAAACCGGATACATGTATATGTTGAATGGTGGAGCAGTAAGCTGGTGTAGCTGCAAGCAGAGCGTAGTGGCGGGATCTACATGTGAAGCGGAGTACATGGCAGCCTCGGAGGCAGCGCATGAAGCTATTTGGGTGAAGGAGTTCATCACCGACCTAGGAGTCATACCCAATGCGTCGGGGCCGATCAAACTTTTCTGTGACAATACTGGAGCTATTGCCCTTGCGAAGGAGCCCAGATTTCACAAGAAGACCAGGCACATCAAGCGTCGTTTCAACTCCATCCGTGGAAATGTTCAAGATGGAGACATAGATATTTGCAAAGTACATACGGATCTGAATGTCGCAGATCCGTTGACTAAACCTCTCTCGCGAGCAAAACATGATCAGCACCAGAACTCTATGGGTGTTTGATTCATCACAATGTAACTAGATTATTGACTCTAGTGCAAGTGGGAGACTGTTGGAAATATGCCCTAGAGGCAATAATAAAAGTGTTATTATTATATTACTTTGTTCATGATAATAGTCTTTTATTCATGCTATAACTGTATTATCCGGAAATCGTAATAAACGTGTGAATACATAGACCACAATATGTCCCTAGTGAGCCTCTAGTTGACTAGCTCGTTGTGATCAACTGATAGCCATGGTTTCCTGGCTATGGACATAGGATGTCGTTGATAACGGGATCATGTCATTAGGAGAATGATGTGATGGACAAGACCCAATCCTAAGCATAGCACAAGATCATGTAGTTCGTTTGCTGGAGCTTTTCCAATGTCAAGTATCTCTTCCTTAGACCATGAGATCGTGTAACTCCCGGATACCGTAAGAGTGCTTTGGGTGTACCAAACGTCACAACGTAACTGGGTGACTATAAAGGTGCACTACAGGTATCTCCGAAAGTGTCTGTTGGGTTGACACGGATCGAGACTGGGATTTGTCACTCCGTATGACGGAGAGGTATCTCTGGGCCCACTCGGTAATGCATCATCATAATGAGCTCAAAGTGACTAAGTGGTTAGTCACGGGATCATGCATTACGGTATGAGTAAAGTGACTTGCCGGTAACGAGACTGAACAAGGTATTGGGATACCGACGATCGAGTCTCGGGCAAGTAACGTACCGATTGACAAAGGGAATTGTATACGGGGTTTGATCGAATCCTCGACATCGTGGTTCATCCGATGACATCATCGAGGAGCATGTGGGAGCCAACATAGGTATCCAGATCCCGCTGTTGGTTATTGACCGGAGAGTCGTCTCGGTCATGTCTGCATGTCTCCCGAACCCGTAGGGTCTACACACTTAAGGTTCGGTGACGCTAGGGTTATTAGGAAGACTACGGGTCTACACACTTAAGGTTCGGTGACGCTAGGGTTATTAGGAAGACTTGTATGTGATTATCGAAAGTTGTTCAGAGTCCCGGATGAGATCCCGGACGTCACGAGGAGTTCCAGAATGGTCCGGAGGTGAAGTTTTATATATGGGAAGTTGTCATACGGACACCGGAAGAATTTGGGGTCATATCTGTATTGTACCGGGGCCACCGGAGGGGTTCCGGGGGTCCACCGGGAGGGGCCACCCCTCCCGGAGGGCCACATGGGCCGCAAGGGGCAGGGAGCCAACCCCTGGAGGGCTAGGTGCGCCCCCCACCTTGGGCCCATGCGCCTAGGGTTGGGGGGGAAACCCTAAGGGGGGCGCCCCCCTTGCTTGGGGGGCAAGCCTCCCCTCCCTGGCCGCCGCCCCCTCTAGATCCCATCTAGAGGGGCCGGCCCCCCTTGCCCCTTCCCCTATAAATAGAGGGGTGAGGGGAGGGCTGCTGGACACAACTCAAGGCGCAGCCCCTCCCCTCCCCAACACCTCTCCTCCTCCGTACGTGCTTGGCGAAGCCCTGTCGGAGTACTACTGCACCAACAACACCACGCCGTCGTGCTGCTGTTGGAGCAATCTTCCTCAACCTCTCCTTCCTCCTTGCTGGATCAAGACAGAGGAGACGTCGTCCGTCCCGTACGTGTGTTGAACGCAGAGGTGCTGTCCGTTCAGCACTTGGTCATCGGTGATTCGAATCACGGCGAGTACGACTCCATCATCACCATCCCCTTGAACGCTTCCGCACTCGATCTACAAGTGGTATGTAGATGCAATCTCTCTCCCATGACTCGTTGCATAGATGAACTCATAGATGGATCTTGGTGAAACCGTAGGAAAATTTTAATTTTCTGCAACGTTCCCCAACACAGCCTTGGTGCATCATCTTCATCACTTATGCCAAAATCACCTGGAAAACAGTACTCATCAGCTTCAGGGACATAATCTTCAAACTTGATGTGCTCAGGCTCACTGTGAGACTTGCTAGTTGGGCCAGGTTTTCTAACTGGCTTAAGCTTTTTGGCTGCATTTATAGTTACAGTACCAGGATCACTTATGCCAGGATCCTCTACTTGTTCATCTTCAGAAACAACTGGTTCTTCCTCCCAAAACTCAGAAGGTTCTGAGTTAGCTGCACAGAAGTGCTCTGCAGTATCAGTGCCAGTCTCATCTTCACCCCTACACCAAGCTTTGTAAGAAATTTTCTCCCCTCTGTAATCACCCCTAAAGAACTCAAAATCTGAAGATGATTTGTCATCTTCAACTTCATCTTCTTCCTCTGGTACATCTTCTTCTTCTTCATCTGCTTCTTCTTCTACATCTTCTTCTTCCACAACTTTTTTCCCCTTGTTAAAATTGCTACTTTGCTGTGTGTTTATGTAGGGATCATCAGTGGCAGGGTACAGAACACCTTCTTGTGAAACTCTGTAAACAACAGGTTCACCAACATGATCAATGGGGATCTGTTCCTCATCTGCTGGGCTTGGATCAGTAGCTTTTCTGACACTGAGGTTCAGTACCTTATTATCAACAAATAAGTCAAGCATTTCCTCTAATGCCTCCTCACTATCCAGGGCCTCCACACCCTCCAGCCCCTTTCCCTCTTCCTTTACATAAGTTAGAAATGCATCCATTTCATAGCCCTCCAACTCAACCAATGCTAATATGGTCAGATAACTAATATCTGAGGACACTGAATACTTTTTCTTCATATTTTTTATTCCTTAAAAATGTAGCCTCAAGTCCCAACTCGCATCATCTAAGCTGTAGGATTAAATTGACAAACAATTATTTTTTAAGTCACTGAACATTACTGAACTTTCTTCTAATTACAGTGAATGCACTGACCAAATGAACTAACCAAATGCACTTTCTTCTACACTCACTTAACCAATAAAATACAGTAGCACTTTCTTCTAACTTGAACTAAAGCAGCCATAAATTTTAACTAAAGGACCCATAAATTTTAACAAAAGGACCCAGAAACATTGAGCATTGCTTACCTCACTCCACCAAAGGACGACGCCCAATGGTGGCCGCCTGCTGGATCAGCGTGGATGCGCTTCGCCACTGTCGTGGCCGCGCGGACTTCCGGATCTGAGCTCGCCGGATCCACATGAGCCGCGGGCGGTGATGGCTGCTGCGACCGCTGCGTCGGGAAGCTCGAGCTGCCTAGCCATTTGTCCACCTCTGAGGGTCCAACGCCCTCCTCGCCAGTGCCGCCTTGGCTCAATCGCTCGCCGCCGACGAGATTTGGCTGCGCCGCCGCCATCGCCCACCTAGGTCACTGCGGGGGAGAGGAGGGGGAGTGAGAGAACAAGACACCTGAACGCCTACTTTGGTTCCGACCGGACCGCGTCGGCTAACGGCCGTCAACTGTCGCGCCGTGAGCGCGCGTGGCCGCGTGGGCTGACAGATGGGCCCAGGCCGTCAGAAAAACGGTTAAATCGCTAGTCACCGCGGGTTTGGGTTTTTTGAAACTGCGGACCGCGCGTTTTGTAGCTTTCTGAGAAAATTTAAAAAATGGTAGTTTTTTGTAACCATAACCTGTAAACTAGTAGCTTTTATGCTATTTACTCAAGAATAACTAATCGGTCCTCGAACGAAAGAAAAACTAATCGGAACATATATATATATAGCTCATATTGAGAGCAGATTAGCAGAACTACATCAGCGTCCAGGTTTTCTACTTGATCAAACTGGATGACGCCCCTCTTCTAAAATAATACTCGTACGTGGACTATTAACCCGCTGAACCAAACCGTATCCCTAGAACACGTGTTTAGTGTACCGAAACGTAAAAGCGCGTTTAGACGTATCCATCAAGTACCTGAAAACCTCTTGGCCTATCCAAACAGAGTGCTCCCCCACAATTCAATCCTCCGATCAGCAGATCCACCGGCGCGGCAAGGGCGGCACATCATCATCGATCTTCCGAGTTCCTACTGCGGCCCGGCGGAGGCGCGAGTTCATGGCGGTTCGGCTACCAGGCGGCGCGTCGCCGAGTCAGGCGGGATCGTCGGGGGACTAACCAATTCCTCCGAAGTGATTAATCAGTTCACCATCCCCAATCGTTTCATCGCAGCAGCCATAATCATCAGATAATGTGATTAATTAGTCCCACATCGCCATTCCTGGCGGAAATTACGCGCTATAAATGCGCCCCATTCGCGGGAACCCTCGCCGGGTCTGGTGGCGCAGGCCTGTAGCTACGGCTTCTTTGGAGGGCATTGTTGGCGAGGGAAAGGCTCGGCTCGCAGCGTGGGCGTCGCCGGCAACGGCGGCGGAGCTTCGTTGTGGTTGTGTGTGTGCTGCGAGCTTTGAGCCCTGGGTCAGGCACGCACGTTACGTCCTGCTTCATGTAGGACGCACGCGTCCTGAGCCCGGCAGACGCGGGTACGGGACTGTACGTCTGTACCCCCCGCGACGGGCATATGCATATATGCATGCACGACCGGCAGCCGCCGGCGGCGAGCCCATATAGTTATCTAGCTGGGCTTTCTCCCATTGTGGGGGAGCTTTGGGTTCGTTCACGCGCACTGCAACCACCACCCCTCTCGCCAACTCTTTTGGTACTACTTCCTCCGTTCCTAAATATTTGTCTTTTTGGGATTTCAAATGGACTATCATATATGGATGTATATGGACACATTTTAGAGCGTAGATTCACTTATTTTGCTCCGTATGTAGTCACTTGTTGAAACCTCTAGAAAGACAAATATTTAGGAACAGAGGGAGTAGCAGTTTTGCATGGACTGCATTGGGCTTCTGACATCTATAACACGATCGAGCCAAACTATGTGGTTAAATTAGAAATTTGTATACACCCGAACGTATGATAGTCACCTGTCGAGGCTTGCTGTGGTTGAAGCTTCCATGTGCTGAACTTGATTTCGCCTGCTGTGTGCCAAGGGGCCCCCATGTATATTTTCAGCTCTTCTATGGGCATATTGCCGTGACCCAAATGCTAAACAGATGAAGTATTGCGTATTCCATCCACGAAAAATGAACGTAGATCGTTTCCCCTGATTTCCTTCCTGTTACGATTGAATTTGAGATCCATTGCAACGATTGATGGATGGATCAGTTATTGCATGCGAATAATTAGGAGGTGTTGCCAAAAAAGCTCCTGATTTCCTGCCTTATCCACCAGCCGAAAATTGTGCATCCGATTGATTTCCTAACTACTCCCTCCGTCCGGAAATACTTGTCGAAGAAATGGATAAAAATGATTGTATCTAGAACTAAAATAAGTTTAGATACATTCATTTCTACGACAAGGCCAAGTGGATCGAGGGAGATAATAGATCGCTTCCTGATATCCATCTTCTGTAGAGCCCCGAGTCAGGGGAGGGCCGGACCACCGGAGTTAGTCTTGTCGCTGCCTCCCAAGCAGCCAGGCCGTCTTGCCGAGAGGCCTTGCACCGTGACGGCGAGATTACAGTTGCAGAGAAGATAAGTATGCCTATGATCTCTGTTTTGTATAGCTAGTGTATGCCGTATTGGAGTTTATCACGATGATTTATCAAAAGGAAAAAAGACAAAAGAAATGCTTGCACGAATCTTAGCGTAAAACCAATGATATAGAACACAGATGTACAATACTTATAGCACATATAGATGTGCTTTATCAAAACTGAATTTTATAATTGTTCATTGAAATTTATTCTGCATTGATGCTTGGGCCATCGATAATCTATTCATTAGATATTGTTTATGTATAGGTGTTACTATAATATTTGAGTTTGCCGACTCACTGATAGTTGCTACATCCATAAATAATGTTGATTTGGAAGACTAAGATTTTGTATATTACGACGTTGCATCAACATGGATAATAACAATGGGGGTGATATTTGGCTTTCAAATCATCTGCCAGTCTTAGGAGGTACCAGGTTTTACTATGCGTGTTTATGATCTAAGAAATTGGTATAATCTCAATTTTGTTTGAGTCATTTAGCCTGTAGCAACGCACTGACATTCTGCTAGTATGGATTGTTGCTGCCATATGGATGGTTTTGCGCAAAATGGTTAGGCACAAGGTTTTGATTACCGCGGTAACCACGGATCTCGGTACCCCATAAGAAATTGCCTTACCGAGAAAAAAAAAGGCGATTTTTTGAATTTGAATGAACTTTGGTTGAATTCTCATTCAAAAATCATATAGAAAAGTCGGACGGTAATCGTTATCTGCTTTCAGTTACCGTGGTGACTGGAAATCTCGTTGCCCCTTGAGTTTTTTTTCATGTGGAATCCAAAACCTTGGTTGGGAAGAGAACCTATATTCTCTCTGCGTTAACTCCAAATTTTTTTGAATATTCTTTAAAAAAACATGGATGCTAATCTTAACATGGCAAGTCGTTTTGCAAATTTTTTGTGTAAGATATGACCACGCATGTCCTACATGAAAGAACACAAATTAACACACACGAAGGTGTGAAGATTTGTATTTATAGGTACAAATTTTGTCTTTTCTATGCATAGTGCATCCTATCTAATTTTGCGCCAACTTTTACAAGTCTACATGTTATCTTACACTGGATATTAGAAAGAAGTTCCAAGTGTTTTGTAACTTTTCAAGCATGCAAAAGAGAGAGAGGGAATACATGTTTTGTATGCAATCCATTTAACCTTGAAAGCATGTAGAAAGAAGAGAAATGAATTCCAAGCACTTCAGAGAGACTAAGACAATAGATTTTTGAATTGACGAAATTGTCATAGGCACCTCGTAGTTCAAGAACACCTCATACAATCTAATAGTAGCTTTGGAAAGCCTTAAACAAATATCAAGTCTAATATTAAAACCCGGCTGAGGAGGTTCCGTCTCAAGGGAACTAACAAACTAAACGAAACTGCACATTTGACCATACAAATTAAATGTACCAAAAAGGTTCCTCGTTGGTTGATAACATTTTTTTTTGCGGAACCTTGTACGATGGCAGCGAGCTCGCGCATTGCAATAAGAAGAAGAAGAAGATTTGATCCAGTTAATAAGAGGGAAACCTCCGAAAACCCCACACACCTGACTAGCAATCAAGGCACATCATTCGAGCCAGATACAAAGAGTGCCTAGGCCGAAGTCCATCGACGGAACCTCATATTTAACCAAGTGAGCCGTCGCAATCTCTACTGCTTGTTTACCATCCATCACCAGCAAAAAAAATTTATAAACAAGTTGGACCAGTGACCATTCCGACAAGTTTGTGTCTCTCTCCAAAATAATGCCCTCGGATTGGTCTAACTGTTGGTTCACACGGTTCACACCGGATTTGCTTGTATACAAATTGGATCTCAGTTAAAACAAACAAAAAAGATTGTCTAGCCTGGTTTTTTTTTAGGATGCCTGGTTGGTTGTTGGGTTCACCTCAACAATGAGGTTAATTGTGGGTTAACTCCCCACATATTGCATAGAATGAACAAGTGTCGTACGGAAAAACACAGGAAAAAAGGGAGAAAAATTTGATGAGTGGACATACATTTTCAGCACAAAATTAGGACCCTGCTTTGAATTTAGCCCTAGGGCTTTCAAATATCAGGGCCGACCCAGGTTCCAATAATGAGCTTTATAATATAATCCGAGTCTTTCGGGAAAAAAATTGTAGGTACATCTTTGGCATCTCAAACTTGTCAAAAGAGTCCACACATTAGCCGGCGCAAGAAACACAGGATCCAGCTGCCGTAACAACTCACGCGATGCACGCGGCACCCGAGACCCTCCTGCATCCACGCTGCCGGCGATACACCCCTGCACTGCATCCATCGTCGCCCACCGAGACGCGCTCCTGCCCCGTACTCGAGGTAGAGGCAGCACCGCGCCGACAACCTCGCCGCGCCTGCTCGGCCGATTCCGCTTTCAGAATCATGGCGACCTAATTCCCAAATTCTGCCCTAGCTTCTTGCGCCGGCCCAAGATCCATGGCGGTCTCCACCTTGTCCATCAACCCCTCCACCCTGGTTGGCTCAGACGCAGCCGGCTGCACCACCGGCACCGCACGCGCCGGGCTCCCCGACTGGGCTCTAATGTGCAGGATAGGACGTAACTCGGACCGCTGGAACGCGACCACGGCCAGGAGCCACACGAGCGAGGGCGTGGCCGTGGAGGTATCCTTCTGGCTCGTCGACCCGCCGGGCATCTCCTACTTCTCCGTCCGCTGCCCCGGCTACCAAAACAGGTTCTCTTTTTCGTGGCTCGAATACGCCGAGGATGCCTTCGTCCTCTTCAGCATCACATGCCGGGGCTCCGCCTCCATCCACTACTTCGTCTACACAGCCCGCGGCCGCGGCCCCGCCGTTACTCGACCATCTCTGCGACCGCTCCCGCAACCCCGCCCCGCGTTCTTCGACTGGCAGCAGTCTTTCGGCATCCTGCCCCGCGGCAGCGAGCATTACGCCGTGGCCGTCGTTGACTGCAATTTGGACAAAAACAACGATCGCTGGCGCTTTGACATCCACATCTTCTGGTCCGAAACGCGGGCATGGAGGAGCAGCGAGGCGTCGTTGGCGCACTTGTCGAAGTCCAATAGGAGATTGTGCAGGGAACACGCCCTCTCCAAGCAGATCACGGTCGGAGTAGGCTCATTGGGCTGGGTTGACTCTGACCATGGCATTCTCCTTCTGCACAACCTGTTCGACAACGGGGGTCCTGTCATCGATTTAATCCCATTGCCCCGCTGCGCTTCCCTGTATTTCTTCTACGACATCGCCTGCTGCGACGACGGTCTCATCAAGCTCGTCGAGATCAAACACGACGGCCCCCTCGATCTCTCGACCGGTGGTCAAGGCTGGAGAGCCACCGTGTAGAACAGGAGGGTCTCTTGGGACGGCTGGCAGAAGCAATGCACCGTCCATGTCGACGACATCTCGGTTGACCCGAGCTACTCTGCTTTGCTACCTGAGCTGCGGCATGACGTGACACAAGAGCTAGAGCTGAAGAAGCTAATTTTCCATGGCCCGAAGATCCTGAGCGTGAACGATGAGGATATTCTTTGCATGATGGCCAAGGTGAACGATGTAGACAACAATGCCTGGGCCATCACCGTCGACATGAAACAGGGGATGGTGGAAGCACTAGCCCAGTTTCCTGCCAAACGGGACAACATCCTCCTTGCGGTGTACTACTGCCCATGCGTGTTCCCCAAATACCTCGACATTGCCCCAGGAGGTTCTTCCTTCTTTCTCCATGATGATAACTCTCGAGGGAACCTACAGAAGAAGACGAAGAAGAGAACTAGGAGTCGTAGGAGGAAGAAGAAGAAGCCAGTGCCAGTTCCGGATCGCCGGCATGGATTCTTGTATTTGCTCTGCATTGTTGGCTGCATACTGATAGCGATCACTGTGTGCATATTGTCTTTTACGTACCCTATACCCATATTCAAAGTGATGACTTAATTGTCTTTTACATACCCTATACCAATATTCCATCTTTGTGTGCATATTGTTTTGCCAATCTTATATTGAAGAGAATTAGTCAAGAATATCATACTTATAACAATTTTCCTAGTTTTTACAAAATTGCACTGTTTTGTCTTTTTATCTTAAATCCATGTCTCTATGGTGATAATGTCGATTCAGCGACAATCTTCGTGCTAAATTAATTGGATCATTTCAGTGGTTTGACTATCACAGTGTTCTGTCCTTTTTATATGCAAGCTAGCAGTGTAAAAGCTAGATGACAAACAAATTTGGTAAAATTGATGCTGCTACTTCACCTTACTAATAATAGTATTATCTTTGATGGTCACTGTGAGAACGTTACGTCCTTTCTCTTGGTTGTAAACAAAATAATCTGTCGCTTTTTAAAAGCTCAGATGGAGCTTAAGTTTTGTTGGCCAAAAGGGTTTTAGAGCCTCCTTGTATGTGTGTGTATTTGTGGCCATAAGGGTCGGACCGGATGCCGCTTCGACACGCTTCCGCACGCTTCGACATGCTGCGAGATGCCGCTGCGGCGCGGTGGTCGGTGCGGTTCGCCGCCGATCTCAAATCGGTGGCGCGGCCTAAATTCCACCGTGGCGTGGTGGTGGTGCACTCACACACCTCGACGATATCCCTGGTCGACGAGCGTGGGTGTACGGTGGACAAGCGGTCGGGAGGCGGGTGTGTTTTGAGCCCGGGGGCCACGGTCACGTTTCCCTGCCACGTTGCGCGCATCGAGGAGAACATCACCGGCGGGGGGGTTGCATCGGGAGACGGCGACGGAGAAATTGGGGCTGGTGGGAGAGCAATTAAGGGAGAGAGAAGTTTCAGATCGAGATCAGGTCAGACGCTTCCGCACTCCACCCTCCTCTCCCCACCTGCCCCATCTTCCTCCCTGGTCGTTCGAGCGTGCGACAGAGATGGTGGAGATCAGCAAGGAGAAGATGCGCAGGTTTGCGGGCAGGGATGCGTGCATGCGGATCCGCTTGAGGGAGATCGGGGCGTGGTACTTGAGCAAACGCGAGATGTACGCGGAGGCAGAAGCAATCATGGAGAACCTGACGGAGACGGAGGAGAGATCTCTGTTTGGGCGAGGTGGACGCAAGCACCCGCTGCAGGTGCTGCTGTGGGCGGCGGATCAGGCGGATTCACCGGTGAGGATGGTGGCGAGGAAGTGGGTAGCCTCCACCATCTTCGCGACCGCAAACCTCGCCCCCGCCATGAGGGAATCGGCGCTCCACCCACGGGAGGGGGTGCTAGCCCTTCCTGCTCCGGGGACGGCTATGGCCCCGATCGTGATTCGCGAACACCCGGTGGATCAGGCGCCGCAGGAGACGGCGGGGGTGCGGTGTCGCTCCGCTCGCATAGCCGGGGCTTCATCAACCTCGGAGGATCCAGTGCCTCGTCGCTCAGCACGCCTCGCCGGAAACAGAGCCTGAATTCCTCACTAGCTGGCAACTGTTTCTGGGTGCTAGCTAGTGAGGATTCAGACGATGTTTCTGACGAGGAATCAGACAGTTCAGGTATGAACCATCGAACTTCTTCCATGTACCTGGCTTACACCTGTGATGATGGGGGAGGTCAGGGAGAAATTGATATCCAACGTCGAATTAGACGTGTTAATCATAGATTGAGGAAAAGGATGGATAATTATGTCCAGAGTCTTTTGCTTAGAGATGGAAAAAATAAGAATGAGACAGTTCAGAGTGGGTTGATTCATATCGACTCACCTAATTGGGGGGAATTTCATAAACAGAAAGTGAATATATCAGAGTTAGGGATAAGATACCCAAGGTTTGGGATCTTCCTAGACTCCCTGAATATCTGTCAGATATTGATAATATGTGTGAGGCTGTTGAGATTGATAACAATAAGGATATTGGGAGGGGCATATCTGGATGTGTTTACTTTTCACCTGATAATGATGTGAAAATAGATACCATTCCAGTGAATGTCAGTTTGGAAGAAGCTATGGCAGAATTTCAAGCTTGCTTTGCTGAAGAAGGATCAGGTGCTGGGGGAGAGCAGGTAACATTGGAGACTAGTGTGAGGGGAGTGAAAATGGACTAGATGGGCCTGGGTCAAGGGTGGCCCAATAATGGGTGCCACCAAGGAAGCCCAGATACCAACAGTGGAGACGGGGGCCTATATAAAGGAGGGATCCCAACTTTCGTCCCTGACCCCGATTTCCTCCACCTCCCAAACCCTAGTAGGATCTTGGCGGCGACCAGTGTGAGGGGAGAAGAAGAAGACATGGCTGGCAGGCAGGAGAGTTGGAGACCAAGGCCTGGAAAGGGAAACTTTCAAGGAGGGAGAGGTAATTTCTACGGTCGATCTGAACATTTTGGAAGGGGTTTCAACAGGCAGGATGAGATAGAGGTGGATGGTTATGGTTGGAGAAATAGAGAGGGAGGTTCCAGAGGAGGATCTGGGACAAATAGCAGTGGCTCTGGTGGGGATGGAAATCCTGCTGGAAGTGGAAGAGAAGGAGATAATAAGTTTGGCAGATTTGCTTCTGAAAGAGGGGAAATCAACATGAGAGATTTCAGGTTGGAGGGAATGAAAACAGGCAGGAAAGTAGTTCTGGGATTGCTGCAGGTTTGGGAATTCAGGGGGGGCCAGTCCAGTTGGCAGGTGGCTTCCCTGTGATGAGCAACAGCAATTTTCCTCAGCTTGTGCCAGTGGGAATGGGGCTGGGACAGTTTGGTCTTGTGCCTCAGGAACAATTGGCACAGCAATATCAATTCTTACACTAGTAGAAAAAGGGTCAAACGTGAAGCACATTAGTGCCGGTTTGTATTAGAGCCGGCACAAATGTATACATTAGTGCCGGTTCCAACGGCTAGCCGGGCCGCTCTCATTAGTACCGGTTCGTGGCTAACCTTTAGCACCGGTTCGTGCCACGAACCGGTACTAAGGAGGGTGGTGGCAGGATGTTGTCAGTCTGGGCCCCCTCCAGCACCTTTAGTACCGGTTCGTGCCATGAACCGGTACTATAGGTCCTCCTGCATATAAACCCTTCGTCCAGCTCGCTCTGTTCTTCCCCCTTTCCCCTCTCCTCTCCTCTCTGTTCTTCCTCTTCTCCCCTCGAGCTCATCACACATTTTGCCCAAAATTTGTCAAGATTTGAAGGCCCCCATCCATTCAAGTGATCACAAAGGTTAGCAACTTTGTCCTTTCATCTCTCATTGCTAGATTAGCTCTTGCAATGCTTTATATAGTTATTAATTTGTGAGTTTAGTAATTTGGGAGGAAATATACATATGTGCTAGTATTTGATTTATATGCAATTTGAGGTCAAAATAACACTTAGTTTGCATATGTAGGTGTGGTTTACTTAGTGCCTTCTAAATCTCCGTCGTAACCACCGTCGATCGCCCGCACCGTCCCGTCGCCGGCACCACCTTGTGGTGAGCCTCTTGTTCATGAAATTTTATATAAAAAATTGATGTTTGTGTGATTTGGATATATAGTTACTCGTATAATAATTATCTTACCCGTAC
This sequence comes from Triticum timopheevii, assembly GCA_963921465.1. Taxonomy (NCBI): domain Eukaryota; kingdom Viridiplantae; phylum Streptophyta; class Magnoliopsida; order Poales; family Poaceae; genus Triticum; species Triticum timopheevii. Next base: position 53,157,239 of record OY997266.1, read on the forward strand.
GTTGTTTGTTATACATAGTGCCATGGTTTTGATATCCGTCCCCGTTGGCCCTCGTCCTTGCTATGATTCAGATGTGGTATATTCTCTTCTAAAACTATTTGTTGCATTTCGTGTTTATGACAAATTATGCCCATCAAGTTGACATAGATATTTTTATCTAGGAGGTATGTGAACCGGAAATTCCAACCGACCCTATTGTCGAGAGGTTAAATTTAGTTGAAAGAGAAAACGAGTACTTGAAAGAAAAATTGAAAAGAATTGAGGGGGAGAAGATGGAATTGGAGTTGCATGTTGCCGATGTCGTCGATGATCACAAGATCAAGATGGAGAAAATGCGCTTGAAGATTAGAAAGATTAGAAAATATGCCATCGATAGTGAGGCTTGGTATCATTATGCTGTTGGATCAATTGTTACCTTAGTTGCGATCTTGATCGCATTTGTTGTTGCATTTAAATGCTTTAGCTAGAGAGTTATTTGTTTGTTGCATTTAAGTGTTGTATGAACTTTATGTATGAACTTGTATTAATTTGGTCTATTCGGTGTTGTGTAATGAAGATGAGCCGGCAACGGATGTACGATGACCGATGCTCTCCCCAGTTCGTTGAGGGCGTGCATACTTTTCTGCTTGCGGCTGAGGCAAACAAGCGGGCGGATGGTTTTATGCCTTGTCCATGTGCTGGCTGTAAGAATGGTCGCAATTACTCTACGTCAAGAACCATTCACGTCCACCTGTTTGAGTCCAGTTTCATGCCCCACTATAATGTTTGGACCAAGCACGGAGAAAGAGGGGTTATGATGGAAGACAATGAAGAAGAAGAGGACGACGACAGCTATCCTGGCCATGGGTTCCCTGAATACGATGATACAACAATGGGGGAAGAAGCTGAGCCGGTAATGCGGGAAGAATCTGAAGAAGAGGCATCAGATGAGCTCGTTGATGATCTAGGTCGGGCCATTGCCGATGCAAAGAGAAACTGCGCAAGTGATTTGGAGAAGAAGAAGTTGCAACGCATGTTAGAGGATCACAAAAAATTGTTGTACCCGAATTGCGTAGGTGACAAGAAAAAGCTGGGCACCACACTGGAATTGCTGCAATGGAAGGCAGAGAATGGTGTATCTGACAAGGGATTTGGAAAGTTGTTGGTAATGATAAAGGATATGCTTCCAAAGGACAACGAATTGCCCGAGAGTACGTACGAAGCAAAGAAGGTTGTCTGCCCTTTAGGGTTAGAGGTGCAGAAGATACATGCATGCCCTAATGATTGCATCCTCTACCGCGGTGAGTACGAGGATTTGAACGCTTGCCCGGTATGTGGTGCATTGCGCTATAAGATCAGCCGCGATGAGCATGGTGATGTCGAGGGCGAGCGCCCCAGGAAGAAGATTCCTGCCAAGGTGATGTGGTATTCTCCTATAATACCACGGTTGAAACGTTTGTTCCAAAACAAAGAGCATGCCAAGGCGATGCGATGGCACAGAGAAGACCGTAAGAAAGACGGAAAGTTGAGAGTACCCGCTGACGGTTCGCAGTGGAGAAAAATCGAAAGAAAGTGCGGGAAGGAGTTTGCAGATGACGCAAGGAGCGTATGGTTTGGTCTAAGCGCAGATGGCATTAATCCTTTTGGGGAGCAGAGCAGCAACCATAGCACCTGGCCTGTGACTCTATGTTTGTATAACCTTCCTCCTTGGTTGTGCATGAAGCGGAAGTTCATTATGATGCCAGTGCTCATCCAAGGCCCTAAGCAACCTGGCAACGACATTGATGTGTACCTAAGGCCATTAGTTGAAGAACTCTTACAACTGTGGAATGGAACAGGTGTACGTGCGTGGGATGAGCACATAAGGGAAGAATTTGACCTAAAGGCGTTGATGTTCGTGACCATCAATGATTTGCCAGCTCTTAGTAACCTATCAGGACAGACAAACAAGGGATACCGCGGATGCACGCACTGTTTGGATGATACCGACAGTATATATTTGAATAGTTGTAAGAAGAATGTGTACCTGGGACATCGTCGATTTCTTCCGAGCAAGCATCCCGTAAGAAAGAAAGGCAAGCATTTCAAAGGTGAGGCGGATCACCGGACGAAGCCTCGCCACCGTACTGGTGCTGATGTACATGATATGGTCAAGGATTTGAAGGTGATATTTGGAAAGGGTCCTGGCGGACAACCTGTTCCGAAGGACGCTGACGGACGCGCACCCATGTGGAAGAAGAAATCTATATTTTGGGACCTGCCATATTGGAAAGACCTAGATGTCCGCTCCGCAATCGACGTGATGCACGTGACGAAAAATCTTTGCGTGACCCTGCTTGGCTTCTTGGGCGTGTATGGGAAGACAAAAGATACACCTGAGGCACGGGAGGACCAGCAACGTATGCACGGAGAAGACGGCATACATCAGGGTCATGCAAGCTACGCTCTTACCAAAGAAGAGAAGGAAATCTTCTTTAAATGCCTGCTCAGTATTAAGGTACCGTCTGGCTTCTCGTCGAATATAAAGGGAATAATAAACATGGCAGAGAAAAAATTCCAGAACCTAAAGTCTCATGACTGCCATGTGATTATGACGTAACTGCTTCCGGTTGCATTGAGGGGGCTTCTACCGGAAAACGTTCGATTAGCCATTGTGAAGCTATGTGCATTTCTCAATGCAATCTCTCAGAAGGTAATCGATCCAGAAATCATACCAAGGTTACAGAATGATTTAGTGCAATGTCTTGTCAGTTTCGAGTTGGTGTTCCCACCATCCTTCTTCAACATCATGACGCGCGTCCTAGTTCACCTATGCGAAGAGATTAACGTTTTGGGTCCTGTATTTCTACACAATATGTTCCCCTTTGAGAGGTTCATGGGAGTCTTAAAGAAATATGTTCATAACCGTGCTAGGCCAGAAGGAAGCATCTCCAAGGGCCATCAAAATGAGGAGGTCATTGAGTTTTGTATTGACTTTATTCCTGACCTTAAGCCAATTGGTGTTCCTGAATCGCGGCATAAGGGCAGACTGGATGGAAAAGGCACGCTAGGAGGGGAACAAATAATATGTATGAACGGACATTCTCTCACTGAAGCACACTACACAGTTCTACAGAATTCCGCCTTGGTGGCTCCGTATATGGATGAACACAAGAATTTGCTACGCTCCAAACACCCGGAGCGGTCTGATGACTGGATTACACGTGAACAAACCAGGAGTTTCGCCAGCTGGTTGCAGACACGTACCATGCATGACACCTCTATTGAAGATGACCTGTACTTGCTGTCCCAGTTACCATCTTCGAATATAATGACTTTCAAAGGGTACGAGATAAATGGTAATACATTTTACATGATCGCCCAATATAAGAAGAGCATCAACCAAAACAGTGGTGTCCGCTTTGATGCAGAAACCAAGACGGGAAAGGAAACATATTATGGTTATATACAGGACATATGGGAACTTGACTATCGACGTGGTTTAAAGGTCCCTTTGTTTCGGTGCAAATGGGTCAATATGACACGAGGCGGGGTAACGGAAGACCCGCAGTACGGAATGAAAATAGTGGATCTCAACAATCTTGCGTATGCAAACGAACCATTCGTCCTAGCCAATGATGTGGCACAGGTTTTCTATGTGAAGGACATGTCTACCAAGCCAAGAAAAAGAAAAGATAAGGAAGCGAATGCATCGACGATGAGCCAAAGCGGCACATAGTTCTTTCTGGGAAGAGAAACATCGTGGGAGTGGATGACAAGACAGACAAGTCAAAAGATTATGAAAAGTTTGATGAAATTGCTCCATTCACAGTGAATATTGACCCGAGCATCCCGTTAAATGATGAAGATTTTCCATGGTTGCGGCGCAAAGGGACACACGCGAAGAAAAAGTTTCACACCCAAAGATCTGGGATGTGATCGGCTTCACTATCATCACTTTCTTCTGTGTTTCACACCCACAGGGGAATCTCTGTAATAGTTAGGGTAGTTATGTGTTTTGACATTTGAAACGCGAAGAAATTTTATGTGCAAACAAATTCTTTCATGCCTTTATTGATTTTAAAGTTAAGTTATTCACAAACTAGTGATTCACACTAATTTCAAATAATTCAAAATTTAAACTATTCAAATTTGAAAACTACGGGCACTAACAGAAAGTTTGTACCTAAAGAGGCTGTGTCAGCCTCCGGTCAGGCTATGGCCCCACCATCACCATTTAGTGACGGTTCGTACCACGAACCGGTACTAATGAGGTTGTGTCAGGTAAGGCTGGGGCCCCACGAGCACCTTTAGTACCGGTTCATGGATGAACCAGACGTAAGCTGTTTTTTAGTCCCACCTCGCGAAGTGAGAGGGACTAGGAGCGGTTTATAAGCCCTGAGTGCAGAGACGATGAAGAAGAGGCTCAATGCTCACGTTGCTTAGCTTCAAGCCTTCAGGAATACGGTAGACTGCACGGAGCTATGCGCAGTGCAGTTTACACTATTCCGAAAGGCTTGAAGCAAATTAACGAGCATTGCACCTCTTTTTTATTTTTAATAACTTATTACAACTCCGGACTTCTTCTGTTATGGCAAAAACTAATTGCACGTCGACATTTCTTTTTTTAAGTTATAACTCCAGACTTTGACCATCAAGTTTTGCAGAAAAGAAAAAATAGTAGAAAAGAATAAAAACTATAGCTGAAAAGAAAAAAATATATTAAAAAACTACTCAAAAATAAATAGAAGAAAGTAAATATAGCAGAAAAGAAAAAACTACTCAGAAATAAATAGAAGAGAAAATAAAGCAGAAAAGAAAAAAAATTATATTTGCTATTTTTCAATCGTTTACAAAATGACCGTGAAATTGAAAATCACTACAAAATGAACTCTGAAAATGTTGAATTTTGGCAAACTAGATGAAAAACTACTCACAAATAAATAGAAGAAAATAAATATAACAGAAAAGAAAAAACTATACAAAAAACTACACAAAAATAAATAGAAGAAAATAAAGCAGAAAAGAAAAAAACTATAAAAAAATTGGGGCGCTGCCCTATGGGCCTGATAGGCCATAGGTGTGTAATTACAGGCCTTAAAGGCCCACCAGACTCACAGGGCAGCGCGCAGAGTTTAGGTCCACCAGCCTGCTATATAGAGGAGTTCGAAGTGGTAGCCGCGGCTGGGTTTATAAACCAGTGCGGCTGCCCTTCGCCCAGCGAGGTGGGACTAAACTTTAGGGTGGCAGCGCGAGGCCTTTAGTACCGGGTCGTGGAACAAACCGGCACTAAAGGGGGGGGCCTTTAGTACCGGTTTGTGCCACCACCCGGTACTAAAGGGGGTCGCCTCCCGCCGCTTGGCCTGGTCAAAACAGGCCTTTAGTACCGGTTGGTGGCTCCAACCGGTACTAAAGGGGGGGTCTATATATACAACACGTCCGAAAAATTCATTTTTCCTCTCTGTTTGTTCCTCTGTTTCCGTCTCCGTCGCCGTCGCCGCCGCCCTCGATCGTCTCCGTCGCCGCCCCCGTCCCCGTCGCCGCCCCCGTCCCCGTCGCCGCCCCCGTCCCCGTCGCCGCCGTCGCCGCCGTCGTCACCGTCGCCTCGCCGTCGCCGTCGCCCCGCTGTGAGCTCTCCCCCTCTAACCCCTCTCCCTCGCCCCCGGCGGCCACCATGGGCGCCGCCCCTCCCTGAGCACACACACACACACACACACAAGAGCATGATGAACACACACACACACACATATATGTATGAATTAGTTTAGATTATTTAGATTATTATTGTTTTAGTTATCAAAATTTTTTATATGGAAATTAGTGTTTAATTACTATGGAAATTTTTTATGTTTAATTAGTATATGATTTAGATTATTATTATTAGTATATATTTAGTGTTTAATTAGTATGGAAATTTTTTATATAATGTTGTTTTTCAGTTTTTTAATGGATGTATAGAAGTTGTGTTTTTTCAGTTTTTAGTGTTAGATGCTTAATTAGTATGAAATAGTATATAGATTTTTGAAATAGTAGAAATGTTAGAAATTTTAGTTATCAAAATCCAATCATTAAAAAAAATGTTACTTTTTGCGGGCATATAGCTAGTATTTGTTCTCGACGATGCCCGGCCTGCATCCTCGCCGTCGACCCGTCCACGACGACGTCCAGCCGACCCATGTCCGGGACTGGGGTCCGCCGGGCTGGCACTGGGAGGTGCTGCCTGGAGGGGCGCGCCGCTTGATGAGGAACCCGGCCCCGGGTCCCGTCGTCGACCCTGATCTCGTTTGGTGGCGTTCGCGTGGGCCAGTTTCGGTGCGGAGGGACCCGGCCCCGCCGGAGGTGGTACGTCGCCGTGTCAGGCAGGAGGACGAGCACGTCCATCGCTACATGGTTGCGTTAGAGGGCGGCAGATTCTTCAATACCTGGCAGTATCTTCGGGGATCTCACTTCAGCTATGATCCTGTGAGGGTTCCTTCTCTTTGGGTGTCCACCGCCCGCGCCGCAGGAACCGCGAGTGTCCTAGATTCTTCTGTAGTATTTGATCTTTAATTAGCTACCTAGCCAGTGATGTACTATTCAATATTATATATTATTCGAGACGATGTATTCAAGATTATATCTATTATTCTAGACGATGTATTCGAGATTATATCTATTATTTGAGACGATGTAATTTGAATACTAAATTGTTTTATATTTCTTTTGGATTAGTTAAATAAAAGCTATGGCAGACAATACCGACAAAGAGGGAGAACAGACCATGTTCGATATGATACGCGGGCCAGATGATGATCAGAATAAAGAAGATTATGATGGCTCCGAATTTCTAAACAACACCGAAGAGGGTGATATGATATTCGATCGCGACGATCGAATTGATGAAGTCATGAACTACAGTTATGACGATGACGAAGAATATGTTGATCCTGAAACAACAAAGACCGGCGAGGTATATATATTTATATAAGCAGGTATCTGGTGATCATCACATGTTTTAAATGACTTGAAGATATATTAACGAATCGATCTTTATTATTTCAGCCATCCGGATCGAGCAAATCTTCAGGCAAAAGGACGAAACGAGGCCCGAACAAAAACTTGAAGGAGGGCGTAAAGTACAATATCGAGGCAGTCAAACCTAATGGCGAACCATTAGCGCCTAAGAAGATTGCGGACAAGTTCATTCGTCAGTGCGGAGTTCTTGTGAAGGACCAACTCCCGATCTCCCTTCAAGAATGGAGAGAGCCAACAAAAGACAAAAGACAAAAATACAAATAGGACGCTGCTCCACGTCCAGATGTTACTTTTGTCGACAAGAATCAAAAAGATCTGCTTTGGGATATATTCATGGAACATTTCACCCTACCAGATCATGTCACAGAAGCAGATGTGCAGAAAGTCAAGGACGCTGCTCTTAGGAAGATGGCGGTTGCATTCAAGAACCACAAGAACCGTGAATGGGACAAGTACATCAAGGGAGGAAGGAAGACTCCAGTATTCGAGGGAACACTAGAGAACCAACGTGCTCATTGGGACGATTTCATGAAATTCAAGGATTTGGAATTAGCTAAGGAACGGTCGAGAATAAACAAGAAGAATGCCGAAAAAAAGGATAAGTTCCATAAGCTGGGGCCAGGTGGCTATGCGGTGGCAATGCCTAAGTGGGATAAGTCTGAGAAAGAGATGGAGGATGCAGGTGTCACTTCGGTTACTAAGAGCTGGCCCCCCAGGTGCAGGACTTGGTTCTATGCGCATGGGGGGAAGTTGGACCCGAAGACAGGCAATGTTTCAACGAAGGCAAGTCTGAAGGGAGCCGACGATGCGATACTTGTTGCAATAGAAGAGGCACGATCGGGGGTGTTCCAGCCCAACAGAGAGAACGACGAGCTTATGCGTGCCCTGGGAAATCCTGAACACCCGGGAAGAACACGAGGCATGGGCGCTATTCCGTGGTATGAGGGGTTTCCAGACTGGAACAACGACTACAGAACCCGTGCGAGAAAGAAGATTGCAGAGGAGAAGAAGAGGAAGATGGAGGAGAAGCAGAGGAAGCGGGACTATGAACGCCTTCAAGGCCTAGAAGCAAGTCAAGCGGAATTGGCAGTCAAATTCCAGCGGCAGCAGGAGCAGATCGACTCACTTACCCAGCAAAGGGGGTCTCAGCAGCTACAGCAGCTAGCGGATGATCCAGCATTGGATAGCACCGGCCCATCCATGCCGAGAAGCAGCGTGGGTTCGGCCGCCCCGGACGACGCAATGCTGGGTAGATACCCCGTGGATGACATCACGGAGAACACTAACTGCGAGCTACACGTCAAAATGAAGAACATATCCATGAAGGTGGCAGACGCCGTTGCTTTTACAAATCCCCCCGAGGCAACCTTCCATTGCAACCCGATTCCAGCGGGCTATGCTCGTGTCTTGGTTGATGAGGTGGTGGACCCACCATATTCGGAGCTACAGCTTGACATTCCTGGAGGTGACGGCGAGCGCTTTCTCGGAGAGGCCAAACATCGTATCATCCTATGGAAAAAGGATTGCATCATCTTTCGAAGTCCACCGACACCGCGTCAGCCGACTCCTCATCGAAGTCCGCCACCGAGTCAGCAGTCTCCCGCTCCTGCAAGTCCACCAAGTTTGGCAAAGTGTCAGGCCACTCCTCCTCCAAGTCCGGCAAAGTGTCAGGCCACTCCTCCTCCTCCAAGTCCGCCACAGCGTCAGACGTCCACTCCTCCTCCAAGTCCGGCACAACCTTAGGCCACTCCTCCTCGTCCAACTCAGCCCCGTCAGCCGTCTCCGCTGCCTCAGCAATCGCAGAAGAGACACCCCACAGCTATGGTGCGTAGCGGTACGAGTCGAGGTAGTACAGGAAGTACAGGCGGAGGCAAGCGATATAAATATGGTCCAAGCCTCACGCCTCTTCCGCAGGGGGCTTATGACAGGTCCGAGGAGGAAATCGCAGCCATATCGAAGGCCGAGGTGGAAGCCCATTTTGCACCGAAACCGCCACCGCCGCCAAGGGAGAAAGTGCCTGAGGAAACGATTGACCACTTCATTCGTATGGCTCAACCACCAGCTCCCAAGCCTGTTGACACAGACTATGAGCGCCACATCAGGAAGTTAAATTGAGCACGTCTACAAAAGGAGGCGAGCACGTCTACATCGGGATCAAGCAAAACAGAAGCAGCTGACAAAAAATGCGGGAAAACCATTCCCCAGCTGGGAGAACAGGCGACGCAATCGATCCCCTCGCTTGTTGTGCCAACAACACGTGACAGTACGCGCGCCCAATATTATTGTGGGCAAACAGTGCACGTTCCCGAGGTGGGCAATGTGGTAATAACGGAGGAGCATATAATGCAGACTGAAGTTCTCAACATCACTGTTGGACAACTCCTCGAGATCGAGCCCATGCCTGTGCTTAGAGAGGATGAAATAAAACGGAAATATGTCCGGGGCCAACCTTTGGTCGCGCCAGACAAGGTCAAGAACCTCCCAACGAGAATGTATGAATTGCATCAATGGTACATGAACATTACCAAGATTTCAGATCGATTTTCCCTCATGGTGAATGTCAAGGAGGAGCATTACTTCCATGAGAAAGCTCTGTTCATTGAGTATTCTGAACTGTTTCAGTTATACAATCAAGACGCACTCGACAAATCTATCGTCAGTTGCTATTGTCTGTAAGTGATTTCTTTCTATAATTTAAGTCTCAAGCTAGCTGTAGTGATCCTTTTGATCAATCATTACCTGTAATTATCCTCACTATATTATTTTCTGTGGTATTATGCAGGATGAAGATGTATGAAATGAGAAAAGGTGGACGCTTTGGCATTGGGTTCATTGACCCAAACACCGTTAATGAATACACCTGGCGGATAAATGCACATCATCAAAAGGACGTAGAGGACAACATGCTAGAGTTCTTGAAGCGCCTCAAATACAATGAAGATATACTACTTCCTTACAACTTTCAGTGAGTCACACTGTCTTGTACTACAAATTCTCTGTTTTTGCCTACTAGCTAGCTACATGTTTTTGCTTACATATGCCCGCTTAATTAAGACATGCAAACGTGTGTGCATGCAGATTTCACTGGGTCTTGTGTATCATGAAAGTTGATGATGGAATAGTTGAAATACTGGACTCACAACTCAAAGCAAAAACTGACTATAATATCTTGTTTGGGATAGTCAACAGGTAATTTCAATCATTATTAACTATATATCTCGGCCTATTTAGTTCATCATTTCATGATATGAACTATTTAATAACCCCTTTATTCATTTTCTTTGTCGGCGGGGCAGGGCTTGGGCAAGGTTCATCAAGGTCACGGAAGGCGAATGGAAACCAAAGCTTAAATGGTTTCGATCCAAGGTAAGTAATTAAGTAGTACTAGCTAGCTAGCTAGCTGCCATCTCTTTAATTATCATGCTTGATTAATTATTATCTGATCAAATTCCATTCTCGTAAAGGCCCTGAAGCAGGCGCAGGGGACTGATCTGTGTGCATTCTGCGTTTGCGAGAACATTCGCATGATGGCGTCCGAAAGGAGCAGATCTCAAAGACAGGAATGGGTACGCTTGTCAGAACACTATTCATAATTTTTACACCATTATCGATATCTAGTCACACAAACTAATACATATGCATATTGATCTCCTTCTTAACAGTTCAAAGAGGTGCGGGAGAAGCTCCTAGAAACGGAGCGCGTAGAAGCACTTCAAGAGGAAATAGCGGGATTTTTACTCGACCAGGTCATAAATCCGAAGGGAGAATACTATTACCCGCTACCGCCCCCATGAAAACCACTTCCAATTGTCATCGTGCTCCGAAGGCACCAATTAGGCTAATGCCACTGGCTCCGAAGGCAACATGCATATGTAGGAGAAATTGTATATAGCTATACATGTGTGTATGTGTGAATTAATTAGTATGGTGGTTTGTGAGACATTGATGATATATATATATATATATATATATATATATATATATATATATATATATGCATGATTGGTTCTACTAGAAATTATATATATATATATATATATATATATATATATATATATATATATATATATGCATAACGTGTACAATGTGTAGTATCGTAAAATACCAGCAAACGAAAAAGAATTAAAATGGAAACACAAAATTAAATGAAAAAAATCATAAAACTAAAAACCCCCAAACCTTATAGTACCGGTTGGTCTTACCAACCGGTACTAAAGGGCTCCAGGCCCCCGGAGCTGGCTCGTGCCACGTGGTTGCCCTTTAGCACCGGTTCGTGTTGAACCGGTACTAAAGGGGGGGCCTTTAGTGACCACACTTTAGTGCCGGTTATGGAACCGGCACTAAAGGGCCTTACGAACCGGTGCTATTGCCCGGTTCTGCACTAGTGTTACTGTCCAACATGCCAAAACAAGAGACCTTACTACAACAAGCAAATGCCAGAGTGGAAGGACAAAAGGAAACAGCCAAGAAGAAGGAGATTGGAAATCCAAAAGAGCTCTTTTGTGTGAAGTGTAAGGAACAGGGACATGTGAAGAGTGATTGCAAAAATAAGGTTTTCTGTGTGGTGTGCCAAAGACCATCTCATAATACTGAGGAATGCACCATTCTAAAACAGCCTAAGCCAGTTGCTAAATATGTGGGGTATGGAGCCAGGGGTTTGGGGTGTCTTTTGGTGCAGAACACCAAAGAAATTGTAGCTGTTGAGCACATCAATCCTATGGTCCTGGTGACTGTGCATGACGGGCAGCTGAATGATACCACAGTGGCCTATGGCTTCAGGAAGATGTTTGATTGGGGGTGGACATGGAGAGCCAAGTTCCAGAGCCCTACAACCTTTCTTATGAGATTCCCTAGTAAAGCCAAATTGGTGGAGTTGAAAAACTTTGGCAACTTTACTTTGCTGGGCACTGGTGCCATGGTTGAGGTTGATTTCTGGAGTCCAGATGACAGGGCTAAGGGGAAGCTACATTCAGTCTGGATAAAGATGTGGGGGGTCCCTGATAATCTGAGACATTATTTGGGAGTTTGTGAGATTGGTTCAGCTTTGGGGCCAGTGGTTGAAGTGGATGTTGATCATATTCACTCTAGGGAGGAGATAAGAGTGAAAGTGGGAGTAAGGGACTTACATAAGGTTCCTGCTGGCACAGAAATCACTACCAAGGACTTGTTGCTATATGATATAGGTTTTGAATTTGATTCAGTTGCTGAACAAGGTTGGTACAAGTTTGAGGAGGGAAACAAAAGAAAAACCTTTGATTATCTGGACTTAGGGAGCTATGATACACAGAGGGAGAAGGAGGTGCAGAAAAAAAGTAAACAATCTGAACCTGCAAAGCCATTGGTTAGTTTAGGAAGTTTGGGATTAAAGCAATATGAGCAGGTGGTTCTGAAGACAGGGGATGTGCCTCAGAAAGATGAGTTTCTCAAGGACAAGGCAGAGGTGGGGACTGCTGGAGAAAGACAAGGAGAAGAAGAAAATTTAAAAGCTAGATTGCAGAAGGCAGAGGAGTTTTCAGCAAGGCAGACTGCTCAACTGATGTTGGAGGAAAAAAAGAGAAAGGAAATGGATATTATTAGGAAATCATTAGAAAGGGAAGTTAAGAGACAGCATGAACTCCTGCAGATTAATCTGAAGGTCAGTGAAGAGGTGAGAGGATCTCAATCAGGGGAAAAGCAGCTTGGGAGTGAAGATGAGAGGGAGAATTCAGGAGAAGGAGCAGTAGCAGAAGAAAATAAAGAAAGTGGGGGAGGTATGTCAGAGCTGGAACTAATGGAACAGGCAGTGGGCCTGGGTTATATGGAGCCTGTGGACTATACTGCCAGTCAGGAAACTGAATCTTTTGAGACCAAAATCAAAAAGGCTAGTATAGGAGAGTTGGAATCCCAGGATGAGGAAGAATTGAGAAGATGCATTAGGCTAAAAGGCAAGGAAGATAAAAAGATCACTGATTTGGCTAAAGCGAGAGTGGCACAGAAGAACAACTATGGTGAGTATTTTCCTTCTGATGTCATATCTAGACCTAATGATATTTTGCAGCAGGTTGCTGAGGGGGTTGGTGTTAGCTTAGGATCTAAACCTGATATTGTTAATTACAATCTGGAATTAACTAAAACGGCTGAACAGGCTAGAATTGATATGTGGCTGAGTGACTATAACAATAAGCAGAAACAAAATCACATGCCTGAGGAGCATGACTTTCTTGACACTGGAGAATATTCTCTATTAGACCTGTTAGAAGACGAAGATATTGAAAAAGAGGAAGAAGAGAATGAGGAGTGGGAATTAGTGAAGGGTCTTTTTTCATCAAAAAGAGTTAAAAAGGGCAAAACTACCAGAGGTTCTGGAGTTAAAATTGCCTCAGTTGTCAGAAATTTAGAATTTTTAGATAGGAAGAAAAAGAAAAAAAGATGAGGGGCATCTTTTGGAATATGAGAGGTTTTGGGGGTGATATTAAGAAAAGATTCTTAAGAGAGATGATTATGGATATGAAAGTGGATTTCCTGGGTCTGCAGGAGACCATGAGACAGCAATTTTCCAGAAATGATCTACAGCAGGTTTGTGCAGGGAGGGATTTCCATTGGCATTTCACCCCAGCTAGGGGGAAATCTGGTGGCCTCCTATTGGGTGTGAATTATACCACACTAGATGTAATTTCTCAGGATGAGGGGGATTATCATATTAAAATGACAGTCCAAGATATTGAAAAAAGGTTCATCTGGGACCTGGTGGTGATATATGGTGAGGCACAGCCAGAGAGGAAAGCTTTGTTCCTGGCTGAGCTATCCAGAGTTTTTCAAAATTTTATAAACCCTATTTTAATTGGAGGGGACTTTAACATTATTAGGAAAGCCAGTGAGAAAAATAAACCAGGATCCCCTAGACATTGGAGTTTTCTTTTCAATGCCATTTTGGAACAAGCTGGGGTGAGAGAATTGGATATGAATGGGAGGAAATTTACTTGGGGCAATTGTATGCTGAATCCCACGTTTGAGAAACTAGATAGAATCCTATGTAGCACTGATTGGGAAGAGGTATACCCCTTAACCCACGTAACAGCTCTAACTAGGGAGAAATCATATCATACTCCTCTCTATTTGGATTCTAGGGATTTCCAAAAAACAGAACCAATTTTCAGATTTGAAAATGCATGGTTCAAGAGAGATGGGATTGATGAAATTGTTCAGAAAGTTTGGAATGATTCGTCCATTAAGGGGGACAGCATAGACAGGTTGCTGGGGAAACTTAGAATGTTAAGGCCAAAACTTAAAGGGTGGAATAGAAATATGAATGCTTGGTATGTGGAGCTAAAGAAAGATATTCTATTCAAATTAGATATCACTGATAAAAAATGTGAGGCTAATGGCCTTACAGCTGCTGATAGAAAGGAACAGATTGAGTTGAGAGCCCAGCTTGATAGATTGCTCAAACAAGAAGAGGCTAAATGGAAACAGAGAGCCAAAATTGATGAAATGTTAGAGGGAGACAGCAATACCAAATTTTTTCATGCCAAAGCAAATGGGAGACTTAGGAGGAATAAAATCTCTAGGTTAGAACAAGAGGAGGGGGTGATAGAAGGAGATAAGAATTTGATGGACTATATCACTACTTTTTACAAAAACTTATTTGGCCCACCAGATAATTCATTTGTTTCCCTGAATATTGATAATCCTGTTAGGATTCCAATGGAATATGCTAATCTGTTGGTGGAAGAATTCTCTTTAGAGGAGATTAAAAAGGTTGTCTTTAAAATGGCACACAATAAATCTCCTGGGCCAGATGGCTTCACGGCTGAATTTTACAAACACTATTGGGAGTTGGTGAAATTTGATTTAAAAGCTTTACTAGACGATTTTGCCAGTAGGAAAATTGATATAAGTAGACTGAATTATGGTATCATAACCCTGGTCCCAAAAGGGATTGGTGCTAATAAAATTCGAAAGTTCAGACCTATCTGTCTATTAAATGTATGCTTTAAAATTATCACCAAAGTCTTAATGAACAGACTTAATTTGGTAGTTGCTGAGGTCATCTCCCCTGTACAAACTGCCTTTGTTAAGGGCAGATATATCATGGAGGGGGTCCTGATCTTGCATGAGGCTTTGAATAGCATTAAAAAGAATAAGCAAAGTGCTGTACTTTTGAAAATTGACTTTGAAAAGGCTTATGATAAAATCAAATGGTCCTTTTTGTTTCAAATGCTCAAACTAAAAGGGTTTCCAGACAAATGGGTTGACTGGATTATGGAAACAGTTAGAGGAGGAAAAGTTTGTGTTAAAGTTAATGAGAATTTAGGAAAATATTTCTGTTCTTATAAAGGCCTGAGACAAGGGGATTCTTTATCTCCTCTAAATTTTGATCTGGCTGCTGATGCTCTAGCAATTATGTTGAATAAGGCTAGAGAAAATGGACTGGTTAAAGGGGTTTTAAGTGAATGTACAACAAATGGGGTTAACATGTTGCAGTATGCAGATGACACTATATTCCTGCTACAAGATGATATGGACAGTGCACAAAACTTGAAATATATTCTATGTTTGTTTGAACAAATGTCGGGTCTGAAGGTTAATTTTCATAAAAGTGAACTCTTCTTATTTGGTGCGGCGATTGATAAGAAAGATGAATATGCAAAAATATTTACTTGCCCGGTGGGTGCTTTACCTATGAAATACTTAGGGTTAGCTATTGATAAAAACAAAATCAGAAATAAACATTGGAAGCCTCCTGAGACTAAGATGGAGAAAAAATGTGAAACCTGGCAAGGGAGACTGTTAGCTAGTGCGGGGAGAGTTACTTTGATACAATCTGCCCTTACAGGTATACCTTACTTTATGATGTCCTTCTATGGGCTCCCGGTGGGGGTTGAGAAGCGCATGGATTTCTTTAGAGCTAGATTATTATGGCAAGAAGATGATCAGAGGAGGAAATACCATCTGGTGAAATGGTCTGAGGTTTGCAGGCCAAAGGATATGGGGGGCCTGGGGATACAAAATTTAGCCTGTATGAACAAGGCTTTGCTATGTAAGTGGTGGTGGAAATTATATACAACTGAGGGATTGTGGCAAGATATAGTTTTAGAAAAGTATGTTAAGAATAAAAGTGTGGGCAATGTTTTGGCCAAACAGGGTGATTCACAGTTTTGGCGGGGGATATTAAAGCACAGAGATCACTTTGTCTCTCTGTGTAAGTTTAAAATTGGAAACGGAAAAAGAGCTCGTTTCTGGGAAGATTGGTGGATGGGTAGTGCCCCTTTAAAAAAGAACTTTCCTAGATTATATGATCTATGCTTTGATAAAAGGAAAACGGTTAAAGAAGTTTTAGATAAGGGATTAGACAATGTCCAGTTTAGGAGAACCTTACTGGGAGATGCAAGAGAACTGTGGGGGCATATTAAAGAGGCATGTAATGTGGTAACTTTGAACGAGGAGAAGGATGAGATTAAATGGACTCTTGATAAGAAGGGAGTATATACTGTAAAGTCCTTCTATAGACACCTGATTGAAAACCGTGTCAAATATCCACACTTGTATATGTGGAAGATTAAAATGCCACCCAGAATCAAGGTGTTCATGTGGTTGGCCCTTAGGAAAAGTATTCTCACAAAAGATAATTTGATTCGTAGGGGGTGGAAGGGAGATGATAAGTGCCCTTTCTGTGGGAAAAAAGAGGACATAAACCATCTTTTTTTGACCTGTTCGGTTGCTAGATTATTATGGAACATATTAAAATGTGCCTTTAATCTTAAGGACATTCCAGACACGCTAGATGCTGTCATGAGATCTTGGGTAAATACCTTTAGAAAAGATGAAAAAAGCTTGGTCATGATAGGAGTTTCAGCGGTCTGCTGGACTATCTGGAAACTTAGGAATAGTGTGATATTTGACAACAATAAGGTGAATGATCCTTGTGTTCCTGTTTCCTTGTTTATTAAAAATCTAAATGATTGGAATATTTTGCAGACAAATCCCGTAAGAAGTAAGCTGATGGAGGCTGGAGTGAATCTAGTAAGTGAGGTGGCAGAAGAAATATTCAAGGCAGCATATGGGTGGCGCCTGAAGACTGGGAGGATCGAAGGGTAGCAGATGCCCTCCTTGCTGCGATGGATATGTTGGCTCCTGCCTTCTCATGCCGGCTTTGCTTCATTTTGCTGCATGTTCGGACTAAGTGGATGTTCCTGTAATATTGAGTCTGCTGTTATAACTGGTTGTTTCCTTTGTAGCCTCTGTTCTTATAACATAGTGGGTTGTCGTTCTGGGGCTAGATCCTCATGTTTCTAGACCTTGGAACACTCTTTCAGGTTCCTCCCTGATGTATTTGGGTTTTCGGAGAGGAGAAGGGATGGCTCCTCCTCCTTTCCCAATATGGCAGTGGAGAGGGATCAGCTGGAAGAGTGGAGTCTTGTGTTGGGGGTTTTGTGTTTCTTTTTTTCCTTTTGTTCTGTAACAAGACTTGGTGATTTCTGTTAATGGAAATCGGAGAGAGCGCTCTCTTTTATCAAAAAAAAAAAGTTTGTGTACATATTATATGCATATACCATCCGGCACCGGTCAAACAGTTTATCATATGCTAGATGTGAGTTATTTTGGTATTAGTTTTCAACTTCTCTCTGCATTAGCCCCTTAGAATGCAGTCCAAGGGTTGAGCTTTTTGTATATGAAGCATGTCACTTGAAAGATTCAAAGTGATTTGTCTTTTACGTACCCTATACCCATATGCCATCTTTGTGTGCATATTGTTTTGCCAATCTTATATTTGAAGAGAATTAGTTAAGAATATCATACTTATAAAGATTTTATTAGTTTTTTCAAAAGTGTAATGTTTCTTCTTCTTGTGCCGACAAGGTAGATTCAGCAACAATCTTCGTGCTAAATTAATTGGATCATCTCAGTGCTTTGATTATCATAGTGTTCCGCCCTTTTTGTATGCGAAGGTAGCAGTGGAAAAGCTAGATGCTAAACAAAATTGGTAAAATTGATGTTGCTATTTCACCTTACTAATAGTATTATCTTCGATGATCATATATATATGGCGCCTCTTGTGTTGAGGATGCTATTCCTCCAAATTGGTATGGCTTATACGAGACCTGTCTTGGAGATTAACATTACGGGCTGATATGCACATGCTGGGGCTCCGCCTCCATCCACTATTTTTTCTACACAGCCAGCAGCCGCGGCCCCGCCGTTACTCGACCATCACTGCAACCGCTCCCGCAACCCCGCCCTGCGTTCTTCGGCTGGCAGCGGTCTTTCGGCCTCCAGCCCCGCGGCGGCGAGCACTACGCTGTGGCCTTCATGGACCACTATTAGGCCATCGACGACGATTGCGGCCGCTTTGACATCCACGTCTTCTTCTCCGAAACGCGGGCATGGAGGAGCAGTGAGGCGTCGTTGGCGCATTTATCGGAATCCAATAGGAGATTGTGTGGTGAACACACCCTCTCCAAGCAGATCACAGTCGGAGCAGGCTCCCTGGGCTGGGCTGACTCGGAACATGGCGGCATGCTCCTTCTCCACAACCCGTTTGACGACGACCATCTTGTCATCGATTTAAGAGCATGTCCAACAGCTGTCCAACGCGCCGCGCGCTAAAAACTACTGCGCGCGCGCGCTTCGCCTGGTTTTGCGCGGCTTGCAGCGCTGGCTTCAACAGCCGCGCTAAAATGCAGCGCGCGCCGCTTCAGCAGCGCGCACGACTCGCCGGGGCATTGCATATATTGCATTTTGGACACAAATGGATTTCAAACATTCAAAATGCAATGAATATGACATATAAATTTCACACAAACAAGTTGGTGAATAAAAGTTCATGCCCACAAGTTTAAAATCATGCCCACAAGTTCATCCAACCAAGTTCAAAATGCAAACCAAGTTCATGACACAAATGAAAGACACATCAAGCCTCGTCCTCGTCTTCGTCCTCATCTTCGAAAGATGATTTTTCCTCCTCCGAAGATGATTCTTCCTCCTCATCATCATTGTCATGCACCGCATCACGTGAAGATCGGACGGTGTTGGCAAGATCTTCAACGGCATCTCCATGGGAAGGTGTGTGAAGCATACCGGAAGACATTCCGCCCATGGCGGCCGGAGGTGGACCCATGCCTCCCATGAAAGAAGCAAAACTCATGCCTCCCATGGCGGCCATAGCGCCGGGGGGTGCTCCAAAGCCACCCATGCCACCCATGCTTCCCATGGTCTCCATGGTAGCTCCAAAGCCACCCATGGCATCTAAGCCGCCCATGGTACCTCCGAAGCCACCCATGCCTCCCATGGCGCCAAGGCCACTGCCACCCATTGCGCCAAGGCCACCGCCACCCATTGCGCGAATCATGGCTCTTTTTTGGATCAACACTTCTTCTTCGGAAAGATTGAAAAACTCCTTTTGAGCCTCATTGAGGTTAGATATGTGTCCAAGAAGAACAAGTGCTTCTCCCATTCCAACAATCTAGTTCGCTCCTCACTGCTCACCTTCCTCTACTCCAAAGCCACCCTCCTCTCCTCGGGCGCCACCCTCCTCTCCTCGGCCGCCAACCTCCTCTCCTCAGCCGCGCCATCTTGGTTCCTTGCCATTTTCCTCACCTCGTTGGCTTCTCTTCTTGCATTGACAATTGCTTCCATAGCATTTTTGATCTCATCATCTACTTTCCTCTTCTTCTTTTATGTTTTGTCTTTCTTGCACCCATCCAGTCGTTTTGGCTTCAAGTATGAAACCGAGTTGGGTGTGGGGCTTCTCTTGCCGTCATCACTTGATGCATCCTCCTCCTCATCATCATCATCATTCAACTCAATTGTTCCCTTGCGTTTGTTGCTCAAATGCAAATCATCCAAATCTTCACGCTTCTTCCATTTCTCATCATCCTTCAACACTTCATAGCAATGAGGCAAGGTAAAGATCCTTCCTTTCTTGATCTCCCCCTTCTTGGTTTTCCTCTCCTCTTCTTTGAACAAGTTTTGTGCAATGTGGTACTATATGAAAACAAAGCAAGTTAGCACTTCGAACAACAACAACAAGTATGATGACCATGTATGAAATGCCACTTACTCTATCGTCCTCATTTGTGCCACTTGAGTTCAACTTGTCAACCGCCTTTTGACAGGTCGCCCACCTTTGACAATCCGAGTTGATTGTCGACCACCGGGACCGAAGTGATCTCTCAGAGCGGTCAATTCCACTTACGTTGCAAACATCAAAGTGTTCTTTCATCCGCCCCAATAAGCATCTCTACTTTGATCACCTCCCACGGATGGATCCCTCGACACTTGCAACCAAGTATTGCATAGTAAGATGTCATCGGCGTTGGTGTAATTGCCCGCTCTTCCTTTCGGCGCGTCGACAATGCCCTCACCATCCTCGTTCACCTCGAACTCATGGTCTTCAAAATGCATGTCATTGGTTTGAGACCAATGCGAATTGTTGGAGCCAACACCCATAGTTGACATATATGCATCATCGTTGACACTACAAAATATATAGAACAATGCAAATAAGCTATCTATATGGATGCATTCAAAAAATAACAAGAAAAGAAAAGTTGGAAAAAATTTCTACCTTTGGGGCATATCGTCGAACACGTTGTGTGCGTCGGCGGCTGGCTCAACGAGTGGGCTCGCCGGCGCTTCGGTAGCCGCCGCGCCTGTCACACGCCCTGCAAGCTTCTTTCTCCTCGCCTTCGAGGTGCCGGAGCCGTCCGCCGCCTTATTCTTCTTCGCGGATGTCTTGCCCTTCTTCGGCCGCGCCACATTGGGGGGCTTCGAGGGGGCGGCGGCGGCACGGGACGGCGCCAGCGCGACGCCACCCGCCGCCGTGGTCATCCGCGGCGGCATGAAGAGGCCGCGCGCGAGGCCGATGCTCGGAGGAGCTCCGGCGGTGGCAAGGCCAACGCTCCCCGCGCTAGGGTTTCCGGCAGCGGCGGCGGCGGAGGAGGAGGGGTTGCGGCTGTAGGATGGGGTGAGCAGGGTGCCGGCGCGTGCGTCCATCGGGTCAAGTTCGCCGGCGCCGGCGCGCGCAGGGCGAAGGTGGCGGGGAGGAGAGAGTGTGGCGCGAGCGCTCGTGTGTGCCGCGCGCGGAAGCCGGCGCCCCAAATACACAGCGCGAGTTGGCGTTTCGGACCGCGCGCCCAACTACATATGCCGCGCGCGCGGTTATTGCGCGCCTGCTGGAGCTTGTCTACAGGTTGCGCGCGCGCTAAAATGGCAAAATTTGCGGCACAGCGCTTGTTTAGCGCGGCTGTCGGAGATGCTCTAATCTCATTACCCGCCTCCCGGTATTTCTACGACGTGGCATGCTGCGGCGATGGCTTCATCAAGCTCGTCGAGATCAAATACGACGACCCTGGGCCTGATCTCTCGACCGGTGGTCAAGGCTGGAGAGCCATCGTGTGGAACATGAGTGTTTGTTGAGATGGCTGGCAAAAGCGATTCACCGTCCATGTCGACTACATCTCGGTCGACCCTAGCTACCCTGCTTTGTTGCCTGAGCTGCGGGATGACGAGACGAAAAGAGCTGGAGCTGAAGAAACTGATTTTCCATGGCCCGAAGATCCTAAGCGTCCATGATGAGAACGTTCTTTGCATGATGGCCAAGGTGACCGATGAAGACGACAATGCATGGGCGATGGTGGAAGCACTAGCCCAGTTTCATGCTAAACGGGACAACAGTGTACTACTGCCCATGCGTCTTCCTCAAATACCTGGACATTGCCCCAGGAGGTTCTTCCTTCTTTCTCCCTGATGATAACTCTCGAGGGAACCTACAGAAGAAGAGAAAGAAGAGAACAAGGAGTAGTAGGAGAAAGGAGAAGAAGCTCGCGCCAGTTCCGGATCGCCGGCACAGATTGTTGTATTTGCTCTGCATTGTTGGCTGCATACTGATAGCATTCGTTGTGAGAGCGTTACGTCCTTTCTCTTGGTTGTAAACAACATAATCTGTCGCTTTTCAAAAGCTTAGATGGAGCTTAAATTTTTGTAGGCAAAAAGGGTTTTAGAGCCTCCTTGTACGTGTAATTGTGTACATATTATGTATATACCATCCAGCACTGATCGAACAGTTTATGATATGCTAGATGTGAGTTGTTTTATCTAGAAAGACAAATATTTAGGAACGAAGGGAGTAGTTTCAAAATTAAAATAAATTTTGGCATTAGGTTTCAACTTCTCTCTGCATTAGTCCCTTATTAGAATGCAGTTTAGGGATTGAGCTTTTTATATATGTCACATGTCACTTGAAAGGTTCAAAGTGACTTGTCTTTTACGTACCCTATACCCATATTCCATCTTTGTGTGCATATTGTTTTTCCAATCTTTATATTTGAAGAGAATTAGTCAAGAATATCGTACTTATAACGATTTTTTCCTAGTTTTTACAAAATTATACTGTTTTGTCTTTTTATCTTAAATCCATGTCTTTGTGGCGATAATGTCGATTCAGCGACAGCCTTCGTTATTGTGCGTGACGTTAATTGTAGGGATGAAAATCCATGCACATTGTTTTATAGTTTTTGAAAATAAGAGAAAACCACAAGATCAGCTAGGGATGAAAAAGCTATCACAGTTCATCAATTGTAGGTGAAGTGGGCACTCTACGTGTTGTGCGTGACGTTACAAACACGTGTCTCGCCAACAATACCATAGATTGCTTGAACCGGGATTTGCTACTCGTTATTATTTATGACAGATAATGTTGCTTTTAGAGATTTAGACATGAACTTATTAGCCACTTGGCAGCGAAAAGATCCTAGATATGGATGATGAAGCCCGGTGAAATGGGAAACAGCATGTCACACCAGACTGACGCTTCCCTGCATCCAGGAAAGAGAGGAACAAGTCCTATGCTCTGAGAAAGGGAGAACAGCCCAGCCCAGCCTTAGTACTCCCTCCGTTCGAAATTACTTGTCTTGGAAATGGATGTATCTAAAACTAAAATACATACATCTATTTCCGAGACAAGTAATTCCGAACGGAGGGAGTAGCTGGTATTGACAGCCATCCACGGTGACCAGATCCACAGGGAAACACCTCAATCAATAGAAGAACCTGTCCGGTGGTTGTTCCTGCACAGTTACAGGTATAAAGAGATCAGTCTAGAGAAAGCTATGGACGATAGAGGCATTCATAGTTAATCCAGATTTCACTGCCTTCTTGTTTCGTAGTAATTCGGCTACATGCAGGGTAAAAAATTGCACTTAGGAGGGACCCCACATTAGGACAACCGTACAAAGGCAGAAGGATAAGAGAGACAAGGTCCTGTAAGATACTCCCTCCGTTCCTAAATACAGTATAAGTTTTTTTAGAGATTTCACTATGGTCTACATACGGAGCAAAATGAATGAATCTACACTTTAAAATATGTCTATATACATCTGTATGTAGTTTGTAGTGAAATATTTAAAAAGACTTACATTTAGGAACGGAGGAAATACTAAGATGTCCGGTCGAAATGACTTGTAAGCTCTCTGGAATTGCGAACAGAGAACTCTTGGAGTGAAGAGGGCAAGATCATTTCGACTCGCGATCACAATGGGCTGGCATGCATGTAAGCAGGTTGGATGTTAAATGGGATAAACTACGGGGAAATAAAATCTTAGATCTTGTAACTCAAGCAAATCTTTCTTAACCAAGGATAGTTGTTGCCATATGGACGAACGAACTCCGCGTCGCCCTCCCCGAGCGAGGCGACTGGGGCGGTTCCCCACCCCTCCCCCTCCCCGCGAGTCCCCGCCCCCCTTCCCCCTCGCCACTGCCGCCGGCGGGCGCGGCCGGGCGTTGCCCGCGCGGCGCCCCGCAGTTCGGCGGTGGCGGCCCTCCTTCTTCCACGTCGCTGGACCCCGGCTCGGGCGAGCGGTCCTGGCAGCGGAGCCCTTCGGCCGGCGGCGTTCCGGCGCGGATCTGGACGGCAGCGGTGCGGAGGCGTTGCCCCTTGGCGGCGGTGACGGCCCATGGCTTGCGGCGGCCGGCGGCACCCGGCTGGCCTAGATCTAGGCCCTACGGGCCCGATTTGGGTTGTGGCGGGCCTGCTGGGTGGCCGCAGTGGGATGTTCTCCGGTGGTTTCCGACGAGCTCCTCGCGACAGGGACGGCGGCTGCTGTGCCGCGACTGCTACAGCACGGCGGCGGAGCTTCACGGGCCCACGCTGGGCCTGGCCGGACAGGGGGTCTGGTGTGCCTCTGCTGCTATGCCCGGTCTGCTACCGCCTAAGCCGGTGGAGGTTGTTCCCTCCCTCGTGGCTGCGATGTTGCCGGTCCTTGTCTTAGGGTGTCTCGTTTGGATCCGGCCGGCCTCGCTTCGTTGGCCGTGGTGAGACGACGGCGGTGTCCTCGTGACTGTTGGCGCATGTTGGTGGGCGGCGGGTGTGGTGGAGCCGAAGGTTGGTCCTGGGTGGTGGGCGCGAGAGGTCGGGAGAAATCCATGTCGGGTCTTGCCGGCACCAACGCGGTGACGCCTGCGGACGCCGCCATCCTTCTTGAAGGGCGTCGGGTGACCCTCTCCCCCCTCTACCCTCCGTGTACCGGGAGAAATCCTAGGATTCGTCCGGGCAGCAGCGTCGTCATCGTCGCATTCCTTCTTGAAGGTGGTGCTTGGTACATGGCAACTCGGTGGCTTTGGAGCATGGTGGTTATCTTCGGTGAACGCAGCGATCGTGGTGTGCCGTAGCTTTCGTTGATCCGGCGTTGTTGGCATTTCTTCTCTTATTTTCTCTTGTTATTTCTTTTGGGCGTGCTTGTGTTGTTTACCCCAGCGTGGATCGGATTGTTGTATCGGGTGGTTGCTATATCAATATAGCGGGGCGTAAGCCTATTTCAGTATATGGATGAACGAACGAGGTTCCCTTTAAAACCTGAATTTGCCACGACTACTTTTTCTTCAGGCGAATGCATGGGGTGCTCGAAACGAAATGGGGTGCTCACAATGGGCAATCCCAGCGACCTTTATAGTCTCTAGCTGACCTCTCTCCCGCAGGGAGAGCTTGGGTTCGGTCGAACGGGTAGCACTGCTGCAACATCGATGGACTGTGCAAAACGTGACTGTCAATGTATAATGAACAAGCGCATAAACCTCTACACACCTGACCGTTGGATAGTCACCTGTTGAGGCCTTGCAGCTTCGATGTGGTTGTACACTTGTACCTCAGTTTCATCCGACTTGAATTTCTACTCTGAAAATGAACTATGATATCCACATCTCTGACTTCTTTTTATATGCTGGCGCAAATGAGATTGTGAGAACGAGATCGATGAAACGGGCAAGAAGACCAAATGTGTTGGAACTCGAGTCGAGGATAACTAGTAATGTGCTATTTCCCTACACCCTGAGCTCAGGCAAAGAACCGCATCTGGATGTCGTTCTTGCTTTTACAGACCGTTAAAATTTCCTCTACCTACTCCCAACCGCGCTCCGCCGCCCGCGCAATTTCGCTGGCGGCGCCACAGCGAAGCCAACCATTCTGTCCTTATATGTACACGGTGTGAAAAGCCTGCTCTGCTTGGTAAATGAGGCTGAACTTGTAGAGTTTTTGTTATCTGATGATTTTGTCCTCGAGCGCGATAGTGCGTACCGATTATTTAAGATCAAAAAAAGGAGTAGCTTGTCAAACCCCAAACATCTACAGTAAATGAACCTTGCGGTTTAGTTAGTTCAGAAAATTCAGAGTTAGATGTCGTTTTTTCTTCAGTCAGTATCATATCTAAGAGCTTGATAGCAACAAATGCCAATATAAAAAAACTAAATACATAGGCATCACGTATAGCTATACTAGTATCACATATATAGTGGGAAACATCCATTATATTGTAAAGTTAAAATTTTAACACGATTATCATAGTATCATATCTAAGAAGGAGAATGTATCACAAATGAAGAAACAAGCAGACTGAACACTCAAGTGGAACTCACTGGAACAGTAGGAAGCTGGTCGTCTACTTCAGTTAACTTTTAAATTGAAATTTCGCTAGTTCTATCATTCGCTTTCTCGCCTACTCATGTCGCATTCACCCTAAGAGGGAAACTCTGATCTCGTATCATCTACTTTCTGTATCTTATTTCGATCGGCACCTGGACGATCTTCCAGATCAGCATTAGTACCGTCGTCGTCGAATACTAAATCATAACTTCTGCGGTTGTTCCCGCCTCTGTGAGTGTTTTGATCTTTCACAACGTAATTGGTGCCTTTGTTTTCCTCCTCAACACCTTGATCACAATCTCGGGGCAGGTGATCTGGGGCACCACACTTGAGGAGGCACCCATCATCTTTATTGGCATTTCGTTTGCTTTGCCTGAACCGACCCCACAGCTTTGGGACATTTTGTGCAAAATCAACCTGGATCCTCCTGTCATGAATCGGGCTATTCTCCATCTTACAATATGCACGCTCACAGTCCTCCTCTGCCTCGAATTCAATAAAAGCATAGCATAAGCTATCTCCGGTCTTGCAGTCACGAATTATTTCAGCCGATGTCACGGTTCCGAAACAAGAAAAGATTGTATGCAGATCCTCGTCTTGTGTGATTGCGTTAAGTTTAGAAACATACAAGACATTGTCTGGCGGTTGTTCGACCCCTGGAATGCCTCCGCCGCAGTGATCGCAGCTAACAATGACGACATTATTAGAGAGTGCATCTTCAGACCAGTTCACTGTTTCATCCAAAGGGACCTCTGAGCGCTGTTCTGCAGTCTCATCACGTGGCTTTCCTACAGGAGAATTCCCAGGGATGAGTTCTGCAAGCCGAGGAGGATCGTCGAAAGGATCGTCCAAGACATATGTATGTTTAATCCTTATGTCCTTGAATGGCCTCCCTGTATCATCAACGCATGATTCATTTATCTTTGCCAGAGTGTCAAGACCTCCACCTTCAGCAACCAGCCCAAACACGGTGTGTTTACCATCAAGACCGTCCACGCCGTCCCGCAAGGTGAAGTAGAACTGTGACGCATTGCAGTTTTCACCGGCACCTGCCATGGCGACCGTGCCGGCCTTCGAATGCCTCAGGTCCGGATGGATCTCATCATCGAAAAAACGATCTTGATCGCCATGAAGGATCTTGTAGACAGAATCACCTCCGGTGCCGGTTCCGGTCGGGTCCCCGGTCTGTGCCAGGAAATCCCTCTCCACCTTGTGGAAGAGGCAGCCGTTGTAGTACTTGATCTTGCAGAGCTTGAGGAAGTTCTTGGTGGTGATGGGGCACTCGTCTGTGTGTAGATCCACGTCGATGTCGCCCACACTCGTAACGATCAGAACCGACATCCTGGGCGCGGCCAGGCTGTGTGCGCTGCTCCGCTGCGCCGCCGCCGTCCGCCTTCAACCTCGCTCTGCGTCCCTGCGGGCCGATCGGTCGGGAATAACTTCTCTGCGGTCGATCCCCTTCTCCTCCAGTACTCCTCCTCTTCCTCTATTTCTAGGGTATAAACCCTTCCGACTTAGTATAACCTTACTACTTGGACTGTACCCGTAGTCCGGTTGGATATCGAATCACGTACACATGGTTTTCCTAATTAACCTTGAAGACCTACTCTACTTTTTTTTACGAGAAAACTTCCAATCTAATCCTGAAGTAAAAGTTACATTCATGTCCGTAGACTACACGGTGACGAGGGCCAATAGCTCCTGTGTGACGTTTTTCATGCAAATTGGAAGGAGTGCGATGTAGTTCGAATGAATGGCTGTGATGCGACATCTTCGAAGCCAACAATAGCTCCAATGCGACATGGCTCTGTTTAACTGTGAAATGAAAAACACGAGGGGTTAGCGATTTGAGTTATGACACGCGGGACCCACCAGTTACTCGCATACGGGTGGGACCCACAACTTATCCACACAAGCATGCCCGTGCTCATCAGCAAGCCCCGACCCGAGCCAGCCACGAGCCCGATCCAGCCCGCCCCCCTCCATTGCTTGCCCTGCCCCTTTCCTTTCCCACCTTCTTCCTCTGCTCCGGCAACGAAGCGCGCCGCCGGCGAGTGATGTCTAGCTCGACTTCGGCCACCCGCCAATCATGGACGCAGTACGGTCCACTGCCGTTGACAAGATGCCCCGATTGCCCGCGCATGGAGCCTCTGAAGCGTTTGACTTGTGTGAGGGAAGAAAATGGCAACCGTGGGCGCGAGTTTGTGAAATGTTTGAGCAAGCCACAGCCGGGGCAGGTTAGATCTGTGTTCTTGACCAATCCTATGGTCTAATTTCTCCCGATTTCTTTCTTTTTTCCTCAAATTAGAGCGATGGATCTGGGTGGTGGATCTAGGATTCATGCGCCGCCGGCCCCCTGTTTTTCAGGTTCTGAAGAAATGTGGGCATTTTGAGTGGCTCGATGACTATGTTGAAAGGTTAAAATTTGAGGGATCAACCCCAACCCAAGAGCTCAATTTTGGGGGGCGGCTTGCCGTGGAACAAGCCCCAAATTTGGCAGACAGAGCCGATCTGATGATGCACAGTGCAGAACTGAAGTGTGAATTGAAGAAAATCGGCAAGCAACTAAAGCATCTGATCGATTTGAAGCAGCAAGCAAATATGATGGCTGGAGCATTTTATGGTTATGTCATTGCTATGGGTTTATTTTACTTGATGTTCATCAATCGCTAGAATTTGTTAGAGTTTCAGAGTTAGTGTGTCAGCTAGTTTCAGGGGTGCACTACTGGAATCAGCTACTTTGCCATCTGCCGGCTCATTGCCATCAACTACCGAAAAGCAGATGGCAAAGAAACGGCAGACGGCAAAAGAGGCCTTTGCCATCGACCGGCTCTTTGCCGTCAGCCAGCTGACGGCAAAGAGAGAGGTGCCCCCCCCCCACCCGTTTAGAAAAAACTTAAGGAAGATAAAGGCGGACGGCAAAGAGCAGACTAACTAACGGCCGCCACCCTCCCCCCCCCCCCCCCCGCCCGTTAATTACTCTCTCTTCTCTCCCTCTCTCCTCCCCGACCCCCCCCCCCCCCCCCGCCCGTTAATTACTCTCTCTTCTCTCCCTCTCTCCTCCCCGACGCCCCGCCACCATATCCCCACCCACCGCTGACCCCACCACCCCCGCCCCGCCGCCCGGCGCCGCCCCCGCCCCCGCACCCGCTTGGCCCGTCTCCCCACCACCCCGGCCTCCGCCCCCACCCCACCCGCCGATGCCCCGTCGCCCCACCACCCCTCCGCCACCCGCCGCCCCCGCCACCACCCCCGCTTGCCCCGTCGCCCAACCACCCCTCCGCCCCCACCCCACCCGCCGACGCCTCGTCGCCCCGCCACCCGCCGCCCGGCGCCGCCCCCGCCTCCGCCCCCACAGCCCGGTGCGCCCCCCCCCCCCCCCACCACCACCACCACCGCCCCCGCCGACCGTCCCATTGCTCCGGTGAGGGACTACTTCTTTTTTTTCTTCTATTTTTTCATTTCTTTTGCTGTTTAATTGTTAGTGCTAGATTGTGTTAGTGTTAGTGTTAGAAAAGAACTAGAAGAAGTAGAAGAAGTAGAAGTAGTAGAAGAAGTAGAACAAGAAGAAAAGAAAAGAAGTAGAAAAAGATGAAAAAAGAAAAAGAAGAAAAGAAGTAGAAGAAGAAGAAAGGAAGAAAAGAAAAGAAGTAGAAAAGGATGAAAAAAGAAAAAGAAGAAGAGAAGTAGAAGAAGTAGAAGAAGAAGTAGAAGAAGTAGAAGAAGTAGAAGAATTATTAGTTAGGTCATATATTTTTTTATTTTGTTATGAAAATCATCATATATAATTGTGTTGATCGGGTAGATTTAAATGTGCAGTTGTTTCATCGCTGCGAGGTTTGGTGTTCACGACCTCGCCGTGCATTTGACGAGCTCTGCCCCTTCGTTCGTGGTGAGCACAAATGACATTTCCTCCTCCCCCATTAATTATTTTCTCTGTTCCGGTGTTCGTGCTGATGAAATTTGATAGCTAGCTATATATGTGTCTTGAATCATCAGTATGCGTAACCAATATGTGTCTCCCGTTCGAAAGCGTCATAGTTATAAATATGCATGCATTTGCATATTTATAACCTTGATTCTTTCGAATTGTCCAACGCTATCCATGGACAGCCCGAGTATGTGTAGATTGGGTTCATTTTCCCATATGCTTTGCTCTGGATCCGACGCATAGATTTCGTCAGTGCCTCCTCTATTGTTCTCCGGGTACACATCCTCTTTGTTTATTGCAGAGACGTGTATCAGCAGAACAGCGGGGAGGTGCTGCCAAAATTGTGCGTCGCATCCGGAGCATAGCATGGGAAAATGAACCCAATCTACACATACTCGGGTGGGATTAGGACCTATCATTACCTATTAGAGTGTAGGTTGTATGGACGTAATAAAATTGACAAAGTAGATCAACTGATGAATATATACATGGTGAATTATATATATAATTGTTGTGTGTCCAGTAGCTCTGAAAGTCAAGATGAGTGATCGCGCGTGGATGTATACCGGTCACACTGGTCAGAACAAATGGAGCGCTGAATGGTTCATAAAAATCAAGGGGTTTGTGCAAGACGCATTTGCAAATGGCCAGAGGAAAGCCTGATGCCCCTGTTTCCAGTGCGGCAATTGGGAAAAGAGGACAGAGGCTGAAATGGGCAAACACCTGCAGAAGAGTGGTTTTACGCCCGACTATACGGTGTGGACATTTCATGGTGAGTCTACGTGACCGAGCTGAGGTGGATTGTCGTCGCACCGACGAGCATGGTACCGGGATGGAAAACATGGTGCAAGACTATGATGATGCTCGGGATTCGGACGAGGAGATGGAAGAATCTGCAAAGGCCTTCAATGAAATGTTGGAGTCTTCAAAACGTCCGCTCCACGAGCACACTGAGCTTTGTCAGTTGGATGCCATCTCACAAGTAATGGCTCTGAAGGCTCAGTTCAACTTGGACAGAGAATGCTACAACGCAATTATGATAGTATTTGGACACTTTCTACCCAAAGGCCATGTAATGCCTGCAAACCTGTACCAGTCGGACAAAATCCTCCATGCACTAAAGATGCCCTATGAGAAGATACATGCCTGTGAGAAAGGATGTGCCTTATTTAGGCTTGACTATGCGGACTTGAACTATTGTCCCATTTGCAAGTCTTCCAGGTATATTATGGTAGACAATGGTATGGGTGAGAAGACACATACCAAAATCCCCATTAGTGTTTTCGGTATATGCCAATCGTACCAAGATTTCAACGTCTTTTCATGGTCGAAGAGACGGCCAGACAGATGACATGGCACAAAACAGGCAAAAGAACCGAACTGGATGCAGATGGGAATCTGATGATGGTACACACATCGGATGGTGTTGCGTGGAAAAAGTTTGATGAATTACATACTGACAAAGCGGCAGATCCGAGGCATCCTCGAGTTGGCATCAGCACGGATGGGTTCAGTGTGTTTGGTATGACGGCAGCCCAATACAGTTGTTGGCCCGTATTTGTCTTTCCACTCAATCTCCCCCCGGACAGATTTTGCAAAGAAAGAACATTTTCCTGACGTTGATAATTCCAGGGCCCAACTATTCGGGGAAAAAATATGAATGTGTACATGCAGCCGCTTAAGGACGAATTGCAAGAAGCCTGGGATAATGGGTTCAAGACATACGACGCCTATAGCAAACGAAACTTCATAATGCGTGCCTAGTACATGTACTCGACGCATGACTTGCCGGCTTATGCGCTATTTGTTGGCTTGTGTGTGCATGGAAGGTTCCCGTGCCCCACATGCAAGGGAGCTCTTGAGTTTCATTGGCTTCAGGCCGGTCGCAATTTTTCTTGCTTCGACATGCATAGACAGTTCCTAGATCCTCGACATAAGTTCAGGAAAGACAAGAAGAACTTCATCAGAGGTAGAGTTGTAAAAAACTCTGCACCACCTCCGTTGACAGGCCAACGGACCCTGGATCAGTTAAACGCTCTTGAGCTAGATCCAGAGCGTCCAGGGTACTTCAAGGGGTATAATTCTAAGCACGCCTGGACTCACAAAACATGCTTATGGGATCTGCCTTACTTCAAAGACCTCCTTTGCCCACACAACATCGACGTGATGCACACTGAGAAGAATATCGCCGAGGCACTTTTTGGTACATTGTTTGGCATAGATGGGAAGTCAAAGGATAATACTAAGGCTAAAGTCGATCTGGAGGCGCTATGTGATAGGCCGTTACAAAACATGAAAGAACCGAAAGGAAAGCAGAACTGGACGAAGCCAAAGGCATGGTTCAATCTTGGAAGGCCAGCTACGAGGGAAATTATCTTGTGGGTGAAAATGCAGTTGATGTTCCCCGATGGGTATGCAGCGAATCTAAAGAGGGGAGTGAGTCTTGATAAATTGAAGATATTTGGTCTCGAGAGTCATGATTGGCACATATGGATTGAGCGGGTAATGCCGGTGATGTTGCGTGGCTTCATCCCTGAGGATGAATGGCTAGTACTGGCAGAACTCAGCTATTTCTTCCGTGTTCTTTGTGTGAAAGAACTATCGCCTGGCGTGCTAGAAGAAATGGAAGAGTTGGCGCCGGAGTTGATCTGCAAGTTAGAGAAGATCTTTCCACCAAGCTTCTTTAATCCAATGCAGCATTTGATTTTGCATCTCCCGACCGAGGCAAGATTGGGGGGAGCGTGCAAAATCGTTGATGCTACCCAACTAAGAGGATGTAGAAGACGGTTCGAGAAAAAAGTAAAAATAAACGTAGAATTGAAGCATCGATGGCTGAGGCATTCATCACTGTGGAGGCGGCAAACTTCGTGACAGCACACTACGAAGCCAAAAATTGTCATTTGCATAATCCGAAGCCTCGGTACAATGCTGACGACCCTAAAAAGGGTGGATCCAACCTCAGCCTATTCAAAGGGAATCTCGCACCAGCCAGTGTTTCAAATCCAGTATCTTTGGATAACGAAGAATGGCGGACCATTTCGTTGTATATCTTCAACAACCTGATAGAAGTGTGGCCGTACATCGAGTAAGTTCTCGGTACATTATTTCACAACTTCTATTTCCTTTGAACTACTCTTATTCCTGGATATTTCATACAGTCGATACGTCGCCCTATTGTATGGAGCGGTGATCCAAAAGGATTCCGTCGAAGAGTATGAGCTTCTCACAAAGCAAGGAGGCGGCTATCCTGGTTTCATCTCTTGGTTCAAACAAACGTAATTTCTATTAGACAATTTCATTTCATTCGCTAATTTGTGTGTAATGCAACAATCCTTTCATATTAAACTTGTAGGCTAATTTAGAGTCTATGGACGCCGAATTGAGACAAGTGGCTAATGGTTTTGACTATAAGGTCCGTTCATTTGACAAATACGACATCAACGGGTATCGCTTTCATACCTATGGCAAAAAGCTATCTATGGCTGACCGAAAGTCTACAAATTGTTGTGTATCTGCTATTGGCGAAGGAGTATTATGGGAGAGTTGAAGCAATTTATGAACTTCTATTCTATGGTGAAAACCCGCCGAATGTCGTAGTCTTCAAATATTATTGGTTTCAGCCGAAGGAGACTAGAAGGACTCATGAACATATAGGGCTAGTTGAAATCAACCAAAGCACCCATTTAGATGTTCCTGATGTCTATATTACGGCTCAACAGGCGACCCAAGTATTCTATCTACCGTGGGCCTGCCAAACTAATCCAAATTTGAAAGGTTGGGATGTCGTTTATGAAGTGCCGCCACGTGCTAGACTATCTCCCCCAAAGGAAGAGGATTATGAACCTCACATTAACCCAGACACATATGAAGGAGAATTCTTCCAAGAGACATGTCTTTCCAAAAAGCGTTTCAAGAACCGCTATACTTCACCCCCAAAACATTGAAGTAGACAGTGACAGTGAATCCCACATCACCCCAGAGGAGGAACAAGAAGAGACAGAACAAGAAGAGGTTACTGCTGCGGATGACCTGTCAATGCTTGACCGATTATGTCAAGGTGGCCTTCCACATGTTGATGCCACTGAACCCTATGGGCCCGTCATTGATTATAGTGATGATGATGATTATGCATTTATTGATGATACTGATCGAGATTATTAGTAGTGTCAGGTATTCAATTTTTTTATGTTGTACTTGATGGTGATACACTTAAGTGATATACATATTATTATTCATGTCGGTATTTTTTTATGTTGTACTAATTTCGTTTACTCTTTGTCATGGCAGGTGTTGAAAGATGGAAGGGAAGCCGACTGACGCCAAGGACAAACGTGCCCAAATTGAAGGTTTGCCACACCATCAAGGTAGCTCCAGCTTATATCAGTTCGGGCAGAACTCGGTATGTGGTTTGCTTCATGATTAATGCAATTCATTCATCATGCTAGCTTGAGCCCTTTAATTACTAATTTACTTTGTTTCTCTCTTTCAGGCATGCTACAATAAGACGGATAAGGTGCCAGAGGGGTACGACCTGTATGCCATGGCCCACACTGCCTCTTACAAGCAAGTCAAGGGGAAGGCGAGGAAAGGGGAGGACTTTAACCCGAGCCAGATTCCCATTAATCCAGAGCAGGTGATGATATCTGGTGGCGGGAGGTCCCGTGGCTCCATAGCCATTGATCCAGAGATTGCTCCTGAGACCACGGTGAGTTTAATTTGAATGGACGTTACTTGCTAGTCTTAACATTTGAGTGTCATCATGCTAACGAAACATTGGAAATGATCTTTGGTGCAGCTTAACTCCAGACAAGCATCACACGATCCTTCTCCAGCTACTGGCACGAGCAAGCCCGCTCCTACACCTCCATGATCACGGTAAGTTTCTCTAGTTTTTTGCTTAACAAATGCATAAAGACCTAGACTTAGCTTTATTTCCTCCAATATGCTTACCTTAATGACCTAGAGTTAGCTTCTTTTCCTCCAAAATGACTTAATAAGCTTACTGACCTCCAAAACCAGCCATTTTACCTAAGTTAGCTCTAAAACGATCTATACTTAGCTTTGTTTCCTCCAAAATGACCCAAGTTAGTTATAATATGCTTAGTTAACTAGGTTTGCTCAATAATGACATGTACTTAGCTTACTTATGTAAAAAAACGGCATAATTAGCTTAGTTAGCTCATAAACGATCCAGTTTACCTAAGTTAGCTCTAAAATGACTCATTTTCCCTTAGTTAGCTCATAAATGATCCATTTTACCCAAGTTAGCTTTAAAATGACCCATTTTACCTAGATTATCTCCAAAATGATCCATTTTACCTAGATTATCTCCAAATGATCCATTTTACCTAAGTTAGCTCCAAAATGACCCATTTTACCTACGTTAGCTCCAAAATGACCCATTTTACCTACGTTAGCTCCAAAATGACCCATTTTACCTACGTTAGCTCCAAAATGACCCATCTTACCTACGTTAGCTCTAAAATTATGCATTTTACCTAAGTTAGCTCATAAACGATCCATTTCACCTAAGTTACCACACAAACGATGGCGTGCTTCTTCTTCTAGTCACCTTTTCCTAACTTTCTTATTTGCCATTTTGCAGATTTCATTCACTTCTTGGAAGCTAGCTTGCTATGATGGAGTGCTTGTTTTTTTATTTCATTCTCTTCTAGTATTCTTCTAGCTTGCTACGATGGAACTTGCTATCTTGATAAAACTTTGCATTGTAATATGTATGTGCAACTTCCTAATGGTTGCAACTTATGTGTATGTGCAACTTGCTATGTATGAATGGATGGAACTATATATGTATGTACGATGAAACTTATGTGCTGGATATGTTATATGTTTGCTGTTAAATAGCCCTGTGAAATATATCTATATATGTCATATATATTTGCTGCGAAAATTGTTGGATTTAAAAAAAACAAGAAAAAAGAGCCAATATGCAGGCTCTTTGCCGTCTGCCACCGACGGCAACGGGCTCTTTGCCAACAGCCGCGGACGGCAAAGAAGACACGTGGCAGCCAACTGTGCTTCCTGGGAGCTGACCCATTTGGTCAGTTTGCCTATAGTGGCAGACGTCAAAGAGTAAACAATTTTGCCGTCAGCGGCGGACAGCAAAGGCCTGCCGTGTAGTGACGTCTAGCTGACATCATACGGCGGACGGCAAAGGCACGACAAATTTTGCCATCAGCGGCGGACGACAAAGGCCTGTGTTAGCCACCTAACGGACTAACAACGCAATTTTTTCCGTCTACTTTCTTTGCCGTCCGCTGCTGATGGCAAAGGCCCCTTTGCCGTCAGCCACCAAAAGTAGACGGCAAAGTAACTCTTTACCGGACCTTACTTTGCCGGAGCCTGTTGCCGTCCTTGGCGGACAGCAAAGACCTTTGTCGTCCGCCATTCATGCCTTTGCCGTCCGCCGTGGCAGACGACAAAGTAGCTGATTCCTCTAGTGGTGCCCAGTAGTTTGAGTTAGCCAGGGATCATTTGTTAGATGAATTTGAATTTGTGTGAGGCAAAACTTGCTTGAATTATTGTAATGATATTCTTAGGGGCCCTATTCAGTGTTCATGCTCTGTTTCCTCTGTTTTTGTTCTTCAATTAAAGTACACACCCAAATTCAGTTTCTAGTAAAAAACAAAACTAGGCTGCCGAATAGATGTTGGGCCGTGAGAAAATGGGCCCTGAGAAAATAACCATGCCCAAATAGAGACCAACCCACCCGCGTAGGGGCACCAGCTCACCTCTAACTGCGGCAAATAAAATGTTACTTGTTTTTACTTTGGCCTTCTTCTTGCACTAAATTTTGTGATGGATCATTT
This sequence comes from Triticum timopheevii, assembly GCA_963921465.1. Taxonomy (NCBI): domain Eukaryota; kingdom Viridiplantae; phylum Streptophyta; class Magnoliopsida; order Poales; family Poaceae; genus Triticum; species Triticum timopheevii. The sequence goes on from OY997266.1 coordinate 53,193,864, forward strand.
TTTGATGCACTAAAACTAAATGTTAATTGTTTTTATGCATGTCTACGGTTCCATGAACTAAGTGAGTTGCATGCTTGCATGAAGTAAATTAGTTTGCATTTCCTAGTTGCATGTCCATAGTGGGTTTGCATGGGCTCCTAGTTGCATGTCCATGGTTTGGCCAATATTTTGAATATGGTGTGTGTGGTGATTGGGGTGTAGCAACCCGGGCTCGTAGCAACCCATAGCAATACACAAATAATAAGCAAGAACAACCCATAGCAATCTATAAATAATAGCACGAAACACACAATATATATATAGTAACATAACGATTGCAACCCATAGTTCCACGATAGCCTTACAACTACATGATAGCCTTACAACTTCAAATACTAATACAACTTAATAATAGTAGCATAACGATTACAACTTAAAAAAACTAATACGATAGATATATAGCAAGCTAGATAGATCAGGGGGCACCAAACGCGGGTTCTTCTTCGGGTTCTTCTTCTCCTCCTCCTCCGGGTGAACAATGCCACCTCGCTCCTCCGGGCACCGCCCTTCACTCCTCCCCGTTGTTGATGGGGTACGGGAGCATGTGCATAACACCGTTGTTGGGGAAGATGCTGTTGAAGTCGGTAAAGATATTATAGGTGGTGAAAGCTATGAACTCACAACCAACCCAATACGCTCGCCTGAGGAGATGGAAAGCATCGAAAGGGTTAGTGAACGTGGCGAGGAGCCCAACCACAACGCCGTTGTGGTTGACCTCCTCAAGATGGTACATCCGAGGAGAGCCGCGGGGGAGGTGGCGGAAGCCGGCCGCAATGAAGAACTCCGTTAACTCCCTTGCGCCCCTCCACCTCGAGATCACCCAAACCCTAAGGGTTCTCTCTACATACACTCCGGCCGGGTAGAGCCTTTCCGGCATGGTTGGGGGGGGAGCGGTAGGTGGGGGCGTTGTACTGCATGGTGGCATGGTGGCTCGAGGGCTCGATCGGGTTTCATGGAGAAGAAGGAAGGAGGGCAGAGGAGGCAGAGGATGGGGTATGATGGATTAGGAGGGAGAGGAAGACGATAGTGCTCGGCTTAAATAGCCCAAGTGTGACGTGGTTTCACCCTGTAGAAACCCTAGAATTAATGGGCGGGCGGCGTTTGGTGGCGCTCCATGAAAGTGTGTACACGAGCGTGGGAAATGGGTTGCGACGCTTCTGTGCCACCTGTCGCGGGTCAAGGGGGACGGGCTCACGCACGCGTTTGTGCCGTCATGGGTCAAGGGGACACGCCTGCCCCGGGTTCTCTGCGTGTGCCGCCCGTGCATGCATGTCGTAGCCCATTAATTTGCCCATCTTGCACTAGTAGAAAAGGGGGCAATGGTCCAGGCCAGGTCGGCCCATTAGTCCCGGTTCAATCCAGAACCGGGACCCATGGGGGCATTGGACCCGGTTCGTGAGGCCCGGGGGCCGGCCGGGCCACGTGGGCCATTGGTCCCGGTTCGTTTGGACCTTTTGGTCCCGGTTGGTGGGACGAACCGGGACCAATGTGCCTCGCTACTGGCCCACCACCATTGGTCCCGGTTGGTGGCTTGAACCGGGACCAAAGGTTGCCCTTTAGTCCCGGTTCGTGCCATGAACCGGGACCAATTAATTGCCTATATATACCCCTCGCCCGCGAGCAGAGCACTCCCACTACTCTGTTTTTCCTGGCCGGCGAGGAGAGAGCTTTGTGGTGCTCTAGCTCACCTCCTATGCACACTAGGTGTTCGATGGAATGCCCGAGCCACACTACTTAAGTTTTCTCCTCTCCAAGCTCGACCTCCAAGCTCCATTTTCCTCAATATTTGTCTAGGTTTAGCGGTCCATCACGTCCCGTCCCCGTCTTCACCACCGTCGATCGCCCGCGCCGATCTCGTCGCCGGCACCACCGTGGTGAGCCTCTTGTTCTTATCTTCTTTCTGAAAGGAAAACAAAATTCTTACTTGTATGTTTATATAGATACTTGTATAATTTTCTTACTTTTATTATTGCATCTTATATAGTGTGATGGTTTTGGTATCCGCCCCCGTCGGCCCTCGTCCTGTCTATGATTCGGATGTGGTATATATTATCTTTTCATAACTATTGGTTCATTTATTGTTTATGACAATTATGCCGACCAACGTGACATAGATTTTATTTATCTAGGAGGTTGTTGAACCGGAAATTCCAACCGACCCTATTGTCGAGAGGTTAAATTTAGTTGAAGAAGAAAACAATTTCTTGAAGGAAAAAATAAGAAAAATTGAGGAGGAGAAGATGATATTGGAGTTGCATGTTGCGGATGTCGTCGATGATCACAAGATCAAGATGGATGCAATGCGCTTGAAGATTAGAAAGATTAGAAAATATGCCATTCATACCGAGGCTTGGTATCATTATGCCGTTGGATCAGTTGTTACATTGGTTGCAATTATGATCGCATTTGTTTTCACATTGAAATGTTTTACATAGTTTCAATGTATGGTTTAATTAATTTAGATCCTCTGCAGAGCTTTATGTTGTTAGATGAGAATTATGTATGTACTTTGGTTTTAATGTGATGATGAACTTCTATTAATTTGGTCACTTAATTATCTATTCATGATGTTCTGTAATGATTTTTGACACACTTAATTATATATAATGCACGCGGATGAACCGGCAATGGATGTACGGTTCAAGACACACCTCCGAGTACATTAAGGGTGTGCATGATTTTCTCGAAGTGGCTGAGGCAAACAAGCAGAATGGTTTTATGTGTTGTCCATGCCCTATATGTGGGAATACGAAATCTTACTCTGACCGGAAAATCCTTCACACCCACCTGCTTTACAAGGGTTTCATGCCACACTATAATGTTTGGACGAGGCACGGAGAAATAGGGGTTATGATGGAAGACGGCGAAGAAGAAGAGTACGATGACAACTATGTGCCCCCTCAATACGGTGATGCTACTGAACGTCAAGAGGAACCAGACAATGTGCACGATGATGCTACAACGGGCGAAGCTGTTGAAGATCAAGAGGAACCAGACGATGTGCCCGCTGATGATGATCTCTGTCGGGTCATTGTCGATGCAAGGACGCAATGCGAAAGTCAAAAGGAGAAGCTGAAGTTTGATCCATGTTAGAGGACCACAAAAAAGGGTTGTACCCCAATTGCGAAGATGGCAACACAAAGCTCGGTACGTACTGGAATTGATGCAGTGGAAGGCAAAGAATGCTGTGCCTGACAAAGGATTTGAGAAGCTACTGAAAATATTGAAGAAGAAGCTTCCAAAGGATAACGAATTGCCCGACAGTACATACGCAGCAAAGAAGGTCATATGCCCTCTAGGATTGGAGGTGCAGAAGATACATGCATGCCCTAATGACTGCATCCTCTACCGTGGTGCGTACAAGGATCTGAATGCATGCCCGATATGTGGTGCATTACGGTATAAGATCAGACGAGATGACCCTGGTGATGTTGACGACGAGCCCCCAGGAAGAGGGTTCCTGCGAAGGTGATGTGGTATGCTCCTATAATACCACGGTTGAAATGTCTGTTCAGAAACGGAGAGCATGCCAAGTTGATGCGATGGCACAGTGAGGACCGTAAGAAAGACGGGAAGTTGAGAGCACCCGCTGACGGGTTGCAGTGGAGAAAAATCGAGAGAAAGTACTGGGATGAGTTTGCAAGTGACCCAAGGAACGTATGGTTTGCTTTAAGCGCGGATGGCATTAATCCTTTCAGGGAGCAGAGCAGCAATCATAGCACCTGGCACGTGACTCTATGTATGTATAACCTTCCTCCTTGGATGTGCATGAAGCGGAAGTTCATTATGATGCCAGTTCTCATCCAAGGCCCTAAGCAACCGGCAACGACATTGATGTGTACCTAAGGCCATTAGTTGAAGAACTTTTATAGATGTGGAATGGAAACGGTGTACGTATGTGGGATGAGCACAAATAGGAGGAATCTTACCTAAAGGCGTTGCTATTCGTGACCATCAACGATTGGCCCGCTCTCAGTAACCTTTCAGGACAGACAAACAAGGGATACCACGCATGCACGCATTGTTTACTTAACACCGATAGTATATACCTGGGAAGCTACAGGAAGAATGTGTACCTGGGCCATCGTCGATTTCTTCTGACCAACCATCAATGTCGAAAGAAAGGCAAGCATTTCAAAGGCGAGGCAGATCACCGGAAGAAGCCCGCCATGCGTACCGGTGATCACATACTTGCTATGGTCAATGATTTACACGTAATCTTTGGAAAGGGTCCCGGCGGACTAGCTGTTCCGAGTGACACTGGGGGACACGCACCCATGTGGAAGAAGAAATCTATATTTTGGGACCTACCTACTGGAAAGACCTAGAGGTCCGCTCTTCGATCGACGTGATGCACGTGACGAAGAACCTTTGCATGAACCTGCTAGGCTTCTTGGGCGTGTATGGGAAGACAAAAGATACAGCTGAGGCACGGGAGGACCTGCAACGTTTGTACGAAAAAGACGGCATGCCTCCCAAAGCAGTATGAAGGTCCTGCCAGCTATGCTCTTACCAAAAAAGAGAAGCAAATCTTCTTTGAATGCCTGCTTAGTATGAAGGTCCCGACTGGCTTCTCGTCGAATATAAAGGGAATAATAAATATGGTAGAGAAAAAGTTTCAGAACATAAAGTCTCATGACTGCCACGTAATTATGACGCAACTGCTTCCGGTTGCATTGAGGGGGCTTCTACCGGAAAATGTCTGATTAGCCATTGAGAAGCTATGTGCATTCCTCAATGCAATCTCTCAGAAGGTGATCGATCCAGAAATCATACCAAGGCTAAAGAGTGATGTGTTGCAATGTCTTGTCAGTTTCGAGCTGGTGTTCCCACCATCCTTCTTCAATATCATGACGCACGTCCTAGTTCATCTAGTTGACGAGATTGTCATTCTGGGCCCCATATTTCTACACAATATGTACCCCTTTGAGAGGTTCATGGGAGTCCTAAAGAAATATGTCCATAACCACGCTAGGCCAGAAGGAAGCATCTCCATGGGCCATCAAACAGAGGATGTCATCGGGTTTTGTGTTAACTTCATTCCTGGCCTTAAGAAGATAGGTTTCCCTAAATCGCGGTATGAGGGGAGACTGACTGGAAAAGGCACGCTTGGAAGGGACTCAATAATATGCAGGGACGGATATTCTTGGTCTCAAGCACACTACACAGTTCTACAGAACTCTACCTTGGTGACCCCGTATGTCAATGAACACAAGAACAGTCTGTGCTCCAAACACCCGGAGCAGTGCGACGACTGGATTACATGTGAACACATCAGGACTTTTGGCAGTTGGTTGGAAACACGTCTCAGAGGTGACAACATTGTTTGTGATGAGCTGTACTTGTTGTCCAGGGGACCATCTTTGACTGTTACGATTTGGAAAGGATATGAGATAAATGGGAATACATTTTACACGATTGACCAAGATCAAAAGAGCACCAACCAAAACAGCAGTGTCCGCTTTGATGCAACAACCGAGAGGGGAAAGAACACATATTATGGTTACGTAGTGGACATATGGGAACTTGACTACGGACATGATTTTAAGGTCCCTTTGTTTAAGTGCAAATGGGTCAATCTGTCAGGAGGCGGGGTACAGGTAGACCCACAGTACGGAATGACAACAGTGGATCTGAAAAATATTGGGTACACTGACGAACCGATCATCCTAGCCAATGATGTGGCACAGGTTATCTATGTGAAGGACATGTCTGCCAGATCGAGAAAAAAAAAAGATAAGGAAGCGAATATATCATACGATGAGCCAAAGCGCCACATAGTTCTTTCAGGAAAAAGGGACATCGTGGGAGTGGAGGGCAAGACAGACATGTCTGAAGATTATGAAAAGTTTCATGAAATTCCTCCCTTCAAAGTCAAGGCTGACCCTAGCATCCTGATAAACGATGAAGATTATCCATGATTACGGCGCAATAAGCAAATGACACAAGCGAAGAAAAAGTGAAGACTTTCTCCCGCAACTATTATGATGATACCATGCCAACTTTGTAACAGATGAGTATGATACCATTGTCCGTTTTGTACATGCACATGCTATGTCAACTTTTTCAGAGTTCATTTGAAAACTAATGGCACTAACAGAAAGTTTATAATTTTTCTAAAACTAAAAGCAAAAAATAATTAGAAAATAGAGCAAAAAACAAAAGAAAATAAATAATGCAGAAAACAAAACAAAAAAATAGGAAAAAAAATAAAAATAGCAACAATAAGTCATTTGTTGTAAGTAGAAACAAAATAAAATAAATAAAGCAAGAAAGAAAACAAAAGAAGTGTTTTCAAATTTGAAAATTAATGGCACTAACAGAAAGTTTATAATTTTTCTAAAACTAAAAGCAAAAAAGAATTAAAAAACTAAAGCAAAAAAACAAAATAAATAAATAATGCAGAAAACAAAACAAAAATACTGGAAAAAAAATAAAAATAGCAACAATAAGTATTTTGTTGTAAGTAGAAACAAAATAAAATAAATAATGCAAAAAACAAAAAAAACCTGGAAAAAATCAAAAAAACTGCCACCTATTGGGTCATCACGACCTGAATACGACTAGAAACCCAACCTGGGCAAGGATTCAGGCCCGCAGAAGGCCCAATAAGCCCATAGCAGCATAGTGTGAGATTAGGCCCAAAAGCCTGCAGTTGAGAGGAGCTCGAGAGGGTGGGCGCAACAGCGCTTATAAACCACTCTCGAACCCTCTCAACTAGCGAGGTGGGACTAAACTTTCGCCATGCTGCGGGCAGCACAGGGGCCTTTGGTCCCGGTTGGTGGCACCAACCGGGACTAAAGGTGGGCATTGGTACCGGTTCGTGGCACCAACCGGGACCAATGCCCCCCCCCCTTTAATCCCGGTTGGTGCCACCAACCGGGACCAAAGGCCGCAGCTTCCCGCCCTTTGGGCTGCCAAAAAGAGGCCTTTGGTCCCGGTTGGTGGCACCAACCGAGACTAAAGGGGGCATTGGTCTTTGGTGCCACGAACCGGGACCAATGGCTTTGCTATATAAGCAAAGACTTAGCGTTTTTCACTTCATCTCTGCAGTTGCCCACGCCGACGCCGACACCAGGCTGCCCGATTCACACCCCCACTGACGCCGTCGCCGCCCCCGTCACCGCCCGCGCCCCGCGCCGTCACCGCCCCGACACCGTCGCCGCGCGCCACCCCGCGCCGTCGCGGTCACCTCCCCGCGCCACCCCGACGCGGTCGCCGCCCGCGCGTCGCGCCCCGACGCCGTCGCCGCCCCGCCGACGCCGTTGCTGCCACTCCCCGCGCCCCTGCTCGCCCCGACGCCGCCCGCTGCTCGCCCCTGCCTGCCCCGACGCCGCCCTTGTGAGCACCGCGCGCCCCTGCCGGCCCCGCCGCCGCCGCCGTTGTTTTAGTTATATTGCTATTTTTTTACATGTTTTTTAAATGTTTTTATATTTTCATATATGTATGTATGTATTTTTTTTAGATATATGTATTTCTTATGTATGTTCATATATGTATGTATGTATTTTTTACATGTTTTTTATATGAATGTATGTATTTTTTTCAATTGTAATATGCATGGTGTTTTAAAAATACATTAATTTTAGTACATTAATGTTCTCTGATTTAGAACATTAATTTTAGGTTAGTTTCATTTTTAGAAAAGTTTTATATATTTAGGAAGAAGGAAGAGAAGGAAGGAGGAAGAAGAAGAAAAAGGTTTATATATGCAAAAGTTACATTCTTAATTAGAAAAGATTTATATATCTAGCTAGAAAGAAGGAAGAAGAAGAAAAAGAAGGAGAGGAAAAAGGAAAATAAGAAGAGGAAGAAAAGATAAGTAGAGGAGAAGAAGAAGAGGAGAAATAAATAAGAAGAGGAAAAAAGAAGAAAAAGAAGAGGAGAAGAAGAAAGGAATAGAGGAGAAGAAGATATTTTCTTTCTTCTTCTCCTCTATTCCTTTCTTCTTCTCCTCTTTTTTTTTCTTTTTTTTTCTTTGATCTTCCTCTGTCGTCGTCGATATACCCCTCCCGATAACTTCAACACGAGGGGGGGGTACCGATACCCCCTCCCCGATAACATTATTTTCCCATGTATATGTATGTCGCGTCATTGTTGATATAACCCCCTCCCGGATAACTTCGACATGAGGGGCGGTCGATATATATACCCTCTCTCGACCGTGATAACTTATACCACGGCAGCACCCCCCTCGGCCCTCTCGCTCGACCAAAACTCTCAAGGACACCCAAACCCTAGAGAAAAAATGATGTTGGTCTCCTACCCCCTCCCGCCGCGCCCCTACCCAACAAACTCTCTCGAGGCCACCCAAATTTACCAAGTTAAAAGAGCATTGTCGTCGAGGCCAGCCCAAACCCTTGAAGCGTTGTGTCGAGGCCACCCCAAACCCTTGAAGCGTTGTCTAGGCCACCCCAAACCCTAGAGAAGCAGTGTCGAGGCCACTAACATGATTCCTTATTGTGATTAGCTAGCTAGTTCTACGTTTGCCACTAATATATATCCATCTGTACCATATTTGAATAATAATTGACATGTTGTAAATATTTGCAGAAACTATGGAGCACTCCCGAGACGAAGCAACAGAAGCAATGTTGGGGGACATAATCGCACAAGGAAGTGATGTCGTTGCGTCATTTCTCTTAGACACCGATGGTCAGGAAGGACTGGGTGAAGAAGAGGGCTATGTTCATGATGGCTCCGGCCCATTAATGCCGGTACAAGAAGACGGCTATGTTCATGATGGCTCCGGTGACACAATGGAGGTACAAGAAGGAGACCGTGCTGACTGCTCCGGTGACCGAACTGAGTCCGGCCAGGTATATATATATTAGTTAAGCCCGTGCTGACTAGTTAATTGATGCATTCGTTGTTTTGGTATATGTACACATATTAATTAACTCTCGTCTTTCTTCCTTTTTCTAGCCCTCCGAATCGAGCACAACTTCGGTAAGGAGACGAGGCCCGAAGAAAAAGTTGAGCTCGGATGAAAGGTTTGAGATCAGAGAAATCGCGCCCGACAGCGAACCGATTGAACCCATCCGGACAAAGAACGCATTTTCTGCTCAGTGCGGGGTTCTTGTTAGGGACAAGATCCCGATCAGCATCCAGCAATGGTATAAGCCTAAGGAGGAAGACCCTGAGGTGTCTTATGTCAATGATATGCAAAAAGAAGATCTTTGGACTCAGCTGAAGGCAAATTTCACCCTACCGCCAGAGGAGGATCCGGAGAAGCCAGTTAAAGAGCAATTAATCAAGTCTTGTGCTCTTAAGAAGATGGCAACCCTATTCAGGAGGTGGAGGCAAGAGCTGAACAAGTTTGTCGACAAAGAAGAGACACCAGAATTCATCGGCAAATATGAGAAGATCAAAGATCACTGGCCCGCATTTGTGGCCCACAAGACATCGAAAAAGAGTAAGAAGATGCCGGTGACAAACAAGCAAAATGTTGCGAAGAAGCAGTTTCACCATCGCACGGGGTCAGGTGGCTACCTCAAAGCCCGGCCTAAGTGGTCCAAGGCTGAGAATGATCTGCTTGAAAAAGGGATCGAACCAGAGACAATGAACTGGCCAGACCGTTGCCGGACTTGGTTCTTCGGGGCTGGCGGAACCTTGGACCCTGTATCAGGGAAGTGCCATTGGACGGACGCGCAACTGAAAAAACCAGTCAAGAGGCTTCGGCACTATATCAATGCAGCGCAGCGAGGGACGTTCGTTCCAGACAGGGAGAAGGACGAGCTCATAATGGCCCTCGGTAATCCTGAGCACCCTGGACGGACACGAGGCACGCCAGGCTCCATTCCGTGGAAGGTTGGTTTTCCGGACGTAGGGGGTTACAAAACCCACGAGAGGAGGAAGAAACTGGAGCAAGGCCAACTGCAGGCGCTGCACGAAAGGGTAATGGGGCTAGAGGAACGAGAAGAGGAACGAGAAGCAGCAGATCGCAGCAAACGACCTGCCGAAGCTTCCCCCTAAGCTACCCCGCCATCTCAGCAGAGAAGCAGCGTGGCTTCCACCGAGCTGCTTCAGCCGGAGCATGTATTGACGGCTCCTGCCAGCTATCCCGTGGATGCTATCACGGAGTCTCAAAATTGCCACATTATGACGCGATGGATGAATTTGAAGGTCAAGGCGGCTGTTGGCTCTGTTTATCCTACTGAACACGGCGCAACTTTTCACTGCCGGCCGATTCCAGAAGGATATGCTAGGGTGATGGTGGATGAAATAACAGAGGGATTTGAGGACCTCTAGCTTGACCACCCTACCGGTGAAGGGGAGACTAGGCTGGGTTCTGCTCTGAAGACTCCATGCCTGTGGCGAAAGGAGCTCATCAACCTTCCGAACTGGACGGCTCCGCCTCCTCCGACGACGACGACGATTCAGGGCACTCCGCCTCCTCCATCGCCTCCTCCTCCGGCGAGTGACGATCAGGGCACTAGGCCTCCTTCTCTGGCATGTGGCGGCACTCTGCCTCCTTCTCCACCTGCGCCGGCGCGCCCGAGCAGCCAACAGCCTCCTCCTTCTCCGCCTCGCCAGCAAGGGCGGAAGAGACCCGTCGCCGCCCCGGCTGCTCCGGCGCGTCATAGTCCTTCTCCTCCGCCTCGTAAGCAAGCACGAAAGAAGACAGACGTTGCAGTCGCTCCGTCTGCTCCGGCGTCTAGCAGCACAACCAGAGGCGGGAGGCAATACAGATACGGTCCACCTCTCAAGCCTCTCAAGGAGTTACCGTACGAGAGGACCGAGGAGGAAAACACGACGATCGTGCGGACCCACGTGAAGGAGTTCTTTGAAGGGGTGAAAGCAAAGAGATATCCACCTCCGGAGGAGAAGGTAGATCCGGTGAAAGCAAAGCGCACTCTCGATGCCCTGAGGAAACCGGCAAAGTCTCCCCCGAGAAACAACTATGAGCGCATTACTGAACAGACATATCTCCAAGCGGAGCGGTCAGGAAGTACTGTCAGACATCAAAGGTCAACAGAATGAGCAGCTGCAAAAAAATTGACCAGCTCGGCGAACAAGCAAACCAATCGTGCCTCCCGCTCAATGTGTCTAGCGGCAACATCGTCGCTAATGCTCCGGGGATGGTGGCCGGTTATGGCAATCTACAAGATTACCTGCCTGACGATCAACTTCCTAATTTCATGGAGGTGGACGAACACAGATACGAGTACGGGAAGCCTCTCGTCAAAGATGAAAAATCTCTAACAACGATGATGCGAAGATTCCATAATTGGTACATGAAAACCTGCAGAGAGTCTGGGGGGACGAATAGTTTGTATCTGAACATTAAAGAGGAGCACGACCTCGTTGGAACTGATCTGTTGTGTGTTCCATTTGAGGAGTTCTTCGTGTTCTTCAATCAAAAGGCCATCGATAAATTAACGGTCTTTTGCTACTGCATGTAAGTACTATTTCTGTTATTAAGTCTCTATATATAGCTCGTCTTTTTCATTGCATGTATTTATAATTAATTATCCTCAATATATTATGCAGATTGAAGATCGTCGAGTGCAGAAAACAAGAAATTTATGATATTGGGTTCATTAACACAAATATTATAGATGAATTTCTGGTTAAAAAGCATGCCGAAGAGGCCGAGGCCAACATGCTACAATCGTTGATCAAAAATCAAAACAAAGATACCATACTCTTTCCTTACAACTTCAAGTAAGTGTTACTGTTGTGTGCATATTCGGTTTCCCTTATTACTCGAGCGAAGTTATAGTAATGTAATTGATGAGTTATGCATGCGTGCGCAGCTTCCACTATGTTCTTCTGGAGATTAAGCTTGAGCGGGGACTAGTAACCGTCTTAGACTCGAGACGAAAAGATTCCGAAACCTATGCGGACATGACTAAATTGCTCAACAAGTAAGTTCAATCGGTCATTATCGCACCATATCGGCAACTTTTTGTTCATTTCCTGATATCTCAAGTAATAATAATTATTTTTTGTCTTCCAGGGTTTGGAAACAGTTCACCTCAGAAGCTCCGGGACTACCGAAGGAGCTGCGATATACATACCCGAAAGTAAGTACTACTGGCTAGCTAGTTGCGCGCATCTCCCGTTGATTCTATAGCTATACTTTCATAAATGCCATTTATAATGCTTCATTATCAGTTTGATTGACCTCTATTTCTCGTAAAGTGCTTGTGGCAGGAACAAGGGAATGATTTATGTGGATACTACGTGTGCGAGTTCATCTACAACGCGACTTTGAAAAATAAGCGGGGCTACTCTAAAAGACAATATGAAGTGCGTAAGCAATAATATTCACAATTTCATTTTATTACACCATCATTTCTGATGAGTTTCATTCATATATATGTATTAATTAATACCCTTCTTCAAATTAGACGTGGCAGATGCGGAATGAACTCCTAGAACCAGATCGCATGAAAGCAATTCAAGAGGAATTGGCGGGATTCTTTCTTGACCACGTCATCAATAAAGTCGGAGAATACCATGTGGAAGTTGATTTCAATTGCTAGGGGATTGTAATTAAGAGATCTTACATATTGTTTATGTATGTAGCCAGTAGCGTCGGATAGATAATATGAAAACTTGTTGTTCGACCAATCTCTCGGAGAAGGAGAGGTCGATCGATCACTTCTCTCGGTATGCATGACGAACTTCTGTACTTAATGGTTCCCTTCATTTTCTTACTAGCTAGCATGTCGAGGGCCTCTCTCTGTATAGTACGTAGCATCGACCAAGCACGGACATAAGAGAGGACACTTATCTGAGAACGACGTTTTGAAGGCCGTGCTACCTGAGTCTCGGTATCCCAGTCCACCATCCGGTCTTTGTGATAGACGCGCTCTGGGTTTTTCTTGTCTATACGTGATTTTTGTTTGAGGGAATCTTTCCTATACGTGATAGATTTCTGTGACACATAGTGAGTTGAGTGTTTGACTGAACATGTGCGTGCGGGTTTGAATTTACACAGTGGCCTAGTGGGGATGGGCGGGTGGGAATAATAAATGAGTTAGACGGCATGGTTTGTGGATCTTTTCAAATACACGAATATTTTAGTAAAATTGTGCGAACACATTTAAAAAATATGAGATTTTTTTAATGTGCAATCATGTTTTAATTACATAATGATCAACTTTTAGCACGCTATAATTTTTTAAACTATATGATGATATTTTAAAATACAATATGAACACTTTTGATGCATGGTATTTTTCTAATACACGATGAACTTATTTGAAAATCACGATGGAACATTTTTAGAACAGAAGATGAATTTTTTTAATACACGACGGACATTTTCAAGACACGATGACCATATTTATATGCACGATGAACATTTTCAAAAACCATGACGTACGACAAACTTCTCTTAAGACACAATGATTTTTTTTCCTAAATACGGGATGAATATTACTTTGCACATGATGACCTTTTGAAATAATACATTATGGCCATTTTTAAATACACGATGAAAATTTCTGTGCGTGGTATTTTATTTTAACATAGTGAATATTTTAATACACGTCAGACGTTTTCAAGATACGATGATCAATACTCCTATTAAGTAAATGATGAATATTTTTGAAAACTATCATAAACATTTTCAAAGTACATGATGTACATTTAAGAGGAACACGACGAATACTCCCTCCGTCCGGAAATACTCGTCAGAGAAATGCATAAAAATGGATGTATCTAAAACTAAAATACGTCTAGATACATCCATTCCTCCGACAAGTATTTCGGGACGGAGGGAGTATTTTTTAATACACTATAAATAGAAATTATTATTTTTGCAATCGGATAAGCTAACCCACGACAATCGGCGCTATTCATTTTATATGGTCCATAACATCGCAGTGATTTCCATGTTCGTTTGACTGACCTGCCATGGTTGTTGTTTCCAGGATGTTGCCATACAAGGATTTCCTTGATTTTGAAGAATTGTGTCTCCATGAGCTGAACTTAATGATGTTTCTGTAAGATGTACTCCCTCCGTTCGGAATTACTTGTTTCGAAAATGGATGTATCTAAAACTAAAATGCGTCTAGATACATCCATTTCTGTGACAAGTAATTACGAACGGAGGGAGTAAGATGGTGCTTTTCTGTTCCAAATTTCAGGAAAAGCAATGTGTTTGCTGTAAGATGGAATGGGCAGGCAAGAATCCGTCCCATGTTCGTGTGTCTCGCGGTGCACATTGCGACCTGATGGGTTGGACGACGGCACGTGTGCATGAGCTGGTAGGGTGGATGGGATGGTACTGTGCATAAATGGAGAATACGCTGTTGTGTAAAAGGGTGGCAGGTGAAATACGTGAGACTAATACGAGACTGCACCTGATCGCTAAGCACCATGGGGATCGGCCTCCAAACGGCATTTCCGCACTTCTCTCTATTAATTAGCTAGCTAACACAATATATGAAACACCTAAATTAACACCCCAAAACCCCCCAACCCCCTCCCCCCTTTCAAAAAAAAAACAAAAATCCCAGCCACTGGAATGCTGACGCGTGGATGCCTTTTGGTCCCGATTGATGCCACCAACCGGGACCAAAGGCCCCCCTGCCTGGGCTTGGCGCACCGGCCACGTGGAGGACCATCTGTCCCGGTTCGTGTTAGAACCGGGACTAAAGGGGGGAGGTATTAGTAACGACCCATTAGTCCCGGTTCATGAACCGGGACTAAAGGCCCTTATGAACCGGGACAAATGCCCCCTTTTCTACTAGTGTTGCTAGGGCCTGGCTAGAGGGCAACGTTCGGTCGATGGGAGACGTGACAATAATGGACGCCTTCTTTTGCCCATCTTGTAACGGAAAGCACGCCGTTTGAACTGCATCGATAATCATGCCAGTATTGTGTCGTTCAAAGAGGAGCACGCCATGCACCGTTGGATTTTTGGTTGTCTTCATCGGGGTCTCGCTGCTGCATTGTGGTCGGGTGCATGCTTTGATGCGACGCTGCATCGGTGCTAATGGTAGGCATGCGACAGCTTACTGTGTCGATAGGGGTGGCGGAGCAGGGCTACGTCGAGGGCATGCATGCAACACACGGGCGCAGTTCTGCGGGTGGGCATGCATGCTGCGGGTAGGCACGGGCACGCATGCAACGATGGAAAGGGCATTGCGTAGGCTAGGTCCATGCACCGCATCAACTCGTGCCGTTGGATTCAAATGAACGGTCCTTTAGTGGAGTGTAGCATCATCTTGCCTGTCCCATTTGACATGATATACGTGTAACTTATATGCATCTTATAGAAAAGTAGAACATCTTTTTCGGCTTTGGATAACTCGGGGGCCATTCTCTAACGACATTCAGTCTATTGCCTTTCATATCAAAGACACTTGTCTATTTTATTTGTTTGTGTGTATATTGTTGGGTTCTGATGAGTTGTCTAATTTGCTTTTCAGTGTATGACATCACTCATCGAAAGATGTTCAGAAACCTTTCTGATATATGGATGAAGGAAATCAACCATTATTCAACCAACGAGGACTGTATAAAGATGCTCATCTGAAAGAAAGTGGCATGTCTTTAGGTGAGTCCTTGGTCTTCTCTTTGGTTCAACCAGACAAGTATGATGAGCACGCTTGTCTCTTGTGATGATGAATGTGCCTGTTATATATAGTTGTGCTGGGTGAAATATACATATAGCCTGGTATGTAGCAAAAAATATTAGAAGCAGATTGTGATGCTTGATTACCTGACATTGCAAAACAATCGATGTTTGTTACCCATCTATATATGTGCGCTGCTTTCTTTCTAGTCGCCACATGTCCATCTTTGCGTTTTCAGAAAGAAACAAGTAGGCAAACAAAAATCCTGATAGATGCAATGAACATATTGTAGGCAAACAAAAATCCTGAAAGATAGATGGGGTTCCAGATATAACTGTAGGGCTGATAAGGGCGGAGCCCATTGGGCCGACCCTGATGCACAGGAATACGGGTCCAACTAGTTTTTAGCTGTACTAATCATCTGAAAACGGCCTGGGCATCAGGGTGGGCCTGGGGCTGTGCATCAGGGTCCAAGTTCACACGCGTGGTCGATTAGGTCGTGCGATCGTGTCCCGTTCCCTGGAGACCTCCTCTCCGGCGCCTTATGCGCCAGTTCGCTTAGCTGGCGCTCGCGCGCAGCCTCGAATGGGCCGGCCCAGCTAGCACGCTCTCTTCCTTTCTCCGCTTCGATCGCTCGCTCACGTTTCCTTCGTTCGTTGTTTTTTTTTTTTGCTGTTCGTCCTTTCGTTCACAAAACTGAAAACACATGAATCTGAAATTTACGATCTTAAAAACAGTTCACAAATTTCTGAAAGTTCATCAATTTTGAAAACAAAAAAAGAGAAAAGTTCATCGGATTTTAAAAAAGTTCATTGAATTTGAAAAAAAGTTCATCGAATATGAAAAAGTTCATCAGATTTGAAAAAAAGTTCATTGGATTTGAACAAAAGTTCAACGAATTTGGAAAAAAGTTCATCGGATTTGAAAAAAGTTCACCGAACTTGAAAAAAACAGCTCACCCAATTTTGGAAAAGTTCGTTAAAGTTGAAAAATTGTTCGTGAAATCCAGTGAACTTTTTTCGTCGAATTAGAAAAAGAACAAAACGAAAGAAAAAAAGAGTTAAGAAAATGTACTTGATCGCAGAATGGCGCGTGGCGCGGTGGTTATGGCGTGGCACACTTAACCGCTAGGGCGCGGGTTCGAATCCTCGTCCCCGTTGCGCATGGGGGGGGGGGGGGGGGGGGGGTCTTGTACGGTTAACGTTGTATTCGGCGCTGAGGGCGCCAAATAGGATCCAGCCACAGAGTGCAGTATAGGAGATCCTTACTGCATGGGCCGGCCCAGATGGTGGATTTCCCTGTGTGAAATGCTTTTTTATCACTTATAAGTGGCATTGGTGGGTAATACTTTGCAACTTTGGGTCAATTTCCGTGACGTACCTACAGAAGGAATAGCCCCTTTGTTATTATAGGTATACATTATTATTATTATTATTATTATTAGGCTGAATTCTAGTTCTTTTGCATTTATTTAGTCTTGTGACAACAACAACTATACTTGAGAAATATTTTCTTGAGCTACGCGATTTAAGAAGTATGAATTGCATTTATTTGATAAGAGGTAGCGAAGCCCCTTAAAGGGGTATGGTAGTTAAAAAAAGTGCCTGGTTTTTCTTTTTATTACATCTTTTTAACCCATTTAACATTGGATATGCATTCTAAGTTTCTAAAAAAGTCATCCCACATGTGGTCTATTGTGACTGTTGAGTCATATGCTTCGAGGATGTCACATCTCAAGATATTCAAAAACTATTAACAGAAAAAAAAATTGGAAGTCCTAAATGGTACTCCCTCTGTCTCAAAATAAGTGTCTTAACTTTATTATAACTTTGTACTAACTTTGTACTAAACTTAGTACAAAGTTGGGACACTTATTTTGGGACAGTGGGGTAGTTCTTACTCTATTTAATTCCAATCAAGGGTATTCCAAAAAGTTGTAAACTACAACGCAAGTTATTCTGTATTTTTTTTTCTTTTTAAGTTGTTTTAGTTACAATTGTGTTAAATTGTGATTAAAGGTAACTCATAAATTCTTATTGGATTAATTTTAGCTTCATGTCTAGTCATTTCTCATATGTAGAACATCTAAACCTATATTTATGTTATTATAATAAAAAGGTAAATTGCACTTTTCAAGTTTAAAGTAAACATATTAATAAAAGAGTCTAATACTATTTCGAACGGGGAGAGAGTACTAGAATTGAATTTAAATTGAGCTTTTCAAGGATTTTTAGAATACATTTAGTTATTATGTTCAAGTTAAACTTCAAAACTAAAATACATCCGTCCCGAATTACTTGTAGCATTATTTACGAATATGCCTACAAATATTTTACTTGGAGACATTAGTAACATACTTCATCCGTCCCAAATTACTTGTCGCAAAAATGGATAACAATGGATGTATCTAGAACTAAAATACATCTAAATACATCCATTTCTCTGACAAGTATTTCCGGGCGGAGGGAGTAGTTAGTTTGAAATCCATATTTCAATTGAATCAAGATTAAACTAATTCAAAAATTGTAGTGGGTTCATTTTAACTCACGTGGTCTTTTCCCATATGTAAAACCCCCTAAAACGGTATTTATGTCATACTCCCTCCGTTCCTAAGTATAAGCCCTTCTAAAGATTTCAATATGGACTACGTACGGAGCAAAATGAGTGAATCTACACTCTAAAATATGTCAATATACATCCATATGTAGACCGTATTAAAATCTCTAAAAAGGCTTATATTTAGAAACGGGGGGAGTACTTAGGAAAGTTGAATTTTAGTTTTTGAATTCAAAGTAATCATATTAAAAATTAAAATTGTATATAGGCACGATCAAATATTTTTTAAATTTAATGTATAATATAGTTCCTTGAAACAGTGGAAAGAGGACTAAAACTGAATTTAAATTGTGCTTTTGATAGATTTAGAATATATTATGTTGAAATTAAACCTCATAATTAAAAAATCAGGCGAAAACACGTGTCATTATTTAAGAATATGACTAGAAGTTACAGGGAAGACAGCTGCACGGTATATAGCAACCATAACACGAGCATCGCGTTGGTACAAAACCCACATCATTCAGGACTGGCTCCAAACCTTCAAACAATACTTAGGCAGCAGAACAATTAGATTATGCTTTTTTTTGGACAAGTGCTTAGACTAAGGGTATCGATCGGTATCAATGTTTCTAAGCCAACTTAAAAGTATGTCATCTTCACAAGATGCATGATCACAAGCAAAACTATTTTTGTTCACAAGCAAGACGCATCAGTTTTTCAGTTTCTCTATACGTTAGCGGGGCACACACCAACAGAACGCTGCTACAACGTGTAGACAATATTGTAGCGATGGAACAGGCTCTCGCCGTGCTCTCTGTAATCCGCCAACGTGAAAGTCTGCTTCCCAAACTTGCTGGAAGCCGCAAAGGCGGCAGCGCCCCGCCACGCATCCAGGATGGGGTCAGCTGCTCTCACCAGCTTCAGCGGCGCGAGGTACGGCCGGAACTGTCGGATCCCAGATTCGAGCCGAGGGATCATCCCGGGGAACATGGAGCTGCCGCCCGTGACAAGGATGGACTGACAGAGGCGCTCCTTGACAGACTCATCCTCCATTAGCCTCCTGAGGGAGATGCTGACCATCTCGTCGATGCCGGCCTGGTCCACTCCTATCATGCCGGGCTGGAATAGTACTTCGGGGCAGCGGAACCGCTCGATCCCAATGGCGATTCTGAAATCCTCTGCGGTGAGAGGCCGTACTTTATGAGGATCTGGAGCTGGTTCAACAGCATCATGTTTGTTCACAAATGTAGGGTCCACCTCCTGCACGGGGAAGCGTCATGTTATTATGATACAATTAGTTTTAGAGTTTTTTACTTCACCAAAGAAACGTAGATATGAGAAAATGGACATCATGAATAGGAAAGCATGAGTGGGGCCTTACCTGGATTTTTGATGCGATTCGAGCAAGCTCTGATTCATCATCATCTTTCCCATCATCATCTTCCTCATTCTCTTTGCTCATCTTTTTGTAGACCAACCAATCTTCATCTCTCATTCCAAAAGTGTCCTCCCCTTTCCCTCGGTCAAATGCAGCAGTGGTGAGCAGCCGCATTCTTTCTTTCTGGGCGGCATTTAAACGCTCGCCACGGCCTACGGCGCCAGATGAATTATTGTTGCCGTTAACCTTTTGTCGCTTCCTCTGATCAACTTTCTCAGAAAGTTCTAAATATCGGGCACGGAGCTCGTCGAAGTATAACTCAGGGTTCTCCCTGTGTAGTTAAGAGTGACAACATATCACAAAAGAAACAATAGAACACCTCAAGCACATCTACAACAGCTAGGGGGTACCCTATACATATCAACCAGGATGTAGAACCTATCAGCCCATAACTTTGATCTCTAAGACAGGTTGCAGAAAAGTCATACCAATTTGGAGGAAGAGCATCTTTAACACAAGATACACCACATATTGCCAAGGTAATACTAACAGTACATAGTGAATACCAGCACCTACTTCCCAGATTCTGCCTTTCTAGTGATGTTCTCTTATAGAAACAAAGGCTTTAAGAAACTTCTAATGCATGGAAGCCAATGCAGCTCTGAGCTCAGCGATATGTGGTTGCTTGGGGGAGCTCTCCTAGAGAAAAATGACATGGTTCCACACACCCCACCGGGGTTGTTTGAGTCTCCCACCTAGTAGTTCGATGAAAAGTTAGGGGGGTTCTTCTCTCTTAGTCTTTCTTTTATATGTGGTTACTAGTTTGCTATTATGGTAAACACTAGTTTTTCCTTCAAAATTGGTAGAAAAAAATAGTTGGTGTTACAAAATACAGAAATGTACTTTCCTCCTACAGTTTAGAATTTGATGAACATGGAACGTCTCAAAAGAACAACAAAAAATGGCAAAATGGCTTTAAGGTAGTAACTGTTTCATCAACAAGACACAATGGCATGTGATTTTGTACAGGAGGGCTTTACCATAATACTCCTGTTCACAAATATAAGATGTTCTAACTTTTTTCTGAATCGGATGAATAGAGACACATTTTAGTTTGTTTGTTCACTCATTTCAGTCCGCATGTAGTCAATACTGGAATATCCAAAACATCTTATATTTGTGAACGGAGGGAGTAATAAATTGCAGACTGAGAATGTTGCCACTTACGTGCGCCTCTCTTCTTCTTGCTTCTCCCTCAATGCTGCCTCCTCAGCACGCCTCTGCTTGGCGCGCAGCTTGCCCTCTGTCGTGGTTTTAAGTAGTATCTGTTTCTTCTTTTCCTTTAACTGGATAAGAGCAAAAGTGGAACACAGACACAGATCAATGTTAACCATGGGAGATTACGTTTATCCTAACATTAAGAAGGTGCAAGATGATCCCAAAAGCACATTAATGGAATCTCATTGTTGACTACATAACAAGTCACAGACGATAGCTTAACTGAACACATACCTGCTCTGGTGTCAACATGTCATCAGGGACAGATACAAGTGGGTACTTATCAGCTCCTGAAGCATCTGCGTTCTCCTCATTGCCATTGGACTCCCCCTTCGCTTTTCTTAGAGACTGTGTTGCTTTCAGAATATCAGACTTAATTTCCTGCTGGGAAAGGTATCCAGATCTACCCAGAATAGACGTTGTTTGCGATTCATCAGCTCCATCAAGGTGATCCATCAAATCCTCCAGGCCAGAGAGTTTTTCTTCCAGATCTGCTATCTTCTGAGACCTCTTTGCAGCAGCCATGTCTCGCAAACGTTGACCAGCCTTTTCCTTATAAGCCGCCTTCCTCGCTAGCTCTTCCTTAGATGGCGGTTCATCTCTGGGTGGGGGTACCCATGGTAGCTGCCAGTACCTAGTCTTCTCTTCAGCTTCTTCCTTGTTATTCTGCAAACTGAAGTGATCAATTCATGCTGTTGCAAGAATGTATATAATTGCTATAAACATACTTCTAGAAAGAAATTATAAGAAAAATGATAAGCAACTGGAGTGAAAAGAATGTCCTCTCTATACGAAAAACACATCGGAAATAGGAATTTGATAATTCTGAAAATTGACAAGCGAACAAAGAAATAGATACAAATATCTTACTTTGAATATCTGCAACTCTGACATATAATCAGCAGCTATATAACAATGTTCCTTCTTCAGCTCTTCAGCCTTTTCCCATGTAAAGTTTGCCCTATGCAAATGTAAAATGACTACTTTTAGACATGGAAATGGTACGGATTAGGGAAAACAAATAATACAAAGTACTTCGTAAAAATGTGCTCATACATACACATGATAGGGATATTTAAGAGAGAGGAGCTGCCTCAGGAAATCAGTAATGTGAGATCCACCAACATTTGTTCGGCAGCATGCCCCCAGCACAGGCTGCCCTTTTAAGAACTGAAAACAGATCCAACATGGCTTTTAGTCCATATATCAACAACTTAATTTGAAATATACAGATAGATAAACACAAGTGCTGAGACTTTTTCTTGAACATGGTCTCTGAAACAGTCAACAAGCCAAACTAATATACAGCACATTCCGTCCAAACGAAGAATTTGTTGTGCATTCATTTTGTTAGTATTTCAGGGGGGCATGTCAAGGAACAGAATCTCACTGTGATTAATGCATCAAAGTATGGTGTCTAACATGGAGGAGTATATAAGCAGATCCTCATGGAGAGAGTGTCAGAATAATATTGTTCACTCAAGCTCTCCACGGTCACCCAATAGGCGAAGGCATCTTTTTGACTGAAGTTGTGGCGCTGGGAGCAGAAAAGGGGACAGCGCATGCCTGGACAGCAACACATAATCTCCGGTAGCATCTGTTTCTTTTTATTCATTTTATTCGACATATGATCTACTTAAAATGTTTCTGTTTATCCAGTTAGAAACTTATAATTCAAACACAGTCAATGGTATTTCCTCCTAAACAGATGTAATTACTCATTTCATGTTATCTGACAAAAGGAGACACATGGCATGACTTGTACTCCCTCCGTCCCAAAATTCTTGTCTTAGATTTGTCTAAATACGGATGTATCAAGTCACGTTTTAGTATTAGGTACAATCGTATCTAGACAAATCTAAGACAAGAATTTTGGGACGGAGGGAGTATGTTGCACACAGTTGGAGAAAGCCATATCTTGAAGAAACAAACTTACTGGAACAACGTGGCATGTTCCAAATTCACACGAAATAGCCAACCCATCTTCTCCACAGTTCCCAAGCTTCTGATTGTACTTGTAACTAAATACATCATCAATACCAAAAGCTGAAATGCAAATAGTAAGAGAAAACATTACTACTTATGCTTCTGTCAACTGTGCTACTGCACTACTATATACTAACAGATGTGGTTCATAAGTAATAACAATGGCACAGAAAGATCACAAAATACATTACCAACGGATGGCACACCATATGTCTCGAAAAGAAGTTCAGACATTCGTGCTCGAGAAAAGGATGGATTGCACTCACACTCTGTCATAAGAATAGGATGGCCCACCTGACCGGTATTAAAACAAATAATAGTTAGATTTCAACAGTAAAAAGGGCAACCTGGTGCATGTAGCTCCCGCTTGCGCAGGGTCCAGGGAAGGAGCCGACCACTTTGGGTCTATAGTACGCAGCCTTTCCCTACATTTCTGTAAGAGGCTGTTTCCAGGACTTGAACCCATGACCTCATGGTCACAAGGCAGCAGCTTTACCACTGCGCCAAGGCTCCCCTTCAGTTAGATTTCAACAGTATTCAAACAATTATTTGTTTATATGAAAAAAACTTTAAGTTGTGAAATATTTGTTTATAGAAAAAAAAAAACTAAGTTGTGAAGTTTAAAGATACACGTAAATATATAAGTTACTCATCTTTCAAGTCAATAACTATCAGATTTAGAACTATGAGTCTAAATGAACTGATGTGTAGCATTTTCACTTTACAGATTCATTGCATGAGAACAGCAAACTACTAGCTTCGGAATACCAACTCTTCCTGCGTTATTCCATAGCATTCACTGCTAAGGAGAAAAACTGGTGAAATGAGATAATCGTCCATGCTTGTCATTTACCGAAAATGGAGTTGCATAGTTCACTGTTTCTGTTCACCTTGCTTATGCTCGGAGGCTGAGACTAAAGTTCTTTCCCAAAGCCCTTATGACGTTGTTTGACTTTCACTCACTAGAAAAATGTTTCCTAGTCCCTAGTCCCCACTACACATACTACACTGGTAACAAGAATTGTAAATTGACATGCATAACCAACCCCTGGTTCCTCCTTTTCTTATTCAACAGGACTAACTATGTAAAAGTTACTTACTTATCAGGTGCAAAGTAAAAGACAAGTCACCAAACCAAGGAAGAAAAGAAAATAAGACTAACTATGTAAAAGTAACTTATTATTCAAGAGGCATGTGTTGACACAGGTAAATTTACCTCTGATGTGGCACCTAATCGGTCAAAAGCATAATCGAGAATCTGCAACATGCAAATAATACCAGATCAAAAAGGTTAAATAAGTACAGTGACTTGTCTGTTACAAAAGTACATTTTGAAGTTCTTTATCAACTCAAAATCACAAGGGGCACACATTGAATTTTTCGTTAAGCATTGAATATGCATCTTTCTGATATTTTTACACTCATAGGAACTCTTTACAATATGATCAGTATCAAGCATATAGTCAAGACCTAAGGGTTGCAGATTCCTAAAAAATGCAAAGATGACAGGCCACATTGACTGCCCAGTTCATCCATTTGAAGCCTAAAAACACATAATAAACCATTTGCTGATCTCGCTGACAAATAAAAAAACAGGAAGAAAATGTCGTAGGAGTGACCCACATATTCCATGTACTCGAACTGATAGACGACATCATCATCGAACGCTGAGCGAATTGATGTCCGTGTGCAGTCAAAGTACTTCATTAGTGCTGGATCAGTGTCTCCTACAACTGTCACAGTTTCACCTGTTGAATCAGAAACAAACTGCAATCAGTTAAAATATGAGAATTTTCTCCAATCCTCTTTACAAGTCCATCAACTGACACGGGCATAACTGATTCAAAATAAAGTGATGCCCATTTTGTACATTCAGAAAACCATGGACAATTGCAAAAATATTTCTACAGACATCTGTCTTGAAAAACGCTTTCAGAATCACTGACAGTCAAGTAACCCAAGGTATCATCAAAATCATTAAAAAACACTAAACGTATATCATCAATCTAAAAGGATACGCCCAATTTCGGTGCATCACGACAAAACCAAGTCGCATGAACAGCACCCAATCACCAACGGAATGCCACGATGAACCTCTGAAACCGCAAGCGCCATTGCACGAACGAACCACAACGACGTAACAGCCAAACGCATTCGCATCAGGCAACCACATAGGTCGAGATTTCTAAGCCTCCCGCGCGTGTTACGTACCTGAGCTGCGGTGGCGCGGCCTCTGCACGATGTTGCGGAAGGAGACGCGCGGCTCCGCCTCGCCAGCCCACCTGCACGCAACGGGAGCAAACCAGCCGCCGCGTTAGGGTTAGGGTTTCGGGGAGTTCCGGGGGCGGCGGCGGGGGAGAGAGAGGGGGCTCCTACCCGATGCGGAAGGTGGAGGCGCCGTTGTCGATGACGATGGGGGCGGAGTCCGGGAAGCGCGCGAAGTCGGTCTCCCGCGGCGCGCGGCAGACCGACGACATCTCGCCGGGCGGCGGCGGGAGGGGTGTCGCCGGAGGCGGAGGGGATTGGGGAGGAAGGGGTTTGGTAACTTGGGCTGCGTCGTCCTCTCCGCGAGCTCGCGCTGAGCTGTGGAAGCAGAGAGGCAAAAGGGTCATTCACGGAAAACCCCCTCTACTCTCGCGTAATTATTCGTTCTGAATTTATGAGACGTTTTAACTAACGGTTTTGTAAACATCACGTGCCTGAAAAATTTTGTGGTGTTGGTCACTTTTGGCAAAGCGCAGCGCGAGGGCGAAGAGGACATGTCGAGCGTCGACTACGGCGAGGCTGAGCCATGTACGAGCGGGAGTCGGCGATAGCCGGCGGGAGCGAGTCCAAACTTAACCAGGTGTGTCGGGAGGAGGGAGCTAGGGTCGCCGGAGCTGTTCATCAGAGCGGGGCTTAGGGGGTTGCCGGGGAGGTGGGGGTCGGGGGATAGGCCCATGAGTGGTGGAGGCCTGCGGTTAGAGCTGGGTTTAGATGGCGGTTGTGTGAGGACTGCTGGATTGGATCTTGTGTAAAGGAAAATTGTGGGAGGAGGTATAATGGACATGATTGAATGTGACGGATGTGTATCGGTTTTTCCAGGCACCTAAAGTATATGCACTCCCTTTAACTAAACAAATCATTCTTTTTTTCTTTCTTCTGAAAATGCCAAATGTCGTATGTCAAAGTCAACTGCTCGTCTTTAAAGATATTCAAAAATGCACAATATTCATTGAAAATTTGATGTCATGAACGAAGCTCGATGCCGCATCTGGGCCTCCGAAATGCCAACGGAGCTAGGGAAACGTGTTTGACGAAGCGAGAAGTAGCTGGTCGGAGCCACAAGGTGTGAGGGACAGCGATCTGGGAAACAGATCGTCGTCCTGGAGAAAAAGATGATGAAGAGGCATGGACGACCACCCTATATCTGGCCAGACTAATCCGTGGAGACATAAATTCACAAGCTCCACGACCATGTCGAAAAATGGTTGAATGTCGCCGGTTAGAGAAGGAGTCGGAGGACCAAGACACGAAGGGGCACTATCTATAGGAGATATGCCCTAGAGGCAGTAACATTAGTTATTTTGTATCTCCGAGTTTGTAATGAATGTTTAGCTTCCATGATATAACTGCAATGATTCTCGAGTCTGCAATATCCACGAGGCTCGGAGGGAAACTCATGTGCACGCGTGGTATACTAAACGGTAAAATGTATTCCTAGTCTTGCCTCTAAGATTGGCTCAAGTATTGCATGATGATCCTGTTTTCCTGATCATGGGCATGTCTATGCTGGCAATTTTGAGGGCACAATGTTAGAAGAACACTTGTGTTGAACCGAGATGTTATGCTATGAGATGCATTCATAACAAGTTAATGATTAATAACACAAAGATAGTTAATGTTTGCATAATTCCTTAGACCATGAGAGTATCGAGATCGTACTTGCTTCTGAACTTTGGGGTTTGTTAAACGTCATCCGTAACTGGGTGGCTATTATGGCGGCTTACGGGTTCACGGAAAAGTATGGCAAGTAACGAGTTAGCTCAAAATTGGGATTTGGTCCTCCGACGATGGAGAGATATTCTAGGCCCCTCTCGGTGTTGATGTATCCATCATCGTCTGGCCAGACACATTGCGATTTGATCACTAGGATGCCGAAACACGGAAACGAGAAAAGAGAACAAAATTGATAACGAAGTAACTTACATGATGGACAAATTGTTGATCCACGGGGATGCAATAAATCTCACCTCGGGTGTTTGTAACATATTGCGAAGCAACAAGAATAGCACATGGCAACTGGAGGTTCACTCGAATATTTATTCGTGTGGGTATAGGGATCAATATGGGTGTCCACAGCTCCGATGTTGATCATTGATCGGAAGGGGTTCCGGGTCCTGTCTATACTTCACCAAACCTATAGGGTCACACGCTTAAGGGCCATCTATCTGCTGAATACTAGACATGGAGTCTGAGAGAAAATCTCCGAAAAAGGTCTCTGTGACAGTGGAAAAGTTCCGGAGAGAGAGGACACCGGATGAGTTTCGGTAAAACTGAAAAGTTGTTTCAAGGTATACCATTAAGTCAAATTGGTTTTGACACACGTCTGAAAATTCTCAGAGGGTGCCAGAAACATCCCAAACTTCTGGGATTTTTCCGGAAGAAAAACTGAAAATGTTCCGGAGCTGCCGGAACCGCTTTGTTTGCTTTTCACAGATGAAAATGACTAATCCGGAATTGTTCCGGAACGCGTTGAAAACTATTTTAGTGGGTACTGGAAATGTTTGAAGCCCACATAATATTTTCAGTTCGAACGGACGCTGAAAATGTCATCATGAATAGTGAAAATCAGCTTTATGAATATTTTTTGGAAAGCCACCTTTTAGGGCTTTCTAGAAGGGCTTGGGGGCCAAGGAAGCCCCTCATGGTGGGCCCCAAGGGGGTGTACGGTCACACATGGTGGTGCTCCATGGAGCTCCACATGGCCTCCCATTTTGCCCATAACACCCTCATGTGTGACCTAATGCATGGGAGCTTTTGGTAATTTGTGGAGGCACCCTATCCCTTGGTTTTCCTATAAATAGGAGGTGAGGGAGCTGCTCAAAGATCATCCTTGCTCTCATACACATGCCATTGACTTGTTTGGCTTCTCTCTCCCTCCTAGCGAAATAGTTTCGTAGAGCCGAAAGGTTGTCTGGGTTCCGGCAGGAACTAGTTCTGGACGGCGAAGCCCTGCCGGATAGCTGACACCGTATGTGTGCAACCCCGTAGAGAGGTTGTAGTTACGATCTTTTGCCTGAGGGGTTGTTCGAGGGTCCTCCCGAGTTCGAGTTTCGAGGGTCCTCCCGAAGGGCTGTCCGTGACATCGTCCGAGGGACTGTTTGACCGCCTCCCGAGGGGCTGCCCGGCGAGGAGTACATCCTCGCGGTTGGGAGGTTGTAAATCATAGCTGCAGGGATCTGCACCAACGATCTCCACTGACTCTTCTTCCGTTGCGCTTCGAGTCGGTACGGATTAGATCAAACCTTGTATGCACTCTCCATGGTGGTCCTGGGCGTGTTTGCTGTACCGAATTTTTTGTTTTTTGCCGCGTTCCCCTACACTATCCACTCAACCGAAATACACCTTCGAAGATCCCCTACATAACATGAAGACACGACCAGATCCACTACTCCAGAAAGGCGGCAACGAGTCCTCCACCCTCCTCTATGCCACTGATGAGGGACCAGGAGTCAAAGAAACCTTAGTCCTGATATGCACGACATCATCCTAGGGGAACAAAACTATAATCCTAAGAGGCCTAACTACAAATCAACAATGCAAATCCGGGTCTCCACCCGTCCCACCGCCGAAGAGGAAGTGGAGGAGGAGGGACTGTGGCCTATCTGATGGAGAGTGGTGGCAGCTAGAATTTTTGGGCAGGGGTGTGAATTGAAAAAGAACACCCCCGTTCCTCATGTGCAAAATCAAGCTTTTTATATGCACTTTTTCCAATCGTTACCGAACAAATATTTCAATTTAAACCATGCATTGAAGTTGTTAACACCAAATTCTATCTTTTTGACTGAGCCTGCTAAGGATTTTTTTTGGCATCAGGGTGAATTTTGCCAATCCCTCTGTGTTTAAGAACTTTCGAAAATGTATCCACTTAATTTATGAATAGACATACATTTTCCCAAAACTACCCAATTTCATTGCAATTTATGAACATGAGTTCTTTTTTTAATTCTTATCTCTATGTTCCCTATATAAACATCCATGTCGTCTTAGTATCTTTCTTATGACATCACTAACCACGGGTTAGTGAAACAGAAGCTATTTTGATATTTAAGATTCCCAAACGAACACTGAGATTGCAGATATAGTTTGAATTTTCAATAGAGCTAAAGTGTGTAAAATGGATGCATCTTTTACTCATGAAAAACTCGACGTCAAACTTGATGTATGTAGTGTTATTTGAATAACGAGGTTCACTTTTCATACACGTAATTTTTGATCTAATGGTTTAATTACATGCCAAGCAGGGAATTGCATAATATAAATGTTTTTCCGGTCACAATAAAAAAGATCAGCAAAAAAGATATGAGTCACCGTTTCGTCACCAAAAGCCTTGAGAAAGTAGAATAATTTTTTGATGTTCAAAAAATGTTGAAACAATATACACTTTTTTTAACGCTTGGAACAATATACCCATACATATGGGTGTATACTACATATTCATTTTTATGGACTAGAGAAACTGTAATTTGATAGTGAATAGTGCATGTGCTAGAAATGTGCATTATGCTTATACATCCATATTTACATGCTTTCGTGCAGCTCGCATAAAAACGCATTTCGTCGTGAAACTAAAATATGCATTATGCTTATACATCCATATTTACATGTGTGTTGTTTCAGAATTCGTTGAAACTACAAAACTTTGATTTTTCAAAATTCAGGCTCCATGTTGCCCAGGAGCCACAAGCAATTCCTGGCAAAAGCTGCATTACAAAAAAAGCTCGAGCTTTCATCAATCATGCACAAAACATAGCTCTGCTCAACCAGCCTGCCACGGGTTGGTACCCAAAAATTCTCTTACAATGATCGCTATCAGTACGCAGGCAACAAAACAGATCGGGTGCAACTCCGGCCGGTCATCCAGAAACTGCACAAGCTGCAGCAGGGGATGATGCTTCTGCTCCTGCTCCTGCTCCTGCTCCTGCTTCTTGCTCCTCCTCCTGTTCTCCTGCTTCTTTCTCCTCCTCATCTTCTTCCTCTCCTTCCGCCGGTTCGCCCGAGGCTCGGGGTCGGGATCGGATACATATTGCGGCAGTTCTCCAAATGCATCAGCATTGTCAATTGGATTGCCCATGTCTCCTCTTCTTTCTTCTTCGTCTTCTTCACAGTAGCCATAGCGCGCTTCGCCGTAGTAGGACTGGGCGCACCAAGCTCCGATGCCATTTCCTGATTCCAACAAGAGCTCAGTTAAAACGGATCTTGCTTGGCCGACGGCCGGGAAGGGAAGATCAAATGGTTCAGATGTGCTCGCAAAAGCACTATATATGCTAGTAAAACATGCTACCTTGGTCACTCTCCTCTTCATCAGAAAAGACTTGCCCTCCTTCTCCATACAAGGGCAAGGCATACCCCTCAAGGGACTCGGCGCACCAATAATCTGGGACAGGAGCTGAATTAGGACGACTAATCTTGCTGGATCAACAGCCCGGGAGGGAAGATCGAATGATCTAAGCACTATGCTAGTAAAACCTCTCTCAAAAAAAAAATTACTCTATATGCTAGTAAAACAAATTCACCTTCCATGTAGTCACTCTCACCTTCATCAGAAAAGTTCTGATTATTACTACCAATACTGTCTGTGTCGGCAGCATTATCAGCTGCTGTTTCAGCCTCCATGCTTGCACCTGATCAAACACAAAACGAACCATAAACTCATTGGACCGCTTGTAGTTTTTATCGCCGGGTAGTAACTAGTAAGTCAATCACGTGTGGGGAAATTATGTACCTAGTGCCATGATGATGTCGCCGTCGAGGTACTTGGGGAAGGCGCACGGGAAGTACATCGTGACGGTGTAGCCCATCTCGGTAGAAACGGGGACCAACGCCTCCGTCGCCGCGCGTCTCATGTCGACGGCGACGACCCAGGCCGTGCCGTCGCCGGTTCCACCACCACCCCTGGCGAACATGTAAAGAAGGTCGTCGTCGTGCACGCCCAGCGTTGGGATGAGGAACTCCAGGTTCCTCAGCTGCAGCTCCGGGGTCTCCTCGTCCAGCAGCTCCGGCAGCAGAGCGGAGTAGCTCTGGTCGACTGAGACGTCGTCGACGTCAACGGTGCATCGCATGCGCCAGTCGTCCCAACCTACCCTCCTGCACCATGTGGTGGCTCTCCAGCTTTTGCCGGTGGTCCTGCAGGCGGGGTCGGCGAAGTCGATCTCGACGAACTTGATCAGGTCGCCGGAGCAGACGACGTCGCAGAAGTACTCCGGGGCGTAGTAAGGGTTGTCATCGTCTTTCCTGTCGGTGATGCGGACCCTCGATGCCGGGAACGGGATGAATTTGACGATGGGACGCTTGTCGAACAGGTTGCAGGCAAGGAGGATGCCGCACACGAGGTCGACCCAGCCGACCGAGCTCCTTCCCACGGCGACCTGCTTGGAGCTGCCATGGCCGTGACGGTCGAACAGCGCCTGGTCGGACTTGGACAGGTGGAGCGGCGCCGCCTTGCGTCTGTTCCACGCGTTCGTCTCCGACGAGAAGACGAACACGTAGCACTGCCGGGTCCGGCCGTGGGACTTGTCCGGCTCGTGGTGGAGCAAGGCCACGGCGTAGCGCCCGCCGTCGCCGCAGGGCAGGAGACCGAGCTGCTGGGCCTTGAAGTCCTGGACCGCGGCGTGGGGGTCCGGGCACGGGAGCAGGTGCAGCGACGGCCTCTTATCCCCGTTCCCGGCGGCGGAGTAGACGAAGAGGTGGGGGGACCTCCACTCGGGGAAGTTGAGGGCGAGGTAGAGGAGCACGAGGGGCCCCTCGGCGCAGAGGACGATGGGCGGCGTGTTGTCGTAGAAGTCGGAGGCGTCCAGGCCGGGGCAATGGACGGTGAGGTGGGAGAGGCCCGGCGGGTCGGCCGGCCAGAAGGACACCGCCACGGGCTGGCCCTCCGGCGTGTGGCACTCGGTGGTGGTCGCGTTCCGGCGGTCCGACAGCCGCGCCGTCCTGTCGAGCAACGCCCAGTCGGGTGAGGCGGCGACGTGTGGTAGTGGGCCGATCAGGTCGGAGGTGAGGAACGGGACGGTGGAGGGCGACGTCATGGTGGTTGTGGAGATTGTGGCAATGAGGTCGGCGCGGCAGGCCAAGGGTATATGCATGGCAGGGTTTGGGAGTTCGAATCAGATTGCTCTACGAATTCGGTTCATCCTGGATTGCTGTGCTTCGAGAAATCTCATGGCGCGCGGATCTGATTCAGTATTTTGGATATAGGTCCTGACTACATCTCATCTACTACTAGATGTGAGATACGTACTACTTGTGGCCTCTTTTGTTTGTTTGTTTTTCTTTTGTTTGTGTTGTGCGCCGCGCGTAAAAAATCTGTTTGCCGCGCGCGCTGCGGCTGGTTTTGCGCGCCCGCCTGCGCCGGCTCCAGCAGCCGCGCTATAATACAGCGCGCGCGCCGCTCCAGCAGAGCGCCAAAATACAGCGCGCACGACTCGGCGGGCATTTTGCATATATGAGATATTTTGGACAAAAATGCAATGAATATGTGAAATTTGACACAAACAAGTTGATGAATTAAAAGTTCATGCCCACAAGTTCAAAATCATGCCCACAAGTTTATCCAACCAAGTTCAAATGCAAACTAAAGTTCAAGACATGAAAGACACATCAATCTTCATCTTCCTCGTCTTCGTCTTCGTCCTCCTCTTCCGAAGACGACTCTTCCGCCTCCGAAGATGAATCTTCCTCCCTCTCCTCATCACGCACCGCATCATGTGAAGCTCCGACGGTGTTGGCAAGTTCTTCAACAGCATCTTCATGGGAATGTGTGTGAGAAGGCACATCGAAAGACATTCCACCCATGGCGGCCGGAGGTGCACCCATGCCTCCCATGAGAGAAGCAAAACTCATGCCTCCCATGGCGGCCATAGCGTCGGTGTTGGAAATATGCCCTAGAGGCAATAATAAATTAGTTATTATTATATTTCCTTGTTCATGATAATCGTTTATTATCCATGCTATAATTGTATTGATAGGAAACTCAGATACATGTGTGGGTACATAGACAACACCATGTCCCTAGTAAGCCTCTAGTTGACTAACTCGTTGATCAATAGATGGTTACAGTTTCCTGACCATGGACATTGTATGTCGTTGATAACGGGATCACATCATTAGCAGAATGATGTGATGGACAAGACCCAATCCTAAGCCTAGCACAAAGATCGTGTAGTTCATATGCTAAAGCTTTTCTAATGTCAAGTATCTTTTCCTTAGATCATGAGATTGTGCAACTCCCAGATACCGTAGGAATGCTTTGGGTGTACCAAATGTCACAACATAACTGGGTGGCTATAAAGGTGCACTACAGGTATCTCCGAAAGTGTCTGTTGGGTTGGCACGAATCGAGACTGGGATTCGTCACTCCGTGTAAACGGAGAGGTATCTCTGGGCCCACTCGGTAGGACATCATCATAATGTGCACAATGTGACCAAGGGGTTGATCACGGGATGATGTGTTACGGAACGAGTAAAGAGACTTGCCGGTAACGAGATTGAACAAGGTATTGGCATACCGACGATCGAATCTCGGGCAAGTACAAATACCGTTAGACAAAGGGAATTGTATACGGGATTGATTGAGTCCTTGACATCGTGGTTCATTCGATGAGATCATCGTGGAACATGTGGGAGCCAACATGGGTATCCAGATCCCACTGTTGGTTACTGGCCGGAGAGTTGTCTCGGTCATGTCTGCATGGTTCCCGAACCCATGGGTCTACACACTTAAGGTTCGATGACGCTAGGGTTATAAAGGAAGTTTGTATGTGGTTACTGAATGTTGTTCAGAGTCCCGGATGAGATCCCAAACGTCACGAGGAGTTCCGGAATGGTCCGGAGGTAAAGATTTATATATGGAAAGTTGTTGTTCGGGTTCCGAAAAAAGTTCGGGTTTTTTCGGTATTGTACCGGGAAGCTTCCAGAAGGTTCCGAAGGATTCCGGAGGGGTCCGGAGGTCCGGAAATTGTTCCACCACGTCCAATACAGTAGCATGGGCTGTAGGGGGGCGCCCTAGCCTTAATGGGCCAGGGGCACCAGCCCCCCCAAGGCCCATGCGCATGGGAGGGGGAAAACCCTAAAGGGGGAGGCCTCCACTTGACTTGGGAGGCACTCCTCCCCCCTTGGCCGCCGCCCCCAACCCTAGATGGGATCTAGAGGGGCCGGCCCCCTCTTCCCCCCACCTATAAATAGTGGAGGGGTGGGAGGGCAGCCGCACCACATGTTCTGGCGCAGCCCTCCCCCTCTCCCAAGTACTCCTCCTCTCCCGCGGTGCTTGGCGAAGCCCTGCAGGATTGCCACGCTCCTCCATCACCACCACGCTGTTGTGCTGCTGCTGGATGGAGTCTTCCTCAACCTCTCCCTCTCTCCTTGCTGGATCAAGGCATGGGAGACGTCACCAGGCTGTACGTGCGTTGAACGCGGAGGTGCCGTCCGTTCGGCACTAGGATCTCCGGTGATTTGGATCACGACGAGTACGACTCCTTCAACCCCGTTCTCTTGAACGCTTCCGCTTAGCGATCTACAAGGGTATGTAGATGCACTCTCCTTCCCCTCGTTGCTGGTTTCTCCATAGATAGATCTTGGTGACACGTAAGAAAATTTTGAATTTCTGCTACGTTCCCCAACAGTGGCATCATGAGCTAGGTCTATTGCGTAGATTCTTTGCACGAGTAGAACACAAAGTAGTTGTGGGCGTTGATTTTGTTCAATATGCTTACCGTCACTAGTCCAATCTTGTTTCGACGGTATTGTGGGATGAAGCGGCCCAGACCGACCTTACACGTACTCTTACGTGAGACAGGTTCCACCGACTGACATGCACTTGGTGCATAAGGTGGCTAGCGGGTGCCAGTCTCTCCCACTTTAGTCGGAACGGATTCGATGAAAAGGGTCCTTATGAAGGTTAAATAGCAATTGGCATATCACGTTGTGGTTTTTGCGTAGGTAAGAAACGTTCTTGCTAGAAACCCATAGCAGCCACGTAAAACATGCAAACAACAATTAGAGGACGTCTAACTTGTTTTTGCAGGGTATGCTATATGATGTGATATGGCCAAGAAGAATGTGATGAATGATATGTGATGTATGAGATTGATCATGTTCTTGTAATACGAATCACGACTTGCATGTCGATGAGTATGACAACCGGCAGGAGCCATAGGAGTTGTCTTAATTTATTGTATGACCTGCGTGTCATTGAACAACGCCATGTAATTACTTTACTTTATTGCTAACCGGTAGCCATAGTAGTAGAAGTAATAGTTGGCGAGACAACTTCATGAAGAAACGATGATGGAGATCATGATGATGGAGATCATGGTGTCATGCCGGTGACGATGATGATCATGGAGCCCCGAAGATGGAGATCAAAAGGAGCAAAATGATATTGGCCATATCATGTCACTATTTGATTGCATGTGATGTTTATCATGTTTATGCATCTTATTTGCTTAGAACGACGGTAGTAAATAAGATGATCCCTCATTAAAATTTCAAGAAAGTGTTCCCCCTAACTGTGCACCGTTGCGAAAGTTCATCGTTTCTAAGCACCACGTGATGATCGGGTGTGATGGATCCTTACGTTCACATACAACGGGTGTAAGCCAGATTTACACACGCGAAACACTTAGGTTGACTTGACGAGCCTAGCATGTACAGACATGGCCTCGGAACACAAGAGACCGAAAGGTCGAGCATGAGTTGTATGGAGGATACTGTAAGGGCATACTTATTCCCCAGTGGTTTTGGTGATTGATGACAATGCTTTTGCAGACTGATCGTGTGCGTTAAGTTCTTTCAGAGAATCATCCATTGGCACGAGACGATTTCCTCCCCTCGGTGTTTCATTCAAGACGGTGTAACTCCTGCGCTTCGTTGTTGGTGGACTAGTTT
Organism: Triticum timopheevii; assembly: GCA_963921465.1. Lineage (NCBI taxonomy): Eukaryota > Viridiplantae > Streptophyta > Magnoliopsida > Poales > Poaceae > Triticum > Triticum timopheevii. The sequence goes on from OY997266.1 coordinate 53,229,783, forward strand.
CGTAGGAGTCACCGTACTATTAAGAGGGGATCCGCTTTGGTAAAACTTGGGTGGAATCAACACGTACACATCCCTATCACACCCATCGTTTTCCTTCGCCTCATTGGAGCTGCACTTCTCTTCCGTTATCTGCTTCGCCCTGTGCCAGCGGTAGTACCGCGATCTACAGCGGTAGTACCGCCGAAGCCCCACAGCGGTAGTACCGCTCCTCCTAGCGGTAGTACCGCTCTCAGCGGTAGTACCGCTCCGTTGAGCGGTAGTACCGCTCGGGGGTTCAGCCGTAGTACCGCAGTAGTACCGCGCCTGCTGCCGCCTCGATTCGAGATGGTGTTTTCTCGCGTTGGGTTTTGCGGCACTACAAGCGGTAGTAGAAGTGGTTGTACCGCTCCAAGCGGTAGTGCCGCTCCTACTCCCGCGGCAGTACCGCTCTAGGGCCAGTGGCCTGGCTTCCCTTACCGCGCGGTAGTACCGCTGGGCAGGGACGGTAGTACCGCTCTCAGCGGTAGTACCGCCCTGCCCCAGCGGTAGTACCGCTCTCTGCGGGGCTGCTCAGTGGGGTAACGGTTGGATGTGTTCCCCCACTATATAAAGGGGTCTTCTTCTTCCTTGTTGACTTACCTCTTTCCCCCAAAGCTCCATTGTTGCTCAAAGCTCCATTTTCGCCCGATCTCTCTCCCTAGCCAATCAAACTTGTTGATTTGCTCGGGATTGGTTGAGAAGGCCCAGATCTACACTTCCACCAAGAGAAATTTGATTCCCCCCACTTATCCCTTGCGGATCTTGTTACTCTTGGGTGTTGAGCACCCTAGATGGTTGAGGCCACCTCGAAGCCATACTCCATTGTGGTGAAGCTTCGTGGTGCTGTTGTTGTTGTTGGGAGCCTCCGATTGTTGTGGAGATAGCCCCAACCTTGCTTGTAAAGGTTCGGTCGCCGCCTTCAAGGGCACCAATAGTGGAATCACGGCATCTCGCATTGTGTGAGGGCGTGAGGAGATTACGGTGGCCCTAGTGGCTTCTTGGGGAGCATTGTGCCTCCACACCGCTCTAACGGAGACGTACTTCCCTTTAAAAGGAAGGAACTCCGGTAACACATCCTCGTCTCCACCGGCTCCACTCTTGGTTATTTCGTGCCTTTACTCTTGCAAGCTTACTTGTTGTCTCATCCCTTGCTTGCTTGTGTAGTAGTCATTATTGCATCATATAGGTTGCTCACCTAGTTGCACATCTAGACAACCTATTTTGTTGCAAAGTTTAATTTGGTAAAGAAAAGGTTAAAAATTGTTAGTTGCCTATTCACCCCCCCTCTAGTCAACCATATCGATCCTTTCAATTGGTATCAGAGCCTCGTCTCTTTATTAAGGACTTTACCATCCGAAGAGTATGGTTGACACTAACGATGGTGCGGAGGAACACTCCGGTGTGAATCCCATATCATCTTCGGCCGAAGGGGGAGCCTCGGTCTCACGTGAGGAATTCAATGTGGCTTTAGACACATTGAAAACCTCCATGATGGCCGAGGTTAAAAGCATGTTTACCGAATTTCTAGAGGGACTTAAACTATCTACCTCGCCTATGAAAGTGGGTGATCCCACTAACAAGGTGACAGATGCCAACTCCGATAAGGGGGAAGCTAACAATGAAAAGAGTCCTTCTACTAGTGGTAGAAATGGCACCGGCATCTTTGCCCATGTGGAACCTCCTATCTATAAAGGACCGATTCCCTCCACTCATTTAAATCATGCCGGTCCTCCTCCTAAGTATGAAAAAAATGAAGATTTTGATTCTTGGGTTTATCGCTTCAAGCGACATTTAAAACATGTGAACACTAACCTTTGGAGAATCATTGAAGAAGGTTTCTTTCCTCATGACCCAAGCAACTTCACCCCTCGAGAAGAAGTGGACAATCAATTCAATGAGAGTGCTCTCTTCATCATCCAAGATTCCATCCTTCCCGAAGATCTTCCTCATCTTCGACCTCATTCCATGGCTAAAGACGCATGGAAGTGTGTCGAGCGTATATACAGAGGAAGTGCTAGCATTCAACGCTCCAACTATGAAGTGGTGCAAGATGAAGCCGATGAGTTTGCAATGAAAGAGGATGAAGAACCTCGTGAGCTATTTCGAAGAGTGACCAAACTTGCGGTCGCACTCCGAGATCATGGGAGTAAGGACACGGATGACAACTGGATCAAGCGCAAGTTCCTCAAGGCCATGATGCCGTACAACAAGGCCATGTCCTCTGTCATCCGCCAAAGACCGGACTTCCACTCCATGTCCTCTAGTGAAGTGTTGGATGAGTTTATTGCAATGAACATCTTGGATAAGACCGCCGACAATGCGGTGCTTCACTCCCAAAGGGCTAAGAAGCCCAACCTTGCTCTGAAGGCCAAGGTTATTGTGGAAGAAGAGGAATAAGTGGAAGATGAGGAAAGCAACCCCGAAGACACCAAATTTGATTATCATGAGCACATGGCCCTTGCTTCAAGACAATTTTGGAACAAGAAGAGCTCTAGACCCAACTTCAACAAGAACAACTCCAGTGGCGTCAAGGGCAAGCAACGAGTTAGAACGTGCTTCAATTGTGGCAATGTGAGCCATTTCGTTGCGGATTGTCCTTACGAGAAGCGGGAAGACAATGGTGGCAAGTTCATCCGAAAAGACAAAGCCAAGTCCTTCCCCAACAAGAACAACTTCGCCAAAAAGACTCCCACACGTGGGTTGGTGGTTCAAGAAGAATACCAAGAGGATGACGATGATGATGAAAATGAAGAAGCGATGGCCATGGCATCCATTGCCATTGCCACTACTCCCCGGGCGTCTCTCTTTGATTCACCCAACGAAAACATCACCGCCAAATGCCTCATGGCTAAAGCTTCAAACAAGGTAACCCCCAACATTAAAACCACCATCATTCCTAATCCCTCCGTGGAGGATTGCATTGATGAACATTGTGGGTCTAATGAAGAAGTAAATGAGTTTGAGTCTTTTATGAGTAAGCTCAAGGGCAAGTCCAAGAAGCACTTTGTTGCTCTCTTGGAACAACTTGGTGAGGCCAATGACATGATCGAGGCTCACGAAGAAACCATCTCTAAAATGGAAGGTCATAGTCGTGATTATGCCAATGAGATATCGGATCTCTCTAATGCTCTTGAAAAAGAGCGTGTGCATCGTTTGACTCTTGAGGAGTCACACAATGATGACCATGCTAAGATAAAGAAAGATCTTGATCATGCGATTGTCATGTCTAGTGTGCTAACTTCCGAGAAGGCTAAACTTGGGGTCGATCATGCTAGACTCAAAGAGGAGTTTGAGATACTTGACAAGGCCCACAAGGTCTTGAAGGGTACTCATGCTAGCCTCAAGGAGTCTCATGCTCAACTCCAAGTTAAGCTAATCAAGGAAAAGGCCACCTTCCCTCATATGGTATTAATTGATAATGCATGTGCTACTAACCCATGTTGTGAGCATGTGCATCTTGTGGAGGAAAATGCCAAGCTTAAGGATCAACTTGAGAAAGGCCTTGTGTCTTGCATTCAAGGTGAGAAAAACCTCAACGACCTTTTGAGCAATCAAAAGGAAGTTGTGGCCAAGGAAGGAATTGGGTTTGCACCCAAGTCCAAGAGCAAGAAGAAGAAGAACAACAACAAGACCAATCGTCCTCCTCCTCTCAAACAAACGTTCATGAAAGAGGGAGAGGGTGCTCCTGAGAAGAAGAAGGAGAAAGTGAAAGGAGGTGATGTCCAAAAGGGCAAAAGCATTTCCTCAAACAAAGCCGGCGACTTTAACCCGTCATATGTGTTGTGCCGTGCTAGTGATGGACATGTTTATGCTCGATTTGTTGGTTCTCCTTATGAGTACATTGAATGGTCTATTTGGGTTCCCAAGACCCTTGTTACTAACATCAAAGGACCCATTACTAAATGGGTACCTAAAACTAAGCATTGATCTCGTGTAGGTGTTTGCTTCCGGTGGGGGATCATGATTGCTCGATAGTGGAGCAACAAATCATATGACCGGAAGCAAGGACTTGGTGGTGGACGTGCAAGAGATTCCATCGATGCCCACCAATGTCGAGTGGGGTGATGCATCATATTCTAAGGTATTGGGTCTCGGCAAGGTTGTCATTTCTCATGATCTAACGATCGAGAAAGTCATGCTTGTTGAGTCCCTTGCATTCAATTTGCTTTCCGTTCGACAGCTTGCACTCATGGGCTTTGCTACATTCTTTGATATTGATACTGTGGCCCTCTTGTGGAGCAAGACTCTTAAAGTAGCCTTTGTTGGGCATGTCGAGAACGGTCTCTATGTGGTAAACTTTTTGGAGCAACCCACTAAGACCGCGACATGCCTAATGGCTAAAGTTGACGTGGGATGGCTTTGGCATCGCCGTTTAGCCCACGTCAATATGAGATCTTTGCAAAGTCTTCTCAAGGGGCACCATGTTCGTGGACTAACAAATGTTAGTTTTGCCAAAGATCGTGCTTGCAGTGCTTGTATCGAAGGAAAGCTTCATGAAAAGGCTCACCCTCCTTCAACCATCATCTACTCGAAGAGACCCTTGGAGCTCCTTCACATGGATCTTTTCGGGCCTCCATCTTTTGATAGTCTTGGAGGAAGAAAGTATTGCTTGGTGATTGTGGATGATTATTCAAGGTACACTTGGGTATACTTCTTCAAGAGGAAGAGTGAGACTCAACAAACCGTCATCGACTTTGCAAATGAAGCTCAACGCCAACATGATGCAAAGATCTTGACGATAAGAAGTGACAATGGCACCGAGTTCAAGAACTACACCTTGGATGAGTTTCTTAGTGATGAGGGGATCAAGCATCAATATGCGGCACCTTATACCCCTCAACAAAATGGTGTTGCGGAGAGGAAGAACCGGACGTTGATGGATGCGGCAAGGACCATGATGGCGGAGTTCAAGTCTCCGTACAACTTTTGGGCCGAAGCCATCAACACCGCATGTCATGCATCCAATCGGCTCTATCTTGGCAAAGGCTTGAACAAGACTCCTTATGATATACTCACCGGCAACAAGCCCAACCTCAAGTACTTCCGGGTGTTCGGTTGTAAGTGTTTCATTCTCAAGAAAGGTGTTCGTTTGTCTAAATTTGAGGCTAGAGCTCATGAGGGCATATTTGTTGGTTATGCTACAAACTCTCGTGCTTACCGTGTCCTCAACAAGTCCACCGGACTCATTGAGGAGACGTGTAACGTGGAGTTTGATGAAAATAACGGCTCCCAAGTGGAGCAAAGTGGTACTTGTGATGTAGGTGATGAAATTCCTCCCCAAGCCATAAGAAGAATGGGTATTGGTCAAATTCTACCCATTGAGGAACCCCTTGTGGCCAAAGGAGAAGGACAATGCTCTACTCAAGTAGAGCCATCACCTCATCAAGACCCACACGCTTCCGAAGATCAAAGTGAAGGCCCTCAACCTCGTGAACAAGACCAAGGGCAAGATCAACCTCAAGACGGTGGTGAACCTCTAAATGATGCCCAAGGTCAAGTTCTTCCCCTCAAGCAAGTTCAAGATCAAGAGCAACCTCGAGATCAAGAACAAGCTCAAGACGGTGCTCAAGATGATCATGTCAACCCTCCTCCTTCCACATCCGAGGAGGAATTAGAGCGTCGTGCCGCGAAGATTGCTTCCAAACTCACCACCAAAGGCCATCTCATGGAGAATGTGGTTGGAAGCCTAAGAAAGGGGGTAAGCACTCGTAGACAATTAGCAAACTATTGTGAACATCATGCGTTTGTCTCTTGTGTTGAACCCCAAAAGGTCTATGAGGCGCTCGAAGACTCGGATTGGCTCAATTCCATGCATGAAGAACTCAACAACTTCGAGTACAACAAAGTATGGAGATTGGTGCCAAGGCCATCGGGGAACCACAATGTCATTGTAACCAAGTGGATCTTTAAGAACAAGCAAGATGCTCATGGGAACATCATTCGCAACAAGGCAAGATTGGTAGCACAAGGCTACTCCCAAGTCGAGGGTATCGACTACGGTGAAACCTTTGCTCCCGTTGCTCGTCTTGAATCCATACGTTTGTTGATTGCCTATGCTTCTCATCACAACTTTAAGTTGCAACAAATGGATGTGAAAAGTGCTTTTCTTAATGGTCCTATTAATGAGTTGGTTTATGTCAAGCAACCCCCCGGGTTCGAGGACCCCTACTTCCCGGATCATGTGTATCAACTCGATAAGGCACTCTATGGCCTTAAACAAGCCCCACGTGCGTGGTATGACCACCTTACCGAGTTGCTACAAGATCGTGGTTTTGAAGTAGGGCTAATCGATCCCACTCTTTTTACTAAGAAGGTCAACGGGGAGTTGTTTGTATGCCAACTATATGTTGATGATATTATCTTTGGTTCTCCTAACAAAGCTTTCAATGAGGAATTTGCCACTCTCATGACCTCCAAGTTTAAGATGTCTTCGATGGGAGAGTTGAAGTTCTTCCTTGGTTTTGACATCAAACAAAGAAGAGAAGGAACCTTCATCAACCAAGCCAAATACACTCAAGACATGCTTAAAAGATTCAAGCTAAGTGATGTCAAGCCGGCGTCTACACCAATGCCGACCAAGTGCCAACTGGACATCGATCCCAATGGTAAAGTGGTGGATCAAAAGGTATATCGCTCCATGATTGGCTCTTTGCTTTACCTTTGTGCATCTAGACCGGACATCATGTTGAGTGTGGGGATGTGTGCACGTTTTCAAGCCGCACCAAAGGAAAGTCACTTTGTGGCGGTCAAGCAAATCTTTCGATATTTGGCTCATACCCCAAACTTTGGCTTATGGTACCCAAGAGGAGCAAACTTCAAGCTTGAAGGTTTCACGGATTCCGATTGGGCGGGAGACAAAGTGGATAGGAAGTCCACTTCCGGAGGGTGCCAATTTCTTGGTTGCTCTTTGGTAAGTTGGTCTTCCAAGAAGCAAAGTTGTGTGTCTCTCTCGTCCACCGAAGCAGAGTATGTGGCGGCCGGTAGTTGTTGTGCTCAACTCCTATGGATGAGGCAAACTTTAAAGGAGTACGGTGTCATTTGTGACAAAGTGCCTCTTTGGTGTGATAATGAAAGTGCCATCAAGATTTCTCTCAACCCGGTGCAACACTTCAAGACGAAGCACATTGAGATTCGGTATCACTTCATCCGGGATCACATTAGGCGAGGGGAGATCGAGCTCAAGTATGTCAACACTCATGATAACCTTGCAGATATTTTCACGAAGCCCTTGGATGAAGCAAGATTTCGCGAGTTAAGGCATGAGCTAAATATCATTGATTTGAGCAATGTGACTTGAACCGTGCACCCCCCACCACACTCAACTTGTTGTCTAGTTTAGATGTAGGCATGGACATAGGGGGAGTGTTGTTCTCTCAATGAACTCTCCCTCCCCCATTATGCATAAAACGATCAACTCTTTCACATTAGCCATTTTTGATGGTACATGTGCTTCAAAGACGAGTTTTGGTCATGGGCCCAAGGATAATTCTTCGCGGTGCCATACCAATTGACTCAAACATAGGTGGCTCCGGCCACCGCCCTCTCTTGAGAGAGGCCAGAGCCCGCTTCTCTTTTGTTTGGTTGCCTTGAAGGAGTGGGTTCCGGTTCGTTACTCGTGTTTTTGTTGTCCTGTTGATCTTTTTCTTTGGTTTCTTTGCTTTCCCATCTTTTTCGTGCGTTTTTTTTGGTCTAGGAGCATAGTTTGGTTGCTGGCGGTACTACCGCCGCTGGCGAGCGGTACTACCGCTCTAAGCGGTACTACCGCCCGCCAGCGCGGTACTACCGCTGAGAGGCACGGGCAGGGGTTATATCGGGGGCAGGGGGGAGTTTCTTCTCCCCCATACCCATTCGCACGCCCCCTCGCCTGTCTCTTCTCTCTCTGCAGCAACCGGCGCCGCGGGAGGGCTCCGGCGGATCTCCCTCTCCGGGCCGTCCCCCTCCATTCCCTTCGGTGGAGTCGATCCCCACCTTGTCCTCTTGCCATGGATGCCGGTATTGCCCCCGATCTCTTGTTCTTTTTGTCTAGGTTTCCAATCTAGCATCTTAGGGGCAGTAGCGGTTGCATCTCTAGGTTTTTGGCCAAATCTAGGCTTGAGTTGGATGGAGAATGCTTCTAGGCAGTGTGGATTGTTGTTTGGTTGGAGTATATTTGAATTTGGTAGGACGGTAGTGCCGGATCTGACCATGGTAGTAGGAAACTGCTGTTTCCCCGCCCCGAGCGGTACTACCGCCAACTCCAGGGCGGTACTACCGCTTGGAGCGGTACTACCGCTCGTGGCGGTACTACCGCTATCAGATCGCGGTACTACCGCCCTCTACCAAATTCCACTGTATTTCTACCTTCTAGTGATCTTTTTGCTCATGTTTTGTGGCTTATGCTTGTGCTTTCTGGTTGTTTGCGTGTTCTTGTGTGTGGTTCCAGGTGATGAGGTCCCTGAGCATCAGGCTCGTCGTGTCAATCCCGGGCGTGCCACGTCCAAGCGCTACCGTACCACCGAGCCCGCCGGAGGATCCTCAAGTGCTCCACCTCCACCTCCACCTCAACTCCAGAAGAAGCCAGGAGTCAAGCCAAAGCCCGACAAGACAGTGCCAGAAATGCCGCCAAAAGAGTTCTGGGCAAGGCGCCGCCGCAACCCGTATGAAAATGACCAAGATCCCATTTTGGTCAACCGTCCGTTCTGGAACAGGTTCCAGTTTGCCATCTTCTTCGATGTTCTCAAAGCGAAGAAGAATTTCTATGTCAACGTGCACTCCATCGACACCGACCATATGGAGCAAGATCCTGACTACTTTGGTGAAGCTCTTCAGATGTGCACTCAACTGAACATTCTTGAGATCCTGAAATTCAACAAGGACTTTGATGCTGATATTGTGGCCCAATTCTATGCCACGGTTCACCTTGGGACTGATGAGGGCAGGACTCTCACCTGGATGACCAATGGCAAGCTGCTTTCTGTCAAGTGGAAAGCGTTCATGCAGTTGATTGGGGTGCAAGATCTAGGGCTTGAGTCTCCTGTTGGCTTTCGACCTCACGCCCGCACCCATTGTACTCACAAGCAAGCTCTCTGGCCATACTGCACTCTGAAGATCAACCCTGAGACTCACAAGGAAACCTATGAGCTGCCTGCCTATCTGGATATCCTTCACCGCATCTTCAGAGAGACTCTTTTCCCTCGCATTGGGAATCTGGACCAGGTTCACTCTTATCTCGTGGACATGCTTCTTTTCTGCTAGCGTGAGAAGGAAAATCCCACCGGAGAGTCGTTGGATATCTCTCACGTTATGTGGTCTGAGCTGCTGTCTGCTATCTCCGAGCGTAAGTGCCCGATCTATGGTCCGTTCATCATGCTGCTCATTGAGAAGGCTTGGGATCATGTATATCCTAAGGTGCCACTGGAGTGTGGAGAGTTGATCTCTCACAGTGTCAAGCGTCTGAGGAAGAAGGATAACTGGGGCACTCAGGCCCCTAAGACTGGAGTTCCTTCGTCTGCTGCTGCCATGGAGACAGAGGAGGAGCCTGCAACTGATGATGATGAGGATGATGACTACATGCCTTCTGCGGCAGAGCCCTCTTGGGCCAAGAAGCTCAAGTCTAAGATGAAGAAGTTGTTCTGCATGGAGGCTCACGGCCAGTACATGACTCATGTGGCTGAGAAGAAGGCTCGCGGTCGTCACAAGGAGCTCATGCGTCAGTTGGGTGCTACAGTCAAGAGTGGATCTGAGGACCAGCTTACTGAGGAGGAGGAGTGGATTCAGCAGCACTGCCCGTGGACTGATTCTAAGACCGAGCACTTCCAGACTGACGACGGTGGTGCCGATGATTCCGCTGGGCTCTGATGCGCGTGTCCCTCATTTGCTCTCACCTGGAGCGGTAGCCACACTCCCTCTCCTTTTTGGTGTCTCGATGCCAAAGGGGGAGAGAGTTTAGGGATTTGCGAGTGTGTCTTCTTTCGTCTCTTATTCGTGTCTTGTTCGTGTTTTCCTCGCTTTTGCTTTGGTGGGTTTGTCTGTGAGACCTAAGTTCGAGTGAGACTTAAGTTCGAGTCATATGGTGTAAGACATATGCTACCTTCATCTCCAGTATCATTATCTATGTCTATCTAGCTTATGAGTTGCGTACTTATCAAGTTCGAGTCATATGGTGTAAGACATATGCTACCTTCATCTCCAGTATCATTATCTATGTCTATCTAGCTTATGAGTTGCGTACTTATCCTGCTATATCATCTATGCTGCTCTCATACACCATGCTTAGATTATTGGTCTCTAAAATGTAGGGGGAGCTTTGATCCTAGTATGTGTACTGTGCAGTCCAAAGCACTTATCTAAACTAGCACACATCTAGGGGGAGCCCATCTACATATTAGGACCGTGAGGTTGTATGCTTACATATATTTATCATGTTTATGCAAATCCCGTGTTGTCATCAATCCACCAAAAAGGGGGAGATTGTAAGGGCATACTTATTCCCCAGTGGTTTTGGTGATTGATGACAATGCTTTTGCAGACTGATCGTGTGCGTTAAGTTCTTTCAGAGAATCATCCATTGGCACGAGACGATTTCCTCCCCTCGGTGTTTCATTCAAGACGGTGTAACTCCTGCGCTTCGTTGTTGGTGGACTAGTTTCGTAGGAGTCACCGTACTATTAAGAGGGGATCCGCTTTGGTAAAACTTGGGTGGAATCAACATGTACACATCCCTATCACACCCATCGTTTTCCTTCGCCTCATTGGAGCTGCACTTCTCTTCCGTTATCTGCTTCGCCCTGTGCCAGCGGTAGTACCGCGATCTACAACGGTAGTACCGCCGAAGCCCCACAGCGGTAGTACCGCTCCTCCTAGCGGTAGTACCGCTCTCAGCGGTAGTACCGCTCCGTTGAGCGGTAGTACCGCTCGGGGGTTCAGCCGTAGTACCGCAGTAGTACCGCGCCTGCTGCCGCCTCGATTCGAGACGGTGTTTTCTCGTGTCGGGTTTTGCGGCACTACAAGCGGTAGTAGAAGCGGTAGTACCGCTCCAAGCGGTAGTGCCGCTCCTACTCCCGCGGCAGTACCGCTCTAGGGCCAGTGGCCTGGCTTCCCTTATCGCGCGGTAGTACCGCTGGGCAGGGACGGTAGTACCGCTCTCAGCGGTAGTATCGCCCTGCCCCAGCGGTAGTACCGCTCTCTGCGGGGCTGCTCAGTGGGGTAACGGTTGGATGTGTTCCCCCACTATATAAAGGGGTCTTCTTCTTCCTTGTTGACTTACCTCTTTCCCCCCAAAGCTCCATTGTTGCTCAAAGCTCCATTTCCGCCCGATCTCTCTCCCTAGCCAATCAAACTTGTTGATTTGCTCGGGATTGGTTGAGAAGGCCCAGATCTACACTTCCACCAAGAGAAATTTGATTCCCCCCACTTATCCCTTGCGAATCTTGTTACTCTTGGGTGTTGAGCACCCTAGACGGTTGAGGCCACCTCGAAGCCATACTCCATTGTGGTGAAGCTTCGTGGTGCTGTTGTTGTTGTTGGGAGCCTCCGATTGTTGTGGAGATAGCCCCAACCTTGCTTGTAAAGGTTCGGTCGCCGCCTTCAAGGGCACCAATAGTGGAATCACGGCATCTCACATTGTGTGAGGGCGTGAGGAGATTACGGTGGCCCTAGTGGCTTCTTGGGGAGCATTGTGCCTCCACACCGCTCTAACGGAGACGTACTTCCCTTTAAAAGGAAGGAACTCCAGTAACACATCCTCGTCTCCACCGGCTCCACTCTTGGTTATTTCATGCCTTTACTCTTGCAAGCTTACTTGTTGTCTCATCCCTTGCTTGCTTGTGTAGTAGTCATTATTGCATCATATAGGTTGCTCACCTAGTTGCACATCTAGACAACCTATTTTGTTGCAAAGTTTAATTTGGTAAAGAAAAGGTTAAAAATTGTTAGTTGCCTATTCACCCCCCCTCTAGTCAACCATATCGATCCTTTCAGATACGATCAACATGAAGATGTTCACCGATGATGACTAGTCCGTCTCACGTGATGATCGGACACGGCCTAGTTGACTCGGATCATGTAATCACTTAGATGACTAGAGGGATGTCTATCTGACTGGGAGTTCATAAGATGAACTTAATTATCCTGAACATAGTCAAAACCCTTTGCAAATTATGTCATAGCTCGCGCTTTAGTTCCACTGTTTAGATATGTTCCTAGAGAAAATATAGTTGAAAGTTGAAAGTAGCAATTATGCAGACAGTAGAAAGCTTATGTCCTTAATGCACCACTCAGTGTGCTGACCCCCAAACGTCGTTTGTCAATGTTGCGAACATCAGACATACACGTTTTGATAACTACGTGATAGTTCAGTTAAATGGTTTAAGTAGAGGCACCAAAGACGTTTTCGAAATTTCGTGGAACATATGAGATGTTTCGAGGGCTGAAATTGGGATTTCAGGCTCGTGCCCACGTCAAGAGGTATAAGACCTCCGACGATTTTCTTAGCCTGCAAACTCAGGGAGAAAAGCTCAATCGTTGAGCTTGTGCTCAGATTATCTGAGTGCAACAATCACTTGAATCGAGTGGGGGTTGATCTTCCAGATGAGATAGTGATGTTTCTCCAAAGTCATTGCCACCAAGCTGCTAGAGCTTCGTGATGAACTATAACATATCAAGGATAGAGATGATGATCCTAGAGGTATTCGCGTTGTTTGACATCGCAAAAGTAGAAATCAAGAAGGAGCATCAATTGTTGATGGTTGGTGAAACCACTAGTTTCAAGAAGGGCAAGGGCATAAGGGATACTTCATGAAATGGCAAATCAGCTGTTGCTCTAGTGAAGAAACCCAAGGTTGAACCCAAACCCGAGACTAAGTGCTTCTGTAATAAGGGGAACAACCACTGGAGAAGAATTACCCTAGATACTTGGTAGATGAGAAGGCTGGCAAGGTCGATAGAAGTATATTGGATATACATTATGTTAATGTGTACTTTACTAGTACTCCTAGTAGCACCAGGGTATTAGATACCGGTTCGGTTGCTAAGTGTTAGTAACTCAAAATAAAGGAGCTACGGAATAAACGGAGACTAGCTAAAGGTGAGCTGACGATATGTGTTGGAAGTATTTCCAAGTTTGATGTGATCAAACATCGCACGCTCCCTCTACCATCAATATTAGTATTAAACCTGAATAATTGTCATTTGGTGTTTGCGTTGAGCATAGACATGATTGGATTATGTCTATCGCAATATGGTTACTCATTTAAGGAGAATAATGGTTACTCTGTTTATTTGAATAATACCTTCAATGGTCTTGCACCTGAAACGAATGGTTTATTGAATCTCGATCGTAGTGATACACATTTTCATGCCAAAAGATATAAGATAGTAATGATAGGACCACTTTCTTGTGGCACTGCCATGTAAGTCATATTGGTATAAGAACGCATGAAGAAGCTCCATGTTGATGGATCTTTGGACTCACTCGTTTTTGAAAAGTTTGAGACATGCGAGCCATGTCTATCGGTGTATACGCATGAAGAAACTCCATGCAGATGGACCGTTTGGACTCACTTGATTTTGAATCACTTAAGATATGCAAATCATACCACATGGGCAAGATGACTGAAAAGCCTCTTTTTCAGTAAGATGGAACAAGATAGCAACTTGTTGGAAGTAACACATTTTGATGTGTGCAGTCCAATGAGTGCTGAGGCATGCAGTGAATATCGTTATGTTCTTACTTCATAGATGATTCGAGTAGATGTTGAGTATATTTACTTGATGAAACACAAGTCTGAATTATTGAATGGTTCAAGTAATTTCAGAGTGAAGTTGAAGATCATCATGACAAGAGGATAAAATGTCTATGATATGATCATAAAGATGAGTATCTGAGTTACAAGCTTTGGCACACAATTAAGACATTGTGGATATTGTTTCACAATTAATACCGCCTGGAACACCCTAGTGTGATGGTGTGTCCGAACATCATAGTTGCACCCTGTTGGATATGGTGCGTACCATGATGTCTCTTATCGAATTACCACTATCGTTCATGGGTTAGGCATTAGAGACAACCGCACTCACTTTAATAGGGCACCACGTAATTCCGTTGAGACGACACCGTTTGAACTGTGGTTTGGAGAAACCTAAGTTGTCGTTTCTTAAAGGTTTGGGGCTGTGACGCTTATGTGAAAAAGTTTCAGGTTGATAAGCTCGAACCCAAAGCGGATAAAATGCATCTTCATATGACACCCAAAACAGTTGGGTATACCTCCTAATTCAGATCCGAAAGCAATAGGGATTGTTTCTTGAATCGGGTCCTTTCTCGAGGAAAGGTTTGTCTCGAAAAGTTGAGTGGGAGGATGGTGGAGACTTGATATGGTTATTGAACCGTCACTACAACTAGTGTGTAGCAGGGCACAGGAAGTTGTTCATGTGGTACCTACACCAATTGAAGTAGAAGCTTATGATAGTGATCATAAAGTTTTTGGATCAAGTCACTACCGTACCTCGTAGGGTGACAAGGATGCGTACTACTTCAGAGTGGTACAGTAATCCTGTCTTGAAGGTCATGTTGCTAGACAACAATGAACCTACGGGCTATGGAGAAGCGATGGTGGGCCCAAATTCCGACAAATGGTTAGAAGCCATGAAATCCGAGATAGGATCCATGTATCAGAACAAAGCATGGACTTTGGTGGACTTTCCCGATGATCGGCAAGCCATTGAGATAAATGGATCTTTAAGAAGAAGACGGACGTGGACGGTAATGTCACCGTCTATGAAGCTCAACTTGTGGCGAAGAGTTTTTCACAAGTTCACGGAGTTGACTACGATGAGATTTTCTCATCCGTAGCGATGCTTAAGTCCGTCGGAATCATGTTAGCATTAGCTGCATTTATGAAATCTGGCAGATGGATGTCAAAACGAGTTTCCTTACCAGTCTTCGTAAGGAAAGGTTGTATGCGATACAATCAAAAAGGTTTTGTCGATCCTAAGGATGCTAAAAGGTATGCAAAGCTCCAGCAATCCTTCTAAGGACTGGAGTAAGCATCTCGGAGTTGGAATGTACACTTTGATGAGATGATCAAAGATTTTGGGTTTGTACAAAGTTTATGAGAAACTTGTATTTCCAAAGAAGTGAGTGGGAGCACTATAGAATTTCTGATGAGTATATGTTGTTGACATATTGTTGATCAGAAATGATGTAGAATTTCTGGAACGCATATAGGGTTATTTGAAAGGTGTTTTTCAATAGAAAAACTGGATTAAGCTACTTGAACATTGAGCATCAAGATCTATGAGGATAGATCAAAAATGCTTAATGGTACTTTCAAATGAGCATATACCTTGACATGATCTTGAAGGTGTTCAAGATGGATCAGTCAAAGAAGGAGTTCTTGCCTGAGATGTAAGGTATGAAGTTAAGACTTAAAGTTCGACCACGACAGAAAAGAGAGAAAGGACGAAGGTCGTCCCCTATGCTTCAGACGTAGGCTCTATAGTATGCTATGCTGTGTACCGCACCGGAAGTGTGCCTTGCCATGAGTCAGTCAAGGGGTACAAGAATGATCCAGGAATGGATCATTGGACAGCGGTCAAAATTGTCCTTGAAGTAAATAAGGACATGTTTCTCGATTATGGAGGTGATAAAGAGTTCGGCGTGGGGGTACGGGCACGGGAGCAGGTGCAGCGACGGCCTCTTATCCCCGTTCCCGGCGGCGGAGTAGACGAAGAGGTGGGGGGACCTCCACTCGAGGAAGTTGAGGGCGAGGTAGAGGAGCACGAGGGGCCCCTCGGCGCAGAGGACGATGGGCGGCGTGTTGTCGTAGAAGTTGGAGGCGTCCAGGCCGGGGCAATGGACGGTGAGGTGGGAGAGGCCCGGCGGGTCGGCCGGCCAGAAGGACACCGCCACGGGCTGGCCCTCCGGCGTGTGGCACTCGGTGGTGGTCGCGTTCCGGCGGTCCGACAGCCGCGCCGTCCTGTCGAGCAACGCCCAGTCGGGTGAGGCGGCGACGTGTGGTGGTGGGCCGATCAGGTCGGAGGTGAGGAACGGGACGGTGGAGGGCGACGTCATGGTGGTTGTGGAGATTGTGGCAATGAGGTCGGTGCGGCAGGCCAAGGGTATATGCATGGCAGGGTTTGGGAGTTCGAATCAGATTGCTCTACGAATTCGGTTCATCCTGGATTGCTGTGCTTCGAGAAATCTCATGGCGCGCGGATCTGATTCAGTATTTTGGATATAGGTCCTGACTATATCTCATCTACTACTAGATGTGAGATACTACTCGTGGCCTCTTTTGTTTGTTTGTTTTTCTTTTGTTTGTGTTGTGCGCCGCGCGTAAAAAATCTGTTTGCCGCACGCGCTGCGGCTGGTTTTGCGCGCCTGCCTGCGCCGGCTCCAGCAGCCGCGCTATAATACAGCGCGCGCGCCACTCCAGCAGAGCGCCAAAATACAGCGCGCGCAACTCGGCGGGCATTTTGCATATATGAGATATTTTGGACAAAAATGCAATGAACATGTGAAATTTGACACAAACAAGTTGATGAATTAAAAGTTCATGCCCACAAGTTCAAAATCATGCCCACAAGTTTATCCAACCAAGTTCAAATGCAAACTAAAGTTCAAGACATGAAAGACACATCAATCTTCATCTTCCTCGTCTCCGTCTTCATCCTCCTCTTCCGAAGACGACTCTTCCGCCTCCGAAGATGAATCTTCCTCCCTCTCCTCATCACGCACTGCATCATGTGAAGCTCCGGCGGTGTTGGCAAGTTCTTCAACAGCATCTTCATGGGAATGTGTGTGAGAAGGCACATCGAAAGACATTCCACCCATGGCGGCCGGAGGTGCACCCATGCCTCCCATGAGAGAAGCAAAACTCATGCCTCCCATGGCGGCCATAGCGTCAGTGTTGGAAATATGCCCTAGAGGCAATAATAAATTAGTTATTATTATATTTCCTTGTTCATGATAATCGTTTATTATCCATGCTATAATTGTATTGATAGGAAACTCAGATACATGTGTGGGTACATAGACAACACCATGTCCCTAGTAAGCCTCTAGTTGACTAGCTCGTTGATCAATAGATGGTTATAGTTTACTGACCATGGACATTGTATGTCGTTGATAACGGGATCACATCATTAGCAGAATGATGTGATGGACAAGACCCAATCCTAAGCCTAGCACAAAGATCGTGTAGTTCGTATGCTAAAGCTTTTCTAATGTCAAGTATCTTTTCCTTAGACCATGAGATTGTGCAACTCCCGGATACCATAGGAATGCTTTGGGTGTACCAAACGTCACAACGTAACTGGGTGGCTATAAAGGTGCACTACAGGTATCTCCGAAAGTGTCTGTTGGGTTGGCACGAATCGAGACTGGGATTTGTCACTCCGTGTAAACGGAGAAGTATCTCTGGGCCCACTTGGTAGGACATCATCATAATGTGCACAATGTGACCAAGGGGTTGATCACGGGATGATGTGTTACGGAACGAGTAAAGAGACTTGCCGGTAATGAGATTGAGGTATCGGCATACCGACGATCGAATCTCGGGCAAGTACAAATACCGTTAGACAAAGGGAATTGTATACGGGATTGATTGAGTCCTTGACATCGTGGTTCATCCGATGAGATCATCGTGGAACATGTGGGAGCCAACATGGGTATCCAGATCCCGCTGTTGGTTACTGGCCGGAGAGTTGTCTCGGTCATGTCTGCATGGTTCCCGAACCCGTAGGGTCTACACACTTAAGGTTCGATGACGCTAGGGTTGTAAAGGAAGTTTGTATGTGGTTACCGAATGTTGTTCGGAGTCCCGGATGAGATCCCAGACGTCACGAGGAGTTCCGGAATGGTCCGGAGGTAAAGATTTATATATGGAAAGTTGTTGTTCGGGTTCCGGAAAAAGTTCGGGTTTTTTCGGTATTGTATCGGGAAGCTTCCAGAAGGTTCCGGAGGATTCCGGAGGGGTCCGGAGGTCCGGAAATTGTTCCACCACGTCCAATGCAGTAGCATGGGCTGTAGGGGGGCGCCCTAGCCTTAATGGGCCAGGGGCACTAGCCCCCCCAAGGCCCATGCGCATGGGAGGTGGAAAACCCTAAAGGGGGAGGCCTCCACTTGACTTGGGAGGCACTCCTCCCCCCTTGGCCGCCGCCCCCAACCCTAGATGGGATCTAGGGGGCCGGCCCCCTCTTCCCCCCACCTATAAATAGTGGAGGGGTGGGAGGGCAGCCGCACCACATGTTCTGGCGCAGCCCTCCCCCTCTCCCAAGTACTCCTCCTCTCCCGCGGTGCTTGGCGAAGCCCTGCAGGACTGCCACGCTCCTCCATCACCACCACGCCGTTGTGCTGCTGCTGGATGGAGTCTTCCTCAACCTATCCCTCTCTCCTTGCTGGATCAAGGCATGGGAGACATCATCGAGCTGTACGTGTGTTGAACGCGGAGGTGCCGTCCGTTCGGCACTAGGATCTTCGGTGATTTGGATCACGACGAGTACGACTCCTTCAACCCCGTTCTCTTGAACGCTTCCGCTTAGCGATCTACAAGGGTATGTAGATGCACTCTCCTTCCCCTCGTTGCTGGTTTCTCCATAGATAGATCTTGGTGACATGTAGGAAAATTTTGAATTTCTGCTACGTTCCCCAACAGTCGGAGGGTGCTCCAAAGCCACCCATGCCTCCCATGGCGGCCGGAGGTGCATCCATGCCTCCCATGGCGGCCGGAGGTGCACCCATGCCTCCCATGGCGCCCGGATGTGCACCCATGCCTCCCATGGCTCCGAAGCCACCCATGCCTCCCATGGCGCCGAGGCCACCGCCACCCATGGCGCCGAAGCCGCCGCCACCCATTGCACGAACCAAGGCTCTTTTTTGGATCAAGACTTCTTGTTGGGCAAGGTTGACATACTCTTTTTGCGCGGCATTGAGGTTAGATGTGTCCAAGAAGAACAAGTGCTTCTCCCATTCCAACAACTTAGCTCGCTCCTCGTTGCTCACTTTCCTCTCCTCCAAAGCCACCTTTCTCTCCTCGGCCGCCACCCTTCTCTCCTCGGCCGCCAACCTCCTCTCCTCGGCTACGGCATCTTCGTTCCTTGCCATTTTCCTCACCTCATTGGCTTCGACCCTTGCCTTCACAATAGCTTCGATAGCATTTTTGAGCTCATCATCTCCTTTCCTCTTCTTCTTTTCGGTTTTGTCTTTCTTGCACCCATCCGGTCGTTTTGGCTTCGAGTATGAAACCGAGTTGGGTGTGGGGCTTCTCTTGCCGTCATCACTTGATGCATCATCCTCCTCCTCATCATCATTCATCTCAATTGCTCGCTTCCGTTTGTTGCTCAAATGCAAATCCTCCAAACCTTCACGCTTCTTCCATTTCTCATCATCCTTTAACACTTCATAGCAATGAGGCAAGGTAAAGATCCTGCCTTTCTTGATGTTCCCCTTCTTGGTTGTCCTTGTCTCTTCTTTGAACAAGTTTTGTGCAATGTTGTACTACAAGAAAAACAAAACAAGTTAGCACTTCGGTCACCAAAAACAAGTATGATGAACATATATGAGATGCCACTTACTCGATCATCCTCATTTGTGCCACTTGGGTTAATCTTGTCAACGGCCTTTTGTACGGCCGCCCACTTTTGACAATCCGAGTTGATTGTCGACCATCGGGACCGAAGTGATCTCTAGGAGCGGTCAATTCCACTCTTGTTGTGAGCATCAAAGTGTTCTTTCATTCGCCCCCAATACGCGTCTCTACTTTGATCACCTCCAATCGATGGATCCCTCGACACATGCAAATAAGTATTGCATAGTAACTTGTCATCGTTGGTTGAGTAATTGCCCGCTCTTCCTTTCGGCGCCTCGACAATTCCCTCACCCTCCTCGTCCACCTCAAACTCATGGTCTTTGAAATGGATGTCATTGGTTTGAGACCAATGCGAATTGTTGGACCCAACACCCATAGTGGACATGTATGCATCATCGTTGAGACTACAAAGTTTTTTGAACAATGCAAATAAGCTATCTATATGCATCATCATTGAAAAAATAAGAAGAAAAGAAAAGTTGGAAATTTTTTCACCTTGGGGGCATTTCATCGAACATGTGGTGCGCGTCGGCGGCCGGCTCAACGAGTGAGCTCGCCGGCGCTTCGGTAGCTGCCGCGGCCGTCGAACGCCCTGCAAGCTTCTTTCCTTCATGGTGCCGGAGCCATCCGCCGCCTTGTTTTTCTTCGTGGATGTTTTGCCCTTCTTCGTCCGCGTCGCATTGGGGACCTTCTTCGACGGTGCGGCGGCGGCACGGGACAGCGCCGGCGTGACACCACCCGGCGCCGTGGTCATCCGCGGTGGCAAGAAGAGGCTGCGCGCGAGGCCGACGCTCGGCGGAGCTCCGGCGGTGGCGACGCCAGCGCTTCCCGCGCTAGGGTTTCCGGCGGCGGCGGCAGCGGCGGCGGTGGCAGGGGGAGGGCGGCTGTACAGCGGGTTGAGCGGGGCGCCGGTGTGCGCGTCCATGGGCGGGTGGCAGGGCGCCGGCGCCGGCGCGCGCGGGGCGTAGGAGGAGGAGAGGAGAGAATGCGGGCGCGAGCGCTCGAGTGTGGCGCACGCTGTAGCGGGCGCTCGAAATACGCCGCGCGGGTAAGTGTTTTCGACCGCACGCCCAACCCGTTTTAGCGCGCGCGCCGTTTTTGCGCGCCCGCTGGAGCGACCCGACGCGTTGCGAGCGCGCTAAAACGGCCTATTTTGCGGCGCGGCGCTAGTTTAGCGCGGCTGTTGGAGATGCTTTTATTTCCGTCTTTTTGTTGGGTTGTGCTATTGTGCAGCCGCCGGGTGTTGTGTCTGACTGTCACGCGCCGCATAGTGAGCCCCCGACTGGGCTGGCTTATTAGCAAGCGTGGCGCGATTGTGAATACTGCGATCGCTTAGAATGAAACACAAGAACTCTTAGGGATGAGAGAAAGGGGTAACTTCGCATCCGGCGACCGGTGTGCTAGCACTGTCTGTCGGCGGCACTTCTCCCCCGTCGACCTTCGTGGTCGCCGGTGGGAGGGGGGTCGCCAAAATCGGCGCTTGTGCTTGTACAACATTAGTCTAGGTATTTAGGGTTTCCTCCGGTGCTCCTCTCGTCATTGGTGGCGATGGCAGCGGTTATGAATAAACTTGTGCCAGATACTTTCCTAGCGGGGTGGTTTCTCTTCCTTCTGCTGGTGGATCTGGGCACATGGTGTCCCAGACAGGGTCGTTGTGGCAGATCTGGGTGGCTTTGTCCGGCAAGAGGGGTCGGTGGTCGAGCGATTCCGGCCATGTGTGGCGTCGGCGATTTCGCGCTCTGGCGGCTTCGACAAGGTGAAGGCCCTGTTACTGCAATGGCGTCGTGCTCTCTGGCTTCTACTTTGTGGTGGTGGTGTTCTCTCCGGCGTCGCCGTCAAGCTGGTGAGTTTGTGTTGGACGTGGGCTTCTTCAGACTTGTTTAGAGATTCTTCGACGGCGGCTTCGGTTCCGGCGCGCTGGTCCTCCTAGACCGTAGCACGGAGACTTCCCGTCCGCATGATCAAACAAGGTTTGGCCCACCAAGGCTGTGGAGTAGCGATGACGGCGGCGATGCGCCTGCGGCTCGCGTTGGAGCTTCGAGTTGTTGAGCATCTTAGGGACTTGCTTGTAATTTTCTCTCTATGTGGGGTGCTTTGTACTGTTGGAAATCCTCTATAATAGATTTGGGGGCTTATTCGTAAAAACACTCTTATGGAGGCACGCCCGTAGCTAGTCACTAGAACTATTGGGCGTTAGTGACTTCTTGTCACCGCCAAACACTAAAGACTATATTTTGCGGTATATAAAATAATTCAGAAATATTTTTGAACATTTCCTGAAATTATGATTTTTTTAATTGAGACAAACAAATTTTGAAATTGAGATGTTTTTGCCAAACTTAGAACAAATTTTAAAATTGAGAAATATATTTTTAGGCAAGACAAATATTTTTACAAACTTCCAAACATTTACGGGAAACGTGAACATTTATCTGAAAAAAGCCTACGCTTTTTCAAAAAGTTGAACATTTTTTGAATTTAAAAACGATTTTTGGAAACATGAATAGTGCTTCAAACATTTGAACTTGCTTCAAAAAAACATGTGAAAATTTATATCTTGCGAACAAATTTTGAAAAATGAATACATTTTGAAATTTAATTTTTTCATAAACATATTTTTTTTTGGAAAAATGAATAAATTTATGAATTTTGGAACATTTTCTAAAACTTGTGAATTTACAAAAGAAATAAAAAGGAAAAGGAAATAAAAATAAAAATGAGATCAACTTTTGAAAATTAGAAAAATTAGAAGGAGAGGAGTAAAGAAAAAATGGTAAAAGAAAGAAAAAAAATAAAAACATGAAGAAACAAATGTATCCTTGCTTGTTGGTCGTGTCATCTGCGGTTTGCTCGCCATTGACTGTAGACCCGCAACTAAGATAAAAAAAAGGGTTGGACCCCCCAGTTGCGGGTCAAGTTTGGACTCTCATATGAGATAAAAAAATGTTTGCACCTTAGTTGCGAGTCGAGGGTGGACTTGCAATTGGGAAAAAGGTCGAGCCCCAATTGCGAGTCGAGGGTGGACTTGCAACTGGGAAAAAATAAGGTTAGGCCCGAGTTGCGAGTCGAGGGTGGACTTGCAGCTCAGACAAAAAAGGCCGCACCCCAGTTGCGAGTCAATGGTGAACTTACAACTGGGACACAAAAAAGGTTAGGACCAAGTTGCTAATCGAGAGTGGATTTGCAACTGGGATAAAAAAATGGGTCCAAATCAATGGTGGACTTGCAATTGGGACTACACAAAATTATGGTATCGGTTGCGAGTCGACAATGGACTTGCAACTGAGACAACTATAAACTACGAGCTCCAGTTGCGAGTCAAGGTGGACTTGCAACTGGAATGAAAAACAAACTATAGTCCCAGTTGAACTTCGATGACTTTTGACTCTGCTTTGAAGAAGCTTTTCAAGAAAATAAACTAAAGATAAAAAACTACATAGGTCTAAAGACAAAATAAACTACATAGGAATGGTCCGCATGGAAATGGAAACAGAACAAAGAGACTAAAAGATACACATAGATGTGCTCTGCAAAAAAAGAAGAGACAAGTCAAAGAAAATAAAAAAATGGAAAGTTGCACATGGTGAGCCACTCGGCCTCTCGCACAACACCATGCTTTCGACAAAAAAACTGGTCGGATCGCTTCAGCTATGCTCGCGGCTCGCTCTGGCATTCTGCGCATTAAAGAAAGTACGAATCCTAATGTTACTCTGATGGTTGGAGAATTAGATGTGAGGTAACTATTTCTTATCTAGATGAGAAATAGCAAAACTGATTTGGATGTGTATTTGGGCCATGCAAAATTAAACAGAATTGATAAAAAATCTTAGAATGTCTTATGGCAGTTGATTTCAAAAAACAAATCTTAAAGCTAGGAGATCAGCCAAGTCAGCCTTTCCTTTTTGTTCAGAACACCCCATGATGTGTTTGGTTTGAGGAACATGCTACGGTAGTTGAGGGTACTCCAACCAGCTGGCTAGGGATGAGCCTTTTTCTGTTTTGTTGGATGGGTGGCTTATCCCATGTTTTGATTGGTTCAAAGGATGAAATATGGTTGAGGACAACCTTCGAAGTTTTTGGGTCGAGTAATGAATGAAGGATAGGGTTGTGGTAACATTGTTGACTTGAGGTGGTGAGGTTACGCTCATAATTTGCCCTCTTTCAATGGAAGGACAATAAGATACGTACAATCACTATTTAAGATAGTATTTATTTCACAGCAGACCAAAACAAACACAAACTTTGAACTTCATCACATACAAATAGTTCAACGTTCCATATATAAAAGGCCAACCCCTACACCTGCAAGGGGGGACAGTGCGACTGCAGCTTGGGGAACGGATGTCGGCCAGTTGCATGCCTGCCGCTAAATCTTCAACTGCACATGGGTATAGCGGGTACTGCAACCCAGAATTTTTTTCCTATATATTTTTTGTTTTCTCATTCTTTTTATCCTTACTTTTCTTTTTCCCTTTTCTTTTTTCCCTTTTTATTTTTCTTCTCCTATTTTATCATTTTTATTTCTTCCATTGTTTATCTGATTAATTTCTTCTTTTTTCCTTTGTAATCAAAATCATTTTTAGAAATATATTTTCTTGTGTGTATATTAGAAAAAAAATACATGTTTAAGTTTTTTCCAAAATGCATAGCGAACATTTTTCCAATATGTGGTGAACATTTTTTCAATACCCGATGAACAATTTTTGGAAATGTGCATGCATTTTTTAATAAAATATTCTCGCATTTTAAAAAGTGTTTATGTATTTATAAAATATTCCTATATTTTTAAAAAGTGTTCATGTAACTTATCAATATTCACACATTCTTAAAAAGTATTCATGTAATTTTAGAAAAAAGATTACACACTTCTTCACAAGTTGTTCATGCAATTAAAAATGGTGTACACATTATAATGCCTCTCTGTGGGTGTGTGTTAATAAAAATGGTGTGCACTCCAACACATAGGGAAGTAAATTCATGTACTAGCTCATGAGCAAGGCATCCCAAATCCCGTTTGACTAGAACCGATGAGCACACAAGTACATAACTCAGACCCGGAGACAAGTCAAATCCAACACGTCAAGATCGTCAGACAAGGAGGAAAATAGGCTAGAGCACATAGGGATGATGTCAGTCAACTGAGATTTAATCAAGGCGTGTCCTAGCCAGATCCGATTTCGTATTGTAAACATTGATATTTTTTTCTGTAAATTTAATAAAATATAGAAAATTTTAACTCGTAAATATTTATATGCGTGAAACAATACATCAACAATGACACTATATATAGATCCCTTAATCACTGAAATTTTGCCAAATTTTCACCAACATCTAGGTAGAGAGCCACAAAACATTTGTGTCTCAAAAATGAGAAGGGCATACATTTTCTGTGGCAAACTTAAACGTCTGTGACACTAACAACAAACCATCAACTACAGACTCTTTCAGTCGTTACAAGGGTTAGCTTCTATTGGTTCCTCTGTTCACTTCTTTTTTTCGAGGAGAGGTTCTCATGTTCCCTCAAAGACACCTTATGTTCTTCTCAAAGAAGCCTTATGCCCAATAAATAATGCATAATTTGGAAATTTTCATTTGTAATTTTTTTCCTCGGGCAAGAATTGGGTGGTTGGTATTCAGCTATTTTTTATATATGCCTACAATGTTTTTCTGCATATCTTTGTTTTCATATGATTAACTCTCTGTTTACATAAAGAAAGAAGATTGCGATTCTCCGAGCCAGCTTTGAAGCATTTCTTTCCTTAGCACCACTTTGTAAAGAATAGTTTTCCTTGTACAAATCACCAGTATGCGTGCAAAATAGCAACACAACACGAAATCGCCATCTTCTAGCCTTAAAATAGAGACAAATACAATGCACATTTTTGTTGCCTCCATTATATTATTACATTATTGAATTTTGTTCCTTCTATATTCAAGTAATTGCTTCTTAGGGTAAACTAAAACATGACATTGTTATACGTGCAATATGATTACTCAGATCCCGTTTAACAACGGCCAACAAGCACACCACAACATACTCCCTTCATCTCATAATGTAAAAAAATATTTTTCAAGCTGCTTTAGCTTAAAAAATGAACTTATATTATAGAACGAAGGGAGTAACTCAGACCGGGAGACAAGGCAAAGCCAACACGTCAAGATAGACGGACAAGGAGAAAAATAGGTACCCGATTTTGTATTATAGACATTAATTATATTTGCTGTAAATTTATTGAAATTTCTATAACTCGTAAATACTTATATGCGTGAAACAATACATAGACAATGACACTAGCTACATAGATCCTTTAATCAGTACACACTGAAATTTTTGCCAATTTTTCACCAACATCTAGGTAGAGAGCCACAGTACATTGTGTCAAAAATAAAAAAAGCACCATATTTTCCCTGGCGAAACTTGTTTGTCACTAACAACAAAACATCAACTGGAGACTGTTTCAGTCGTTGCTTGGGTCTTCTAGAGGGTATACTTCTGGCCGGTGAACCATTTGGCCTCCTTGTCCTCCTCGCCGTTCATCTTCTTCGCCGACTTGGCGCCAGGGGGTGGCACCGGCACCGAGCCGCGGCGGCCGAAGAACCGAAGCACATGCTCGCTAGCACACTTCCCCTTGCCTGAAGAACTCGCCGCCGGCGCCGGTGCAGGGGGCGGCGTCTCCACGGGCTTGCCGTCAATCCTCATCCCGACGCCGACGAACCGCCGCTCGCTGCTGTGGGCGCAGTCTTGGCATGGGGCGGCGGCGACTTTCACTGGCACCGGAGCAGGAGGCTGCACGTAGTCGAGCGGCGTCGCGAAGTCGACCTCGCAGTCGGTGTCGAGGGTGGACACGGCGTCGGCGGGCTTGGCCTCGACGACGTCGAGGAGGTATCGCCTGTCCCCCTCGGCGACGGTGATCGTGTCGCCGACCGTCAGGCACGGCGTGTTCTGTCTGACGTTGAACTCGAGCAGCTGCTTGAGGTCCTTGGCTCCCAGAAAGTCCATGGTGTGCGGCCGCAGCTTGACAGAGGTGGCCTTGGGGAGCGACGTGCTGGTCATGAGCACGAGGTCGTCCTCCTCCAGCCCGAGCCGCGCCATGGTGAGGGCGGGCACGTACACGAACCCCTCCTCGGCGCCGAACTCGAGCATGCCGCAGTTGGTGGCCTCGACGAGGGTGGCGGCGTTCTGGACCCGGAACATGAGCGGGTACTCCACCAACGCGGAGTTGATCCGGTCCAGCGCCGACGCCGGCATCACGACCCGGTTGCCGTCGTCCGCTCCAGCCTTGCCGAAGAGGGCCATGGGCCGGCACCGGAGGTACTGCGCCCACCCGATGCGCGACCGCTGCTGCCGCAGGTACGCCTGCCACGCCTCCTCCGCCTGCCACTGCATCGCCGATGATCCAGCCATCGCTGCCTCCATGAGAAGAGATCAAATCAAAAGATGGATCTGAAGTTTAGAACGAACTCGATCGATCGATGAATCTGAGTTGAGCCGTGGGTTTGCGCCCGCTTTTATCGATGCGTTTCGCGGGTGCTACGGTCGGTTCGGTCCGAGTAGAACCGGGGGCCGACTACCATACGGTGTAGTGTTGGCAAACCGGGCCCGCGTGTCGGTGAGACGACCCAACAGATAGTAGCTCCACGAAACCATTACAAAACCCCTACGAAGCCTCTCAAAACACACATGCGCCCCGCTATTAATATATAGCGAACACTCGTTACAGCCAACTATAGATGCTGGGGCGGCAGCAGCACAATCACACTCAAAAGAAAAGAAAAGAAAAGAAAAAAATACCGACAACAGCGGATCGACAAGAATGAAGAAGTCTGCGACTCCGTAGCGTTGGTACTGAACTACACCTTCAAGAAGGGATACAACGATGATGACGCTGCTGCCAAGGGTTTTCCGTGATATGCGGCGAGGGCAGAAGAAGGGTAACACCTAACGCCCTCCAGGAACGCCCGCGACACCCTCAGGCGCCACTGCGCCGGTATCGGACAGGCCGATGGGGATTTCTCCCGATCCCAACCATCACCCTGGGTGCTCCGGAGCACTCCACCATACCGACCACCACTCTGCGCCAGCACGACCTTGAAGCCACCCACGCTGTCTCACCACGCCATAGAGACCTACACAACGAAGAAAAAGAGCCGCCATGAACTAGAGGCAGCAGCACCACCGGCATGTGGGAGGGACCGACCTCCACCGTCAACGACAGTATCCGACCAGACGCAACACCAGGAGGAAACCAGGCACTCACAGACCCGACTGGGCCTCAAGATGCCCATAATGCTCCGGCCGTCGCGCTGCAAAAGGCACGCCGTTGGCGTCGCCGACCCCCGTCCGAGTCGTCCTCCTCTTCAACGCATAGGAAGCAGAGAGGCCACGCCAGAGCCATCTCGCTCAGACCTAGATGGGCCCTAAGGGCCCAGATCTGGGCCGATGGAGCACCACCTTCCAGCCTCGTGCCACCAGACCACCCCGTCGTCACCACTCTTGCTGTCGAACCATCGCCTACCGAGCCGCACTGCCGCCGACCTCCTACCCCGAGAAAGTGGCCCGGGGGCGCTCGCCGATGACGGTGTGGGGTGGGGACATGGGGGACGAAGGGGAGGGGGCAGCATTCCGCCCCGACCGCCTCTCGGGGAGACACATGAGTACAGGGTCGGGAGGGGGAGATTATGTCTCAGGATGGTTTCGCCTCCCCTATGAAACATTCCCCATTTAATCACTCCAACCCCCCGCCCCCCTATTTCAACCTGGTGGGCCCATCTTCGTAATTTTTAGCCAACTAGTAAGTTTGCACGTGCAACGCACGTCTGGACAAAAACACATGATTTGAAACATAACCAGCTGTAGGATAGATTTCTCAAAAAAAAAAATCATGCAGTGCACAACACCTAACTCATGAATCATACTAATAATTTGTAATATCATTCTCCATGAATCAACATACTTCCTAAAACAAATATATATCACACGCCTTTGCATCAATTATATAAACTTTTATCTCAATGCACAATTTCTCAACACATGGTGCCTAAACGTTTACAATCTCCTGTAAATGAATTACAGTATGTGAACAACATGTCCAGGCAGGCCTTGGCCCATCATAGTATGGGTCAAATATACAACCATTTGAAAATTCAGTATCACATTGTTACAGTATAATCCAGTAAGAAATAAGGATGCCCTTGTTGGGCAATGGACCATTTTAAAACTTCATCACCATCGTACCTACCCACATACAAGTATTGTTCAGTAAATAACCATTTATGTATCAACTAAATTCAGTAAAGGACTATTACTATGAGAAAATCAAGTGTTGTTCAGAAAAGAGATAAGTGCCCATTATCAGTTCAGTTATAACTGCTACTGCTAGCTGCTCTTGCTTCCTTTCGCATTGTAAGGATGTAGTATTTAGCAACAAAACCTTGCATATCAAATTATATGGAGAACATATGCTGCAATGAACCATTGACTGATCTAAAAACCAACATTGGCATCCAAACTGGGCCCGGCTCTCCATCTAAAACCAATCTTAAAGAACTAAGAAAAAAATTGCAACATCAAGTGAATTTGGGCTGAAGTGAATATGCCTTTGGTTGACCAATATTCTTCGTCATTTTGTTCCAATATTCTTCATGTTTGGTTGACCAAACACCATCTCATATTATGATTTATGAAGCGGTCATTTAATAACACCACAATATAATGTTGGCCACAAGCCGACGCAATGGGCCTCAGGGTAGTCCTTCCCACTAATTGGGATGTTCACTGATAGATTGCTAGCCCATGTAACCTTCACCTCCTAGGAGGATTGTATCTTCTCATCTTTTCAATGAAATGAAATGCAAAGACTCCTTTGCGTTTTCTCGAAAAATAACACCACAATATCCCAAAGTAGCAGGCATTTTATTTCCCTAAAAAACAAGTAGCAGGCATATTCTTAAGCTTGTGTACACGCTTTGCAAAGAAATTTTATAACCCCTCCAGTTTGTCTGAGCAGCAGTACTGATTTCAGATTGCCGGTTGTATCTCAAACTGAAATCATAAGTTAAATAATTGTGACAACCTACCCAGAAAGTCTCAATCTCAATTATACTTGCTTCCAAATAAATTACTGTGATGCAACAGTAACTCGTAGATGGCCACCAGAATGAAATTGTATCAAAACGGACCAATATTGCTAATAAACTCAACACATAATAGAATTAGACCTTGCACTTCAGGCAAGTTACAACCATCAAATTTATCTGCTCTAGTTCGCAATAAGAAAACTTTGATTTGTGATATGATGATGACCAGGCAGCCAAGGAGAAGTGGACATGCAAGAGAGGAGTCGTCACTCCGCGACGGTGGTTGTTCTCTACACATACCTTGCTGCAGTGTTCATCCTCCACTGCAGCGTCCTGTGTGTCCCGTCCTTGCCTCCCCGTGCCTTTCACGCGACATATCTTCAACCTCCTAACCATCCTCGATCCAATGATGCCGAGTTAAGAAATCTGCCAGGAATGACATCAAAAATTAATAGTGAAGCACAATCCCTGAGATAACATGGTCATCATAAAAGTACTAATATCTATCAGGAGACCAAACCTACTAATTTAAACCACGCTTCAAATCTTGCGCAACTTCTCCTATATAGAAGCATGGTTTCTTCTCATGTAAATGTGGGAAATCTGACATATGGATGCATATATGAACCAAAAAATCTCTAGTGTCATACGCACAATATTTTGGAAGTCATGTAATATGGAAAATCATCACTTCAAATCTAGATACCAAGATTCAATAGCAAGAAAGTATTAACTAGAGAAATAAGACACTTTATTACTACCTACAGATATGTGATACGTCTCCAACGTATCTATAATTTTTTATTGTTCCATGCTATTATATTACCCCTTTTGAATGTTTATGGGCTTTATTTTACATATTTATATCATTTTTGGGACTAACCTACTAACCAGAGGCCCAGCCCGTATTGCTGTTTTTTTTTCCTATTTCGGTATTTCGAAGAAAAGGAATATCAAACGGAGTCCAAATGGAATGAAACCTTCGGGAGCGTGATTTTTGGAACGAACGTGATCCAGAGGACTTGGAGTGCAAGCCAAGAAGCAGCCAAGGCGGCCACGAAGGTGGAGGGCGCGCCCACCCACCCCTCGGGCGTGCCCCCTATCTCGTGGGCCCCTCGGGCGGCCACCGACGTACTTCTTCCTCCTATATATACCCACGTACCCCAAAAACATACATGGAGCCAATGATAAACAATTTCCACCGCCGTAACCTTTTGTATCCGCGAGATCCCATCTTGGTGCCTTCGTCGGTGCTCATCGGAGGGGGAATCGACCATGGAGGGCTTCTACATCAACACCATAGCCCTTCCGATGAGTTGTGAGTAGTTTACCACAGACCTTCAGGTCCATAGTTATTAGCTAGATGGGTTCTTCTCTCTTTTTGGATCTCAATACCATGTTCTCCCCCTCTCTTGTGGAGATCTATTCGATGTAACTCTTTTTGCGGTGTGTTTGTCGAGATCCGATGAATTGTGAGTTTATGATCAAGTTTATCTATGAGAAATATTTGAATCTCCTCTGAATTCTTTTATGTATGATTGAGTTATCTTTGCAAGTCTCTTCGAATTATCAGTTTGGTTTGTCCTACTAGATTGATCTTTCTTGCTATGGGAGAAGTGCTTAGCTTTGGGTTTAATCTTGCGGTGTCCTTTCCCAGTGTCAGCAGGGGCAGCAAGGCACGTATTGTATTGTTGCCATCGAGGATAAAAATATGGGGTTTATAACATATTGCATGATTTTATCCTTCTACATCATGTCATCTTTCTTAATGCGTTACTCTGTTCTTATGAACTTTATACTCTAGATGCATGCTGGATAGCGGTCGATGTGTGGAGTAATAGTAGTAGATGCAGGCAGGAGTCGGTCTACTTGTCACGGACGTGATGCCTATATACATGATCATGCCTAGATAATCTCATAATTATTCGCTTTTCTATCAATTGCTCGACAGTAATTTGTTCACCCACCGTAATACTTATGCTATCTTGAGAGAAGCCACTAGTGAAACCTATGGCCCCCGGGTCTATCTCTTATCATATAAGCTTTCAATCTACTTTTATTAGCATCTTTACTTTTCTTATCTATATTATAAAATACCAAAAATATATTTATCTTATCATACTATCTCTATCAAATCTCACTTTCGCAAGTGGCCGTGAAGGGATTGACAACTCCTTTATTGCGTTGGTTGCGAGTTCTTTGTTTGTTTGTGTAGGTGCGTGGGACTTTTGAGGAGCCTCCTACTGGATTGATACCTTGGTTCTCAAAAACCGAGGGAAGTACTTACGCTACTATTGCTGCATCACCATTTCCTCTTCAAGGAAAACCAACACAAGCTCCAGACATAGCAAGAAGGATTTCTAGCGCCGTTCCCGGTGAGGTCTTCGCTCAAGTCAAGACATACCAAGTACCCATCACAAACTCATCTCCCTCGCATTTACATTATTTGCCATTTGCCTCTCATTTTCCTCTCTCCCACTTCACCCTTGCCGTTTTATTCGCCCTCTCTTTCCCAAACTTCTCTCTCTCTCTCTCTCTCTCTCTCTCTCTCTCTCTCTCTCTCTTTCGCTTGCCTTTTTCCGCTTGCTCGTGTGTTAGATCGTTTACCTTGTCATTATGGCTAGTTCCTTGTCCGCTCCTATGTCTCTCGAGTTTGAAGTTCTTCACTTCAAGCAAAGTCAAGGAGAAAACTTAAAAGATGTTTGGTATAGGATGATGGAATCCTATCATAATTGCACCCTAGAGGTGAATTTTAGAATTCTTTTTCGCAATTTTTATGTTGGGCTAAATATGTCGCACAGACAACTCTTGGATTGCATTACCAAAGGAAATTTTATTGAAATTGATCCCAGTATTGCGCATGAAATTATAGAGGGAATAGTGGGAACACTACCTCAAAAAGGGGGATCACATCCTACCCAAGAAGAAACACAAGTGTTTGGAAAGATTTGTGAAGTAACAATAATATTACAAAAGTCTCTTGAGCCTCTTAAAAGTGTTAGCGGAAATCTTCACCGCATGAATATGTTGATTACTTTTTGCAATAAGCGGTTGGATTCTTTAGATCTAAAAGTTTCCGAGTATGAAGGGAAACGTAAAGAGCCTCCCGGATTCGAGCATGACTCCGCTAAAAAACTGAAAATTAAAGATGGCACTACTTAGATCTATTTTCGCTTTTATGCCTAGCTAGGGGCGTTAAATGATAGCGCTAGTTGGGAGGCAATCCAATTTTATTTATGTTTTTTGTTTTTGTTTCTGTTTAGTAATAAAGCTTGCATCTACCTTCTGTTTAGATGTGTTTTTATGTTTTAATTAGTGTTTGTGCCAAGTAGAACCTATAGGATAACCTATGATGATAGTTAATTTGATTCTGCTGAAAAACAGAACCTTTGCACGCACGAAATTAGTTTTGTTAAATCACAGAAACGTGCTTTTGCATTGATTATTCTTGCTGATGATCAATAGACAAATTTTCTAGGACTTTCTATTTTGGTAGGTGAGGGAGTCCTAGACTAGGGGGTGTCCGGATAGCCGAACTTACATCATTGGCCGGACTCCAAGACTATGAAGATACAAGATTGAAGACTTCGTCCCGTGTCCGGATGGGACTTTCCTTGGCGTGGAAGGCAAGCTTGGCGATACGGATATGTAGATCTCCTACCATTGTAACTGACTCTGTGTAACCCTAGCCCTCTCCGGTGTCTATATAAACCAGAGGGTTTTAGTCCATAGGACGAACAACAATCATACCATAGGCTAGCTTCTAGGGTTTAGCCTCCTTGATCTCGTGGTAGATCCACTCTTGTACTACCCATATCATCAATATCAATCAAGCAGGAGTAGGGTTTTACCTCCATCGAGAGGGCCCGAACCTGGGTAAAAACATCGTGTCCCTTATCTCCTGTTACCATCCGCCTAGATGCACAGTTTGGGACCCCCTACCCGAGAGCCGCCGGTTTTGACACCGACATTGGTGCTTTCATTGAGAGTTCCTCTGTGTTGTCGCTCATAGGCCCGATGGCTCCTTCGATCATCAACAACAACGCGGTCCAGGGTGAGACTTTTCTCCCCGGACAGATCTTTGTATTCAGCGGCTTTGCACTGCGGGCCAATTCGCTCGGCCATCTGGAGCAGATCGAAAGCTACGCCCCTGGCCATCAGGTCAGATTCGGAAGTTTGAACTTCACAGCCGACATCCGTGGAGACTTGATCTTCAACGGATTTGAGCCACAGCCGAGCGCGCCGCACTGTCACGATGGGCATGACCTAGCTCTGCCGCCGGACAGTGCCCTGGAGGCCGCACAAGAGTCCGCTCCAACCCTTAACTCGGAGCCGACTGCGCCGATCGAGGATGGGTGCTTAGACACCGCCTCGGGGGCTGCTACCTCTAAGGCGATAGAGCCGAATACCGACCCTGTCCCTTGTGAAGCTCGTGACTCTGAGGTGCCGGACTCCTCACTGGACTCCGAACCTCCCGCGCCTCTACCAATCGAATCTGATTGGGCGCCGATCATGGAGTTCACCGCTACGGACATCTTTTAGCACTCGCCTTTTGGCGACATCCTTAACTCACTAAAGTATCTCTCATTATCAGGAGAGCCTTGGCCGGACCACGGTCAGGACGGTTGGGACGCGGACGATGAAGAAATTCAAAGCCCACCCACCACCCACTTTGTAGCCACTGTCGACGACCTAACCGACATGCTAGACTTCGACTCCGAAGACATTGACGGTATGGACGATGATGCCGGAGACGACCAAGAACCAGCGCCTATGGGGCACTGGAAAGCCACCTCGTCATACGACATATACATGGTGGACATCCCAAAGGATGGGAACGGCGATGGAACAACGGAGAAAGACCCCTCCAAGAAACAGCCTAAGCGCCGGCGTCAGTGGCGCCGCTCTAAATCCTGCCACAGTAAGAATGGAGATTCCGGCACCGGAGACAACAACACCCCGGATAGTGCCGAAGACAACCCCCTCCAGCAAGATTCAGCACAGGAGGATGGAGAAGCCAGCCCTCATGAGAGAGCGGCAGACAAGGAGGTAGAAGACGATAATTACATGCCTCCCTCCGGAGACGAGGCAAGCCTCGATGACGACGAATTCGTCGTGCCTGAGGATCCCGTCGAACAAGAGCATTTTAAACGCAGGCTTATGGCCACGGCAAGTAGCCTCAAGAAAAAGCAGCAACAGCTTAGAGATGACCAAGATCTGCTAGCCGACAGATGGACCAAAGTCCTTGCGGCCGAAGAGTACGAACTCGAACGCCCCTCCAAAAGCTACCCCAAACGCAAGCTGCTGCCCTGATTAGAGGAGGAAGCATACAAACCCACATCACCAGTGCACAATACGGCCGACCGGCCACCTCGTGGCCGCAACAGAGAGGCCTCTAGGCCCTCCACTAAAGCCGTACCCCGGCATCGCTCGAAAAGTACAAAGCCACGAGGGAATGCGCCGGACTTGCGAGACATATTGGAGGATAAGGCAAGACAATCAAGATCGATCTACGGATCGCGTGGGCGCCCCACAATACGCGACGATGACCGTCGCGCCGGATACAGCAACTCCGGCCGGGCCAAACACAGTAGACAAAGCTCGCTTGAGCTACGTCGTGATATAGCCCAATATAGAGGTGCCGCACACCCACTATGCTTCACAGATGAAGTAATGGATCATCAAATCCCCGAAGGGTTCAAACCCGTGAACATTGAATCCTACGATGGCACAACAGACCCCGCGGTTTGGATCGAAGACTATCTCCTTCATATCCACATGGCCCGCGGTGATGATCTTCACGCCATCAAATACCTCCCGCTCAAGCTTAAAGGACCAGCTCGGCATTGGCTCAACAGCTTGCCAGCAGAATCAATTGGGTGTTGGGAGGACCTGGAAGCCGCATTCCTTGATAACTTCCAGGGCACATATGTGTGACCACCAGACGCTGATGACCTAAGCAACATAATTCAGGAGCCAGACGAATCGGCCAGACAATTCTGGACACGGTTCTTAACCAAGAAAAATCAAATCGTCGACTGTCCGGATGCAGAGGCCCTTGTAGCCTTCAAGCATAACATCCGCGACGAGTGGCTTGCCCGGCACCTAGGACAGGAAAACTCGAAATCCATGGCAGCTCTGACATCACTCATGACCCGCTTCTGCACGGGAGAGGACAGCTGGCTAGCCCGCAGTAACAACCTCAACAAAAATTCTGGCAGTCCAGATACCAAGGACCGTAATGGCAGGTCGCGTCGCAACAAGCACAAACGCCGCATTAACGGTGATAATACTGAGGATACGGTAGTTAACGCCGGATTCAGAGGCTCCATACCTGGTCAGCAGAAAAAGCCATTCAAAAGAACTACTCCGGGTTCGTCCAACTTGGACCGAATACTCGACCGCTCGTGCCAGATACACGGCACCCCCGAAAAGCCAGCTAATCACACCAACAGGGATTGTTGGGTATTCAAGCAGGCAGGCAAGTTAATTGCCGAAGACAATGACAAGGGGCCGCATAGCGATGACGAGGAAGAGACCCGGCCGCCGAACAATAGTGGACAGAAGGGTTTCCCCCCACAAGTGCGGACGGTGAACATGATATACGCAACCCACATACCCAAAAGGAAGCGGAAGCGTGCACTCAGGGACGTATATGCAATGGAGCCAGTCGCCCCAAAGTTCAATCCATGGTCCTCCTGCCCGATCACTTTTGATCGAAGGGACCACCCCACCAGCATCCGCCATGGCGGATTCGCCGCGTTGGTTCTAGACCCAATCGTCGACGGGTTTCACCTCACTAGAGTCCTGATGGACGGCGGGAGCAGCCTGAACCTGCTTTACCAGGATACAGTGTGCAAGATGGGCATAGACCCCTCAAGGATTAAACCCACAAAGACGACCTTCAAAGGCGTCATACCAGGTGTAGAGGCCAATTGTACAGGCTCAGTGACACTGGAAGTGGTCTTCGGATCCCCGGATAACTTCCGAAACGTGGAGTTAATCTTCGACATAGTCCCGTTCCGCAGCGGCTATCATGCACTGCTCGGACGAACCGCATTTGCAAAGTTCAATGCGGTGCCACACTACGCATATCTCAAGCTCAAGATGACAGGCCCTCGAGGAGTCATCACAGTCAACAGAAACACGGAGCGCTCTCTCCGAACGGAGGAGCATACAGCGGCTCTCGCAGCGGAAGTGCAGAGCAGCCTCTTAAGGCAATTCTCGAGTCCGGCCGTTAAGCGACCGGACACTGCCAAGCGCGCCCGGCGTAACCTACAACAAGACCACCTGGCACATTCCGAGCACGCGTAGCAATGCGGCCCCAACCCCAGCCCTTGCAAAATTGCAAAACCACTACTCCGCGTACATCACTATGCTCTGACGATACCATGGGCATAGGGGGAGGGGCACGACCACGGCGGGCCCAGAGTGCGGCTCAACCACACCAAGGGCTCCCAAGTGTGTCATCCTTTTTTCCTTTTTTTCTTTTTTTCTTCTTATCCTCAGGACTCCGTTTACCAGAGGCCCTGTCCGGCAGTAGACCTGCCGAACTCATGATGCAACAGCCAGGGAAGAAGAAAGGCCACGCCGAGTATCCAGGTGGTCTCCATTACGAGCATTATACCTGTTTTATGCACCATTCCGCAGCCTACCCCTGGAGGGGGACATGTTAAATAGTTCCATCCCTTGCTTATCGCACTATTTGTATCATTCTGCATTCATGGCAGTACCTTTTAAATAAACAATGCATCGCTTTTTGCCTACCACTGCATTCGTTTCTTACACATGTGTTCATCTATGACAAGCTGCATCCGTACACTTTGGTACGGCTAAATACACCAGGGGCTTAAGTTCCCCACATTATGGTGTGATAAGTCCGAACACTTTCACAAGTGCGGCACCCCGAACTTATAGCATTATATGCATCAGCTCCGAATCATGTCTTGGGTCAATAGTTGGGTTTGCCCAGCTCCCATGTTTTGGTACCTTACGTTCCGTTATATCGGTTAAGGTAGCGCTGGGAGAACCACTGCGATTGTGCCCCAGTTGAGCTAGGCGAGCACCTCAGTGGAGAAAGCTAAAACTGACCGTCATGATGGGGCGAGAGCCGGTCGCTGTTCGAGAGGTTTTTTCAAGTCCCTAAAGACTTATGCCGCTTAGAGCGAGGAACCGGCTTTGTTCGGCCCAGGCGTGGATAGCGCCCCGAATTCGGCCTTCCGAACACTAGGGGCTTCGCCGAAATTTAAAATTATAGAATTCTGTGGCTAAGTGAGAGTGTTCAAGCATTATAAGTCCGGTTGCCTCGTTGGTCGTGCTGGGCACCTCCCTAGATGGACCCAAAAATGGGAACAAGAGCGCTCAAGTTTATCCCGAACACCCCAGCACTCGTGGCATGGGGGCTGAAGCCGACGACTTGCCATCTCTCAAATTTGATAAACGGCCACACAGAAGGTAATATTTTAAATTAACAAGCATTGCTTAGCGCATATGAACAAAGTTTTCAGCGCACAGGATAACAAAATGCGAGTCTACTCAAATATTACATTGTTGGAGCACTCACCCGCAATAATGCGGGCACCCTTCAGGACACCCTTATAATACATTTCGGGCGTGCGATACTCCTTGCCTGGCGGTGGCGCGTCCGTCACAAGCTTCTCAGTGTCCATCTTGCCCCAGTGCACCTTAGCACGGGCAAGGGCCCGACGGGCACCTTCAATGCAGGCGGAGCGCTTGATGACTTCAACCCACGGACAAGCATCCACCAGCCGCCGCACCAGGCCGAAGTAGCTCCCAGGCATGGCCTCTTTGGGCCAAAGCCGAACTATGAGGCCCTTCATGGCCTGTTCGGCCACCTTGTGGAGCTCGACCAGCTGCTTTAGCTGGTCGCTAAGGGGCACCGGATGTCCGGCCTCAGCATACTGAGACCAGAACACCTTCTCCGTCGAGCTCCCCTCCTCGGCTCTATAGAAAGCGGCAGCATCAGACATGCTACGGGGCAGATCTGCGAACGCTCCTGGAGAGCTCCGAATTCGGGTAAGTAACAAGTAATTCACTTTTACATGCTTGCTTTGCATGAAGAATGCCTTACCCGCCGCTATTTTCTTCAATGGCTCAATCTCCTGGAGGGCCTTGTGGGCTTCGGCCTTAGCGGCTTTGGCACTCTCAAGAGCCGACGCAAGCTCGGACTCCCGAGTCTTCCAGTCACGCTCCAAACTCTCGTGTTTTCCCACGAGAGCCAGGAGCTCTTGCCGTACCTCCGCCACCCACGCCTCCTGCTTCTCTCGCTCGGCGCGTTCCGCAGCTGCATTGCGTTCAGCCGCGGATACCGCCTCCTTCTGGGTTGCCACCTCGTTCGTAGCCCCTGGAATACCCACGTTATCTTTGTCATTCCTCTTGCAACCAAATCCTTTTCTGTAAGGTACAACTTTAAATAAGGTGTTACTCACCTTCCTTGTCCTCGAGCTGCTTCTTGGCACGGCCGAGCTCGCTCTCGGACAGCTCGAGGTTCCTCTTCAAGGCATTGACCTCCACAGTCAGTGCAGCAGAGGTCAGCAGCGCAGTCTGCACTCCCATATTGACATATTTTTGTTAAGACTCCTGCGTATATCTTTTTAGATCCTCAGTTCGGCTTTTCCTTCCGAACACCGAACCGAGCATCAGGGGCTACTATCTATGCGGTACTATTTTACATATCTTAAAACTCTTACCTCAAAGCCTGTTAGAAGGCTGCTGCAGGCTTCTGTCAGCCCACTCTTGGCGAGCTGAACCTTCTGGATCACCGCACTCATGACAGTGCAGTGTTCCTCTTTGATGGAAGCGCCGTTGAGCGCCTCCAGCATGTTATCCGGCGCCTCCGGTTGGACGGAGGCCGCTGGCATCACAGTCTTGCTCTTCTTACGAAGGGGCCGCCCGCCGGACTCAGGAACCACTGCAGGTTCCGGTGCGGAGTCGGTCCAAAGTCCGGGAGGTTGCCTTGCGGCACCTCTGGGGCCCCCTCCTCCTGGTGGGTCCCTTTCCGGGATCCCACCTCGGTGTCGTCGCGGGGGGAGCAGGCGGTCGGAAGTGAAGTGCTATCCACATCTGACGTACCCAAGGACCCGCTTGACGAAGCGGGAAGATCGTCCTTGGGCAGACTACAGGGTTGTATGCGGCATTAGAAACACACCATGCGACGAAAAGAAAAGTTATGAGCTATTCGGCAGTCCAGATACTTACGATCTCACCAGGGGCTTGGCCCTTGAAGGCCAATCCTCGTCGCCGTCGCCGGCGTTGGCAGAATAGTCCGGAGGAAGGGTCCTTCCCTTCTTGGACCCTCCGGCCTCCCCAGTTGGGGAGGCCTTCCTTTTCTTCTCTTCCCCCGTTGGGGAAGAAGCTTCTTTCTCCTCCTCCTCGTCTTCGCGGGAGGAGTCTGCCTCGGAGTCATGAAATTATGAGTCTGATAACACCAGACGACGGGAACTCTTTCGAGTTCCCGTGGCCTTCTTCTTGGCCTTCTTATCCGGCACCACGTGAGGTGCCAAAACCAGCAGCTCCGTTAAGCGGGTGTCCGTTGGGTCTTCTGGCAAAGGAGCCGGACAGTTAGTCTGCCCGACCTTCTTCAGCCAGTCCTGTCAAAGGAGAGGGAGTTTAGATCCCACATAGAGTCAAACTATGGAAAGCAAGTGTCCCGTAAAGGATAATATAGCTTACCTCGCGAGCCTGACGCTGCGAGCTGAATCCGCGATCTTCGGTGGCAGATGTGGGAGCCTCGGCGCCCTTGAACAACACCCTCCAAGCCTCTTCGTACGTAGTGTCGAAGAGCCCGTTCAAGGTCTGGTGCTTCTCCGGATCGAACTCCCACAAATTGAAAGCCCGTTGTTGGCACGGGAGAATCCGGCGGATGAGCATGACCTGGACTACGTTGACAAGCTTGAGCTTCTTGTTCACTAGCTTTTGGACGCAGGCTTGGAGTCCGGTCAGCTCCTCTGAATCGCCCCATGTCAGGCCCTTCTCTTTCCAGGAGGTGAGCCATGTGGGGATGCCGGACCTAAATTTGGGGGCCGCTGCCCGTTTAGGGTCACGCGGCTCGGTGATATAGAACCACCCCGATTGCCACCCTTTGATGGTTTCCACGAAGGCGCCTTCGAGCCATGTGACGTTGGGCATCTTGCCCACCATGGCGCCTCCGCACTCCGCTTGGCTGCCCTTCACAACCTTCGGCTTGACATTGAAGGTCTTGAGCCACAAGCCGAAGTGGGGCTGGTTGCAAAGGAAGGCCTCGCACACGACGATAAACGCCGAGATGTTGAGGATGAAATTCGGGGCCAGATCATGGAAATCCAGGCCATAATAGAACATGAGCCCCCGGACGAAGGGGTGGAGTGGGAAGCCTAGTCCGCGGAGGAAATGGGGAAGGAATACCACCCTCTCATGGGGCCCGGGGTGGGGATGAGCTGCCCCTCGTCGGGGAGCCGGTGCCCGATATCGCTGGACAAATATCCGGCGCTGCGCAGCTTCTTGATGTGCCCCTCCGTAACGGAGGAGGCCATCCACTTGCCTCCCGCTCCGGACATGGTTGGAGAAGGTTGAGGTGAGATGTGCAGACTAGGGCGCTGGATCTCGAGTGCGCGGAGATGGATAAGCAAAGGAGGAAGAAGGCATAGGTAAAAAGGTGGATCCTTATCCCCTTATATATGGGCGGACGAAACCATGCGTCCCCACCATCCTGGTAAAACTCGCTTATCTCCCAAGCGCCGCAATCAATGGCGCGGTTGGGTTACCCACGTCCGTATTGATGGGAATCCCGGAATAAGGGTAACACGATCTCTGCTTCAACAAGACGTGCCAAGGAAACCGCTTCGCTAAATGCGCTGAGGTGGAACAATAAAAACAATTCGAGTAAAGGCTTGGCCGTGGCGTGATGTCATGCTATGAAATACGTCAGCAGATTGAAGTTGTGTAAATATTATTCTCTCTACGGTGGTACGTGGAATTTATTTTGCAGAGCCGGACACTATCCTGGTGTTCACAATCTTCTATGAAG
Organism: Triticum timopheevii; assembly: GCA_963921465.1. Classification (NCBI taxonomy): domain Eukaryota; kingdom Viridiplantae; phylum Streptophyta; class Magnoliopsida; order Poales; family Poaceae; genus Triticum; species Triticum timopheevii. The sequence goes on from OY997266.1 coordinate 53,271,468, forward strand.
AATTCGGAGGAGGAACCCTCCTTGCAATGCCGAAGACAATATGCGCGTCGGACTCATCGTCATTGAAGCCTGGTTCAGGGGCTACTGAGGGAGTCCTGGACTAGGGGGTGTCCGGATAGCCGAACTTACATCATTGGCCGGACTCCAAGACTATGAAGATACAAGATTGAAGACTTCGTCCCGTGTCCGGATGGGACTTTCCTTGGCATGGAAGGCAAGCTTGGTGATACGGATATCTAGATCTCCTACCATTGTAACCGACTCTGTGTAACCCTAGTCCTCTCCGGTGTCTATATAAACCGGAGGGTTTTAGTCCATAGGACGAACAACAATCATACCATAGGCTAGCTTCTAGGGTTTAGCCTCCTTGATCTCGTGGTAGATCCACTCTTGTACTACCCATATCATCAATATCAATCAAGCAGGAGTAGGGTTTTACCTCCATCGAGAGGGCCCGAACCTGGGTAAAAACATCGTGTCCCTTGTCTCCTGTTACCATCCGCCTAGACGCACAGTTCGGGACCCCCTGCCCGAGATCCGCCGGCTTTGACACCGACAGTAGGATTTTTAGAGTTCCAGAAGTTTGTGTTAGTTACAGATTGCTACAGACTGTTCTGTTTTTGACAGATTCTGTTTTCCGTGTGTTGTTTGCTTATTTTGATGCATCTATGGCTAGTATTAAGTGGTATGAACCATAGAGAACTTGGAATACAGTAGGTTTAACACCAATATAAATAAAGAATGAGTTCATTATAGTACCTTATGTGGTGGTTTTGCTTTCTTTCACTAACGGAGCTTATGAGATTTCCTGTTGAGTTTTGTGTTGTGAAGTTTTCAAGTTTTGGGTCAAGATTTGATGGACTATGGAATAAGGAGTGGCAAAAGCCTAAGCTTGGGGATGCCCATGGCACCCCAAGATATTCAAGAGTAGCCAAAAACCTAAGCTTGGGGATGCCCCCGGAAGGCATCCCCTCTTTCGTCTTCATTCATTGGTAACTTTACTTGGAGCTATATTTTTATTCGCCACATGATTTGTGTTTTGCTTGGAGCGTCGTGTATGATATTAGTATTTGCTTTTTAGTTTACCACAATCATCCTTGCTGTACACACCTTTTGGGAGAAGCCTACTTGATTGAAATTTATTAGAATACTCTATGTGCTTCACTTATATCTTTTGAGTTAGATAGTTTTGGCTCTACTTATATCTTTTAGAGCATGGCGGTGGCTTAATTTTGTAGAAATTGCTAGTCTCTCATGCTTCACTTATATTATTTTGAGAGTCTTTCAGAACAGCATGATATTTGCTATGGCTATAAAATTGGTCCTAGAATGGTAGGCATCCAAGTTGGGTATAATAAAAACTATTATAGAAAGTGAATTGGATGCTATGATCAATTTGATACTTGATAATTGTTTTGAGATATGGAGGTAGTGATATTAAACTCATGCTAGTTGGGTGACTATGAATTTAAAGAATGCTCGTGTTGAAGTTAGCAAGTCCCGTAGCATGCACACATGGTTAAAGTTGTGTAACAAATTTGAAACATGAAGTGTCCTTGGATTGTGCATCCTTATGAGTGGCGGTCGGGGACGAGCGATGGTCTTTTCCTAGCAATCTATCCCTCTAGGATCATGCGCGTAGTGCTTGGTTTTTGATGACTTCTAAATTTTTGCAATAAGTATATGAGTTCTTTTGACTAATGTTGAGTCCATGGATTATACGCACTTTTACCTTTCCATCATTGCTAGCCTCTTCAGTACCGTGAATTGCCCTTTCTCACCTTGAGAGTTGGTGCATACTTCGCCGGTGCATCCAAACCCCGTGATATGATACACTCTATCACGCATAAACCTCCTTATATCTTCCTCAAAACAGCCACCATACCTACCTATTATGGCATTTCCATAGCCATTCCGAGATATATTGCCATGCAACTTTCCACCGTTCCATTTATCATCATGACACGCATTACTTTTGTCATATTGCCATTGCATGATCATGTAGTTGACATCGTATTTGTGGCAAAGCCACCATGCATAATTTTTCATACATGTCACTCTTGATTCATTGCACCATCCCGGTACACCGCCAGAGGCATTCATATAGAGTCATATCTTGTTCTAGTTTCGAGTTGTAATTTATGTGTTGTAATCAATAAAAGTGTGATGATCATCATTATTAGAGCATTGTCCCGAAAAAAAGCAAAAAAAAAAAGAAAGGCCAAAAGAAAAAAAAGAAAGGCCCAAAAAAAAGGGGCAATGTTACTATCTCTTTTTCTACACTTGTGCTTCAAAGTAGCACCATGTTCTTCATATAGCGAGTCTCATATATTGTGCTTCAAAGTAGCACCATGTTTTTTCATATAGAAAGTCTCATTTGTTGTCACTTTCATATACTAGTGGGAATTTTTCATTATAGAACTTGGCTCGTATATTCCTACGATGGGCTTCCTCAAATGCCCTATGTCTTCGTGAGCAAGCAAGTTGGATGCACACCCACTTACTTCTTTTTTGTTGAGCTTTCATTCATTTATAGCTCTAGTGCATTCGTTGCATGGCAATCCCTACTCCTCATGTTGAAATCAATTGATGGGCATCTCCATATCCCGTTGATTATCCTCGTCAATGTGAGACTTTCTCCTTTTTGTCTTCTCCACACAATCCCCATCATCATATTCTATTACACCCATAGTGCTATATCCATGGCTCACGCTCATGTATTGCGTGAAAGTTGAAAAAGATTGGGATTATTTAAGTACGAAGCAATTGCTTGGCTTGTCATCGGGGGTGTAGAATTTGGGAACATTGTTTATGTGACGAAAATGAAGCATAGCCTAACTATATGATTTTGTAGGGATGAACTTTCTTTAGCCATGTTATTTTGAGAAGACATGATTGCTTTGATTAGTATGCTTGAAGTATTACTATTTTTTTATGTCAATATAAAATTTTATTTTGAATCATTTGGATCTGAACATTCATGCCACAATAAAGAAAATTACATTGAGAATTATGCTAGGTAGCATTCCACATCAAAAATTCTGTTTTTATCATTTACCTACTTGAGGACGAACAGGAATTAAGCTTGGGGATGCTTGATACGTCTCCAACTTATCTATAATTTTTGATTGTTCCATGCTATTATATTACCCCTTTTGGATGTTTATTGACTTTATTTTACATATTTATATCATTTTTGGGACTAACCTACTAACCGGAGGCCTAGCCCGTATTGCTGTTTCTTTTGCCTACTTCAGTATTTCGAAGAAAAGGAATATGAAACGGAGTCCAAACGGAATGAAACCTTCGGGAGCATGATTTTTGGAACGAACGTGATCCAGAGGACTTGGAGTGCAAGCCAAGAAGCAGCCGAGGCGGCCACGAGGGTGGAGGGCGTGCCCACCCCCCTGGGCGCGGCCCCCTATCTCGTGGGCCCCTCGGGCGCCACCGACGTACTTCTTCCTCCTATATATACCCACATACCCCGAAAGCATCCAGGGAGCCAACGAAAACAATTTCCACCGCCGTAACCTTTTGTATCCGCGAGATCCCATCTTGGAGCCTTCGCCGGCGCTCCGCCGGAAGGTGAATCGACCACGAGGGCTTCTACATCAACACCATAGCCCTTCCGATGAGTTGTGAGTAGTTTACCACAGACCTTCGGGTCCATAGTTATTAGCTAGATGGTTTCTTCTCTCTTTTTGGATCTCAATACCATGTTCTCCCCCTCTCTTGTGGAGATCTATTCTATGTAACTCTTTTTGCGGTGTGTTTGTCGAGATCCGATGAATTGTGAGTTTATGATCAAGTTTATCTATGAGAAATATTTGAATCTCCTCTGAATTCTTTTATGTATGATTGAGTTATCTTTACAAGTCTCTTCGAATTATCAGTTTGGTTTGGCCGACTAGATTGATCTTTCTTGCCATGGGAGAAGTGCTTAGCTTTGGGTTCAATCTTGCGGTGTCCTTTCCCAGTGACAGCAGGGGGAGCAAGGCACATATTGTATTGTTGCCATCGAGGATAAAAATACGAGGTTTATATCATATTGCATGAGTTTATCCCTCTACATCATGTCATCTTTCTTAATGCGTTACTCTGTTCTTATGAACTTAATACTCTAGATGCATGCTGGATAGCGGTTGATGTGTGGAGTAATAGTAGTAGATGCAGGCAGGAGTCGGTCAACTTGTCACGGACGTGATGCCTATATACATGATCATGCCTAGATAATCTCATAATTATTCACTTTTCTATCAATTGCTCGACAGTAATTTGTTCACCCACCGTAATACTTATGCTATCTTGAGAGAAGCCACTAGTGAAACCTATGGCCCCGGGTCTATCTCTTATCATATAAGCTTTCAATCTACTTTTATTTGCATCTTTACTTTTCTTATCTATATTATAAAATACCAAAAATATATTTTATCTTATCATACTATCTCTATCAGATCTCGCTTTCGCAAGTGGCCATGAAGGGATTGACAACCCCTTTATTCGTTGGTTGTGAGTTCTTTGTTTGTTTGTGTAGGTGCGTGAGACTTCTGAGGAGCTCCTACTGGATTGATACCTTGATTCTCAAAAACTGAGGGAAATATTTACGCTACTATTGCTGCATCACCTTTCCTCTTCAAGGAAAACCAACGAAGCTCAAGACGTAGCAATATGATGCAAGGCAATATTATATATTAAATAATTTTAAGTATGTTATCTAATAAGTTCAAAGTAAAAGACAACTTGAAGAATCTTTTATCGAAAGTTGTTGCTTCAGACCATGAACTACAAAGCTAAAAAACAAAATTTTCCGTGGGATCAATATTTCTTATTTCCATAAACTCATGACATGTACTGCATCGAGATTATTCACAAATTCAAAATTCCAATATGTTATTATCACATCGGTGATCCATCTATGTGCAGATCTTCCTCTCTAAGCTATTTTTATCTTTATGGAGATCTTGGATAATCCTTTTGTCCTCATACAAATTGCTTGGGATATCAGGTATACTAAACAATAGGCTGCTCCCCTTAAAGAAACTGAAAATTAAAATATGTCAGACTTGTCAAATAAATATGCGAAATCAAATCGCACACTTGCGAATTGTAAGCTCATGCTATTATTCAATCAAATACAACTGGCAAGTTGTGAAAATTGTAAGCTATGTATCACGAAAATGTTTCAATCTGTAGAGGGGTCAAACCATGTACTCCCATACACCCCTTGTTCAAAGACTGCCTGTTGTTCTAGACCTGGATAACAAGAAAGAAACTAATTTCAATCCCAATGGTATGCAGTGCAGATGGATTTGATACACCAGAACATCTGAAAGCAAGCACGATTGTCCTATACGTAAATTTTCGTGTATGCAGGATGGATAAAATTCAGCTTGCATGAACCATTTCAAAAATCATTAAGTTCCAAATTACTTTCGAGAGAAAAAAAGTCACCTGAGATGAAGAACAAACCAGATCAAAGACTGGGTGTTGCCAGCAAGCTCCTGTGACTTTCTCGATCCAAATCGCCGGCTGAAACCTGCTAATGCACATGGAGCTTATGGGCAAAGCTTGGGTGCTGAGAAGGACTACCATGGTTGCTGATGTAGGAGGACGGGACGGATCATGGCTGCATCCGGTGACCTGGGGAGGAGGACCACGGGCTCGGTGGTGCCGTCCGGATCAAGGGTGTGCATGGCGAGAGGGCGCCGTCTGAGCGCCACCTCCTCTGGTCGTCCACTGGGTAGGGATAGGGAGATGATAGGAGGGGGTGGGAGGTGCTGCCGGCGTCGCGGGTCACGATCGGAGAGGCGCCGCGCACTTGTCGGTTCTGCGGTGGCGGAGGAGGGTCAGGCGGCGGCGATGTGGCGTAGGAGTCCGACCCTCGTCCGGTGACCAGAGGTAGGCGGTGTGCGTCGCGGCCTCGCGGGGCAGTTAGCGAGCGAGGGGATCAGATTGCGATGGCTTTCCAAAAAAAATTCCTGCCCTTGCGTGATTGTAGGGATTGCCAACGTGCGGGGCGGTGCTTCGTATATTTCTCCATGGTGAAGCCCGTTCATTCAACCTAAATTACTAAGTGCACATCAGATAACAGATTAAGTTAAAGCAAGCTGTTAGATTAAGTTTAATGGACCTAATCGTGCCGTGCTAATCAAACTATGTATATCTGCCGGGTGGCGCTAAAAAAGAATTAGTTTAATTGTTTAATAGTAGTATAGACTAGAAAAGCCTACGACCTAAGGATCAATGTAAATCACATACAATTATATACGTAAGTGTAGCATGGCTCGTTAAGCTATGTACCGGCAACTCGTTAGCCAATTAACAGTGACACCTCGTACTGTATATTGACTTCTGTGTTGTATAAAAAGTTTTCCACTGTTGATCGCTCGGGTTCCGGCGTGCTGGAATTGAGAGGATCGTACATGATGTGTCGCTTGTTGATCGCTCGGGTTCCGGCGTGCTGGAATTTCTCTTGTGTGATCAATCGACGCAACACAATTATGACGACTCGATAGAGCTTCTAGAGTTGATAGCTACAGCGAGCTGGTTCATATGGTGGCAGCGTAGACAGCAAGTCAGAGGGGAGGAAGTGCAGACGCCGTTGCGATCTGCGCTAGCCATCCATACATTGGCTCTTAACTCCACACGAGCGGCAGCGAAACAAACTATTGCACCTAGACGAAACACATGGCCCATTGTCTTGGCAGCGCAACAAATTCTAAACGTTGATGCGTCTTTTATTGAGGATCTGCATACAGGGTCATGTGGGGCGATAGTTAGAGACCACAGAGGTAATTTCATTGCTGCTTCTACTTCTCGCTTTGAGCATGTGGCAGATGTCGTCTCTGCGGAAGCGGCGGCACTACTTGAAGGTCTAAAGTTACTTCAGAGTATGGGGTGCAATAATGTCTTGGTGAGGATGGATAACTCTGTTGTGGTTGATGCTATACATCTGAATGAAGGACATTCTATGGTGGCGGCTCCAGTTTTAGATGATTGGAGAGAGTTATTACGAAAGTTCGGGAAGGTTACTATTGAGCATTGTAATAGAGAATCAAATGTAGTTGCTCATGAGCTAGCTAAGTGGGGGCGTGTAAACACCCCTTCTTTATGGGTGGATGCACCTCCGGTTACTATTGCTAAATTTTTAGCAGACGATGTAAGCATTATTTGAGGTTAATAAAGCTAGCCATAAAGGCCCTTCCGTAAAAAAAAAAGGTTTCCACTGTTTATGAAAGATTGGCATTTCAGTCCACCACCAGAGTGCTACTTTTATCAGTCTAGCGGGTTCGGCGTATTACTTTTTGTCAGACAAAGATGCACAGCACATGCAGGAGCCTCTACTCTCTCCCTTGAAAACAAATCTATAGAGTTTATTACATCTTAGCAAATTGAAAACATTCATATATTTTAAACCATAAGTTCATATTTGAAATAATTTATATATTTGTACTTTTAATGCCAAGATCTTTAAAACTTGACCGATCTTGGATACATTTCAAACACATTTAAATTTCAACACTTCACATTTCGTATGTGAAACTAACATATTTCACTTGAAAGTATGAAACAAGCGAACATATTTCAGATTCTGAAATAATAGCTATTAAAACTGAAAATCTAATATACGATTTGTGAAATGATTATTTGGAAACATGAATAGTGTATTTCAAAAGTGTGAAAATGTGCCATTTCACAAATGTACAATTAAAAAGATGTGATTTTGGTGAACCGAGTCAATAAAATATTTATGAATTGTGAAATAATAACCACAGAAAGTGAAATTGTAATGTATGATGGTGAAACTGATTATTTGAAAATGTGAAATTCCAATAAACAGTTTCACAATGATACATTATAATTTGGTTTGACATTTTCAAATAATCAGTTTACTTTATGTGATTGTTGTTTCACCATGCAGAAGCTACATTTCACTTTCCAACAGCTCGTTTCACAAAAATTACACCTATTTCAGTTACACATTTTTAAAATAACATATTTCACTCTATTGAAATAAAATTGTTACATATTTCCAAATAATCAGTTTCACAAGTTGACATTTCAATTTCATATTATTTTCACATTCAAAGCTGATGTTTCACTTCTGTTGTCTTGTTTCACAAAAATCACATTTTTCAAGTGAAATAGGTTTGTTTCACATACGAAATGTGAAACATTAAAATTTTAAACATGTCTGGAATACATCCAAAATTGGTTTACTTCGTAAGTTCTTGGCGCCAGGAGTTCAAATATATAAATTATTCAAAGAAAAACTTATGTTTTAAAAGATATAAATGTTTTAAACTGGTCAAGATGAAAAAAAAGTCCATGAATTTGTTTGCAAGGGAGAGTGAAAAGACATATGCATCGTCAGTGAGAAAAGAGGGAGAGTGAGCTGTCACATCCATGCTGCCGTGTAAGCACAAAAGGTGTGGGCCAATAGTTGTATTAGACCTAGTATTAATTTTGTATGGCAAAAAGGGAGGAATAATTACTTTTTGTGGACAGAATCTTAAAGCAGCTGTTGAATGGTGCGATCATTACCGGTACATGCTGGGGCGAGCCCACAACACGAAGGAAAACCGGGGCACCCCTATATCTCGATTCAGCGAGTCTACGTTTTGACTCGCTGAAGGGGGCGAGCAAGATGGGCCGGCAACTCGGTACAAAAACACTACAAAAAACTTTCAAATATGTTGAACAATTATTTGAAAAATGTTTATCAAGCATTCGGAAAATGCTGAACAAGTATTTCAAAAATGTTGAACAAGTATTCGGAAAATATTGAACAAGTATTTGAAAAGCGTTGAACAAGCATTTGAAAAATGTCAATCGACCATTCGGCAAATGCTGAACGTGTATAGAATTTTTTTAGATCATGTATTAAAAATGATGAATTTTTTATCATGTATATAAAACTGTCAATCAGGAATTTGAGAAAAATTGTTGAACAAGTATTGAAAAAAATGTAATCAAGTATATGGGAAATATTAAAATGTTTATAGAAAAAATGTTAAACATGTATGAGTAAATGATGAAAAAATTGAGCATGTATATAAAAATGTGATCGAGCATTTGAAAAATGTTAACCAAGCGTTTGGAAAACGTTAAATGTGTATAGAAACAATGTTGATCATGTATTATAAAATGTTAATCTTTTTATTTTAAAACTGTCAATTAAGCATTTTAAAAAATGTACAAAAAATGTTGACCATGTATTAAAAAATGTTAATCTTTTTATTTGGAAACTGTTAATCAAGCATTTAAAACAATGTAGAGAAAAAAAGTTGACCATCTTTAAAAAAATGTTAATCTTGTATATGAAAAATTTAATCAATCATTTATAAATGATAAAAAATGTGTATAGAAACAATGTTGGCCATATATTAAAACATGTTAATATGTAGTGAAGAAATGTTAACTGTGTATTAGTAAAATGTTGTTGACGCATACAAAAACTGTAGAATGAAAACCAAAAAGAAATAAAGAAGAAAAAAGGAAACAAAATAGAAAAGAAAATAACCAAAGAAATTAGAAATGGAAAAAAATAAAAACCAAAGAAACAAATGTGAAAATAATGAAAAAAGAAAAAATGGAGAAGAAAAAGGAAAGGTAACAAATGAAAACAAAAAAAGAAAAAATCCAGGGAAAAACTGAATAAAACGGAAAAACAGTGGAGAAAATTGGCTTGTTTACCTTAAAGGAGGCCGCCCTTACAGTTCATTAGGAACCAGACGCAGCCTCACTAGCTCCTATCCAGGAGACCCGGTTCGAACCCTGGTTTCGCTCCCTTTTTCCTTCCAAGTTTTCTTTTATTAAGTGGGCCAGCCCAGTTGCTACAGGAAACAGAAAAAAAAACTCCTTCAACGAGAGAGCTGCTGCCATCTCGCTTAATGCGAGACATAGCTCTCACGGGAAACCCAGGCTTGTTCATGACTTGGGGCCCGCCTCAACATATCCAAATGCAGGCTTTAGTTGGCTTGGGTCAAGTCCTTCTGTGTTTCTGCTTGTGCTCCCCTCCTCTGTTTTTTGGTGTTCCTCCCGCGAGACTGCCACCTCTAAACCCTAACCCTAGGTTAGATTAGGGGGGAGGGGAGGAGGGAGAGGGTCGATGCGGCGACACGAGCACCGAGGTAGGGAAGGATGTTGGGTGAGGTTATCGCGAGAGCGTTGACGAGCAGACCATGACAAGGACTGCACCTATGAGCTGCGCCCTCAGCTGGCACCAACGATCTGCATTGACACCAAGAGCGCATGAATGGGCGGTAGCTAGTTGCGCCAGCAGTGGCTCCATGTAGTGTCGTTGCCCAATTGAACCCTCATAGGTACGCTCCCGGTCATCCTCCCGCACGTGCTCGCATGGGTTCCTGGAGATGGGTAGCGCACCTTGTCGCGCCATCCATCGCGGCCGCGCTCACCATCTCGGCTTGGTCGGCCATCTGAGACCATGATGATTGATGACAGTTGGACTTGGACTCCCCCTGGTCGCTTCTCCTCCAAGTCGGCATACACAGGCTTTTTCAAGGGCCGGCCTTTACTCAACAGTGGCATGGCCATCTAGAAATCTTGGGCACCCCTCTATTACAACTTGCAAGTTATTTGCTTGGCTTGCCGTTCGAAGAGGATTTGGATGGCCTAATTGCCTTGCCAGACACAACCTCTCTCACAATGAACTCTACACCTTTGCAACGCCTCCCTCGGAGATGCTAACCATCCATTGCCCGGCTGCTTGATTTCCAACATCGTTCACTCGGTCGTCGCTTTGGCCATCGGTGCCTCCTTCTCAGATTGATAACAGTCTTGGAATGGTGTTAATCGCCTGAGCATGGAGTCTCGACCGGTGACAAAAAAAACTCAACTCCGTTTGTCATGTTGGGCATCTTGTCCATCTGAAAAGTACCGAACAACAACTTTGCTCTTGTTCACTTGATCGCTTGTTAGATCAAATAAAAAGAAGAGGCTTTTTGTTGATTGAAGGCTGGGTCTATATGCTTGGAACGCCCCCCCCCCTCCTTTTCCCCACGCCAAGTAATGTAGCCTTTGGATCGGCAAGCAAGTTGCTCATCGTTGTTGTAGTGGTTGTTTATTGTGGCTTAATTTGGTTGTGTGAACATGTTCTATGTCATACTATGTAATGTCTTTATTCCATGTATGCACGTAGTCCTCTTGTATAGTTTTGAAAAAAAATCACTCAGATTTATTGATCAAATAAACAATACAAACACCTTGCATCGAAGTTCATGCGGTCGATCGCCCTCATCCTCTCATGCGTGTTAATGGTGCACCACTCATACCGCTCCAACGCTAGAAACAACCCATCGCTGTTGATTGTGAACGGAAGTCATCAAAAAGATGGTACTGTCACTAGGCACACAACTGCAAGTGTCGCCCCGACTACAACTCCATGTCTTGAACGCGATAACAACTCAATGGTCATCTAGGGGGGGGGGGGGGTGTTGTTGCATGTCTAGCATTGAGCACGCAACTGGAAGTGTCATCCCCGTGTTCAACTACATGTCTTCAAAGGGACTACAACTCTATGGTGTTTTATCGGAGGAGGTAGTTGCATGTCCGTCACTAGGCACACAAATTGTAAGTGTCACCTCGACTGCAAATGCATGTCTTCACCGTGACTGCAACTCAGTGGTGTTTTGTCGGAGAGAGGGAAGGGAGGAGGCAGTTGCATGTCTGCCAGCAGGCACACAACTGCAACGACATGTCTTCAATGTGACTAAAACTTTTGTGGCGTGTTGTCGAGGGGAGGGGTACAACCCGCTAACAACTATAAGATGCCAGATTGTATCTAGGGGATGTCGGTCAGTCGCATACGCACACTAGTCATATGATTGCACATGCCACAACCCCCATACCTCACTACAAAAAAAGACACATCCGTGACATTTTGGGCCGAACGAATTTTTTTTGTCATACATATGACACTTCTATGACGATAATTGTGACAGAACCCGGTATCATCATAGATGTGGTGGGCTCCTACTTCTATGACAAAAAATCATGACAGAAAATGGGCTTTTCTTCCTGGGCGGGCCGGAGACGCAGCTGCATGACATTCTTTGGGCCGTCCATGACGGAAAAAACCGTGGTAGAAGCGAGGGGTAGGAAAATTTCGGGGAGTTGCCGGTTACGGTGGGAGGTCGGGGGCCGAGCGATGCGCGTTTCTCTCGTACACGTACGCGCGTGTGTGCGAGGCGTTGGCTCTAACTGAACCCGAGCGAGGCGTTGGGCTCTAACTGAACCCGAGCGATTGCACTGCAGGCTATGCGTTACTGAACCCGACCGATCGATCGATGGTTGTTAACTGAACCCGATGGAGCGATTCCTTCACTACTGCTGCTAACTGAAGCCGATCGATTGGATGAACAGTGAGCATTGCGGGGGGGGGGGGGGGGGGTTGGATGAACAGTGAGAAGTGGCGTTGCCTCTGGATGAACAGGATCCCGTGGTGTGGAGGGCTGGATGAACAGTAGACCGTGGAGGGGTGGTTGAACAGGACCCCGTGGTGTGGAGGGCTGGATGAATAAAGACGGTGGAGGGCTAGATGAAGTAGACGGTGGAGGGGTGGTTGAACAGTAGCCGGTGGAGTAGCACGCGGTGGAGGCTGGATGAACAGGAGCCCGTGGAGGCTGGAGGAGGTCGACGGTGGAGATGAACAGTATCCCGTGGAGTCCCGTTTTGCGGTACGTCACACCCCTCCCGATGAACAGGACCACCATTTCGACCGTAGGAGGTCCGTTTCCTCCGTTTTGCGGTACGCCACACCCCTCCCGAGGAAAAGGACCCCCGTTTCGACCGTAGGAGGTCCGTTTCCTCCATTTTGCGGTACGCCACACCCCTCCAGATCAACAGGACCCCCGTTTCGACCGTAGGAGGTTCATTTCCTCCGTTTTGCGGTACGCCACACCCCTCCCGATCAACAGGACCCTATTCCGAACGTGGCATGTCGAACACAAGTCCGTTTCCTCCGTTCTGCGGTACGCCAGGCCTCGTTTCCATCGCCTGTTCCGTCCAAGCCAGTTGGCTCCCACGCGTTCCATTGCCTCCCGATGAACACGACGCATTCGGTTGCCTCCCCATGAACACGGCGCATTCCGTTGCCTCCCCATGAACACGACGCATTCTGTTGCCTCCCCATGAATACGACACATTTCATTGCCTCCCCATGAACACGAGCCCTCGCCGTACATATGCGCGACTAGGCATTCGAGACCCCGCCCGTATGCACATACGTGGCCGTATTTTCTTTCTTGCACCCTGGCTGCTGTACGTACGTGTACATGCTACGTGCGCGCCTCTACATCGACCAGTATGTACGTACACGTTCGCGACCAGGATGACAACGCTACGTACGCTTCGACCAGGTGGGTCCTGACTGTCAGGCACTTCCTTGCCTGCGAAGATGTAGCTGGTGGGTCCCAGCAGTCAGGGGGGCGAATCGGTTTTTTTTGCCTGGACGCACTTCCTTGCATGCGAAGGTGTAGCTGCTGGGTCCCAGCAGTCAGGGGGGCGAATCGTTTTTTTACCCGAATGCACTTCCTTGCGTGCGAAGGTGTAGCTGCTGGGTCCCAGCAGTCAGGGGGGAATCAATTTTTTTTTGCCCGGACGCACTTCCTTGCGTGCGAAGGTGTAGCTGGTGGGTCCTAGCAGTCGGGGGGCGAATTGTTTTTTTCTGGGCGCACTTCCTTGCATGCGAAGATGTAGCTGGTGGGTCCCAGCAGTCAGGGGGGCGAATCGTTTTTTTTCGGACGCACTTCCTTGCGTGCGAAGATGTAGCTCGCGGGTCCCAGCAGTCAGGGGGCGAATCATTTTTTTCGCAAAATACGGTGGCTCGTCCGGTGGGTCCCTGCTGTGAGGTGGATGAATAATTATTTTGCGCGTAATAAGGAGGCACTTCCTTGCGGCTGCCGTGGACCCAGCTGTCAACCTCTCCACGTACAGTCCATGTCCGATGGAAGTCGTTCCTTGACGACGTTGACCACGCTGCGCCGAGAGCACCACGACGGTGGACGACGGCGAGGCCTAGGAAGGGGATGACACGGAGCCGGGGAAGATGCGGCAGTGGATGCACACGCGGAGAGGTGTACGAGGGTTCACTGGTTCGGCTACGCTGCCGTTGCCGCAGAATAACAGGGGGTGTGGGTGAGTGGAGGGATGGCCTGGCCAGCGGTCGGAGTAGTAGGGGGCGGTGAGGCCTCCGCGACAGCACAGCCGGCCACGGGAGGCAGGAGCAGGCGGCACGACCGGCGCTGCTTTGGGCGGCTGGAGCAAGAAGACCAGAGGTTGGAGAAGCACGACGGCCGTTGGATGGACATCGTACGGTCACTGCAGCTAGAATCATTTATATTGACTAAGTTGACAAAGCCCTTGGTACGTCAACTTAGTAGGCCCACAGGTCAGCTTCCGAAATGGTGCGCCCCAGATGTCAGGTGGAGGAATCATTTTTTGGGCGGGTGAAGCTAGAATATCCGAGATTGAAGAAGAAGCACGACATCCGTTGTATGGACATCCAACGGCCACTGCTGCTAGAACCGTGTGTTGACTATAAGTTGACAAAGCCTTGCATACGCGCCAACTCTGTTTTTTAGGGGACGCGTCAACTTAGTAAGGCTAGAAGTGTGTGGCAGAGAACTTATAGCCCATTTGAGATTTCTAAGAATGTGTAGCCCATTTTTGAATTCTAATGGAATTTACTACAGCCCATTTACAGTTTGTTAAAAGTACAACCCATTTCAACCAACCGTTCAAACCAGAATTCAATAAAATTTCCCACATTTTGATGGGATCGGAATATTTTTATCCCGAAATTTCTAGTCAGATTAAATACAATTTCAATATAAATTTATATTACGTAAAAATCCAATGAAACATTGCGCTCGCAATAATTAATGAAATTAAAAAAAATTCAATATTCCCAAAATAATATTTTATTAAGTAATCACTGTTTCGTGCATTTTTTTATAGTTACTACCCAGTTTTTATAATTACATCCCATTTATTATTTCTGAAAGCCCATTTTCTTTTTAAGCCTAATGCATCCCTCCTAGGAAAGATTTGCAGCCTAGCGGGGCGGAGAATAACAAGTTGACCTTGCCTGGGTATTTCTCAAAAAAAGTATAGCTGGGCTAGCCATTTTCAGCTTGAAAAAAATTAATATCTGGGCTGGATATCTGGCCTGGGCTAGACGGGCCACAGCCCGCCCAGTTAATACCTGCGGCGATGTTTTCGTTGTTGTTCAGAGGAGAAAAATTAATATCTGGGGTAAACATCGAAAAACTCTGCAGTGCTCACACCTCAAAAACACAAATACTGCTCGAGCTGCTTGGTCCCAGCTGTCGGCTGCTTCTTGTGCAATTCTCTCGTTTATTGACTACTCCCTCCTTTCCTGTTTATAATGCTCAATTCAAAAATCTCACAAATCAAGGTAGATGGCGAGTGGTGGAATACCTTTTGTAGTCTTGCAAAATCACCTAATTAATACTCTTGTTATCCTAAAAAAAATATGTTTATCAATGCATTAATTGCAATGCATGCATGCATTGGTCAATTTTCTCTTAATACTTGCATGCAATGATTTAATGCACCTTGGAATCTGAACATGTGATGGAAAACAACCAAACTGAGCCTTATAAAATGGAAAACTAAAATTTTAAGATAAGCCCTATAAACCGGAAAGGAGGGAGTACATAGGTTGACAATGGTGTGGGACCATTATGTCAGGAAACCAAGAGGAAGCAAAATAAATTTTTATATATATATATATATATATATATATATATATATATATATATATATATATATATATATATATATAATAAGGAGGCACTTGCGTACGTGAGGCTATGGACCTGGTGGGTCCCCATTGTCATCCTATCCAAGTAAAGTCATCTCCTCGCCCGCGCGCGCTTTCCGCCCGAAACAGTCAGCGCCGGCCGCCCCGCTTCCCGGTGCAGGCGATTGCTCCGCCTTCAAACGAGACAAGTGTCATTCGTCCGTCCATCTGCCGCACACATTAATGATACGCGGTTGCTGAGGCGGCTACTCCGGTGCCACACGTCCGTCCCTCCGCCCGCCCACCATTGCTATATAAACTGGTGCGCCAGCCATAGCCGCAGTCATCCGCATCCGTTCCCTCTCTCCTGTCCACACCACTACTGCCCACCATGGCTTCCTCACGCTCCAGCGCTCTTCGGGACGGGCGGACGGCGGACCACAAGGAGATGGTAGCCATTGCTGCCGACCGGCTGGCCGGCAGGCAGCCGGAGGACGACGACGTCCCAATGGAGAACATGGTAGTCGATGATCCGACACCAACCCCCTCCTCCACGCTATCCTCACTGGTGCATTGCACCATGACCATCGGCGAGGCCCGTGCCCAATATATGGACAGGGTGAGGCAGATGCGTGAGGAGCAGTTCCGGGAGGCACAGGTTGACGCCGCCTACAACCACCATCTCCTCCAGGAGCACCTGCGGGCGGAGGAGCAGATCACCGCGGAACGGGCGGAGCAGGAGGCGCTGCTCGACTCGTACCACTCCGCTCGCAAGGGCCACCTCGAGCGCTGGCGGTACCGCATGCGAGTGGCGGTGGCTACGACAGCCTACAAAGAGGCTAGCAAAGAGGGCGATGAAGCGGGCGAGGCGCTATTTGGCGAGACCGAGGATGAGGCAGAGGACAATGCCGGCTCCGACGAGTCCCCGCTCCGCTGCCGTCGATGACGCCCTGCTCCGCCGAGGCCCCGCGGCGCCAACAACGAGGCAGAAGACACCGCCGGCTCCGACGAGGCCTCGCCCCGCCAACAACGAGGCAGAGGACATCGCCGGCTCAGCCGAGGCCCCACCCTACCGGCAACATGGGGGAGGATTTCCACCGCTCCGCTGAGGCGCCGCCCGCCGACAATGAGACAGAGGACATTGCCGGCTCCGCCGAGGCCCCGCCCCGCTGCCAACGAGACTGCGGCACACAGAAAACAAGGAAGAGTAGAACACGGTAGGTCGCCGCCGCTCGGGTCCAAGTAAGGCCACCGTTGCTACCCTCCGGTTGAAGCCAAGCTAGGCGTGTTGACCATTGATGGCCGATTAGCTTCTTGGCGGCGACGCGGAGTCGGAGAGCTGTGCTGGAGAAGAACACTGCTTCTACTTAACCGCTGGTGCAGTTGGCTAACTGACACGTGGGCCCAATAGGCCACATGTCAGTTATGCAACTGCACCTGCAGTTAAGTTACTGAAGCTTCTATTCGGCTCAGCGGGACATAGGTCGGTAGCTTCGGTTAATTAATTATACCTCTAGCGCACCCCTTTTTAGTTTTTTCTTTTTTTTAGAAAAGGAGGATGACCCCCGGCCTTTGCATTTGGGAGATGCATGCGGCCACAAACACCCCTTTTTAGTTGAAGAATGTATGAAATGTAATAAAATCCGGTATATTTATATGAAATCCGACCGTGTATGAATGAATTTATTTCGATTAGTTCGAATTCCTGTATCACTGGCATTGGATGAACATGCAAAACAATACGTACTAGCTTTATTCCCAGGGTGATCACCACTTTTGCAGCAGTTTCACATGTACTCCCTCCGGTCCTTTCTAGTCTGCATACAAGTTTTATCTGCAGTCAAAGTATCTCTACTTTGACCAATCTTATACAAAAAAGTATGCACTTTCACAGTAAAAAGGAACAGAAAGGAGTACAAAGAGTTTGAGCAGCTTTTTAGCGTTTCTGTACATTGCAATCAAACACACAGGCCTGGCAATTCATAGAGAACATTCAAAACAATTGATGATTATGCATCTCAGCGACTCACATGTCAGAGGCAATATTTACTTCACAACTAAAGAATAAAGAAAAAATTGATCGCTGCTACTGACAGCAAAGGGCGTCCCATTCGAAAATATCAAACGCATATCTTGCTAAAATCAATGAGCAAAATTTGACAAGGTTGTCCCATTCCAAAATATCAAATGCCTACGATTATGGAATGGGCAGGGTTTGCCATCAGTTCAGACATTGACATGGCACCTCGTGCTAAATAAACCAGCTGTTCTTTTTGTGCAGTTCCACCAAAATCAACCAAATTCGCGCGTAGCTTGTATGATTTCGCTCTTATATGTTGCAACGCCTTGAACTTATGGGCACGTCCTTTCTTGTAGTGGAAATGAATGATTCGATGTATTCATGAACATTTTGTGCAGTTCCTATTGAAATCAAGCTGAGCACCCTGTTTGCACAAATACAAAAAAGTGATTAGTATAAAGCAAACTGTACTATGAATTGACAGTTTCAATCGGCACATACATGGTCCATGTAGAGCACACTTTTAGAAAAATGAAACTCACCAGAAAGAATCCTAGAACAACATTGTACTCGCGCATCACAGCAAAAAAATGGAGATTTGCCAGTCCTTCTGAGCTGAAGTTAGTTTGGTCTTGTGGGGAGTAATGTAACCATCCTTCAACTGCTCCTGATGAGAAGATAGACAGGGCTTCTTCATCCTGGCATAATCGGAACTAGTCACTTCACGTACTCCATATTCTTCTTCGGAGGAAGATGATCCCTGTTTGCTCGAAAAAAGGAAAGGAAATATTTAAAACAGCACAGATGAAGCACTTCTCAAGGACAATACCACTTTTTCATGACAGTATCTAAACAGTAGCACAACACCAATAGAGATGAGAAAGCTCAATCATATGGATGAAATCAGTGGGTGAGTACCAACATTTGTCAGGAGGCTGATTGTGTAGAGCATACAGATGAAGCACTTCTCGGGAACCATCTGTTGCTATCTACGGGGGTGGCCATGCTTACTATATACTCCTCAATTAGTTCAATGTTTCCAACATCTTCTTGTGCAGTTCCACTAAAATATATGGTATCTTCAAAGAAGATCCCTGTTTGCAAAAGTAGAGATAATTACGTATGGCATCAAATCAGTGGCAAAACAATTGCTCGTTCCAGCCATAGCAATAAATTAAGATGCAAAAC
Organism: Triticum timopheevii; assembly: GCA_963921465.1. Lineage (NCBI taxonomy): Eukaryota > Viridiplantae > Streptophyta > Magnoliopsida > Poales > Poaceae > Triticum > Triticum timopheevii. The sequence goes on from OY997266.1 coordinate 53,290,463, forward strand.
TATATCATTACTTGTGTCATCACAGTTCCAGTGCTTCATTACAGCACCGGGAGTTGATTTTTGTTTTTCTTCCACTTGTTCTTCCCCTTCATCACTTCGTTCAATAACAGACAAACTTCGCCTTCAATGTAAGATTTGGCATGTGAATTAGGGAGCACAAGTATAGTACTAAACTTAATTTTCTGATGAAAGTGGAAAAATACAGGCCAGCAGTTGTGAAATATCCTTATCTTACCTCAACGGGATATTATGGTGCACATACAGATTGGAAGTCTTGTCTCCATTTGTGCAGTTCACTAAAATCAAGCAACATTATCGTACAAGTAGCACAACATATGAAAGCACACTGCAGAATCATGTGAAAGAAGGCTAGTACTGACCTCTCATGATGCGGAATTCAAACAACTCACAAGAAGAAGATCTGAACCAAAGTCGCCTTAACAGATAGGAAGTAAGATCTCCTCTTGTGCAGTTCCACTAAGATCAAGCAATCAAGCAACGTTGTCGGTGTGACATTTTGGTTGAACTACACAAAACACTCTTAAAACAAAAGTATTTTGTGCAGTGCAACAAAAGGTCACAATGGCAACAAGGTGAAGTAGATAACCCTGTTTAGACAGAGGTGCAAAGGAAACAATTAATGGTCAATAACGGTGGATGACACAGAAGCCAACAAAAAGAAGCATCTACCTTATCTAAATGGGAAATAAAGCAAGACAGTAGCATTTCTCAAACGGTGGCATTGACTAATATTAATATAGAGATTATATTAACAATAAAATTCGTTAAACATGTAATTTGCTTTTAACTGTGGCATTGCATCAATTTTCCAGCGGCATTATTAGAAGGTGTTTGTTTACAGGGACATTTTGGTGTAGGGACTAAAAAAACTCCGTGTCAGTCACATCTAAACCAAACAGGAGGGACTTTTCGGGACTAAAAGTGGGCATTTGGACTAAAGAAAGAAGACCCCGAGGGAGTCTTTTTGGGACTTTTTCCAACAGTTGCCCCTGCCACGCATCGCACCTTGTTTCTATTAGTTCATTACTAGGGGTAACATGGTATTTTATCATGTCATTTAATAACCTCTAGTCCATGTTTAGTCCCTGGAACCAAGCAGGTAGGGACTAGGGAGTTTTTAACCAAACAGGGCCTTAGATTAACAACAGCTAATGAGTTGCACGGGACAGTGGATGCACCAGCACCATGTGCATCTACCGATGTACTGTGGTCATGCACAGTCTGTTGCAACAAAGAACAAACAACCAAGGAGCATATTTGTGTTGGTCCCAGTTTTGTTATCTTTAGACACCTTTCCCTATGTGAGCGCAGCAAATCTAGTCCTTCTCAAACTCTACAGCCTTGTCCCTTCCTTTCCTTTTTGAACTAGTACTTTCACCCCTTCCTTTCCACTTTGAACCATGTCCTAGATTTATGCGATACAACTTTCCCCACTACTTTCCCCCATTCCTTTCCTCTTTGAACCACGTCCTAGATTCATGCTATACAACTTTCCCCCTTCATTTCCTCTTTGAACCACGTCCTAGATTCATGCTATACAAATTTCCCCCTTCATTTCCTCTTTGAACCACATTCTAGATTCATGCTATATACAACTTTTCGCACTACTTTCCCCCACTCCTTCATGCTAGATTCATGGTATACATGCAGCTAGAGCAATGCATGTGGAGTAAGTAAAATATATCTTAAGGTTCTTGGGGCGTGATTTGGTGGGCGACGGGACGACAGCGAAGAAGAAGGGGCCGAAGGCCCTCCCATGCCGCCGCTAGGTGGAAAGTGAACAACAGCGCCGGTAGTGGATTCCCTCCCTCGTCAACGGTGACGGCGTTAAGCCTCCTTCCCTTCCGGCTCTTTGATAAGCAGTGAGGGGAGAGAGAGGCCAACGAAGTCTTGTTTAGATCTGGAGAGGGTGAGAGAGTGTGAAGAGAGCAACTACAAGCGCTGAGGCTCCAGCGGGAGAGGGCGAGAGAGTGTGAAGAGAGCAACTACAAGCGTTGAAGCTCCAGCGTGTATATATATACTGGAGAGAGAGTGTGAAGCGTGCAAACCCTAGAAAACATTTTGACCAGTCAAAGAATCCTCCTGGCAAAAATTATGCTCAAGTGTAGTTATCGAACTCGAGACCTCAAGTTTGATGAGCGAACAGGCTAACCAGCTACACAACCCTCCCGTTATGTTCAACGAGAGGAAAATAACCTTTTATACATTCCTGCATTCGTGTGACAGGCATGCCGTGTTTTTTTTGTGTGTGGGAGTCATTAGGATTTCAATCATAATCGTGTCATGTGGCTTTGGTGGTAAGACTATCCACAGTGGTGCAGAAATAATGCAGCCTTAGTCACCTTACCTCTCTCCACGTAGTACGTTGGGTCCCACCAGTCAGAGGGTGAAACAAACAAATTAATAGGAAAAATTAAAAGCACCAGCGGTGTATCTTACTACCTCACACATCTCGCTACTGCTCGGGAACACTGTCCAATTGATCCCTCTGTTCGCTCACATACTATTTTAAGTGAATCCTTATTATAACATGCACACAAATTTTGGGCACTTGTATTCCACTTAAGTCAGTGTGCCACCGTATCTCGTATACTTACTACTCCCTCTGTCTAGGTGTAATAAGTCATGTTAGAAGGTGCAACGGGACCAAGGTGCGTGTGTGTGCGTGTGTGTGTTTAGCAACATGTGTGTGTTAGAGAGTGCGATAGATCGACCTACTCCTACAGAGATATGGTGTGTAGTGTATGATTTTAGCCGCGAGAGTTGGTGCATCCTCTCGTTTTCGGGCGTGTCCGGTAGGGACATGCGGACAGCTGCCACGCCCGCTCCTGACCAGCCTAGCCCACACAAAGCCCCTCCATCGCCCGCACGCGCTTCCCGCCCGAAACGGTCAGCGCCACTCCAAAGAATCGGTGCCGCATTCATGCCCGGGCAGAGCGGACGCGACCTCTCACTGGCGCAAGAGTGATGGTTGCTTCGTCCGTCCAACTTACTACTGGGTCTATGTGATTTGACGGCTCATTGGTCTTTATTACTGAGGTGATAGGACTGCTGGATGTCCCACGCTTTCGGTGAAAGGAGGTAGTAGATTAAAATTTTCTCCATTCTTACAGCGGAGGAGTGCAAGAGCAGTGAAATCACGCAGGCTCAGTGATTACATGGCCCACCTCACACTATCACCTGCAACACCTAACTCTTTACATAGTACTCCCTCCGTTCCTAAATATTACTAGATGAGTCACCGCGTGTTGCCGCGGAACAACGGTATATCTCTCTGCGCAAAATGATCGATTTCATAGAACTAAAAAAAATCTATAACCGCATGACAAATGTGGTAGCCAAACTAAATAAACTCCCATCATCATTTAGATCATCCCACGTAAGGAAAAAAGATCAGCCAACTCCTACTGCATAATGGGATTATATTTTTCTTTTTGACATGTTAATGGGACTTAAAAGCTCACTTACATGCATGCTACCGGTGCATGCTTGCATGCAGACATGTTGATGTGATTTAAAACCCACTCACATGCATGTGCCACGGTATTTCTGCATGCTTGCATGTGGCTTAGTGCGGAGCCTCTCAACGTCTAGATCAGACGGCTATTATGACCGATTTACTTCATCTAACGGCTACGTCAATTTTTATGATGTGGCTCAAGGAGATGATAGAGAATTCCTAGTAGTGGGGGCTAGCTATTACTAGTAGATAAGTCTTTGTAGAGATTCCACTAGGTGAACTACATACGGAACAAAATGAATGAATCTACACTTAAAATGCATCTATATACATCCGCATGTGGTTAATGGTGAAATCTCTACAAAGACTTATATTTAGGAATGGAGGAAGTACTAGTATAGTACTAGTACGTACTGTAATTTATCAACGAGATAAATTTGTACAATGCTATGAAGCTTCCAGCTCCTGTTACATGTATCTTGTGTCCAAGGTTGCCCGTTGCAATATTTCATCAAATACAAAGGAGACTAACATGCATGCTATTGCATCTCAATGATTTACAGATCATAGCAAATATGTACTCCCTCCATTCTAAAATAAGTGTCTCAACTTTGTGCAAACTTTAGTACAAAGTTGTACTACTACTAAAGTTGACACTTATTTTGGAACAGAGGCAGCTAAAGAAAAAAACGATGCATGCAGTCCCTAGCCCTTGAACCGTGAACCCTGACCAAGCTTCAATTTGCTGGCAACGTGCGAGCTTCCTAATAAATGAAGTTTGCAACCTTTTGACCATCAGATCATTTTGTGCAGTTTCACCAAAATTGAGATGAGCATCCATGTGGCAAAGAAATTGAAGAAGCGTGATTAGAATAAGATTACTAGGACTAGTTGATGAGACATAAACTCATCACAAATACAGTACGTAGAAGCCAGTAGAGGTATCAGGTATGTGCGGGGCAAAGAAGTAGAGAAATATCCACAGGGAGTGATGTGGGCAGCTGGAGCAGTGGTGCAAGCCAGCTGTAAAGGGAGTTCTACCTGGGGGACGTAGCTCAACCTTGAGGAGGGCGGTGGGAGGCGGCAACTGCCCACGTCGCGGCAGTGAGCAAGGGACGAAGGCAACCTCACCGGCTTTGTGAGAGAGAACGACGGGGACCCCTGATCGGGACGTGCCGATAGTGGGTTTTCGCCGTCGGCGATGGCCACCGCATCTACACTAAGCATCCACCCCTTCCCCAAGTGGACGTGGTCCGCCAGGATGTTAGAGATGTGGCCACAGTCGTTTTGTGCGAGAGAGTGTGAAGAGAGCAACCCCAGCAAGCAACCGTGTAGGCTAGCCCGTCCTGACTATGTATATAGTGGAGCGGTTTCCTTTTCTCTCCATATGAACCTATCATATTGCATACGTGCCACTGAAGAAAAAAAATATTTATAAATGACGCGGCACCTACTAATCGTTCTCCTATAACCTTGCACTTGGCATCTCCAAAATATTAACCTTGCGATTGGCTCTTCGCCTCTTCAGGAAGTCGAGCAATAATGGTAGTGCAGTACATATCGTTCTGGCTATATGAGACCGAATGAATTGCTGCACGTCCACCACGTGGGCGAGGGTCGAGGGGCGAGGGAGAGTGCTACTACATACGGAGCAAAATGAGTGAATGTATGATACGTCTCCAACGTATCTACTTTTCCAAACACTTTTGCCCTTGTTTTGGACTCTAACTTGCATGATTTGAATGAAACTAACCCGGTCTGACGCTGTTTTCAGCAGAACTGCCATGATGTTGTTTTATGTGTAGAAAATAAAAGTTCTCGGAATGTCCTAGAAATCCACGGAGGCACTTTTCAGATTTAATAAGAATTTCTGGTGAAAGAATTAAGGTCAGGGGCCCACGGGCTGTCCACAAGACAGGCCCCCCCCTTAGGGCGCGCCCTCCTATCTCGTGGGCCCCCTGGACCTCCTCCGACCTCAACTCCAACTCCATATATACCGTCTCGGGGAGAAAAAAACCAAGGAGAAAGTTTCATCGCATTTCACGACATGGAGCCGCCGCCAAGCCCTAATATCTCTTGGGAGGGCTGGTCTGGAGTCCGTTCGGGGCTCCGGAGAGGGGGATTCGTCACTGTCGTCATCATCAACCATCCTCCATCACCGATTTCATGATGCTCACCGCCGTGCGTGGGTAATTCCATCGTAGGCTTGCTGGACGGTGATGGGTTGGATGAGATTCACCATGTAATCAAGTTAGTTTTGTTAGGGTTTGATCCCTAGTATCCAGTATGTTCTGAGATTGATGTTGCTATGACTTTGCTATGCTTAATGCTTGTCACTAGGGCCCGAGTGCCATGATTTCAGATCTGAACCTATTATGTTTTCATGAATATATGTGTGTTCTTGATCCTATCTTGCAAGTCTATAGTCACCTATTATGTGTTATGATCTGACAACCCCGAAGTGACAATAATCGGGATACTTCTCGGTGATGACCATAGTTTGAGGAGTTCATGTATTCACTATGTGTTAATGCTTTGGTCCGGTTCTCTATTAAAAGGAGGCCTTAATATCCCTTAGTTTCGTAAGGACCCCACTGAACACGGGAGGGTAGGACAAAAGATGCCATGCAAGTTCTTTTCCATAAGCACGTATGACTATTTATGGAATACATGCCTACATTACATTGATGAATTGGAGCTAGTTCTGTATCACCCTATGTTATAACTATTGCATGAGGAATCGCATCCGGCATAATTATCCATCACTAATCCATTCCCAACGAGCTTTTCACATATTGTTCTTCGCTTATTTACTTTTCCGTTGCTACTGTTACAACTACTACAAAAAACCCCAAACATTTATCTTTACTATTGTTACCGTCACTATTATTATCATACCACTGCAACTACTACAACTCAACTGCTAATACTCAAGAATATTCTTTGGCTCCCCTTGTGTCGAATCAATAAATTTGGGTTGTACTTCACCCTCGAAAGCTGTTGCGATCCCCTACACTTGTGGGTTATCAAGACTAATTTCTGGCGCCGTTGTCGGGGAGCATAGCTCTATTCTCTGAGTCACTTGGGATTTATATCTGTTGATCACTATGAAGAACTTGAAAGATGATCGAACTACTATTTTGCCCTCAACTACGAGGGGAGGTAAGGAACTGCCATCTAGCCTTGCACTAGATTCTCCTTCCGTTATTAGTAAGCTTGCGACACCTAAACCTACTACTGCTATGAATTCTGATATGTTGCATGTTATTGATGATGCCACTTCTGCTATGCATGATGAAACTACTTCTGTGCGTGATACTACTTTGCCATTAGGTGAATTTCTTGATGAACATCTTGCTAGAGTTAGGGGGAATGATATTACTGAAGATCATATAACTGATGATAGTGATGATGAACGTTCCCCCAATGATTATGTATTACCTATTGTTCCTAAGGGTTATGTTATGAATGAAAAAGTGCTATGGAAATTCTTGCTTGCAATGATAGAAATGATCTTAAGAAATTATTAGCTAAATGGAAGCAGCAGTCTCTTAATGCTAGAATGAAACCCGATCCTGTTTTTGCTACTTCACCTATTTGTGTTACTGATAAGGATTATGAATTCTCTGTTGATCCTGATATTATTACTTTAGTTGAATCTGATCCTTTTTATGGCCTTGAATCTGAAACTGTTGTGGCTCATCTTACCAAGTTGAATGATATAGCCACCCTATTTACTCATGATAAGAAGTCTCGCTATTTATATATCCTTAAGATATTTCCGTTTTCATTAAAGGGTGATGCTAAGACTTGGTATAATTCTCTTGCTCCTGGTTGTGTGCGTAGTCTCTAGGATATGATTTATTACTTCTCTGCTAAATATTTCCCTGCTCATAAGAAACAAGCCGCCTTGCGGGAAATATATAATTTTGTGCAAATCAAAGAAGAGAGTCTCCCACAAGCTTGGGGGAGGCTTCTTCGGTTACTTAATGCTTTGCCTGATCATCCTCTTAAGAAAAATGAAATACTTGATATCTTTTATAATGGACTAACCGATGCTTCCAAGGACTACTTGGATAGTTGTGCTGGTTGTGTTTCCAGGGAAAGAACAGTCGACGAAGCTGAAATACTATTGAATAATATGTTGACTAATGAAAATAATTGGACTCTCCCCGAGCCAATTCCTGAGGCAATTCCTGAACCAATTGAGCCAACTCCTGAGCCTATTCCTAAACCCACTCCGAAGAAGAGAGGTGTTTTATTTCTCAGTCCTAAAGATATGCAAGAGGCAAAGAAATCAATGAAAGAAAAAGGTATTAAAGCTGAAGATGTTAAGAATTTACCTCCTATTGAAGAAATACATGGTCTTAATTTACCGCCTGAAGAACCACATTGTCTTGATAACCCGACACAGGTAGTGAAGGTAAATTCTCTCTATAGATATGATAAAGTGGAAATACCCTCAACTAAATTTCATAGCCCTTGCTTAGATGAATTTGATGACATTATGGCTAGACAAGAAAGTTTTAATGCTTATGTTGGTAGAGACTTAAAGAATAATGCTTTCGAGATAGGACGCATAGGTGATAATTGAAGGAAATATGCCCTAGAGGCAATAATAAAGTTATTATTTATTTCCTTATTTCATGATAAATGTTTATTATTCATGCTAGAATTGTATTAACCGGAAACATAATACATGTGTGAATACATAGACAAACATAGTGTCACTAGTATGCCTCTACTTGACTAGCTCGTTGAATCAAAGATGGTTAAGTTTCCTAACCATAGACACGAGTTGTCATTTGATTAACGGGATCACATCATTAGGAGAATGATGTGATTGACTTGACCCATTCCGTTAGCCTAGCACTTGATCGTTTAGTATATTGCTATTGCTTTCTTCATGACTTATACATGTTCATGTAACTATGAGATTATGCAACTCCCGTTTACCGGAGGAACACTTTGGGTGCTACCAAACGTCACAACGTAACTGGGTGATTATAAAGGAGTACTACAGGTGTCTCCGAAGGTACATGTTGGGTTGGCGTATTTCGAGATTAGGTTTTGTCACTCCGATTGTCGGAGAGGTATCTCTGGGCCCTCTTGGTAATGCACATCACTATAAGCCTTGCAAGCAATGTAGCTAATGAGTTAGTTACGGAATGATGCATTACGTAACGAGTAAAGAGACTTGCCGGTAACGAGATTGAACTAGGTATTGGATACCGACGATCGAATCTCGGGCAAGTAACATACTGATGACAAAGGGAACAACGTATGTTGTTATGCGGTTTGACCGATAAAGATCTTCGTAGAATATGTAGGATCCAATATGAGCATCCAGGTTCCGCTATTGGTTATTGACCAAGAATAGTTCTAGGTCATGTCTACATAGTTCTCGAACCCGTAGGGTCCGCACGCTTAAGGTTTCGATGACAGTTATATTATGAGTTTATGAGTTTTGATGTACCGAAGGAGTTCGGAGTCCCGAATGAGATCGGGGACATGACGAGGAGTCTCGAAATGGTCGAGTCGTAAAGATCGATATATTGGACGACTATATTCGGAGTTCGGAAAGGTTCCGAGTGATTCGGGTATTTTTCGGAGTACCGGAGAGTTACGGGAATTCGCCGGGGAGTATATGGGCCTTATTGGGCCATACGGGAATAGAGGAGAGAGGCCAAAAGGAAGGAGGCATGTGCCCCCCCTCTGGTCCTAATTGGACAAGGGGCGCAGCCCCCTTTTCCTTCTTCCTCTCCCCCTCTTTCCCCTTCTCCTACTCCAACAAGGAAGGAGGGAGTCCTACTCCCGGTGGGAGTAGGACTCCCCTTGGCGCGCCCCCTCCTAGGGCCGGCCTCCTCCCCCCTTGCTCCTTTATATACGGGGGCAGGGGGGCACCCCATGACACACAAGTTGATCTACAGATCGTTCCTTAGCCGTGTGCGGTGCCCCCCTCCACCATATTCCACCTCGGTCATATCGTCGTGGAGTTTAGGCGAAGCCCTGCGCTGGTAGAGCATCATCATCGTCACCACGCCGTCGTGCTGACGGAACTCATCCCCAACACTTTGCTGGATCGGAGTCCGGGGATCGTCATCGAGCTGAACGTGTGCTGAACTCGGAGGTGCCGTACGTTCGGTACTTGGATCGGTCGGATCGTGAAGACGTACAACTACATCAACCGTGTTGTTATAACGCTTCCGCTTACAATCTACGACGGTACGTGGACAACACTCTCCCCAATCGGTCGGAACGTGTGCGTAGGAATTTTTTTGAAATTACTACGTTCCCCAACAGTGGCATCCGAGCCAGGTTTTATGCGTAGATGTCATATGCACGAGTAGAACACAAGTGAGTTGTGGGCGATACAAGTCATACTGCTTACCAGCATGTTATACTTTGGTTCAGCGGTATTGCTGGATGAAGCGGCCCGGACCAACATTACGTGTACGCTTACGCGATACTGGTTTTACCGCCGTGCTTTGCACACAGGTGACTAGCGGATGTCTGTTTCTCCAACTTTAGTTGAACCGAGTGTGGCTACGCCCGGTCCTTGCGAAGGTTAAAACAGCACTAACTTGACGAACTATCGTTGTGGTTTTGATGCGTAGGTAAGAACGGTTCTTGCTAAGCCCGTAGCAGCCACGTAAAATTTGCAACAACAAAGTAGAGGACATCTAACTTGTTTTTGCAGGGCATGTTGTGATGTGATATGGTCAAGACGTGATGCTATATTTTATTGTATGAGATGATCATGTTTTGTAACCAAAGTTATCGGCAACTGGCAGGAGCCATATGGTTGTCGCTTTATTGTATGAAATGCAAACACCCCGTAATTGCTTTACTTTGTCACTAAGCGGTAGCGATAGTCGTAGAAGCAATAGATGGCGTAACAACAACGATTCTACGATGGAGTTCAAGGTGTCGCGCCGGTGACGATGATGATCACGATGGTGCTTCGGAGATGGAGATCACAAGCACAAGATGATGATGGCCATATCATATCACTTATATTGATTGCATGTGATGTTTATCCTTTATGCATCTTATCTTGCTTTGATTGACGGTAGCATTTTAAGATGATCTCTCACTAATTATCAAGAAGTGTTCTCCCTGAGTATGCACCGTTGCGAAAGTTCTTCGTGCTGAGACACCACGTGATGATCGGGTGTGATAGGCTCTATGTTCAAATACAACGGGTGCAAAACAGTTGCACATGCGGAATACTCAGGTTAAACTTGACGAGCCTAGCATATACAGATATGGCCTCGGAACACGGAGACTGAAAGGTCGAGCATGAATCATATAGTAGATATGATCAACATATTGATGTTCACTGTTGAAACTACTCCATCTCACGTGATGGTCGGACATGGTTTAGTTGATATGGATCACGTGATCTCTTAGAGGATTAGAGGGATGTCTATCTAAGTGGGAGTTCTTAAGTAATATGATTAATTGAACTTTAGTTTATCATGAACTTAGTCCTGGTAGTATTTTGCAAATTATGTTATAGATCAATAGCTCGCGTTATTGCTTTCATATGTTTATTTTGATATGTTCCTAGAGAAAACTATGTTGAAAGATGTTAGTAGCAATGATGCGGATTGGATCCCTGATCTGAGGTTTATCCTCATTGCTGCACAGAAGAATTATGTCCTTGATGCACCGCTAGGTGACAAACCTATTGCAGGAGCAGATGCAGACGTTATGAACGTTTGACTAGCTCAATATGATGACTACTTAATAGTTTAGTGCACCATGCTTAACAGCTTAGAATCGGGACTTCAAAAGACGTTTTGAACGTCATGGGCCATATGAGATGTTCCACGAGTTGAAGTTAATATTTCAAGCAAATACCCGAGTTGAGAGATATGAAGTCTCCAACAAGTTCTATAGCTAAAAGATGGAGGAGAATCGCTCAACTAGTGAGCATGTGCTCAGATTGTCTGGGTACTTCAATCGCTTGAATCAAGTGGGAGTTAATCTTCCAGATAAGATAGTGATTGACAGAATTCTCTAGTCACCATCACTAAGTTACTAGAACTATAGTATGCAAGGGGTGACAAAAACGATTCCCGAGCTCTTCGTGATGTTGAAATTGATGAAGGTAGAAATCAAGAGAGAGCATTGAGTGTTGATGATTGACAAGACCGCTAGTTTCAAGAGAAGGGCAAAGGGAAAGAAAGGGAACTTCAAGTGGAAAGACAAGCAAGTTGTCATTCCTGCGAAGAAGCCCAAAGCTGGACCATAGCCTGAAACTGAGTGCTTACACTGCAAAGGAAATAGTCACTGGAAGCGGAAATGCCCTAAATATTTGGTGGATAAGAAGGATGGCAAAGTGAACAAGGGTATATTTGATATACAGGTTATTGATGTGTGCCTTACTAGTGTTTATAGTAACCCCTGAGTATTTGATACTTGTTCGGTTGCTAAGATTAGTAACTCGAAACAGGAGTTACATAATAAACAGAGACTAGTTGAGGGGAAGTGACGATGAGTGTTGGAAATAGTTCCAAGATTGATATGATCATCATCACACACTCCCTATATTTTCGAGATTAGTGTTAAACCTAAATAAATGTTATTTAGCGTTTGTGTTGAGCATGAATATGATTTGATCATGTTTATTGCGATATAGTTATTCTTTTGAAGTTAAAGAATAATTGTTATTCTGTTTACATGAATAAGACCTTCGATGGTTATACACCCAATGAAAATAGTTTGTTGGATCTCGATCGTAGTGATACACATATTCATAATATTGATGCCAAAAGATGCAAAGTTAATAATGATAGTGCAACTTATTTGTGGCACTGCCGTTTGGGTCATATCAGTGTAAAGCGCATGAAGAAACTCCATAAAGATGGATTTTCGGAATCACTTGGCTATGAATCATTTGATGCTTGTGAACCATGCCTTTTGGGCAAGATGACTAAAACTCCGTTCTCCGGAACAATGGAACAAGCTACTGACTTATTGGAAATAATACATACCGATGTATGCGATCCAATGAGTGTTGATGCTCGTGGCAAGTATCGTTATTTTCTGACCTTCACAAGATGATTTGAGCAGATATGGGTATATCTACTTGATGAAACATAAGTCTGAAATAGTTGAAAGGTTCAAAGAATTTCAGAGTGAAGTGGAAAAATCATCGTAACAAGAAAATAAAGTTTCTGCGATCTGATCGCGAAGGCGAATATTTAAGTTACGAGTTTGATCTTCAATTAAAACAATGTGGAATAGTTTCACAGCTCACGCCACCTGGAACACCACAATGGAATGGTGTGTCCGAACATCGTAATTACTTTACTAGATATGGTGCGATCTATGATGTCTCTTATCGGTTTACCACTATCGTTTTGGGTTTATGCATTAGAGACAGCTACATTCACGTTTAATAGGGCACCATCTAAATCCGATGAGACGACACCGTATGAACTATGGTTTAGCAGTAAACCTAAGCTGTCGTTTCTTAAAGTTTGGGGCTGCGATGCTTATGTGAAGAAACTTAAACCTGATAAGCTCGAACCCAAATCGGAGAAATGTGTCTTCATAGGATACCCAAAAGAGACTGTTGGGTACACCTTCTATCACAGATCCGAAGGCAAGATTTTCGTTGCTAAAAATGGATCCTTTCTAGAGAAGGAGTTTCTCTCGAAAGAAGTGAGTGGGAGGAAAGTAGAACTTGATGAGGTAACTGTACCTTCTACCGAATTGGAAAATAGTTCATCACTGAAATCAGTTCCAGTGATTCCTACACCAATTAGTGAGGAAGCTAATGATGATGATCATGAAACTTCAGATCAAGTTACTACAGAACCTCGTAGGTCTTCCAGAGTATGGTCCGCACCAGAGTGGTACGGTAATCCTATTCTGAAAGTCATGTTACTAGACCATGATAAACCTACGAACTATGAGGAAGCGATGATGAGCCCAGATTCCACAAAGTGGCTGGTGAAGGAAATATGCCCTAGAGGCAATAATAAAGTTATTATTTATTTCCTTATTTCATGATAAATATTTATTATTCATGCTAGAATTGTATTAACCGGAAACATGATACATGTGTGAATACATAGACAAACATATAGTCACTAGTATGCCTCTACTTGACTAGCTCATTAATCAAAGATGGTTATGTTTCCTAACCATAGACATGTGTTGTCATTTGATTAATGGGATCACATCATTAGGAGAATGATGTGATTGACATGACCCATTCCATTAGCCTAGCACTTGATCGTTTAGTATGTTGCTATTGCTTTCTTCATGACTTATACATGTTCCTGTAACTATGAGATTATGCAACTCCCGTTTGCCGGAGGAACACTTTGGGTGCTACCAAATGTCACAACGTAACTGGGTGATTATAAAGGAGTACTACAGGTGTCTCCAAAGGTACATGTTGGGTTGGCGTATTTCGAGATTAGGTTTTGTCACTCCGATTATCGGAGAGATATCTCTGGGCCCTCTCGGTAATGCACATCACTATAAGCCTTGCAAGCAATGTAACTAATGAGTTAGTTACGAAATGATGCATTACGTAACGAGTAAAGAGACTTGCCAGTAACGAGATTGAACTAGGTATTGGATACCGACGATCGAATCTCGGGCAAGTAACATACCGATGACAAAGGGAACAACGTATGTTGTTATGCGGTCTGACCGATAAAGATCTTCGTAGAATATGTGGGAGCCAATATGAGCATCCAGGTTTCTCTATTGGTTATTGACCGAGAATAGTTCTAGGTCATGTCTACATTGTTCCCGAACCTGTAGGGTCCGCACGCTTAAGGTTTCGATGACAGTTATATTATGAGTTTATGAGTTTTGATGTACCTAACGAGTTCGGAGTCCCGGATGAGATCGAGGACATGACGAGGAGTCTCGAAATGGCTGAGACGTAAAGATCGATATATTGGACGACTATATTCGGAGTTCGAAAAGGTTCCGAGTGATTCGGGTATTTTTCGGAGTACCGGAGAGTTAAGGGAATTCGCCGGGGAGTATATGGGCCTTATTGGGCCATACGGGAATAGAGGAGAGAGGCCAAAAGGAAGGAGGCCTGCGCCCCCCCTCTGGTCCGAATTGGACAAGGGGGCCGGCCCCCTTTTCCTTCTCCCTCTCCTCCTCTTTTCTTCTCCAACAAGGAAAGGAGGAGTCCTACTCCCGGTGGGAGTAGGACTCCCCCCTTGGTGTGCCTCCTCCATAGGCCGGCCGCCTCCCCCCTTGCTCCTATATATATGGGGGCAGGGGGGCACCCCAAAGACACAACAACGATTGATCCTTGATATCTATTAGCCGTGTGCGGTGCCCCCCTCCACCATAGTCCTCCTCGATAATATTGTAGCGGTGCTTAGGCGAAGCCCTGCGACGGTAGAACATCAAGATCGTCACCACGCCGTCGTGCTGACGGAACTCTCCATCGACACTCGGCTGGATCGGAGTTCGAGGGACGTCATCGAGCTGAACGTGTGCTAGAACTCGGAGGTGCCGTAGTTTCGGTGCTTGATCGGTTGGGCTGTGAAGACGTACGACTACATCAACCGCGTTGTTCTAACGCTTCCGCTTTTGGTCTACAAGGGTATGTAGATTACACTCTCCCCTCTCGTTGCTATGCATCACCATGATCTTGCGTGTGCATAGGAAAATTTTGAATTTACTACGTTCCCCAATAGTGGCATCCGAGCCTAGGTTTTATGCGTAGATGTCACATGCACGAGTAGAACACAAGTGAGTTGTGGGCGATACAAGTCATACTGCTTACCAGCATGTCATACTTTGGTTCGGCGGTATTGTTGGATGAAGTGGCCCGGACCGACATTACGCGTATGCTTACGCGAGACTGGTTTTACCGTCGTGCTTTGCACGTAGGTGACTAGCGGGTGTCAGTTTCTCCTACTTTAGTTGAACCGAGTGTGGCTACGCCCGGTCCTTGAGAAGGTTAAAACAGCACTAACTTGACGAACTATCGTTATGGTTTTGATGCGTAGGTAAGAACGGTTCTTGCTCAGCCCGTAGCAGCCATGTAAAATTTGCAACAACAAAGTAGAGGACGTCTAACTTGTTTTTGCAGGGCATGTTGTGATGTGATATGATCAAGACGTGATGAGATATAAGTTGTTGTATGAGATGATCATGTTTTGTTGAAGTTATCGGCAACTGGCAGAAGCCCTATGGTTGTCTCTTTGTTGCATAAGATGCAAGTGCCAAATAATTGCTTTACTTTATCGCTATACGATAGCAATAGTTGCAAGAGCAATAGTTGACGAGACAACCATGTGACGACACATTGATATAGATCAAGATGATGAAGATCATGGTGTAGTGCCGGTAACGATAGAGATCATGACAGTACTTTGGAGATGGAGATCACAAGCACAAGATGATGATGGCCATATCATATGACTTATATTGATTGCATGTGATGTTTATCTTTTATACATCTTATTTTGCTTAGTTTGATGGTAGCATTTTAAGATGATCTCTCACTAAATTATCAAGAAGTGTTCTCCCTGAGTATGCACCATTGCGAAAGTTCTTCATGCTGAGACAC
Organism: Triticum timopheevii; assembly: GCA_963921465.1. Classification (NCBI taxonomy): domain Eukaryota; kingdom Viridiplantae; phylum Streptophyta; class Magnoliopsida; order Poales; family Poaceae; genus Triticum; species Triticum timopheevii. The sequence continues at coordinate 53,306,512 of OY997266.1, forward strand.
CACGTGATGATCGGGTGTGATAGGCTCTACGTTCAAATACAACGGGTGCAAAACAGTTGCACACGTGAAATACTCAGGTTAAACTTGACGAGCCTAGCATATAACAGATATGGCCTCGGAACACGGAGACCGAAAGGTCGAGCGTGAATCATATAGTAGATATGATCAACATATTGATGTTCACTGTTGAAACTACTCCATCTCACGTGACGATCGGACATGGTGTAGTTGATATGGATCACATAATCACTTAGAGGATTAGAGGGATGTCTATCTAAGTGGGAGTTCCTAAGTAATATGATTAATTGAACTTAAATTTATCATGAACTTAGTCCTGGTAGTATTTTGCAAATTATGTTGTAGATCAATAGCTTGCATTGTTGCTTTCATATGTTTATTTTGATATGTTCCTAGAGAAAATTGTGTTGAAAGATGTTGGTAGCAATGATGCGGATTGGATCCGTGATCTGAGGTTTATCCTCATTGCTGCACAGAAGAATTATGTCCTTAATGCACCACTAGGTGACAGACCTATTGCAGGAGCATATGCAAATGTTATGAACGTTTGGCTAGCTCAATATGATGACTACTTGATAGTTTAAGTGCACCATGCTTAACGGCTTAGAATCGGGACTTCAAAGACATTTTGAATGTCATGGACCATATGAGATGTTTCAGGAATTGAAGTTAATATTTCAAGCAAATACCCGAGTTGAGAGACATGAAGTCTCCAACAAATTCTATAGCTAAAGGATGGAGGAGAATCGCTCAACTAGTGAGCAAGTGCTCAGATTGTCTGGGTACTACAATCGCTTGAATCAAGTGGGAGTTAATCTTCCAGATAAGATAGTGATTGACAGAGTTCTCTAGTCACCATCACCAAGTTAGTAGAACTTCGTGATGAACTATAGTATGCAAAGGATGACGAAAATGATTACCGAGCTCTTCGTGATGTTGAAATCAACGAAGGTAGAAATCAAGAAAGAGCATCAAGTGTTGATGATTGACAAGACCACTAGTTTCAAGAAAAGGTCAAAGGGAAAGAAAGGGAAACTTCAAGTAGAATGGCAAACAAGTTGTCACTCCCGTGAAGAAGACCAAAGCTGGACCAAAGCCTGAAACTGAGTGCTTACACTACAAAGGAAATGGTCACTGGAAGCGGAAATGCCCTGAATATTTGGTGGATAAGAAGGATGGCAAAGTGAACAAGGGTATATTTGATATACAGGTTATTGATATGTGCCTTACTAGTGTTTATAGTAACCCCTAAGTATTTGATACTTGTTCGGTTGCTAAGATTAGTAACTCGAAACAGGAGTTACAGAATAAACAAAGATTAGTTGAAGGGGAAGTGACGATGAGTGTTGGAAGTCGTCCCAAGATTGATATGATCATCATCGCACACTCCCTATACTTTCGGGATTAGTGTTAAACCTAAATAAATGTTATTTGGCGTTTGCATTGAGCATGAATATGATTTGATCATGTTTATTGCAATACGGTTATTCATTTAAAGTCAAAGAATAATTGTTGTTCTATTTACATGAATAAAACCTTCAATGGTCATACACCCAATGAAAATAGTTTGTTGGATCTCGATCATAGTGATACACATATTCATAATATTGATGTCAAAAGATGCTAAGTTAATAATGATAGTGCAACCTATTAGTGGCACTGCCGTTTAGGTCATATCGGTGTAAAGCGCATGAAGAAACTCCATAAAGATGGATTTTCGGAATCACTTGGTTATGAATCATTTGATGCTTGCGAACTGTGCCTATTGGGCAAGATGACTAAAACTCCATTCTCTGGAACAATGGAACAAGGTACTGACTTATTGGAAATAATACATACCGATGTATGCGATCCAATGAGTGTTGATGCTTGTGGCAAGTATCGTTATTTTCTGACCTTCACAGATGATTTGAGCAGATATGGGTATATCTACTTGATGAAACATAAGTCTGAAATAGTTGAAAGGTTCAAAGAATTTCAGAGTGAAGTGGAAAAATCATCGTAACAAGAAAATAAAGTTTCTGTGATCTGATCGCAGAGACGAATATTTGAGTTACGAGTTTGGTCTTCAATTAAAACAATGTGGAATAGTTTCACAAACTCATGCCACCTGGAACACCACAATGTAATGGTTTGTCCGAATGTCGTAATTGTACTTTACTTGATATGGTGTGATCTATGATGTCTCTTACTGATTTACCACTATTGTTTTGGGGTTATACATTAGAGACAGCTGCATTCACGTTAAAAGGGCATCATCTAAATCCATTGAGACGACACCATATGAACTATGGTTTAGCAGTAAACCTAAGCTGTCGTTTCTTAAAGTTTGGAGTTGCGATGCTTATATGAAAAAGGTTTTCAACCTGATAAGCTCGAACCCAAATCGGAGAAGTGCGTCTTCATAGAATACCCAAAGGTAACTATTGGGCACACCTTCTATCACAGATCCGAAGGCAAGTTATTCGTTGCTAAGATGGATCCTTGTTTCTCTCGAAAGAAGTGAGTGGGAGGAAAGTAGAGCTTGATAAGGTAATTTGTACCTTCTCCCGAATTGGAAAGTAGTTCATCACAGAAATCAGTTCCAGTGATTCCTACACCAATTAGTGAGGAAGCTAATGATGATGATCATGTAACTTCAGATCAAGTTACTACAAAACCTCGTAGGTCTTCCAGAATACGGTCTGCACCAGAGTGGTACGGTAATCCTATTCTGAAAGTCAAGTTACTAGACCATGATAAACCTACGAACTATGAGGAAGCGATGATGAGCCCAGATTCCGCAAAATGGCTGGAGGCCATGAAATCTGAGATAGGATCCATGTATGAGAACAAAGTGTGGACTTTGGTGGACTTGCCCGATGATCGGCAAACCATAGAAAATAAATGGATCTTCAAGAGGAAGACAGACGTTGATAGTAGTGTTACTATCTACAAAGCTTGACTTGTCGTAAGAAGGTTTTTGACAAGTTCAAGGTGTTGACTACAATGAGATTTTCTCAATTGTAGCGATGCTTAAGTTTGTCCGAATCATGTTAGCAATTGCCACAATTTATGAAATCTGGCAAATGGATGTCAAATTGCATTCCTTAATGGTTTTCTTAAAGAAGAGTTGTATATGATGCAACCAGAAGGTTTTGTCAATCCTAAAGGTGCTAACAAAATATGCAAGCTCTAGCAATCCATCTATGGACTGGTGCAAGCATCTCGGAGTTGGAATATATGCTTTGATAAGTTGATCAAAGCATATAGTTTTATACAGAGTTCCGGTGAAGCCTGTATTTACAAGAAAGTGAGTGGGAGCACTACAACATTTCTGATAAGTATATGTGAATGACATATTGTTGATCGGAAATAATGTAGAATTATTCTGCAAAGCATAAAGGAGTACTTGAAAGGTGTTCTTTAAAAGAAAGACCTCAGTAAAGCTACTTACATATTGAGCATCAAGATCTATTGAGATAGATCAAGACGCTTGATAAGTTTTTCAATAAGTACATACCTTGTCAAGATTTTGAAGTAGTTCAAAATGGAACAGTCAAGAAAAGTTCTTGCCTGTGTTGCAAAGGTATGAAATTGAGTAAGACTCAAATCTCGACCACGGCAGAAAATAGAAAAGAGAATGAAAGTCATTCCCTATGCCTCAGTCATAGGTTCTATAAAGTATGCTATGCTATGCACCAGACCTATTGTATACCTTGCTCTGGATTTGGCAAGGGAGTACAATAGTGATCTAGGAGTAGATCACTGGACATTGGTCAGGAACATCCTTAGTGAGGACTAAGGAAATATTTCTCGATTATGGAGGTGATAAAAGAGCCCGTTATAAAGAGTTACATCGATGCAAGCCTTTTACACCGATCCAGATGACTCTAAGTCTCAATCTGGATACATATTGAAAGTGGGAGCAATTAGCTAGATTAGCTCCATGCAGAGCATTGTGGACATAGAATATTTTGCAAAATACATACGGCTCCGAATATGAAAGATCCGTTGACTAAACTTCTCTCACAAGCAAAAGATGATCATACCTTAGTACTCTTTGGATGTTAATCAGATAGCGATGTGAACTAGATTATTGACTCTAGTAAACCCTTTGGGTGTTGATCACATGATGATGTGAACTATGGGTATTAATCACATGCAGATGTGAATATTGGTGTTAAATCACATGGCGATGTGAACTAGATTATTGACTCTAGTGCAAGTGGGAGACTGAAGGAAATATGCCCTAGAGGCAATAATAAAGTTATTATTTATTTCCTTATTTCATGATAAATGTTTATTATTCATGCTAGAATTATATTAACCGGAAACATGATACATGTGTGAATACATAGACAAACATATAGTCACTAGTATGCCTCTACTTGACTAGCTCATTAATCAAAGATGGTTATGTTTCCTAACCATAGACATGTGTTGCCATTTGATTAATGGGATCACATCATTAGGAGAATGATGTGATTGACATGACCCATTCCATTAGCCTAGCACTTGATCGTTTAGTATGTTGCTATTGCTTTCTTCATGACTTATACATGTTCCTGTAACTATGAGATTATGCAACTCCCGTTTGCCGGAGGAACACTTTGGTGCTACCAAACTTCACAACGTAACTGGGTGATTATAAAGGAGTACTACAGGTGTCTCCAAAGGTATATGTTGGGTTGGCGTATTTCGAGATTAGGTTTTGTCAGTCCGATTGTCGGAGAGGTATCTCTGGGCCCTCTCGGTAATGCACATCACTATAAGCATTGCAAGCAATGTAACTAATGAGTTAGTTACAAAATGATGCATTACGTAACGAGTAAAGAGACTTGCCAGTAACGAGATTGAACTAGGTACTGGATACCGACGATCGAATCTCGGGCAAGTAACATACCGATGACAAAGGGAACAATGTATGCTGTTATGCGGTCTGAACAATAAAGATCTTCGTAGAATATGTGGGAGCCAATATGAGCATCCAGGTTCCGCTATTGGTTATTGACCGAGAATAGTTCTAGGTCATGTCTACATTGTTCTCGAACCCGTAGGGTCCGCACGCTTAAGGTTTCGATGACAGTTATATTATGAGTTTATGAGTTTTGATGTACCGAAGGAGTTCGGAGTCCCGGATGAGATCGGGGACATGACGAGGAGTCACGAAATGGTCGAGACGTAAAGATCGATATATTGGACGACTATATTCGGAGTTCGGAAAGGTTCCGAGTGATTCGGGTATTTTTCGGAGTACCAGAGAGTTACGGGAATTCGCCGGGGAGTATATGGGCCTTATTGGGCCATACGGGAATAGAGGAATAAGGCCAAAAGGAAGGAGGCCTGCCCCCTCCCTCTGGTCTGAATTGCACAAGGGGGCCGGCCCCCTTTTCCTTCTCCCTCTCCTCCTCTTTTCTTCTCCAACAAGGAAAGGAGGAGTCCTACTCCCGGTGGGAGTAGGACTCCCCCCTTGGTGCGCCTCCTCCATAGGCCGGCCGCCTCCCCCCTTGCTCCTATATATATGGGGGCAGGGGGGCACCCCAAAGACACAACAACGATTGATCCTTGAGATCTATTAGCCGTGTGCGGTGCCCCCCTCCACCATAGTCCTCCTCGATAATATTGTAGTGGTGCTTAGGCGAAGCCCTGCGACGGTAGAACTTCAAGATCGTCACCACGCCGTCGTGCTGACAGAACTCTCCCTCGACACTCGGCTAGATCGGAGTTCGAGGGACGTCATCGAGCTGAACGTGTGCTATAACTCGGAGGTGTCGTAGTTTCGGTTCTTGATCGGTTGGGCTGTGAAGACGTACGACTACATCAACCGTGTTGTTCTAACGCTTCCGCTTTCGGTATACAAGGGTATGTAGATTACACTCTCCCCTCTCGTTGCTATGCATCACCATGATCTTGCGTGTGCGTAGGAAAATTTTGAAATTAGTACGTTCCCCAACAGCTGGAGGCCATGAAATCTGAGATAGGATCCATGTATGAGAACAAAGTATGGACTTTGGTGGACTTGCCCGATGATCGGCAAACCATAAGAAATAAATGGATCTTCAAGAGGAAGATGGATGTTGATAGTAGTGTTACTATCTACAAAGCTCGACTTGTCGCAAAAAGGTTTTTCGACAAGTTCAAGATGTTGAATACAATGAGATTTTCTCACTCGTATCGATGCTTAAGTCTGTCCGAATCATGTTAGCAATTGCCACATTTTATGAAATCTGGCAAATGGATATCAAAACTGCATTCTTTAATGGATTTATTAAAGAAGAGTTGTATATGATGCAACCAGAAGGTTTTGTCAATCCTAAAGATGCTAACAAAATGTGCAAGCTCCAACAATCCATCAATGGACTGGTGCAAGCATCTCGGAGTTGGAATATACGCTTTGATGAGTTAATCAAAGCATATGGTTTTATACAGACTTTTGGAAAGGCCTATATTTACAAGAAAGCGAGTGGGAGCACTACAGCATATCTGATAAGTATATGTGAATGACATATTGTTGATCACAAATAATGTAGAATTATTCTGCAAAGCATAAAGGAGTGTTTGACAGAAATTTTTCAAAGAAAGACCTTGGTGAAGCTGCTTACATATTGAGCATCAAGATATATAGAGATAGATCGAGATGCTTGATAAGTTTTTTCAATAAGTACATACCTTGACAAAGATTTTGAAGTAGTTAAATATAGAACAATCAAAGAAAGAGTTCTTGCCTGTGTTACAAAGTGTGAAATTGAGTAAGACTCAAAGCCCGACCACGGCAGAAAATAGAAAAAAGAATGAAAGTCATTCCCTATGCCTCAGTCATAGGTTCTGTAAAGTATGCTATGATATGTACCGGACCTATTGTATACCTTGCTCTGAATTTGGCAAGGGAGTACAATAGTGATCTAGGAGTAGATCACTGGACATTGGTCAAGAATATCCTTAGTGAGGACTAAGGAAATATTTCTCAATTATGGAAGTGACAAAAGGTTCGTCGTAAAAGGTTACGTCGATACAAGTTTCGGCACTGATCCAAATGACTCTAAGTCTTAATCTGGATACATATTGAAAGTGGGAGCAATTAGCTAGAGTAGCTCCGTGCAGAGCATTGTAGACATAGAATATTTGCAAAATACATACGGCTCTGAATGTGACAGACCCGTTGACTAAGCTTCTCTCACGAGCAAAACATGATCACACCTTAGTATTCTTTGGGTGTTAATCACATAATCGATGTGACTAGATTATTAACTCTAGTAAACCCTTTGGGTGTTGGTCACATGACGATGTGAACTATGGGTGTTAATCATATACAGATATGAATATTGGTGTTAAATCACATGGTGATGTGAACTAGATTATTGACTCTAGTGCAAGTGGGAGACTGAAGGAAATATGCCCTAGAGGCAATAATAAAGTTATTATTTATTTCCTTATTTCATGATAAATGTTTATTGTTCATGCTAGAATTGTATTAACCAGAAACATAATACATGTGTCAATACATAGACAAACATAGTGTCACTAATATGCCTCTACTTGACTAGCTCATTGAATCAGAGATGGTTAAGTTCCCTAACCATAGACATGAGTTGTCATTTGATTAACGGGATCACATCATTAGGAGAATGATGTGATTGACTTGACCCATTCCGTTAGCCTAGCACTTGATCATTTAGTATATTGCTATTGCTTTCTTCATGACTTATACATGTTCCTGTAACTATGAGATTATGCAACTCCCGTTTACCGGAGGAACACTTTGGGTGCTACCAAACGTCACAACGTAACTGGGTGATTATAAAGGAGTACTACAGGTGTCTCCAAAGGTACATGTTGGGTTGGCGTATTTCGAGATTAGGTTTTGTCACTCTGATTGTCGGAGAGGTATCTCTGGGCCCTCTCGGTAATGCACATCACTATAAGCCTTGCAAGCAATGTAGCTAATGAGTTAGTTACGGAATGATGCATTACGTAACGAGTAAAGAGACTTGCCGGTAACGAGATTGAACTAGGTATTGGACACCGACGATCGAATCTCGGGCAAGTAACATACCGATGACAAAGGGAACAACGTATGTTGTTATGCGGTTTGACCGATAAAGATCTTCGTAGAATATGTAGGAGCCAATATGAGCATCCAGGTTCCGCTATTGGTTATTGACCAAGAATAGTTCTAGGTCATGTCTACATAGTTCTCGAACCCGTAGGGTCCGCACGCTTAAGGTTTCGATGACAGTTTTATTATGAGTTTATGAGTTTTGATGTACCGAAGGAGTTCAGAGTCCTGGATGAGATCGGGGACATGACGAGGAGTCTCGAAATGGTCGAGACATAAAGATCGATATATTGGACGACTATATTCGGAGTTCGGAAAGGTTCCGAGTGATTCGGGTATTTTTCGGAGTACCGGAGAGTTACGGGAATTCGCCGGGGAGTATATGGGCCTTATTGGGCCATACGGAATAGAGGAGAGAGGCCAAAAGGAAGGAGGCCTGCGCCCCTCCTCTGGTCCGAATTGGGCAAGGGGCGCAGCCCCCTTTTCCTTCTTCCTCTCCCCCTCTTTCCCCTTCTCCTACTCCAACAAGGAAGGAGGGAGTCCTACTCCTGGTGGGAGTAGGACTCCCCTTGGCGCGCCCCCTCCTAGGGCCGGCCTCCTCCCCCTTGATCCTTTATATACGGGGGCAGGGGGGCACCCCATGACACACAGGTTGATCTACGGATCGTTCCTTAGCCGTGCGCGGTGCCCCCCTCCACCATATTCCACCTCGGTCATATCATCGCGGAGTTTAGGCGAAGCCCTGCGCCGGTAGAGCAGCATCAACGTCACCACGCCGTCGTGTTGACGGAACTCATCCCCGACACTTTGCTGGATCGGAGTCCGGGGATCGTCATCGAGCTGAACGTGTGCTGAACTCGGAGGTGCCATACGATCGGTACTTGGATCGGTCGGATCGTGAAGACGTACGACTACATCAACCGTGTTGTTATAACGCTTCCGCTTACGGTGTACGAGGGTACGTGGACAACACTCTCCCCTCTCATTGCTATGCAATCACCATGATCTTGCGTGTGCGTAGGAATTTTTTTTGAAATTACTACGTTCCCCAACAATAATCTGGCTAGAGTTAAAGATGAACTTCACCACGTTAGCAAATATGCTTCTATGGTTGCTACTCAAGCTGAGTAAGTACTTAAAGCTCAAAATGATTTGCTTGAGGAATTGAATAATAAAAATGACTTTGCTGTTAGAGTGCCTACTAGAACTGGTAGAATGACTCAGGAACCTTTGTATCCTGAAGGCCACCCTAAGAGAATCGAGCAAGATTCTCAGAGAAATAATTTAGCGGCACCTAGTTCTTCTAAGAAGAAGAAAAAGAAAGACGATAGCACTTTGTATGCTTGTAATGAACCTACTGTAGACACACCTGAGAATCCCAATGATATTTCTATCTCTGATGCTGAAACACAATCAGGTGATGAACATGAACCTAGTGATAATGTTAATGATAATGTTCATGTTGATGCTCAACCTAGCAAAAACAATGATGTAGAGATTGAACCTCCTGTTGATCTTGATAACCCACCATCAAAGAATCAAGGTTATGACAAGAGAGATTTTGTTGCTAGGAAGCACGGTAAAGAAAGAGAACCATGGGTTCAGAAACCCATGGCCTTTCCTCCTAAACCATCCAAGTCAAAGGATGATGAGGATTTTGAACGCTTTGCTGAAATGATTAGACCTATTTTATTACGCATGCGCTTAACTGATATGCTTAAAGTAAATCCTTATGCTAAATATATGAAGGATATCATCAGAAATAAAAGAAAGATACCGGAAGCTGAAATTTCCACCATGCTTGCTAATTACACTTTTAAGGGTGGAATACCAAAGAAACTTGGAGATCCGGGTGTACCAACTATACCATGCTCTATTAAAAGAAATTATGTTAGAACTGCTTTATGTGATCTTGGAGCCGGTGTTAGTGTTATGCCTCTCTCTTTATATCATAGACTTGAATTGATTAAGTTGACACCTACTGAAATATCTTTGCAAATGGCTGATAAATCAACTGTTATACCTGTCAGTATTTGTGAGGATGTGCCTGTTGTGGTTGCAAATGTCACTATCTTGACGGACTTTGTTATTCTTGATATTCCCGAGGACGATCGTATGTCTATTATCCTTGGTAGACCTTTTCTTAATACTGCAGGAGCTGTTATTGATTGCAACAAAGGCAATGTCACTTTTCATGTTAATGGTAATGAGCATACGGTACACTTTCTGAGGAAACAATCTCAAGTTCATAGCGTCAACTCTATTGAAAAAGTTCCAACTATCATTTTTGGAGGTTTTGAATTTCCTCTCCCTACTGTCAAGAAAAGGTATGATATTCTTATTGTTGGGGATTTTCATATCCCCGTCGAGGTAACTTAGTGTTATTCGAAATTTCTCCGGTTCCGTGTTATTCGGAATGAGTTTGTTAACAAGACTTGCTCAACTTTGTTAGCGGGTTCATTTTGATGATCACAAGATGGATGAAACTAGAAGGCACAACCTTCTGTACCCCCTCTTTTTACTTTCTGTTATTTAGAATAAATAAAGCAAAAATAGTATTATCTGTCTGTTTTCTGAATTATCTGTGCATTAAAAAATAGTCCGAAAATAAAAGTGCTCCAAATGCCCTGCAAATTTAGTATGATTTTTTCTGGAATATTTGAGGATTTTAGGCACTGAAAACACTGCAGGAGGGCCAAGCACCAGGCCACGAGAGAGGAAGGCGCCCCCCTGTAGGGTGCGCCCCCTATCTCGTGGGCCCCTGGTGGCTCCCCTCCACTTATGCCAGCACCCACACACTTCATCTTCTACCCAAAAAAATCCCCATCCAGCTCAAGCCCGAGTTCTAGCTTGTTTTGCTGCGATTTTCGATCTCTTAGCTCAAAGCTCTATTCGCAAAACTGCTTTGGGAGATTGTTGCTTGGTATGTGACTCCTCCATTGGTCCAATTAGTTTTTGTTCTAGTGCTTTATTCATTGCAAATTTTTGCTGCATAGGTGACCATGTTCTTGAGCTTGCATGTTAAATCCTTGAGGTCCCAAGCAATTCCAGTGCATGATATAGGCTCTAAGCACTTGTAGGAGTAGTTGCTATCAATCTTGTTTAGTTTTATCCACTTTTATTCTGAAGTTACTTAAATTTCAGAAATTTTCAAAAAAAGAAATATGCTTAGAAGAATGTATCAAGGTGGTTCCTCGACAAAGAAAGGTCCAAGAATTGCTATACGTGAATAAGATGTTAATTTGCCAAGGGACGCAAATGTACGGGCTTGCGAGTGGCCATCCGATGATTTTATGGTCGAAGCAGGCTTCAAGGAGGAATTTGACGCGTATGTGCGTAATGCCGAGCTGGAGGACTTCTTAGAAGATAAGTGTCCTCAATATTATCAGTTGAATGATTCCTTTGTGCGGAGGTTCGAATATATTTCTTCGCGTAATTCTCCTAGTGTTATGTTTGATATTTATGATACATCTTATACCATGGATTTAGAGGATTTTACAACTGCTTGCAAACTCCCGCAGTGGGGTAATATTAATGATCCTCCCAAATCTGAAGTTAGAAATTTTCTTGCTAGTATTACTGTGGGAGAATCTAGGGACGTAACACAAGCTACCATAGGGAGCATTCATTTTCCTGCTATACAATACTTTGCTCTATTTATTGGTAGACGCATTAACGGTAAGGACGAAGTATGTCACATGTGTGCCCCTGATCTTTGTGTCCTCAAGAGTGCTGTGTCAGGTTATAGAGGTTATAACTTGGGGGCAATAGTTGCACGTAGGTTGCAGAATAATAGTAGAAGGGGTAATTTCTTTGGAGGAATTTATGCAACCCGTGTGGCTAATTTTATTAATATAGCGCCACGAGAGGGGGATATGATTGTACCTCCTGTTTATTTGGATAAAGAAGCCATGTTTGATCATAATTTTCTTGAGAGGAATGAACAATTCCTCCATTATCGACTAATCTATGATAGACGCAACGTCGTCCCTGTTACTCTTCCTTCTCCCTACCTTTTTGATTATCAGGAAAAAGGAAGATATGTTGTCACAAGGGAAGAAGCCACTGAATATGAGAGGGGAATGGAGGCAGCTCGCCAACACGCTGCTGCTCAGGAGGCAGTTGCCTCGTCATCTCAGTACTACCCCAGTTTCACTTATGGATATCAGTCAGACGGTCATTGTTATTAGACCAACTTAGGCCAAAAGCCTAAGCTTGGGGGAGTACGTATTTCTCACCGACTTTACGTTCATGTTCACACACTAGTCGTCGGTGCTCATACTCTTTCATTGTATTATCCATGTTAGTTTAAAATTCTTCTTCTAGCTTTCTTCTTGTGTGTTTGTTAAACCTTAAGAAAAACCAAAAAAAATAGTTAGTTTAATTTCCCTGCTTGTAGTAGAAATTAAAATGAAAATCCAAAAAGATTTCTTGTTCTTCTTTTACTTGTTGGGAGATTTCCCGTGTAAATAGTTTTATTTTCTTTTCTTTCTTTTGGGGGTCGAGAAGACCATACTGAAAATGCTTAGTGGCTCTTATATGCATGATTGTTTATTTAATTTAGAGCCCATATTACTTGTCTTCTCTCTTGAGTTGAATGCTTACAGATTCCAGCTTAGTCCAATGCACATGCACTCTTATTATTATACACATCGTTCAGTCGTGCAAGTGAAAGGCAATAATGACGATATATGATGGACTTATTCGGATGAGAAAAGCTGGTATGAACTCGACCTCTCTTGTTTTTGTAAATATGATGATTCATCGTTCCAGAGTCAGCTATTATGAAGTAAACATATTTGGAATGAAATTTAGATATTATAGTTGCTTGTGCCATGCTTGATTAGCTATGAGTTATAATGGTTTACCTTGCGTGCCAACATGCTATTAGAATGATTATGATGAGGTATGATGGGATGGTATCCTCCTTTGAATGAATTGAGTGACTCGACTTGGCACATGTCCACGCATGTAGTTGAATCAAATGAACATAGCCTTCATGATATTTATGTTCATGGTGGATTATATCCTACTCATGCTTGTATCCGGTGTGAATTAATTTCAATGCATGCTTACGACTATTGTCGCTCTCTCAGTTGGTCGCTTCCCAGTCTTTTGCTAGCCTTCACCTGTACTAAGCGGGAATACTGCTTGTGCATCCAAACTCCTTAAACCCCAAAGTTGTTCCATATGAGTCCACCATACCTTCCTATATGCGGTATTTACCTGCCTCCAAGTAAATTTGTATGTGCCAAACTCCAAACCTTCAAATGAAATTCTGTTTTGTATGCTCGAGTAGCTCATGTTTCAACTAGGGCTGCCTATATCTTCCATGCTAGGTGGGTTATTCTCAAGAGGAGTGGACTCCGCTCGTCATTCACGAGAAAGGGCCGGTAACCGGGATGCCCAGTCCCATGATCCAAAAAGATCAAAGCAAATCAAATTAATTAAACAAAACTCCCCCAGGGCTGTTGTATGTTGGAGGCACTCGTTGTTTCGAGCAAGCCATGGATTGATGACTGTTGGTGGTTGGGGGAGTATAAACCTTTATCATTCTGTTTGGGAACTGCCTATAATGCATGTAGTATGGAAGATAAAGCCATCTCATAGTTGTTGCATTGACAGCGAAAGTATGCCGCTCAAAATGTTATTCAATCTCTATTTTAAAATCGAGCTCTGGCACCTCTACAAACCCCTGCTTCCCTCTGCGAAGGGCCTATCTATTTACTTTTTATGTTAAGTCATCACCCTTCTTATTAAAAAGCACCCGCTGGAGAGCACACTGTCATTTGCATTCATTATTATTGGTTTATATTGGGTATGACTTGACTGGATCTCTTTTACCATGAATTACAATGTTTAGTCAATCCTTGATCTTTAAAGGTGCTCTGCATTTATGTTTTGCGGTCTCAGAAAGGGCTAGCGAGATACCATTTTGTTATATCATCTTATGATTATTTTGAGAAAGTGTTGTCATCCGAGTTTTATCATTATGACTCGCTAGCTGATTATGCTATTGATATGAGTAATTGTGAGACCTATGTGTTATTGTGAGTATGGTTAGTTCATAATATTCGCTGAAACTTGAATGCTGGCTTTTCATGTTTACAACAACAAGAGCAAACAGAGTTTGTAAAAGTTTTTCCTTTATCAATTTCAGTTTATCAACTAAATTGCTTGAGGACAAGCAAAGTTTTAAGCTTGGGGGAGTTGATACGTCTCCAAGTTATCTACTTTTCCAAACACTTTTGCCCTTGTTTTGGACTCTAACTTGCATGATTTGAATGAAACTAACCCGGACTGACAATGTTTTCAGCAGAACTGCCATGATGTTGTTTTATGTGTAGAAAAGAAAAGTTCTCGGAATGTCCTGGAAATCCATGGAGGCACTTTTCAGATTTAGTAAGAATTTTTGGCGAAAGAATCAAGGTCAGGGGGCCCATGGGCTGTCCACAAGACAGCCCCCCCTAGGGCGCGCCCTCCTATCTCGTGGGCCCCTGGACCTCCTCCGACCTCAACTCCAACTCCATATATACCGTCTCGGGGAGTAAAAAATTAAGGAGAAAGTTTCATCGCGTTTCACGACACGAAGCCGCCTCCAAGCCCTAATCTCTCCCGGGAGGGCTGATCTGGAGTCCGTTCGGGGCTCCGGAGAGGGGGATTCATCGCCGTCATCATCATCAACCATCCTCCATCACCAATTTCATGATGCTCATCGCCGTGCGTGAGTAATTCCATCGTAGGCTTGCTAGACGGTGATGGGTTGGATGAGATTCACCATGTAATCAAGTTAGTTTTGTTAGGGTTTGATCCCTAGTATCCACTATGTTCTGAGATTGATGTTGCTATGACTTTGCTATGCTTAATGCTTGTCACTAGGGCCCGAGTGCCATGATTTCAGATCTGAAGCTATTATGTTTTCATGAATATATGTGTGTTCTTGATCCTATCTTGCAAGTCTATAGTCACCTATTATGTGTTATGATCCGACAACCCCGAAGTGACAATAATCGGGATACTTCTCGGTGATGACCGTAGTTTGAGGAGTTCAAGTATTCACTATGTGTTAATGCTTTGGTCCGGTTCTCTATTAAAAGGAGGCCTTAATATCCCTTAGTTTCCGTAAGGACCCCGCTGAAATCGAGAGGGTAGGACAAAAGATGTCATGCAAGTTCTTTTCCATAAGCACGTATGACTATTTACGGAATACATGCCTACATTACATTGATGAATTGGAGCTAGTTCTATATCACCCTATGTTATAACTATTGCATGAGGAATCGCATCCGGCATAATTATCCATCACTGATCCATTGCCTACGAGCTTTTCACATATTGTTCTTCGCTTATTTACTTTTCCGTTGCTACTGTTACAACTACTACAAAAAACCCAAAAACATTTATCTTTACTGTTGCTACCGTCACTATTATTATCATACCACTGTTGCTACTAAACACTTTGCTGCAGATACTAAGTTATCCAGGTGTGGTTGAATTGACAACTCAACTGCTAATACTCAAGAATATTCTTTGTCTCCCCTTGTGTCGAATCAATAAATTTGGGTTGTACTTCACCCTCAAAAGCTGTTGCGATCCCCTACACTTGTGGGTTATCAATGTACACTCTAAAATACGTCTATATACATCAGTGTTTGGAGTATGTACTAGTATTTCATATTGAAATCTACTAAAGGACATATATATTCCAAACAATATGATATAATCTCTATAACCAAGGTAGTAGGTACGAGGAGTAAACGGAGGGAGTAGTAAATTTTTCTCCTCGTCCTGCGAGCCACCGCGCGCATGGGCGAGGGAGGAGTAAGCTTCACCTCATCCTGCGAGCCACCGCGCCCGTGGGCGGGGGAGACGGCATACTAAGCAAGCTTCTCCTCGTTCTGCGAGTTGACGGGACACATCAAAAGTACTCCAGTGTATAGAGCCTTGCCTCTAAGGTAGGCCCCACATGGTTTGCCTCTTTTTTTAAATTTAACATAATGCGTCAAGTCGCAATTTGTTTGTTCACCCGTGGTAGACGATCCTCCCTCCACCAAGTGGACAACCAGTACACGTGCCAAATTACCACGTGGGCTGCCTTTTTCGTACAGAAATGAGCTCCACCGTGTACCCGCGTGGGTGTGGTTGGGAAAGAGACGGGAGTACGTGCACCGTGCATGCACCTCTTCTCTTCGTGCACGTCCCCCGCCTACGTGGGTGTGTGTGAGAGATACAAACCATGTTCGTGAGTGTTTTTTTGTTGTGTGGTGGGGGGTGGGGGTGGGGTGGGGGGCTGATTTCGTGAATTATTTGTGGGAATATTTGTCGATGACATCTCAAACAAAATTTTGCATGCAATGTGTGTGAAATGGAGGCCTATCCATATCATACATAGAGGGTCGGGCAATCCACGAGAAGAGAGGGAGGGGTCATAGCTATCGATAGAGTCGAAAAGAGGATCAAGTGGGTGGGTGCGAGATCGATGAAGAGAGCCATCGAAATTGTGTGTGTGTGTGTGTGTGTGTGTGTGTGTGTGTGTGTGTGTGTGTGTGTGTGTGTGTGCAAGTGAAAGATATAGGGTGACTGGCCTACCG
Source organism: Triticum timopheevii (assembly GCA_963921465.1). Classification (NCBI taxonomy): domain Eukaryota; kingdom Viridiplantae; phylum Streptophyta; class Magnoliopsida; order Poales; family Poaceae; genus Triticum; species Triticum timopheevii. The sequence continues at coordinate 53,323,159 of OY997266.1, forward strand.
GAACGTGAGAGGGCACATGTCAAGTTTGTGTGTGGCAGGGAGACATGACTAGAGCGCTTGATGTATCGGTGTGTGGGGGGGGGGGAGGGGTGGGGGGAGGGGTAGGCAGAGGCCTAACTATAGAGGTAGAACGACTCGTATATGTGTTGAGAAGGAGAGATCCAGCTATGTCTTGAGGGAGATCGGTCGACATCCATACATAACTGAAGGACGGGAAATATGATGGGACAGAGAGAGAGAGAGAGGAGAGAGAGAGGGAGGGAGAGGGAGGGAGGGGTAGAGTGCTGGATGGGTGATGGAGTTGCTTCTCGGAGATGTTGGGAGAGGCCTACTAGACAAACTGAGGGTGGAACTGCAATGTTATCAATAAGAGTGGGGATGTGTTTCTGTGTGTGATAGATCTGTCGGGACGCATCCATGGATGATGAAGGGGAACCATGTGTTTGGTAAGCAAACCTAACTAGATCGGTAAATCAATTGTTGTTTGTCGGAGGAAGGGAGAGACACAACTAATGAGGTAGATCGATCGATGTGTGGGTAAAAACGAGTTATAAGGACCTAGCTGGCTATATGTATAGCGAGAGATCGGTCGGTGTACATCCATTTGTTAGAGGCAAATAAGGCCCAGCGAGACGGATAGACAGAGAGAATGGAGCTAGGAGGTGGTGCGAGAGGCCCAACTACTAGCTAGATAGGGGAGGAGTGTGCGGTTGTGAGATCGATGGAAAGAGGGGCGAGAGTTTACACGTGTGTCTGACCATATGAGAGACACGAGGCAAGGACACATAAAGGAGGAGATTGAAGCTGTATGTGTATGCTGTAGGCAGGCATCGCTAGAGAGGTTTATCGATCGGTGTGTGTCGGAAAGGAGTTGTGGAGACTCTGGGAGAACGACCTAAAGAAAAAAATGAATGTGCCCGGTGGATAGAATGCCGAGGGAGGGGGAGGGCGAGGAGGGCGTGTGCATGCACGAGAGAAAGTTAGTGGTAGCTACAAAGGTTAGATGATTGTGTGGGTGTAAGAGACTAACAAAGATCATAATTTGATATGAAAGCAGATTCATATATTTGAATAGGAGATCATAGTATTTTAAACATTGGATGCATGAATATAGCGGTGATACACGTGTTGTGCACATGTTATACCATAATGTGATAATGCATGGCGTTTGCAACTCACAGCTAAATGCCGAACAATCTAAACCATACTATACATCAAACAATCTCACATTTTATTTGAATTTGTGATAATGTGCGGCGTTTGCAGCTTACAACTAAATATCTTGCAATCTAAACAATACTATATATCGAACATTCTCACATTTTATTTGAATTTGTGGTAACGTGTGGTGTTTGCAACTCACATATAAATACTTGTAGGCGTAGGGGGGGGGCACGATACATAATGTGATAAACAGATTATACATATGAGACATGGTTTAAATTATGAAGATCTAGCTAGAGCTAGAAATGTAATGTGATTTGAAATCAAAATAAAGTGGATTCAAAAAATCTAGTTCAAGTTCATATAGTACACATAGTTCATATGTAACTCGAGACTAATCATGTGGTGTGCTGTGAAGATAATACACAAACGATGGTTTAACTTGACAATAATGATGATTGTAGATCTTATTAAAACAGAGAAACGAATTCAAATGCTTTGAATTCACAATAATCATTACTGTAGATCTTATTCAAATTTAGTTCATATTGAAGCGGTAGTATATACGTTTGGAATGCACTAAAACGTTCATTTGAGTAGTAGGTTACATGCATTATACACGTAGGAAGAAGCTGAGCCGGCAATGCGGGAAGAAGCTGAAGAAGAGGCATCAGATGAGCCCGTTGATGATCTAGGTCGGGCCATTGCCGATGCAAAGAGAAACTGCGCAAGTGATTTGGAGAAGAAGAAGTTGCAGCGCATGTTAGAGGATCACAAAAAATTGTTGTACCCGAATTGCGTAGGTGACAAGAAAAAGCTGGGCACCACACTAGAATTGCTGCAATGGAAGGCAGGGAATGGTGTATCTGACAAGGGATTTGGAAAGTTGCTGGTAATGATAAAGGATATGCTTCCAAAGGACAACGAATTGCCCGAGAGTACGTACGAAGCAAAGAAGGTTGTCTGCCCTCTAGGGTTAGAGGTGTAGAAGATACATGCATGCCCTAATGATTGCATCCTCTACCGCGGTGAGTACGAGGATTTGAACGCTTGCCCGGTATGTGGTGCATTGCGCTATAAGATCAGCCGCGATGAGCCTGGTGATGTCGAGGGCGAGCGCCACAGGAAGAAGATTCCTGCCAAGGTGATGTGGTATTCTCCTATAATACCACGGTTGAAACGTTTGTTCCAAAACAAAGAGCATGCCAAGGCGATGCGATGGCACAGAGAAGACCGTAAGAAAGACGGAAAGTTGAGAGTACCAGCTGATGGGTCGCAGTGGAGAAAAATCGAAAGAAAGTACGGGAAGGAGTTTGCAGATGACGCAAGGAGCGTATGGTTTGGTCTAAGCGCAGATGGCATTAATCCTTTTGGGGAGCAGAGCAGCAACCATAGCACCTGGCCTGTGACTCTATGTTTGTATAACCTTCCTCCTTGGTTGTGCATGAAGCGGAAGTTCATTATGATGCCAGTGCTCATCCAAGGCCCTAAGCAACCCGGCAACGACATTGATGTGTACCTAAGGCCATTAGTTGAAGAACTCTTACAACTGTGGAATGGAACAGGTGTACGTGCGTGGGATGAGCACATGGGTGAAGAATTTGACCTAAAGGCGTTGCTGTTCGTGACCATCAATGATTGGCCTGCTCTCAGTAACCTTTCAGGACAGACAAACAAGGGATACCACGGATGCACGCACTGTTTGGATGATACCGACAGTATATATTTGAATAGTTGTAAGAAGAATGTGTACCTGGGACATCGTCGATTTCTTCCGAGCAGGCATCCCGTAAGAAAGAAAGGCAAGCATTTCAAAGGTGAGGCGGATCACCGGACGAAGCCTCGCCACCGTACTGGTGCTGATGTACATGATATGGTCAAGGATTTGAAGGTGATATTTGGAAAGGGTCCTGGCGGACAACCTGTTCCGAAGGACACGAACGGACACGCACCCATGTGGAAGAAGAAATCTATATTTTGGGACCTGCCATATTGGAAAGACCTAGAGGTCCGCTCCGCAATCGACGTGATGCACGTGACGAAGAATCTTTGCGTGACCCTGCTTGGCTTCTTGGGCGTGTATGGGAAGACAAAAGATACACCTGAGCCACGGGAGGACCAGCAACATATGCACGGAGAAGACGGCATACATCAGGGTCATGCAAGCTACGCTCTTACCAAAGAAGAGAAGGAAAACTTCTTTGAATGCCTGCTCAGTATTAAGGTACCGTCTGGCTTCTCGTCGAATATAAAGGGAATAATAAACATGGCAGAGAAAAAGTTCTAGAACCTAAAGTCTCATGACTGCCACGTGATTATGACGCAACTACTTCCGGTTGCATTGAGGGGGCTTCTACCGGAAAACGTTCGATTAGCCATTGTGAAGCTATGTGCATTTCTCAATGCAATCTCTCAGAAGGTAATCAATCCAGAAATCATACCAAGGTTACAGAATGATTTGGTGCAATGTCTTGTCAGTTTCGAGTTGGTGTTCCCACCATCCTTCTTCAACATCATGACGCACGTCCTAGTTTACCTATGCGAAGAGATTAACGTTTTGGGTCCTGTATTTCTACACAATATGTTCCCCTTTGAGAGGTTCATGGGAGTCTTAAAGAAATATGTTCATAACCGTGCTAGGCCAGAAGGAAGCATCTCCAAGGGCCATCAAAATGAGGAGGTCATTGAGTTTTGTATTGACTTTATTCCTGACCTTAAGCCGATTGGTGTTCCTGAATCGCGGCATAAGGGCAGACTGGATGGAAAAGGCACGCTAGGAGGGGAACAAATAATATGTATGGATGGACATTCTCTCACTGAAGCACACTACACAGTTCTACAGAATTCCACCTTGGTGGCTCCGTATATGGATGAGCACAAGAATTTGCTACGCTCCAAACACCCGGAGCGGTCTGATGACTGGATTACACGTGAACAAACCAGGAGTTTCGCCAACTGGTTGCAGACACGTACCATGCATGGCACCTCTATTGAAGATGACCTGTACTTGCTGTCCCAGTTACCATCTTCGAATATAATGACTTTCAAAGGGTACGAGATAAATGGTAATACATTTTACACGATCGCCCAAGATAAGAAGAGCACCAACCAAAACAGTGGTGTCCGCTTTGATGCAGAAACCAAGATGGGAAAGGAAACATATTATGGTTATATACAGGACATATGGGAACTTGACTATCGACGTGGTTTAAAGGTCCCTTTGTTTCGGTGCAAATGGGTCAATATGACACGAGGCGGGGTAACGGAAGACCCGCAGTACGGAATGGCAATAGTGGATCTCAACAATCTTGCGTATGCAGACGAACCATTTGTCCTAGCCAATGATGTCGCACAGGTTTTCTATGTGAAGGACATGTCTACCAAGCCAAGAAAAAGAAAAGATAAGGAAGCGAATGCATCGTACGATGAGCCAAAGCAGCACATAGTTCTTTCCGGGAAGAGAAACATCGTGGGAGTGGATGACAAGACAGACAAGTTAGAAGATTATGAAAAGTTTGATGAAATTGCTCCATTCACAGTGAATATTGACCCGAGCATCCCGTTAAATGATGAAGATTTTCCATGGTTACGGCGCAAAGGGACACACGCGAAGAAAAAGTTTCACACCCAAAGATCTGGGATGTGATCGGCTTCACTATCATCACTTTCTTCTGTGTTTCACACCTAGGAGGGAATGTCTGTAATAGTTAGGGTAGTTATGTGTTTTGGCATTTGAAACGCGAAGAAATTTTATGTGCAAACAAATTCTTTTCATGCATTTACTGATTTTTTTCCAGCTAAATGACCCTGAAATTGAAAAGCAATTCAAATGAACTCAGAAAAGGTTGAAAGTTGGCATGGTATCATAATTTCATAAAAATAGCATGTGCAAGAAAGTAGAGAGGGTTACAGCAAAAACTGGATGCACTTCGTGTACAAAATGGACAATCTCTTTCGAAGTATCAGGGTTTCCGACGAAAACTGAACTGTTACAAAGGCATTTCATTTTTTAAATAACCTAAGCATTACTAAATTGAATATAATGATAAAACACACTAATATTAAACATAAGAAAAAAGAATCACTGAAAAAACTTTTTTCGAAGTTAAGTTATTCACAAACTAGTGATTCACACAAATTTCAAATAATTCAAAATTTAAACTATTCAAATTTGAAATCTACCGGCACTAACAGAAAGTTTGTAATTTTTTGTACCTAAAGCAAAAATATTCACAAAGAAACTCTAAATACAGCAAAAAACAACTCAAAAATAAATAAAACAAAAAAAATAAAGCAAAAAAAAAACGAAAAAAGCCCGCCTACTGGGCCAAAGCGGCCTGCATACGACTAGCGACACAACCTTTCGTTGGGCCAGGATGCAGGCCCGCGAAGGCCCAGTAGGCCCACGAGGCGAGGAGGACAGGTAGGCCCAGTAGGCCTGATTAGGAGAGGAGCTCGAGAGAGCTACCACACTGGGGCTTATAAACCAGTGCGGTAGCCCCTTGACTAGCGAGGTGGGACTAAACTTCCGCACCGCACCTGCGCCAGCGCACCCCCTTTAGTACCGGGTCGTGGCACAAACCGACACTAAAGGGGGGGCCTTTAGTACCGGTTTGTGCCACCACCCGGTACTAAAGGGGGTCGCTTCCCGCCGCTTGGCCTGGCCAAAACAGACCTTTAGTACCGGTTGGTGGCTCCAACCGGTACTAAAGGTCCATCCTATATATACAACACTTGAAAAAATTCAGTTTCCCTCTGTTCTTCCCTCTGTTTCCTCCCCCGTCGCGCCGCCCTGCCCCGATCGTCGCCGCCCCCGCCCCTCGTCGCCGACCCGGTCCGTCCCCGCCCCTCGTCGTCGCCCCCGTCGACGTCACCGCCCCAGCCGTTCCCGTCCCCGTCGTCCCCGTCGTCCCCGTCGCCGCGCCCCGCCCCGCCCCGTCGTCGCCGCCCTGTCCCGTCGCCCTAGCCGCCCCGCCCCGTCGTCGCCGCCCCGTCCCGTCGCCCCGTCGTCGCCGCCCCGTCGTCGCCTCGCCGGTGAGCTCGCCCCGGCCGCCATGTCCACACACACAGTACTACACACACACACACACACACACATAGTACACACACAGTACACACATTAGTTTGTTTGTTATAAATGTTTTCTTTTTTTAGTTATAGAAATGTTAGAAATTATTCTGTTTTTTAGTTATATAAATATTAGAAATGTTAGTTTTATAGAAATGTTATAAATGTTTTCTATTTTTTAGTTATAGAAATATTTATAGAAATGTTAGCAATATTTCTGTTTTTTAGTTATATAAATATTAGAATTGTTATGGAAATGTTAGTTATATAATCAGGAAATTTTAGAATTAGTTTTAGTTAGATGAATTAGATTAATGTCAAATTGTTCGAATTTGCATATATATAGAATTTTAGTTATCACAATCCAATCATTTAAAAAATGTTACTTTTTGCGGGCATATAGTATTTGTTGTCAATGATATGCCCGGCCCGCATCCTCGCCGTCGACCCGTCCGCGACGACGTCCAGCCGACCCATGTCCGGGACTGGGCTCCGCCGGGCTGGCACTGGGAGGTGCTGCTTGGAGGGGCGCGCAGCTTGATGAGGAACCCGGCCGCGGGTCCCGTCGTCGACCCTGATCTCGTTTGGTGGCGTTCGCGTGGACCAGTTTCGGTGCGGAGGGACCCGGTCCCGCCGGAGGTGGTACGTCGCCGTGTCAGGGAGGAGGACGAGCACGTCCATCGCTACATGGTTGCGTTAGAGGGCGGCAGGTTCTCCAATACGTGGCAGTATCTTCGGTGATCTCACTTCAGCTATGATCTTGTGAGGGTTCCTTCTCTGTGGGTGTCCACCGCCCGCGCCGGAGGAACCGCAAGTGTCCTAGATTCTTCTGTAGTATTCGATCTTTATTAGCTAATAGCCAGTGATGTACTATTCAATATTATATATTATTCGAGACGATGTATTCGAGATTATATCTATTATTCTAGATGATGTATTCGAGATTATATCTATTATTCGAGACGATGTAATTTGAATACTAAATTGTTTTATATTTCTTTTGGATTAGTTAAACAAAAGCTATGGCAGACAATACCGACAGAGAGGGAGAACAGACCATGTTCGATATGATACGCGGGCCAGATGATAATCAGAATGAAGAAGATTATGACGGCTCCGAATTTCTAAACAACACCGGAGAGGGTGATATGATATTCGATCGCGACGACGAAATTGATGAAGTCATGAACTACGATTATGACGATGACGAAGAACATGTTGATCCTGAAACAACAAAGACCGGTGAGGTATATATATTTATATAAGCAGGCATCTGGTGATCATCCCATGTTTTAAATGACTTGAAGATATATTAACGAATCGATCTTTGTTCTTTCAGCCATCCGGGTCGAGCAAATCTTCAGGCAAAATGACGAAACGAGGCCCGAACAAAAAGTTGAAGGCGGGCGTAAAGTACAATATCGAGGCATGAAGCCCTACTGGCAAACCATTAGCGCCTAAGAAGATTGCGGACAAGTTCGTTTGTCAGTGCGGAGTTCTTGTGAAGGACCAACTCCTGATCAAACTTCAAGAATGGAGAGAGCCAGCAAAGCCACGTCCAGATGTTACTTTTGTCGACAAGAATCAAAAAGATCTGCTTTGGGATACTCTCATGGAACATTTCACCCTACCAGATCATTTCACAGAAGCAGATGTGCAGAAAGTCAAGGAGGCTGCTCTTAGGATGATGGCGATTGCATTCAAGAACCACAAGAATCGTGAATGGAAGAAGTACGTCAAGGGAGGAAGGAAGACTCCAGTATTCAAGGGAACACTAGAGAACCAACGTGATCATTGGGACGATTTCGTGAAATTCAAGGATTCGGAATTAGCTAAGGAACGGTCGAGAATAAACAAGAAGAATGCCGAAAAAAGGATAAGTTCCATAAGCTGGGGCCAGGTGGCTATGCGGTGGCAATGCCTAAGTGGGATAAGTCTGAGAAAGAGATGGAGGATGCAGGTGTCACTCCGGCTACTAAGAGCTGGCCCCCCAGGGTCAGGACTTGGTTCTATGCGCATGGGGGGGAGTTGGACCTGAAGACAGGCAATGTTTCGACGAGGGCAAGTCTGAAGGGAGCCGACGATGCGATACCTGTTGCAATAGAAGAGGCACGAACGGGGGTGTTCCAGCCAAATAGAGAGAACGACCAGCTTACGCATGCCCTGGGAAATCCTGAACACCCGGGAAGAACACGAGGCATGGGCGCTATTCCGTGGTATGAGGGGTTTTCAGACTGGAACACCGACTACAGAACCTGTGCGAGAAAGAAGATTGCGGAGGAGAAGAAGAGGAAGATGGAGGAGGAGCAGAGGAAGCGGGACTATGAACGCCTTCAAGGCCTAGAAGCAAGTCAAGCGGAATTGGCAGTCAAATTCCAGCGGCAGCAGGAGCAGATCGACTCACTTACCCATCAAAGGGGGTCTCAGTAGCTGCAACAGCTAGCGGATGATCCAGCATTGGATAGCACCGGCCAATCCATGCCGAGAAGCAGCGTGGGTTCGGCCGCCCCGGACGACGCAATGCTGGTGGGTAGATACCCCGTGGATGACATCACAGAGAACACTAACTGCGAGCTACACGTCAAAATGAAGAACATATCCATGAAGGTGGCGGACGGCTGTGCTTTCACAAATCCCCCCGAGGCAACCTTCCATTGCAACCCGATTCCAGCGGGCTATGCTCGTGTCTTGGTTGATGAGGTGGTGGACCCACCATATTCGGGGCTACAGCTTGACATTGCTGGAGGTGACGGCGAGCGCTTTCTCGGAGAGGCCAAACATCGTATCATCCTATGGAAAAAGGATTGCATCATCTTTTGAAGGCCACCGACACCGCGTCAGCCAACTCCTCGTCGAAGTCCGCCACCGAGTCAGCAGTCTCCCGCTCCTGCAAGTCCACCAAGTCCGGAAAAGTGTCAGGCCACTCCTCCTCCTCCAAGTCCGGCAAAGTGTCAGGACAATCCTCCTCCTCCAAGTCCGCCACAGCGTCAGACGTCCACTCCTCCTCCAAGTCCGGCACAACCTCAGGCCACTCCTCCTCGTCCAACTCAGTCCCGTCAGCCGTCTCCGCTGCCTCAGCAATCGTAGAAGAGACACCCCGCAGCTATGGTGCGTAGCGGTACGAGTCGAGGTAGTACAGGAAGTACAGGCGGAGGCAAGCGATATAAATATGGTCCAAGCCTCAAGCCTCTTCCGCAGAGGTCTTATGACAGGTCCGAGGAGGAAATCACAGCCATATCGAAGGTCGAGGTGGAAGCCCATTTTGCACCGAAACCGCCACCGCCGCCAAGGGAGAAAGTGCCTGAGGAAAAGATTGACCACTTCATTCGTATGGCTCAACCACCAGCTCCCAAGCCTGTTGACATAGACTATGAGCGCCACATCAGGAAGTTAAATCGAGCACGTCTACAAAGGTAGGCGAGCACGTCTACATCGGGATCGAGCAAACAAGAAGCAGCTGCCAAAAAATGCGGGAAAACCATTCCCCAGCTGGGAGAACAGGCGGCGCAATCGATCCCCTCGCTTGTTGTGCCAACAACAGGTGACAGTATGCGCGCCCAATATTATTGTGGGCAAACAGTGCATGTTCCCGAGGTGGGCAATGTGGTAATAACGGAGGAGCATATAATGCAGGTTGAAGTTCTCAACATCACTGTTGGACAACTCCTCGAGATCGAGCCCATGCCTTTGCTTAGAGAGGATGAAGTAAAACGGAAATATGTCAGGGGCCAACCTTTGGTCGCGCCAGACAAGGTCAAGAACCTCCCAACGAGAATGTATGAATTGCATCAATGGTACATGAACATTACCAAGATTTCAGATCGATTGTCCCTCATGGTGAATGTCAAGCAGGACCATTACTACCATGAGAAAGCTTTGTTCGTTGAGTATTCAGAACTATTTCAGTTATACAATCAAGACGCACTCGACAAATCTATCGTCAGTTGCTATTGTCTGTAAGTGATTTCTTTCTATAATTTAAGTCTCAAGCTAGCTGTAGTGATCCTTTTGATCAATCATTACCTGTAATTATCCTCACTATATTCTTTTCTGTGGTATTATGCAGGATGAAGATATATGAAATGAGAAAAGGTGGACGCTTTGGCATTAGGTTCATTGACCCAAACACTGTTAATGAATACTTATGGAAGATGAATCAACGTTATGCAAAGGAAGTAGAGGACAGCATGCTAGAGTTCTTGAAGCTCCTCAAATACAATGAAGATATACTACTTCCTTACAACTTCCAGTGAGTCACACTGTCTTGTACTACAAATTCTCTGTTTTTGCCTACTAGCTAGCTACATGTTTTTGCTTACATATGCCCGCCTAATTAAGACATGCAAACGTGTGTGCATGCAGATTTCACTGGGTCTTGTGTATCATTGAAGTTGATGCCGGAATAATTGAAGTACTGGACTCACTAATCTCAGAAAAAACTGACTATAACATCTTGTATGGGATAGTCAACAGGTAATTTCAATCATTATTAACTATCTATCTCGGCCTATTTCATTCGTCATTTCATGATATGAACTATTTAATAACCCCTTTATTCATTTTCTTTGTCGGCGGGCAGGGCTTGGACAAGGTTCATCGCCGTCACGCCCGACGAATGGAAGAAAAAGCTTAAATGGTTTCGACCCAAGGTAAGCAATTAAGTAGTACTATAGCTCTAGCTAGCTAGCTGCCATCTCTTTAATTATCATGCTTGATTAATTTTTATCTAATCAAATTCCATTCTCGTAAAGGCCCTGAAGCAGTCGCACGGGACTGATCTGTGTGCATTCTGCGTTTGCGAGAACATTCGCATGATGGCGTCCGAAAGGAGCAGATCTCAAAGACAGGAATGGGTATGCTTGTCAGAACACTATTCATAATTTTTACACCATTACCGATATCTAGTCACACAACTAATACACATGCATATTGATCTCCTTCTTAACAGTTCAAAGAGGTGCGGGAGAAGCTCATAGAAACGGAGCGCGTAGAAGCACTTCAAGAGGAAATAGCGGGATTTTTGCTAGACCAGGTCATAAATCCGAAGGGAGAATACTATTACCCGCTACCGCCCAAAGGCACCAAAGGCACCAATTAGGCTAATGCCACTGGCTCCGAAGGCAACATTCATATGTAGGAGAAATTGTATATAGCTATACATGTGTGTATGTGTGAATTAATTAATATGGTGGTTTGTGAGACATTGATGATATATATGCATGATTGGTTCTACTAAAAATTCTATACATACATATATATATATATATATATAGATAGATAGATAGATAGATAGATAGATAGATAGATATGCATAACGTGTAGAATGTGTAGTATCGTAAAATACCAGCAAACGAAAAAGAATTAAAATGGAAACACAAAATTAAATGAAAAAGAAATCATAAAACTAAAAAAACCCAAACCTTATAGTACCGGTTGGTATTACCAACCGGTACTAAAGGGCTCCGGGCCCCTGGAGCTGGCTCGTGCCACGTGGTTGCCCTTTAGGACCGGTTCGTGCTGAACCGGTACTAAAGGGGGGGGGCCTTTAGTGACCACAAATTAGTGCCGGTTACATAACCGGCACTGCAGGGCCTTACGAACCGGTGCTAATGCCCGGTTCTGCACTAGTGACCCTACCATAATCTCTACATTTGTTCTCCGCTATTAGTGGCTTCGGAATGACTCTTTGTTGCATGTTGAGGGCTTGTTATATGATCTATCTATGTTATTATTGTTGAGAAAACTTGCACTAGTGAAAGTATGAACCCTAGGCCTTGTTTCCTATCATTGCAATACCGTTTACGCTCACTTTTACCACTTGTTACCTTGCTGTTTTTATTATTTCAGATTACAAATACCTCTATCTACTATCTATTTTGCACTTGTATCACCATCTCTTCGCCGAACTAGTGCACCTATACAATTTACCATTGTATTGGGTGTGTTGGGGACACAAGAGACTCTTTGTTATTTGGTTGCAGGGTTGTTTGAGAGAGACCATCTTCATCCTACGCCTCCTACGGATTGATAAACCTTAGGTCATCCACTTGAGGGAAATTTGCTACTGTCCTACAAACCTGTGCACTTGCAGGCCCAACAACGTCTACAAGAAGAAGGTTGTGTAGTAGACATCAAGCAGTTTCTGGCGCCGTTGCCGGGGAGGCTAGATAAGTGAAGGTATATCTTTAGATCTTGCAATCGAATCTTTTTTTTCTTGTTTTAGCACTAGTCTAGTTTGTAAAAGAAAATTACAAAAAAATGGAGTTAAGTTTGTCTCATACGCTTCACCTTTTTAATATCTTTCGTGAGTATGATGGAAAGGAAAATTGTGCTCAAGTGCTAGAAGAAGAATTACATAGAATGCTTGGCATGAAACATGTCAATGATGAGCATGATTGCAATATTGTTAGTATGAATTCCTTGAATATCCATGATGCTAATGATATGCAAAGCCACAAGCTTGGGGAAGCTATGTTTGATGAAGATGATATTTTTTGTCCCCCAAGCTTTGATGAGAATATTTACTATGATGAAAGCGTGTCTCCTATCTATGATGATTATTCTGATGACACGTATGCTATAAAGAATAATGACAACCATGAAACTTGTCATCTTGATCTTAATTTTCAATCACATGATAGTTGTTTTGTTGAGTTTGCTCCCACTACTATTCATGAGAAGAATTTTGCTTGTGTGGAGAGTAGTAAATTTTCTATGCTAGTAGATCATGAAAAGAATGCTTTAGGTGCTGGTTACATTGTTGAATTCATTCATGATGCTACTGAAAATTATTATGAGGGAGAAATATATGCTTGTAGGAATTGCAATAATGTCAAGTTTCCTCTCTATGTGCTTAAAATCTTGAAGTTACGCTTGTTTTACCTTCCTATGCAAGTTGATTATTGTTCCCATAAGCTGTTTGCTCACAAAATCCCTATGCATAGGAAGTGGGTTAGACTTAAATGTGCTAGTCATATGCTTCATGATGCTCCCGTTATGTTTCAATTCTTATCTTTTACGTGAGCATCATTGTCATCATCATGACTAGCTAAAAGGCATTAAAGAAAAGCGCTTGTTGGGAGACAACCCAATATTTATCCTAACTGTTTTTGTGTGTCCACATGATTATGCTACTGTATTAATCATGTTTTATAGCTTTTTTTTCAATAAAGTGCCAAGTAAGACCTTTACGATGGCTTACGGTGATAGTTGTGTTGATCCTGCTGAAAATCAGAAACTTTTGCACTCAGTAAATTAGTTTTGTTAATTCACAGAAACATGCTATTGATCTCATTCGTTTTTCCCTGGATTGGTACACAAATTGCTTAGGACTTCCTAATTTTGTAGAATTTTTGTAGTTCCAGAAGTATACGTTTGATACAGATTACTACAGACTGTTCTGTTTTTGACAGATTCTGTTTTCTATGTGTTGTTTGCTTATTTTGATGAATCTATGAGTAGTATCGGAGGGTATGAACCATAGATAAGTTGAAGTACAGTAGATATTACACCAATATGAATTTAGAATGAGTTCATTCCAGTACCTAAGTGGTTGTTTTATTTTCTTATACTAACGTAGCTTACGAGTTTTCTGTTGAGTTTTGTGTTGTGGAGTTTTCAAGTTTTGGGTAAAGATTCGATGGACTATGGAATAAGGAGTGGCAGGAGCCTAATCTTGGGGATGTCCAAGGCACCCCAAGGTAATATTCAAGGACAACCAAGAGCCTAAGCTTGGGGATGCCCCGGAAGGCACCCCCTCTCTCGTCTTCGTTCATCGGTAACTTTACTTGGAGCTATATTTTTATTCACCACATGATATGTGTTTTGCTTGGAACGTCATTTTCTTTTGTTAGTATTTTCTTGCTGTTAATTATATTAATGTTTTGCATCTTTAGTTTCAATAAAATGTCAAGGATAGCCTTTGCCATGCTTATTTTGCTAGTATACATGTTGCTGTTTGAAAACAAAAAGTTTACCCCTGTTGCAAAAAAATCCCTAGAAACGTCAGAGAGTGGTATAATGTTGAATCTTTTTGCATACTGAGCTCTCATAAATTTATTACAGTGGGAATTTTAGTTTATAATTTTGGAGTTAGGGAAGTATGATGACTCTTGCATTCTTTACAGACTGTACTATTTTGACAGATTGCTGTTATGTTTGCATTGTTTGCATATGTTTGTTTGCTTAATGATTCTATTTGAGGATAGGAGTATTAAATATGCAGAGACATTTAGTATTCAATGTTGAATAATAATGTTAGTGATTTGTTACGGTAGAAAATGATAAGGTTTTGCATTGGTTTATACTAACCTATCTCACGAGTTCTTGTTGAGTTTGTTGTGGATGAAGCTTTTGATAAAAAGAGAAACCATGATATGAGAGGAATTAAGGAGACACAAAAGTTCAAGCTTGGGGATGACCAAGGCACCCCAAGATAATATTTCAAGAAGTCTCAAGCATCTAATCTTGGGGATGCCCCGGTAGGCATCCCATCTTTCTTCTTCAACAACTATCGGTTAGTATCGGTTGAGCCTAAGTTTTTGCTTCTTCACATGAGTTGTGCTATCCTTGCAATGTAGTTTTATTTAGCCTTGCTTGCTGTTTGAATAAAGTATCAAGATATGAAATTATTAAATGGGAGAGTCTTCGCATAGTTGCATAATTATTCGACTACTGATTGATCTTCACTTATATCTTTCGGAGTAGTTTGTTTTTGCTCTAGAACTTCACTTATATCTTTTAGAGCACGGTGGTGGATTTGTTTTATAGAAACTATTGATCTCTCCTGCTTCACTTAGATTATTTTGAGAGTCGTTAATAGCATGGTAATTTGCTTAATGTTAATATACTTAGTATTCGAGATATGTGAAACTTTCTTTTGAGTGAATTGAATACTAAGATAAGTTTGATGCTTGATAATTGTTTTGAGATATGGAGGTGATAATATCAAAGTTGTGCTAGTTGGGTAATTGTGAATTTGAGAAATGCTTGTTGAAGTTTGCAAGTCCCGTAGCATGCACGTATGGTTAAAGTTGTGTAACAAATTTGAAACATGAAGTGTACCTGGCTTGTGCATCCTTATGAGTGGCGGTCGGGGACGAGCAATGGTCTTTTCCTACCAATCTATCCCCCTAGGAGCATGCATGTAGTACTTAGTTTTTGATGACTTCTAAATTTTTGCAATAAGTATATGAGTTCTTTTGACTAATGTTGAGTCCATGGATTATACGCACTTTTACCTTTCCGCCTTTGCTAGCCTCTTCGGTACCGTGCATTGCCCTTTCTCACCTTGAGAGTTGGTGCAAACTTCGCCGGTGCATCCAACCCCCGTGATACGATACGCTCTATCACACATAAACCTCCTTATATCTTCCTCAAAACAGCCACTAAGGGAGTCCCGGATTAGGGGGTGTCCGGATAGCCGAACTATCACCTTTGGCCGAACTCCTGGACTATGAAGATACAAGATTGAAGACTTCGTCCCGTGTCCGGATGGGACTTTCCTTGGCGTGGAATGCAAGCTTGGCGATACGGATATGTAGATCTCCTACCATTGTAACTAACTCTGTGTAACCCTAACCCTCTCCGGTGTCTATATAAACCGGAGGGTTTTAGTCTGTAGGACGAACAACAATCATACCATAGGCTAGCTTCTAGGGTTTAGCCTCTTTCATCTCGTGGTAGATCTACTCTTGTACTACCCATATCATCAATATCAATCAAGCAGGAGTAGGGTTTTACCTCCATTGAGAGGGCCTGAACCTGGGTAAAAACATCGTGTCCCTTGTCTCCTGTTACCATCCGCCTAGACGCATAGTTCGGGACCCCCTACCCGAGATCCGCCGGTTTTGACACCGATATTGGTGCTTTCATTGAGAGTTCCTCTGTGCCGTTGCCATCAGGAAGGATGCCTCATCCCGTCTTTAAAGATGGCACCATTGCTAAAGGAGCTTTGGCCATCAGCCAAACTCTCTGGCTAGGCGGTTTTCTTATGACCGCCTGTTCGGCCGCCGCGCCAACGATGACTTCTCGGGTCATCAAAAGCAATCTTCACGTCAACTCGGAACTCGCCGAGCAGTTAGATCCGATGGAGAAATCTTCCTTAAACGAGCTCTTGGATCACATCGCCACCCTGGGAGTCGCTACAGACTACGACTAGATTGGGCCTAAAACCGATCTGTGGTAGAGGAACAATATGGCGACCCTTCTTCTATCCTAAGGACTAGCTATGTCCGGATTCCTGACCCCTCCATGCCGGATTCCCGCGGAGGGGAGAACACCACTCAAGCCCTGGACTTAAAGTCAGGCAGCGGGCTAGATTCATCGGACAACGTCCAAGAACCCAAGCTTCCAAGTTCGGAAACTTCTTGGCCCCTGAGTCTTAGATCACACGGAGTTCCGAATTTAACTCCACCCGCCCACCCAAACATAAGCGATCTATCCCAAATCCGGCAAGAGCCCGCTGAAACAGTACATCATTACTGGGCCAGATTCCTCCTGGTCATGAACAGGATAAAGGACTGCCATGAAGAGGACGCAATTTCATTCTTCTGCATTAATTACACGGACAAAGGAATCCTCAACGTTGTAAGTCGTCGCGAAATTACACGCTTTGCTGACTTGGCGTCCATAGTACGAAAGTACTGTGCGATGGAGAGCGCCTGGAAAACCAAAATCAAATTTTGGGATAATCCGGCCTTGAACACAACCCTAGTCCAAAGCAAAAGGGTGCATCATTACCAGGCACCTGGGTTAAATACCAAAAAGCAAAAACCCTCTAAAGGGCATGGAACCATACTGGAGGGATGGCTCAATGGACCCTGCAAAATTCATAGTACAGAGGGCGCCACTCCAACTCATAGCCTCAGAGCATGTTGGATACTACGGCAGGTGGCCAAAAGTGGCGAAGAGCTTCTAGCTCCAGAGCACCAGCCCAGCAATACCAGTACGATATTAACAGTCTTCGAAACTTTCGCATCAAATAATATGCGGAAACGAACACTCCGCAGCCTTGCCGAAGTCCACCAGGTAGCAGCAATAAATCCATGGAGTGACACGGCTATTACCTTTAACGCCAGTGACGAACCTAAATTCGGAACAGCCCGAGCACCAGCCGCATTGGTCCTCAGTCCAATAGTGGACGACTTTCACCTTACCAAGGTACTCATGGATGGCGGCAGCGGATTAAACCTCATTTACGAGGAAACCCTTCGAAAAATGGAAATAGACTGGAGCCGCATTGAGCGAAGCAGCATAACCTTTAGAGGAATAATCCCCAGTCGGGAAGCATGTTGTACAGGAAAAATCACACTGGATGTGGTGTTCGGCACGCCGGATAATTACAGGTACGAGGAGGTCACATTCCAAGTGGCCCCGTTCAGCAATGGGTACCACGCTCTATTAGGGCGAGAGGCATTCACAATTTTTCAAGCTATACCCCATTATGGGTACATGAAGCTCAAAATGCCTGGACCCAACGGAATCATCACTCTTGCTAGTGACTCGGACATAGCACTCCGCGCCGAAAATAAAACAGCCGCACTTGCCCTTGAGGCACTATCCGAAGCCCTAGCGGCCGAGGAATTCACTGCACTGCGCTCCACGGTGAACAGGGACAATGTGATACTTGATAAGAGATCCAAGTCCACCTCTTTTAAACCGGCGGACGAAATAGTCAAATTCCAAGTCCATCCAACGGACCCTACAAAAACGGCCTCCATCGGGGCACAATTAAACCCTGATGTAGATGCCGCACTACGAGAATTCCTACGCGAAAATTGGGACATCTTTTCCTAGCACCCTTCAGACATGCCAGGAATACCATGTCGGCTGGCCGAGCACAGCCTAAATATCCTAAAAGGATTCAAGCCAGTCAAACAAGCTCTTCGGCGTTTCTCCGAACCTAAGAGACAGGCCATGGGAGAGGAGCTAGCCAAACTATTGGAGGTCGGATTCATTAGAGATATAAAACATCCGGACTGGCTAGCAAACCTGGTAATGGTACCAAAGAAGGACAAATCCTGGCGCCTGTGTGTCAATTTCAAGGACCTTAACAAGGCTTTCCCAAAGGATCCCTCCCCCCTTCCCCGCATCGATCAAATTATCGACGCTACCGTAGGACACGATTCATTGTGCTTCCTCAACGCATACTCCGGCAACCACCAAATTAAGATGGCAGAGCCAGACCAAGCCACAACGGCATTCATCACTCCATACGGCCCATTTTGCTTCAACACAACGCCCTTCGGGCTCAAAAATGCCGCCGCAACATATCAACGCATGATTCAGACATGTCTGGCAAACCAGATCGGCAAAACAGTGGAGGCATACGTAGATGATGTGGTCGTCAAATCCAAGCATGTCGAAACTCTAGTAGACGACTTGAGGCTCACATTCGACAATCTCCGAGCATATGACATTAAGCTCAACCCAGAAAAATGCGTTTTCGGCATACCAGCCGGAAAGCTCTTGGGCTTCATTGTATCCGATAGAGGAATTGAAGCAAACCCAGCCAACATCCGAGCTCTGTCACAATTGGATATCCCAAAAGACCTCAAATAAATAAAAAAATTGACTGGATGCGTGGCGGCTCTAAGCCGCTTTATCTCCCACTTAGGAGAAAAGGCATTACCCCTTTATCGCCTCCTGTGGCGCACCGAACACTTCGAGTGGACGGATGCCGCCACGGCCGGACTCGAAGAAATCAAAGCCATATTGGCAACAAATCCGGTCCTGGCCGCGCCCAACATGGGCGAACCAATGCTATTGTACATCGCGGCAACCCATCAAGTTGTAAGCGCGGTGCTCGTTGTTGAACGAGAAACGGACGGACACTAGTTCCCTCTCCAAAAACCAGTTTACTACGTGTCCACTGTCCTAACTCCATGCAAGTCACGGTACCCGCATTATCAAAAGATAGCATACGCGGTGTTCCTGGCATCCCGGAAGCTGCGACACTACTTCCAAGAGTGTTCGATAACAGTAGTCTCCGAAGTACCTCATAATGACATTATAAACAACCACGACGCAACGGGCCGGATTGCCAAATGGGCCATCGAGCTCCTCCCATTCGACATAACCTACAAGCCACGACGAGCTATTAAGTCACAAGTTTTGGCCGACTTCGTCGCCGAATGGACTGAAACCGAACTCCCTAAAGAGTACGGCGCATATTCCAACTGGATCATGCACTTCGACGGCTCCAAAATGTTGGCTGGCCTGGGGGCGGGCGTTGTTCTGACGTCCTCAACTGGAGATATAGTCCAATACGTACTTCAGATAATGTACACCGACTCCAACAACGCAGCTGAATACGAGGCCCTTCTACATGGTCTCCGGATGGCAGTCTCCATGGGCATTCAGCGCCTAGAGGTCTGCG
Source organism: Triticum timopheevii (assembly GCA_963921465.1). Lineage (NCBI taxonomy): Eukaryota > Viridiplantae > Streptophyta > Magnoliopsida > Poales > Poaceae > Triticum > Triticum timopheevii. The sequence continues at coordinate 53,342,768 of OY997266.1, forward strand.
GGGATTCAAACCTCGCGATATCCCAAATAAATGGAGACTTTGATGCCAAGGATCCGAAAATGGCAGCTTATCGCAACGCCGTCCTAAAAATGTCAGCTCGGTTTGAGGGGCTCGAATTTCACCATATAGCTCGGGAGAACAACTAGGCAGCAGACGTGTTGGCACACATTGGCGCAAAGCGCGATGACGTCCCTCCTAACATCTTCCTAGAGAGGCCTTTCAAGCCATCCGTATTATGGGAGGGAGAGTCCGGAAATAACATCCCGAACCCAACCACACTACCCCACACCGAACATTCTGACATAGTTGGTGGTTCTGCCAACGAAATAACACCGTCAGCCCACACAATAATGGCAGTCATTGCCCCGTGGACAGAACCATTCCTAGCCTACCTAACTAGGAAGGAACTTCCCGAGGACCAAAACAAGGCCCGCTGCATAGTGCGGCGATCTAAAGCCTATAAGGTCCATGAGGGAGAGCTTTATAAGAAAAGCACAACCGGAGTCCTTCAAAGGTGCATCTCCGAAGAGGAAGGGCGGAATCTTCTGTCTGAAATTCATGCCGGACTCGGCGGGCACCGCGCCGCAGCCCGGGCCCTTGTAGGCAAGGCCTTCCGTACAGGATTTTATTGGCCGACGGCCCGGGCAGATGCTCAGGACTTGGTCCAACGATGCGTCGGATGCCAGCTCTTTGCTAATCAAAGCCACATGCCACCTACCGCCCTCAAAACTATACCCATCACCTGGCCGTTCGCGGTCTGGGGGCTAGATATGGTTGGACCCCTTAAAGGAGGAACCCACGAGCAAAAATACCTATTGGTCATGGTGGATAAATTCACCAAATGGATAGAGGCAAAGCCTGTTAAGATGGCCGAATCCGAACCGGTGATAGACTTCATATCAGGGGTAGTACACCGTTACGGTGTCCCCCATAGCATCATCACTGATAATGGAACGAACTTCACGGCCGACGAGGTCAAACTCTGGTGCAAAAACATGGGCATCAAGCTCGACTACGCTTCAGTCTATCACCCTCAAACTAACGGTCAAGTCGAGCGAGCAAATGGTCTAATCATGAGCGGCATTAAACCCAGACTAGTGCGGTCCCTCAAGGAATCTAATACGCACTGGGTAGAGGAGCTCGACTCCGTACTTTGGGGGCTGCGGACCACGCCGAATCGCACTACCGGATTCACACCATTTTTTATGGTGTACGGTGCAGAGGCAGTTTTGCCCTGCGACATAATTCATGACTCACCTCGCATGCGCATGTACGAAGAAAGAGAAGCCGAGCTCGATTGGCAGGACAGTTTGGACACCTTGGAGGAGGAGCTCGACGTGGCAAAAGCCCGTTCCGCATTCTATCAACAGCAGGCTCGAAGATACCAAAGCAGAGAAGTACGGGCCAAAACTTACAATGTTGGCGAATTAGTTCTACGCCTGCCGGACAAGAAAAAGGAGAAACTCAAGCCCAAATGGGAGGGTCCCTTCGTCATCGACCAAGTCCTGACCGGCGGAGCATACCGTTACAGAACGCATCGGATAACCGACTTGAGCCGAACCCATGGAACGCAGCCCGTCTCCGAAGATTCTATGCCTAGTGCCGGACTCTGAGTTCGTCTCCTTCCTCCGTCTATATTTTATACTTTAACTGCCTTTTATTTCTCTCCTTCTCCCTCCTTTTTCCTGAAGTGATTGGAGGCTCGTTTGCGCACTGTTCGCACACACTTGACGCGTTATCTGTGCTCAGTATACTTGGGGGCTTCTTTAATAGAAGCTTATTTATACGGGCTTTATGCCCAACACATCTGTCACACTTCCGCATGTACCTTTTATTCACCATTATATGCATCGATATGACTTAAGTTTTAGCCAAGCTGGGTTGCCTGGCTCCTGTGCTTACCCCTACGTTCCTGATTGTTTGGCTAGGTGGTAAAGGGAGCACCTCTACGATTGTTACCGCCGGGTCATCCGGACGTGTACCTCAGATTGGGTGAAGCCAAAAGCTAGCGTTCTTAAGGGAATATTCGGTCGGTGAACTAACAAATGATTTCTTACTTATTCATTTATCTGCCCCCAGATGTTTTTCTGCTTTTTTCGTAGTCCGGACATGCACTTTAGGGCATGCCTCCCAGGGAAAGGAACCCCTAATGGAACTATTCTCCCTGGAAGATGTTTCTTACTAACCATGTAATATAACATAACTAGTTGGGCACTTATCTGATAAAGCACTCATGACCCCTACGCCTGGTCTCCATGCATGCCCCGGTTCTTACATGACCGCGAGGGTATTCAGACACACTCCGGACTGTCGGGTCCCGAGGTTGAAGCAAAAAGGTCCGCTACGACAAACGATCTACAATCCGGCTAGAAGGCATTCTACATGTCATTTTAAATTACTTAGTCAAATTGACTGATTGTATTCCTCTTCAATACCATCTAATACGCTGTCTAGTTCACAGTCCCGCTGGGAATACTTTGCGGCCAACTCTACTTGGCCGTACACTAAGCTCACACGGATCTCCTTCCCATCGGGCCCCACAGGTCCGACCTCGGCCATGTGGTTTGGGTCAGCCTTCGTGTACCACGTCTTCACCATGGCCCAGGCCTCCCTGGTGCCTTGATGGCAGGCTGATATCTTCCATAGCTGGAAGCACCGTCGTGCTCCCTGAAGCTTCTCTGCAAGCTCTCCAAGGCCTTCGGGTAGGGAGATGGATGGCCACAAGGCCTGGGCGACGCCTCTCATCACCTGCCGAACTCGTTCATGCAGTTGCAGCAACTCGGGAAGTAGGTCACCCCTTGAACCTGGCATTTCCTCTGCAGGACGACCTATGAGCATACCTACAGACATATTTCTGTTAGTCGACTTCCTCGCCGAACTCTTCTTTTCAAAAGTTCGCTCAAGCACTTACTATAAATGCCGCGACGAAGCCGCCGATTCTCCTTAACGGAGTCAGACAGCTGGGCTCGAACATCCTTTAGTTCCTCACCCAGCTGGGTGTTGGCATTCTGGAGATTATTTTTCTCTTGCCTCACCCTTGTAAGCACATTCGCGCCGGCCTTTAACCAGCGCAGGAGATGTTGTTTGTCTGGATCTAGTCCGGCGCCATCTGCAATATTATTGTCAGACTTATACACACGCCGCACTTTACAAACTACTTATCTTTCGAAGTATATATTACCGGAGGAGGTCTCTGTGGCTCCCCCTGTGGCGGCTAGTGTGGCCTCGAGCTGGGCCTTGCACTCTTCAAGCTCCTGAGATAGTCGGGTATTCTTTTCCATAAGATCCTGCATAACAAATGATCCTTAAATCAGTTCTGCTAACTATTTTAAGTCTCGAGGGCTACTGGCATATATAACTGTCAAATCTCCTCACCCGTATGTCCTTTACATACTACTTCGTGGCTCTGGCTAGACCATCTTGAGCGGCACGGAGGTGCGCGTCTCCCGAATTGAAGGCGTTCAATGCCTCTTGGGAGAAACATGCGTCACGAAGAATTGTCTGGCGGCGCCTCTGGTTCATGGCACTCTCCACCTCGGAGTTGGTGGCAGACAATCTGTCAGCATCCTCTGTCGGAGGAGCATCCGACGCCCGCCTCGTGTTTACCTCCGCTTCCGGACCCGGCGTTGGAGCCTGGCTGGCAGAGGCTCGATTGGCCATCTCTCCTGACACAGTCCGGCGAGCGCTCTTTTTCCTGAAAGGAGCACCAGCATTAATATACCTTCCCAGAATCAATCCCGGGAATATGGTGACATGCCTTACCATTGCGGCGGCGTTTCAATCCGGACCACACTTCTTTTTAGCCTGCATGGCCGAGCTGCCCCTTGTTGGCTAGCCGCCGCGGGCTCAGCCTCCCGCCTCGAAGGCACCCCCTGCGAAACACCATTAATATACGGTGATCAAAAATAAGCACGGATGGGTCATTATCAAAGTATTGGGGCTTCGGTCTCAGTTACCTGTGAGGCTGGAAGTATTCCGGGGTAATCGGCCGTAATGGCAACCAAGGCATTATCGATGCTTAGTTGGTGAAATACCCCATCAATCAGCTCCACCTATATGTCTGGATCCTCTTGGGAGGCCGGATCAAGGAATCGTTCTGGATCCTCGGGTTGCGGAGGCGGGCTGTTTATATCTTTTACGGCCTGGCGCAGTTCCTACGTCAAAATCACAAAATGAGATACCTAACCATGGGAGTACGGATCGGATGTGCAAAAAAGGAAATGTCCGCTTACCCAGCTCCGAGGATTGTTCATAGAAAATCAGTTCAATGGACTGACACGGAGAAAATCCTCCTCTTCCCCCTTGTACAGCGCGGACAAGATCTTCACCAGATCAGCGGCCGATCCCGGCCCCGTACGGCCGTGACGGGTGGCATCGTCCTCCCCGTTGAAATCCCACATGGGGTGGCCCCTATACTGGAGCGGCTGCACCCCCCGCATAATGTAGGTGGCCATGAGACTGATCATGGTCAGTCCGGAATGAGCTAGCAACCTTATTCGACTCATCAGGTAAAGGACGTCCCTGTCGTTTTCCCTCTGGGGGCTCCGTGGATGCCGACTTAGGCGTTTCTTCAAGGGAGCATTACTGAACTCCGGGAGGCCGGTCCGAACGGGATCCGGTAGCAGGGTGTCTTCTATATAAAGCCATTCTGAATGCCAGTCTTCGGACGCCTTCTTTGGGGTTCCAGATAGATATCCAGTCCCGGCGATGCGCCATAGCTCGGCTCCGCCCACTTGATATATTGACCCCTCATGAGAACGGGGTACGAGGCAGAATAATCTCTTCCACAGTGCAAAATGAGCCTTAACGCCCAAGAATAGTTCGCAAAGGGCCATGAAGCCCGCGATGTGCAGAATGGAGGCAGGCGTAAGGTGGTGCAGCTGGAGGCCATAGAACTCCAGGAGCCCCCGAAGAAACGGATGTATTGGAAATCTGAGTCCTCTTATCAGATAAGAGACAAAGCATACCCGCTCTGCTTTGGAAGGATCGGCGACGCTCTCCACTTGCTTTCCGCCCTTATAAGTGGCGAGTCCAGCTCGAACCGGAACCATGAAGGCTGGGGGAAGAAATCCCTTGGTTTGGAGCGTCACTAGCTTGCTATGCGGGACTGAGCACCTCTCCCGATCCCCAGGCCAAGGGCTGGGAGCGCGAGAGGAGGAGCCGCGTCGACTGTCCATGATGGAATGGATTTTTTGTCAGAGGCGCTCCGATTAAAGCTTGCGGAGGGGGGATGGTGTGATTTCGATCTAGATCCTCATCTCTTTTTATAGGCGGCTCATTTGCGCAGCTAGGGGGGAAAGTGTAAAAATACCCTGGCTTTTCGCATTCGTTCGACACGTGGAAGATGGCCATTATTGGGCATGGAAGCCAAGGAGCGCAGCATTTATCAGAAGCCGGACACTATTCGACAAGTATATGGAATTTGGAGAAGAACCCGCCTCACAATGCCGAAGACAATCTACGCGCCGGACTCGTCGTCATTGAAGCCTGGTTCGGGGGCTACTGAGGGAGTCCCGGATTAGGGGGTGTCCGGATAGCCGAACTATCACCTTTGGCCGGACTCCTGGACTATGAAGATACAAGATTGAAGACTTCGTCCCGTGTCCGGATGGGACTTTCCTTGGCGTGGAAGGCAAGCTTGGCGATACGGATATGTAGATCTCCTACCATTGTAACCGACTTTGTGTAACCCTAACCCTCTCCGGTGTCTATATAAACCGGAGGGTATTAGTCCATAGGACGAACAACAATCATACCATAGGCTAGCTTCTAGGGTTTAGCCTCTTTGATCTCGTGGTAGATCTACTCTTGTACTACCCATATCATCAATATCAATCAAGCAGGAGTAGGGTTTTACCTCCATCGAGAGGGCCCGAACCTGGGTAAAAACATCGTGTCCCTTGTCTCCTGTTACCATCTGCCTAGACGCACAGTTCGGGACCCCCTACCCGAGATCCGCCGGTTTTGACGCTGACAGCCACCATACCTACCTATTATGGCATTTCCATAGCCATTCCGAGATATATTGCCATGCAACTTCCACCATCATCATCATGACATACATTACTTTTGTCATATTGCCATTGCATGATCATGTAGTTGACATCGTATTTGTGGCAAGGCCACCATGCATTATTTTTCATACATGTCACTCTTGATTCATTGCACCATCCCGGTTGAGGGAGTCCTGGATTAGGGGGTGTCCGGATAGCCGAACTATCACCGTTGGCTGGACTCCCGGACTATGAAGATACAAGATTGAAGACTTCGTCTCGTGTCCGGATGGGACTTTCCTTGGCGTGGAAGGCAAGCTTGGCGATACGGATATGTAGATCTCCTACCATTGTAACCGACTCTGTGTAACCCTAACCCTCTCCAGTGTCTATATAAATCGGAGGGTTTTAGTCCGTAGGACGAAGAACAATCATACCATAGGCTAGCTTCTAGGGTTTAGCCTCTTTGATCTCGTGGTAGATCTACTCTTGTACTACCCATATCATCAATATTAATCAAGTAGGAGTAGGGTTTTACCTCCATCGAGAGGGCCCAAACCTGGGTAAATACATCGTGTCCGTTGTCTCCTGTTACCATCCGCCTAGACGCACAGTTCGGGACACCCTACCCGAGATCCGCCGGTTTTGACATCGACATTGGTGCTTTCATTGAGAGTTCCTCTGTGTCGTCACCTTTAGGCCCGATGGCTCCTTCGATCATCAACAACGACGCGGTCCAGGGTGAGACTTTTCTTCCTGGACAGATCTTCGTATTCGGCGGCTTTGCACTGCAGGCCAACTCACTTGGCCATCTGGAGCAGATCGAAAGCTACGCCCCTGGCCATCAGGTCAGATTTGGGAGTTTGAACTACACGGCTGACATCCGCGGAGACTTGATCTTCGATGGATTCGAGCCACAGCCAAGCGCGCCGCACTGTCTCGATGGGTATGATCTAGCTCTGCCGCCGAACAGTGCCCTGGAGGCCGCACCAGTGTCCGCTCCGACCCTTAGCTCGGAGCCGACTTCGCCGATCGAGGACGAGTGGCTGGACACCGCCTCGGGGGCTACGATCTCTATGGCGATTGAGCCGAACACCATCCCTATCCTTTGCAAAGCCCGTGACTCCGAGGTGCCGGACTCCTCTCCGGACTCGAACCTCCCGCGCCCTTGCCAATCAAATCCGATTGGGCGCCTGTTATGGAGTTCACTGCCGCGGACATCTTTCAGCACTCCCCCATTGGCGACATCCTGAGTTCACTAAAGTCTCTCTCTCTTTATCAGGAGAGCCCTGGCCGGACTATGGTCAGGAAGGTTGGGATGCGGACGACGAAGAAATTCAACACCCACCCACCACCCACTTTGTAGCCACTGTCGATGATTTAACCGACATGCTCGACTTCGACTCTGAAGACATCGACGGTATGGACGACGATGCAGGAGACAAACAAGAACCAGCGCCTACAGGGCACTGGAAGGCCACCTCGTCATACGACATATACATGGTGGACACCCCAAAAGATGGGAATGGCAATGGAACAGCGGAGGACGACCCCTTCAAGAAACAGTCCAAGCGCCGGCGTCAGCGGCGCCGCTCTAAATCCCGCCACAGCAAAAACGGTGATTCCGGCACGGGAGATAATAACACCCCGGACAGTGCCAAAGACAACCCTGTCCAGCAGGATTCAGCATAGGAGGAGGGAGAAGCCAGCCCTCATGATAGAGCGGCAGACAAAGAGGTAGAGGACAATAATTATATGCCTCCCTCCGAAGATGAAGCAACCCTCGACGACGAGGAATTTGTCGTGCCCGGGGATCCCGTCGAACAAGAGCGTTTCAAGCACAGGCTTATGGCCACGGCAAGCAGCCTTAAGAAAAAGCAGCAGCAGCTTAGAGCTGACCAAGACTTGCTAGCTGACAGATGGACCAAAGTCCTTGCAGACGAAGAGTACAAACTCGATCGCCCCTCCAAGAGCTACCCAAAATGCAGGTTGCTACCCAATTAGAGGAGGAGGAACCCAAACCTACATCACCAGCGCATGACGCGGCCGACCGGCCACCTCGTGGCCGCGACAGAGAGGCCTCTAGGCCTTCCACTAAAGCCGCACCCCGGTGTCGCTCAAAAAGAACAAAGCCACAGGGAAATGCGCCAGACTTGCGAGACATATTGGAGGACAAGGCAAGGCAAATAAGATCGATCTACGGATCGCGTGGGCGCCCCACGACACGTGATGACAACCGTCACGCCGGATACAGCAATTCTGGCCGGGCCGAACACAGTAGACAAAGCTCATTTGAGTTGCGTCATGACATAGCCCAATACAGAGGCGCTGCACACCCACTATGCTTCACATACGAAGTAATGGATCATCAAATCCCTGAGGGGTTTCAAACCCATAAACATTGAATCATAAGACAGCACAACAGATCCTGCGGTTTGGATCGAGGACTATCTCCTTCACATCCACATGGCCCGTGGCGATGATCTACACGCCATCAAATACCTCCCACTCAAGCTTAAAGGACCAGCTCGGCATTGTCTCAACAGCTTGCCAGCAGAATCAATTGATTGTTGGGAAGACCTGGAAGCCGCATTTCTTGATAACTTCCAGGGCACATATGTGCGACCACCAGATGCTGATGACCTAAGCCACATAATTTAGCAGCCAGATGAATCGGCCAGACAATTCTGGACACGGTTCTTAACCAAGAAAAATCAAATCATTGACTGTCCGGATGCAGAGGCCCTTGTAGCCTTCAAACATAACATCCGCGATGAGTGGCTTGCCCGGCACCTAGGACAGGAAAAGCCGAAATCCATGGCAGCCATCACATCACTCATGACCCGCTTCTGCGCGGGAGAGGACAGCTGGCTAGCTCGCAGTAACAACCTGACCAAAAACCCTGGTAGTTCGGATACCAAGGACAGCAATGGCAGGTCGCGTCTCAACAAGCACAAGCGCCGCATTAACGGCGATAATGCTAAAGATACGGCAGTCAATGCCGGATTCAAAGGCTCTATACCCGATCAGCGGAAAAAGCCGTTCAAAAGAAATACTCAGGGCCCGTCCAATTTGGACCGAATACTCGATCGCTCGTGCCAGATACATGGCACCCCCAAAAAACCAGCCAACCACACCTACAGGGATTGTTGGGTGTTCAAGCAGGCAGGCAAGTTAAATGCCGCAAACAACGACAAGGGGCTGCATAGCGATGACGAGGAGGAGACCTGGGCGCCGAACAATAGAGGACAGAAGGGCTTTCCCCCACAAGTGCGGACGGTGAACATGATATACGCAACCCACATACCCAAAAGGGAGCGGAAGCGTGCACTAAGGGACATATATGCGATGGAGCCAGTCGCCCCAAAGTCCAACCCGTGGTCCTCCTGCCCGATCACTTTTGATCGAAGGGACCACCCCACTAGTGTCCGCCACGGCGGATTCGTTGCATTGGTTCTTGACCCAATCATTGACGGAATTCACCTCACTAGAGCCCTGATGGACGGCGGCAGCAGCCTGAACCTGCTTTACCAGGATACAGTGTGCAAAATGGGCATAGACCCCTCAAGGATTAAACCCACAAAAACAACCTTTAAAGGCGTCATACCAGGTGTAGAGGCCAACTGTACAGGCTCAGTTACACTCAAAGTGGTCTTTAGATCCCCGGATAACTTCCAAAGCGAGGAATTAATCTTTGACATAGTCCCGTTCCGCAGTGGCTATCACGCACTGCTCGGACGAACCGCATTTGCAAAGTTCAATGTGGTACCGCACTACGCATACCTCAAGCTCAAGATGCCAGGCCCTCGAGGAGTAATCACGGTCAATGGAAACACCGAACGCTCTCTTCGAACGGAGGAGCATACGGCGGCCCTCGCGGCAGAAGTACAAAGCAGCCTCTTAAGGCAATTCTCGAGTCCGACTACTAAACGGCCGGACACCGTCAAGCGCGCCCGGAGTAACCTACAACAAGACCGCCTGGCACATTCCGAGCACGCGTAGCAATGCGGCCCCAACCCCAGCCCTCGCGAAATCGCGAGACCAGTACCATGCGTACATAACTACGCTCTAGAGATACCATGGGCATAGGGGGGGGGGCACGACCACGTCATGCCCAGAGTGCGGCTCAACCACACCGGGGGCTCCAATTGTGTCATTCTTTTTTTCTTATTCTTAGGACTCCGTTTTCCAGAAGCCCTGTCCGGCAGTAGAATCGCCGAACTCACGATGCAACAGCCAGGGAAGCAGAAAAGCTACGTCGAGTGTCCAGGTGGTCTCTATTTACGAGCAGTATACCTGTTTTACATACCATCCCGCAGCCTACCCCTGGAGGGGGACATGTTAAATAGTCCCATCCCTTGCTTATCGCACTATTTGTATCGTTCTGCTTTCATTGCATATCTTTTGAATAAACAATACATAGCTTCTGCTTATTATTGCATTCCTTTTTTTCATAAATGTTCATCTATGACATGTTGCACCCGTACAACTTGGTACGGTCAATACACCAGGGGCTGAAGTACCCCAAAACATGGTGTGATAAGTCTGAACACTTTCACAAGTGCGGCACCCCGAACTTATAGCATTATATGCATCGGCTCCGAATCATGTCTTGGGTCAATAGTTGGGTTTTCCCGGCTCCCATATTTTGGTACCTTACGTTCCGTTATATCGGCTAAGGTAGCGCTGGGAGAACCACTGCGATTGTGCCCCGGTTGAGCCGGGTTGAGCACCTCAGTGGAGAAAGCTAAAACTAACCATCATGATAGGGCGAGAGCCGGTCGTTGTTCGAGAGGTTTTTCGGGTCCCTAAAGACTCATGCCGCTTAGAGCGAGGAGTCGGCATTGTCCGTCCAAGGCGTGGATAGCGCCTCGAACTCGGTCTTCCGAATACCAGGGGCTTCGCCGAAATTTAAAATTATAGAATTCTATGGCTAAGTGAGAGTGTTCAAGCATTATAGTCCGGTTGCCTCGTTCGTCGTGTTGAACGCCTCCCTCGAAGGACCCAAGAATGGGAACAAGAGCGCTCAAGTTTATCCCGAACACCCCAGCACTCGTGGCATGGGGGCTGAAGCCAACGAGTCACCATCTCTCAAATTTGATAAACGGCCGCACAGAAGGTAATATTTTAAATTAACAAGCGTCGCTTAGCGCATATGAACAAAGTTTTCAGCGTAGAGGATAACAAATGCGAGTCTACTCAAAAATTACATCTTTGGAGCATTCACCCGCTATAAGGCGGGCACCCTTCAGGACTCCCTCATAGTACATCTCAGGCTTGCGATACTCCTTGCCCGGCGGTGGCGCGTCCGTCACAAGCTTCTCGGCGTCCATCTTGCCCCAGTGCACTTTAGCACGGGCAAGGGCCCGACGGGCACCTTCAATGCATACGGAACGCTTGATGACTTCAATCCATGGACAGGCATCCACCAGCCGCCGCACCAGACCAAAGTAGCTCCCAAGCATGGCTTCTTTAGGCCACAGCCGAACTATGAGGCCCTTCCTGGCCTGTTCGGCCACCTTGTGGAGCTCGACCAGCTGCTTCAGCTGGTCGCTCAGGGGCACCGGATGTCCGGCCTCAGCATATTGAGACCAGAACACCTTTTCCGTCGAGCTCCCCTCCTCGGCTCGGTAGAACGCGGCAGCATCGAACACACTATGGGGCAGATCTGCGAACGCTCCTGGAGAGCTCCGAATTCGGGTAAGTAACAGATAATTCACTTTTACATGTTTGCTTTACATGAAGAATGCCTTACCCGCCGCTATCTTTTTTATCACCTCAATCTCCTGGAGGGCCTTCTGGGCTTCGGCCTTAGCGGCTTTGGCACTCTCAAGAGCCAAGGCAAGCTCGGACTCTCGAGTCTTCGAGTCACGCTCCAAACTCTCGTGTTTTTCCACGAGAGCCTGGAGCTCTTGCCGCACCTCCGCCACTCGCGCCTCCTGCTTCTCTCGCTCGGTGCGCTCCGCGGCCGCACTGTTTTCGGCCTTGGACACCGCTTCCTTCGGGGTCGCCACCTCGTTCGTGGCCCCTGTAATACTCACGTTATTCCTGTCATTTTTTGCAACCAAATTCTTTCTCTAAGGTATTGCTTTAATAAGGTATTACTTACCTTCCTTGTCCTCGAGTTGTTTCTTGGCCAGGCCGAGCTTGTTCTCGGATCGCTCGAGGCTCTCCTTCAATGCATTGACCTCCGCAGTCAGTGCGGCCGAGGTCAGCAGCGCAGTCTGCACTCCCATATTGACATATTTATGTTAGACTCCTGCGTATATCTTTTTAGATCCTCAGCTCGGCTTTTCTTTCCGAACACCGAACTAAGCATCAGGGGCTACTGTCTATGCAGTAATATTCTTACATATCTTAAAAACTTACCTCAAAGCCTGTTCAAAGGCTGGTACAGGCTTCAGTCAGCCCGCTCTTGGCAGACTGAACTTTCTAGATCACCGCACTCATGATAATGCGGTGCTCCTCGTCGATGGAGGCGCCGTTAAGCACCTCCAGCAAGCTATCTGGTGCCTCCGGCTGGACGGAGGCCACCGGCATCGCAGTCTTGCCCTTCTTACGAAGGGGCCGCCTGCAGGACTCCAGAACCACTGAAGGTTCCGGTGTGGAGTCCGGCCCAGGGCCGGACTTAGAACCCCTTGGGGTTTGATCCCCCTTTTGCCCAAAGTGCGGGAGGTCTCCTTGCGGCACCTCCGGGACCTCCTCCTCCTGGCTAGGCCCCTTTTGGGACCCCACCTCGGCGTCATCAGCAGCGCGAGGAGAGGAGGCGGCCAGAAGTGAAGTTCTATTCACGTCCGACGGAGCCAGGAAGCCGCTCGTTGAAATGTCGAGCCCGTCCTTGGGCGGGCTGCAGGGTTGTATTCGGCGTTAGGAGATTCTATGCGATAAACGAAACGCCATGAACTATTCTGGTATCCGGACACTTACGGTGACGCCAGGGGCTTAGCCCTCGGTGGCCACTCCTCTTCGTCACGTCGGCGTTGGTGGAGTAGTCCGGAGGAAGGGTCCTTACCTTCTTGGACCCTCCGGCCTCCCTAGTTGGGGAGGCCTTCCTTTTCTTCTCTCCCCTCGCTGGGGGAGAAGCCTCTTTTTTCTCCTCCTCATCTTTGCGGGAGGAGTCCGCCTCGGAGTCATCGGACGATGAGTCTGATAACACCTGACGCCAGGAACTCTTTCGGGTTCCCGTGGCCTTCTTCTTGGCCTTCTTATCTGGCACCACGTGAGGTGCCGGAACCAGCAGCCCCGTCAATCGGGCGTCCACTGGGTCTTCTAGTAAGGGAGCTGGACAGTTAACCTGCCCAGACTTCTTCTGCCAGGCCTGTCAAAGGTAAGGGAGTTTAGATCCCGCATAGAGTCAAACTATGAAAAACAAGTGTCCTGTAAAGGGTAAAATAGCTTACCTCACCGGCTTGACGCTGCAAGCTGAATCCGCGATCTTCGGTAGCGGATGCGGGAGCCTCGGCACCCTTGAACAGCACCTTCCAGGCATCTTCGTACATAGTGTCGAAGAGCCTGCTCAAGGTTTGGACACAGGTTTGGAGTCCGCTCAGCTCTTCCAAATCACCCCATGTCAGGCCCTTCTCTTTCCAGGAGGTGAGCTGTGTGGGGATGCCAGATCGGAATTCGGGGGCCGCTGCCAATTTAGGTTCACGTGGCTCGGTGAATAGAACCACCCCAATTGCCACCCTTTGATGGTTTCCACGAAGGAGCCCTCGAGCCATATGACGTTGGGCATCTTGCCCACCATGGCGCCTCCGCACTCCGCCTGTTGGCCGCCCACTACCTTCGGCTTGACATTGAAGGTCTTCAGCCATTAGCCGAAGTGGGGCTTGATGCGGAGGAAGGCCTCGCACACAACGATAAACGCTGAGATATTGAGGATGAAATTCGAGGCCAGATCATGGAAATCCAGGCCGTAGTAGAACATGAGCCCCTAGACAAATGGGTGGAGTGGGAAGCCTAGTCCACGGAGGAAATGGGGAAGGAACACCACCCTCTCATGGGGCCTAGGGGTGGGGACGAGCTGCCCCTCATTTGGAAGCCGGTGCGCAATGTCGTTGTGCAGGTATCCGGCTTTCCTCAACTTTTTGATGTGCCCCTCCATGACGGCGGAGGCCATCCACTTGCCTCCCGCTCCGGACATGGCTGGAGAAGGTTGAGGCGAGATGTGCGGACTTGGGCGCTGGAGCTCGAGTGCACGGAAATGGATGAGAAAAGGAGGAAGAAGGCGTAGGTGAAAAGGTGGATCCTTATCCCCTTATAGCCTTGCACTAGATTCTCCTTCTGTTATGAGTAAGTTTGCAACACCTAAACCTACTACTGCTATTGATTCTGATATGTCGCATGTTATTGATGATGCCACTTCTGCTATGCATGATACTTATGATGAAACTACTTCTATGCTTGATACTACTGTACCACTTGGTGAATATCTTGATGAGCAAATTGCTAGGTCTAGAGAAAGAGAAATTATTGAACCTGGACACGATGATGTTAGTGATGATGAACCTATGCCTGCTATTCCTGAGGGTTATCTTTTTGATGCAAGATCTTTTGCAGCTATTTTCGCTTGCCAAGATAGATATGAACTTAAGAGGTTGCTAGTTAAATGGAGTAAAGAATCTCTTAGAGATAGAATGAGACCCGACCCTACTTTTGCTACTTCACCTATCTGTGTTCCTGATCAGGACTATTATGATTTTTCTGTTGATCCCGATATAATTACTTTGGTTGAATCTAATCCTTTTTATGGCTATGAATCTGAAACTGTTGTGGCACATCTTACTAAGTTAAATGATATAGCTGCCCTATTTACTAATAATGAGAGATCGTGCTACCTTTATTTACTTCAGATATTTTCGTTCTCATTAAAGGGTGATGCTAAGATATGGTATAACTCTCTTGATCCTGGTTGTGTGCAAAGTCCCCAGGATATGATTTATTACTTCTCTGCTAAATATTTCCCCGCTCATAAGAAACAAGCTGCTTTGTGGGAAATATACAATTTTGTGCAAATTGAAGAAGAGAGTCTCCCACAAGCTTGGGGGAGGCTTCTCAAGTTACTTAATGCTTTGCCTGATCATCCTCTTAAGAAACCTGAAATATTTGATATCTTTTATAATGGACTAACTGATGCTTCCAGAGATTACCTGGATAGTTGTGCTGGTTCGCTTTTCAGGGAAAGAACACCGGATGACACTGAAATTCTTTTGAATAATATGTTGGCAAATGAAAATAATTGGGCACCTCCCGAGCTACCTCCCAAGCCAGTTCCTGAGCCAATTACTGAGCCTATTCCTAAACCAACTCCAAAGAAGAGAGGTGTTCTATTTCTCAGTCCCGAAGATATGCAAGAGGCAAAGAAATCTATGAAAGAAAAATGTATTAAAGACGAAGATGTTAAGAATTTACCTCCTATTGAAGAAATACATGGTCTTAATTTACCGCATGTTGAAGAAGTATATGATCTCAATTACTTATTTAATGAAGAACCTCCCGATATCCCGACACACGTAGTAAAGGTAAATTCTCTCTATAGATATGATAAAGCTGAAATCCCTCCTAATAAAATTGCTAGTCAGTGCTTGGATGAGTTTGATGACTTTATGTTTAAGCAAGACGACTTTAATGCTTATTTTGGTAGACAATTAAAACAGAATACCTTTACGATTAAGCGCTTGGTGATTATATGGCTGATATTAGAGGTGAACTTAAACTTGTTAGCAAGCATGCTTCTATGGTTACCACTCAAGTAGAACAAGTACTTAAAGCTCAGAGAGAAGTGCTTGATGAAATGAATAGTAAGAAACTGTTAGAGTGGCTACTAGAAATGGTAGAATGACTCAGGAACCTTTGTATCCTAAAGGCCACAATAAGAGAATCGAGCAAGATTCTCAGAGAAACAATATTGATATACCTAGTTCCTCTAAAAAGAAGAAAAAGAGAAATGATAGGACCTTGCAAACTTCTAGTGAACCTATCGCTGAGTCACATGAGAATCCGAATGATATCTCTATTTTTGATGCTAAAACACAATCAGGTGATGAACATGAACCTAGTGATAATGTTAATGATAATGTTCATGTTGATACTCAACCTAGTAATGGTAATGATGTAGAGATTGAACCTGCTATTGATCTTGATAACCCACAATCAAAGAATTAACGTTATGATAAAAGAGACTTTGTTGCTAGGAAACATGGTAAAGAAAGGGAACCATGGGTTCAGAAACCCATGCCTTTTCCTCCGAAACCATCCAAGAAAAAGGATGATGAGCATTTTGAGCGCTTTGCTGAAATGATTAGACCCATCTTTTTGCGTATGCGATTAACTGATGTGCTCAAAACAAATCCTTATGCTAAGTATATGAAGGATATTATTACTAATAAAAGAAAGATACCTGAAGCTGAAATTTCCACCATGCTTGCTAATTGTACTTTTAAGGGTGGAATACCAAAGAAACTTGGAGATCCCGGAGTGCCTACTATACCATGCTCCATTAAAAGAAGTTATGTTAAAACTGCTTTAGGTGATCTTGGAGCCGGTGTTAGTGTCATGCCTCTCTCTTTATATCGTAGACTTGACTTGAATAAGTTGACACCTACTGAAATATCTTTGCAAATGGCTGATAAATCAACTGCTATACCTGTCGGTATTTGTGAGGATGTGCCTGTTGTAGTTGCAAACATTACTATTTTAACGGACTTTGTTATTCTCGATATTCCCGAGGATGATAGTATGTCTATTATTCTTGGAAGACCTTTCCTTAATACTGCAGGGGCCATTATTGATTGCACCAAAGGAAATGTCACTTTTCATGTTAATGGCAATGAGCACACGGTGCATTTTTCTAGGAAACAATCTCAAGTTTATAGTATCAACTCTATTGGAAAAGTTCCATCGATTATATTTGGAGGTTTCGAATTTCCTCTCCCTACTGTCAAGAAAAAGTATGATATTCTTATTGTTGGGCATTTTCATATCCCCGTTGAGGTAACTTAGTGTTATTCAAAATTTCTCCGGTTCCATGATTATCGGAATGAGTTTGCTAACAAGACTTGATCAACCTTGTTAGTGGATTCTTTTTGATGATCACGAGATGGATGAAACTAGAAGCACAACTTTCTGTACCCTCTTTATATTTTCTGTTATTTAGTAGAAATAAAGTAAAATAATATTTTTCTGTCTGTTTCCTGACTTATCCGTGCAATATAAAAATATCCTGAAAATAAAAGTCCTCAGAATGCCATGCCAATTTAATATGATTTTTTCGGGAATATTTGAGAATTTACTGTGCAAAAATTACCGTGGGGGGAGCTGCCTCCTGGCCACGTGGGTGGAGGGCGCGCCCTACCCCCCTGGACGCGCCCCCTGCCTCGTGGGCCCATGGTGGCCCTCCTCCACTTATTCCTGCACCCATGTTCTTCCTCTGCCTCACACAAACACGAAAAATCAACTCAAGCACGAGTTCCAGCCCCCGTTGCTGTGATTTTTGATCTCCTTGCTCAAAGCACCTCTCGCAAAACTGTTTGGGGAGATTGTTCCTTGGTATGTGACTCCTCCATTGGTCCAATTAGTTTTTGTTCTAGTGATTTATTCTTTGCAAATTTGTGCTGCATAGGTGACCATGTTCTTGAGCTTGCATGTCAAATTTATATGGTTCCAAGTAGTTTCAATGCTTTATATAGGCCCTAGGCACTTGTGGGAGTTGTTGCTATCAATTTTATTGAAGTTGGTTCACTTTTATTTGAAGTTACTAAAAATTTCAGATTGTTTCAGAAATAATGAAGAGACTTTTGAGGGGCTCGTCGAGCCGAAGCTCTAAGGAAAAACAAAAGGAAGAAGAGGAGAAGCCCAAATTTAATTTACCTCGCAGCGCGGAGGTCCGGCCTTGTGAATGGCCCTCCGATGACTTCTTGAGGAAAGCTAGGATTTATGAAGATTTCTATTTATTGATTGAGAATGCTGGCCTCACCAACTTCCTCCACGACCAACGTCATCAGTATCTCTTACTCACAAATACTTTTGTGCGAAACTTCTACTTTTTCCCTAAGAAATCACCTCCAACAGTAGAGTTTCATTTATATGACGTTGTTAAAGAGATGACATTAGCAGAATTCTGTGAGGTTTGCAGAATACCCATTGAGGGCACCTTAGATGAACCCCATTGTAACGAATTAGAAGCTTTTGTTAACACCCTCACGGTTTGAGAAACCAGGAAGGTTTCTGATGCAAGGATCACTAGCATTCATTATCCTATTTTACGCTACTTTTCCCTATTTGCTAGTCATTGCTTGATTGGACGCGGGAACTGTGGGAACCTTAGTATTCCTGATATCATTATTTTGCTCCACGGTTTATACCGCGATAACTCTGTTAGTATGGGTGGAATTGTTGCTAGACGGTTAAGTCTTAACCGTACTAAGGGCCCCATCTTTGGAGGCATTTATGCTACACGCCTTGCTGAACATTTTGAAATGCCTATTAGGCATGAGGAGGAAGAAGAAACGGCACTGCCCCGCGCTTATTTAGATTACAAGAGTATGATAGCGCATGATTTCCTTGTTAAGAGTCGCGATGGGGAGCTCAAATATAAATTATACTTTGATAAAAATCACCCTGAGACTATTACCTTGCCTGATCCTTCTTTGTTTAACTTGTTTTCAGAACCTCACATCGTTCCATGGTCGGCTGTTCAAGCCTATCGGAACCCTGCACCAGCCCTAGAGCCGGAGCAACAAGATGAGCCTCCACGACTATCTGTTTATTCTTGGGATCCAGAGGAGGCTGCCAGCCAGTGGCAGCCGGAGTCTTCTTCATCACAGTACGACCCCAGCTTCACCTACGGATATCCGCCAGGCCATCCCAGGCAATAGACCAACTTAGGCCAAAAGCCTAAGCTTGGGGGAGTACGTATTTCCCACCGACATTACATTTATGTTCACACACACACACTCATTGCTAGACGTCGGTGCTCATACTTTTTCATTGTATCATCCATGCTAGTTTAAATTTCAATTTCTGCTTTATTCTTGTGCGTTTGATAAACTTTAAGAAAAATCAAAAAGAAATTAGTTAGTTTAATTTTCATGCTTGTAGTAGAATTAAAAAGAAAACCCCAAAAATATTTCCCGTTCTTCTTTTTACTTGTTGGTAGCTTTCCCGTGTAAATAGTTTTTATTTCTTTTCCTTTCTTTGGGGGTCGAGAAGACCATATTAAAAATGCTTAGTGGCTATTATATGCATGATTGTTCATTTAAACTTAGAGCCCATATTACTTGTCTTCTCTCTTGAGTTGAATGCTTGCAGATTCCAGCTTAGTCCAATGCATGTGCACTCTTATTATTATACACATCGTTCGGTCGTGCAAGTGAAAGGCAATAATGATGATATATGATGGACTTATTGAGGAGAGAAAAGCTGGTACGAACTCGACCTCTTTTGTTTTTGTAAATATGATGATTCATCGTTCTTGATTCAGCTATTATGAAGTAAACATATTTGCAATGACATTTAGAGATTATAGTTGCTTGTGCCATGCTTGATTAGCTATGAGTTATAATGGTTTACCTTGCGTGCCAACATGCTATTAGAATGATTGTGATGTGGTATGATGAGGTGGTATCCTCCTTTAAGTGTATTGAGTGACTCGACTTGGCACATGTTCACGCATGTAGTTGAATCAAATCAACATAGCCTTCACGATATTTATGTTCATGGTGGATTATATCCTACTCATGCTTGTACTCGGTGTGAGTTAATTTAAATGCATGTTTACAACTGTTGTCGCTCTCTCAGTTGGTCGCTTCCCAGTCTTTTGCTAGCCTTCACTTGTACTAAGCGGGAATACTGCTTGTGCATCCAAACTCCTTAAACCCCAAAGTTATCCCATATGAGTCCACTATACCTACCTATATGCGGTATTTACCTGGCGTTCCAAGTAAATTTGTATGTTCCAAACTCTAAACCTTCAAATAAACATTCTGTTTTGCATGCTCGAATAGCTCATATGTCAACTAGAGCTGCCCTTATCTTCCGTGTTAAGAGGGTTATTCTCAAGAGGAGTGGACTCCGCTCCTCATTCACGAGAAAATGGCTGGTATCCAGGATGCCCAGTCCCATGCTTCATGCAAACTAAGTCAAAATAACTGCAAACAAAACTCCCCTTGGGACCCGTTGAATGTTGGAGGCACTCGTTGTTTCGAGCAAGCCATGGATTGATGCTTGTGGATGAAGGGGAGTATAAACTTTACCATTCTGTTTGAGGACCGCCTATAATCTGTTTAGCATGCAAGATATCATCATCTTTTAGTTGTTATGTTGAAAATGAAAGTATGCCGCTCAAAATATAATATCTCTATTTCAAAACCGAGCTCTGGCAACTTTACAAATCCCTGCTTCCCTCTGCGAAGGGCCTATCTATTTACTTTTATGTTGAGTCATCACCCTTCTTATTAAAAAGCACCCGCTGGAGAGCACACTGTCATTTGCATTCATTATTATTGGTTTATATTGGGTATGATTTGACTGGATCTCTTTTACCATGAATTACAATGTTTAGTCAGTCCTTGATCTTTAAAGGTGCTATGCATTTATGTTTTGCGGTCTCAGAAAGGGCTAGCGAGATACCATTTTGTTATATCATGTTATGACTATTTTGAGAAAGTGCTGTCATCCGAGTTTTGCTATTATGGCTCGCTAGCTGATTATGCTATTGATAGGAGCAATTGTGAGACCTACGTATCATTGTGAGTATGGTTAGTTCATAATAATTGCTGAGACTTGAATGATGGTTTTTCATGTTTACAACAACAAGAGCAAACAGAGTTTGTAAAAGTTTTTCTTTTTCCCTTTTAGTTTGTCAACTGAATTGCTTGAGGACAAGCAAGGGTTTAAGCTTGGGGGAGTCGATATGTCTCCGTCGTATCTACTTTTCCAAACACTTTTGCCCTTGTTTTGGACTCTAACTTGTATGATTTGAATGGGACTAACCCGGACTGACGCTGTTTTCAGCAGAATTGCCATGGTGTTGTTTTTTGTGCAGAAAATAAAAATCCTCGGAATGTCCTGAAACTGCACGGGACACCTTAGAAAAAATAAAGAAAAATCCTTGCAAAAGATGAAGACCAGGGGTCCCACACCCTACTCACGAGGGTGGGGGGCGCCCCCCCTGGGCGCGCCCTCCTACCTCGTGGGCCCCCTGGTGGCCCTCCGACGCCAACTCCAACTCCATATATTGGCTTTCGGTGAGAAAAAATCAAGGAGAAGAAATCATCGCGTTTTACAAAATGGAACCGCCACCAAGCCCTAATCTCTCTCGGGAGGGCTGATCTGGAGTCTGTTCGGGGCTCCGGAGAGGGGGATTCGTCACCGTCGTCATCATCAACCATCCTCCATCACCAATTTCATGATGCTCACCGCCATGCGTGAGTAATTCCATCGTAGGCTTGCTGGACGGTGATGGGTTTGATGAGCTTTATCATGTAATCGAGTTAGTTTTGTTAGGGTTTGATCCCTAGTATCCACTATATTCTGAGATTGATGTTGCTATGACTTTGCTATGCTTAATGCTTGTCACTAGGGCCCGAGTGCCATGATTTCAGATCTGGACCTATTATGTTTTCATGAATATATGTGTGTTCTAGATCCTATCTTGCAAGTCTATAGTCACCTACTATGTGTTATGATTCGGCAACCCCGAAGTGACAATAATCGGGACCACTCCCGGTGATGACCATAGTTTGAGGAGTTCATGTATTCACTATGTGCTAATGCAAGTTCTTTTCCATAAGCACGTATGACTATATACAGAATACATGCCTACATTACATTGATGAACTGGAGCTAGTTCTGTGTCACCCTATGTTATGACTGCTACATGATGAACCACATCCGGCATAATTATCCATCACTAATCCGGTGCCTACGAGTTTTCCATATACTGGTTTACGCTTATTTTCTTTTTTGTTGCTACTGTTACAATCACTACAAAATACCAAAAACATTACTTTTATTGTCTTTACTTTTGTTACCGTTGCCACTACTATCATATTACTTTGCTAATAAACACTTTGCTGCAGATACTAAGTTTCTAGGTGTGGTTGAATTGACAACTCAGCTGCTAATACTTGAGAATATTCTTTGGCTCCCCTTGTGTCGAATCAATAAATTTGGGTTGAATACTCTACCCTCGAAAACTGTTGCGATCCCTATACTTGTGGGTTATCAGTGTGTTGGGGACATAAGAGACTCTTTGTTATTTGGTTGCAGGGTTGTTTGAGAGAGACCATCTTCATCCTACGCCTCCTACGGATTGATAAACCTTAGGTCATCCACTTGAGGGAAATTTGCTACTGTCCTACAAACTTGTGCACTTGCAGGCCCAACAACGTCTACAAGAAGAAGGTTGTGTAGTAGACATCACGCACCGCCGGTCGCGGGCGGCGGGGGGCTGCTGTTTGGCCGGTGGTGGCTGGCGGCTCGGGGGGTGGAGGTTGAAGATGAACTGCAGGCCCTTGATTTCGTATCCAACGGCTGCAAAATCGACTGACGAGAGATGAAAAAGTTAGTCGACCGATGTGTAGCCTCACCTTGCTAGTGCGTTCAGTTTCGACAGCAAAATTCAGTTTCGACAGCAAAATTCAGTTTCGACAGTTAGGTTCAGTTTCGATAGTTAAGTTCAGTTTCGACAGTTAAGTTCAATTTCGACAGTTAAGTTCAGAGATGAGCGGCTGATGTATTTTACATCTAACACTTTGTGGTTATGTATTTTACGTCATGTATTGGAGATGCTATTAGAATTCCACTCAGGTTAACATTGTTCGTTGTCTCTCTTGTCCTACTTCAGCCTCGGCGTCGTACAACTCACATGAGCTGCTCCAACGACGAAACCCTCCATCACAACGGAGCAGTACCTCGGGCTCCATCTCCAGACGCCTAAGATCTTCTTCCCCTCCTCCGACAACAAAGTCAGCCAGAGCATCCTCACCGATCAACCCAATCACGCTGAGATCAACATGGCTTCGCCAAAGAGGTTGTATACTTGTTGCATCTCTTTTTTACCCTACATGTTATATATATTGTCCACTGAGCACACGGATTTGTTCCTTTAGTGTCTCCTTGAAAGAAAAAATGTAGGAATTTTAATTTTCACTTGTCCTCCTTTTCAAATTCCTATTCATGAAGCACAAGACTAAGAGATAGTAGCATAATAACATTATAACCGTACATTTTCTTGTGGTTTGACTTAATCTCACCATGCTTCTTTGCATCCTGTGATCTTCCAATTGTTGTGAATCAAACACCCAGATTGGCAGAAATCTTGTGTTTTTAAATTCTCTGTTTTGCACGTGCATTCCTATCCTATTCCTGTCTATTTCCTATCCCTGCATTGTTGGAATCCTCCAATTCAAACGAGCCCTTACAGAATTACTTCTCTTACATATAGTTGTCAAAGAAAACCTTGCGTGGTTTGTCCCGCTCCTGCTGCGCCGTCGTTCACCCTAGCTCAGCTGCTCCAACGACAGAAGGGTCCAGCACAGCAGGGATCCGGCCTCCAGACTGTCTTTTGCCACCTCAGATCTTCTTCCCCGCCACTGGCAGCCATGAAAACTGCATTACCATCATCAACCGAGCAGATGACCTCGAGGACTACACGGGTCCGCAAGAGAGGTCGCACTCTTTTGTGTCTGCTTACGTTATGCATCGCTTAATATTACATGCTACTTTATCATCCTGTTCACCGATTAGACTCTGAGTCAGCTCCAAACTAATGGTCAAACTTGAGTTTTTAAATGGTTGTGGGGTACATATCGGGGCCGCTATCAATAGTATCTATCTACTATCTGGTTAATCTCCGCTGTCTACTATGAGTTTCATGTTGGATGGGAAACAAACAGTAAAGAAGCCATTATTTGTATTTATTAACTGAAGCCATTATCGGCCTGCTATTATTGGTTTTGGGTCTATCCACAGGTTGCTACCATCACTCTGGATTTCTGCATGCACTCCTTACATAATCTCACTATGTTTTATTCATATGCATGACAGTTATTGCAAACAATGGAACTGAACATGTAGAGCAAAAGAGATGAGCCTTGCGTGGCAATATAATTTCATGCAGATGTCGCTCCATGGTAGGCGCAAATGCAGCCCCCCTCCACGCATTTCGGATTGTAATCGAGAGGAAGATATCTGTTCTGAGGGGGATTCAGAAGGAGAAGATAACTCATATTTACCCCCTGAGGTCTTCGCTCTAACTTGGCATGCTGATGTTGGTTATATCATGCATATGGTGTCTTGCATTGCTTACTTTATACATCAAATATGTCATCTGCTTAGTTTAGACATCCTTTGTGCGAATGCCATCTGTTTAGTTTATTCATCGTTTATGTGAATTATGCAACGCCACCTTGTTTAGCCAGGCATCATATATGTGAATTTTGCAATGCCATCCTGCTTAGCCAGTCATCTTATATGTAAATTATATCAGGCCATCCTTTTTCTCGTTACATATTACATTTGTCAACAATGTTAGTACATTCAAGTGCTCTTCATGTGCATCGGCCATTTGACACGGTGATGGCAAATTCTGGAGTGAAAACAAGGTCTTCTGAGCAGACTATGCTATATGACGAAGCGCATATCTCGCTGGTTACGGATAGCTCCTCAAAGGAGGATTCAGAGACAGATGACCAGTCCTATCCCCCCCCCTGAGGTGTATGCTCTAACTTGGCAGGGTTATGTTGCTCATATCGTGCGTATGGTGTCTCGCATTGCTATGCCATTTGATTAGTTTAGACATGCTTTGTGTGAATGCCACCTATTCAGTGTCTAATTACCATATATGTGAATTATGCATTGCCATCTTGTTGCAAGACAATATATATGTGAATTATACAATGCTATCTTGTTGCAAAGGCATTATATATGTGAATTATGCAATGCCATGCTGTTTAGCCAATCATCATGTATGTGAATTATATCATGCTATCATTTTTTTGTATTACATGTTCCATTTGTCAACAACGTTTGTATATTCAACTACTCTTCCTGTGCATCAGCCATTTGAAGCGGTGATGGAAGTATCTGGAGTGAAAACAAGGTATTCAGAGCAGACAATGCTACCTGCTGAAGCAGACATCTTGCTGGCTACAGAGAGCTCCTCAGAGGAGGATTCAGAGACTAATGACCAGTCACTAGTAGAAAAAGACCTAATAGTCCCGGTTCATAAGGGCCTTTAGTCCCGGTTCATGAACCAGGACTAATGGGTCGTTACTAATACCTCCACCCATTAGTCCCGGTTCAAACAAGAACCGGGACAAATGTGCCTCCACGTGGCTCTGTGCGCCCAGCCCAGTCAGGGGGCCTTTGGTCCCGGTTGGTGGCACCAACCGGGACCAAAAGGCATCCACGCGTCAGCATTCCAGTTGCTGGGTTTTTTGTGTTTTTTTTTTGAAAGGAGGGGAGGTTGGGGGTTTTGGGGGGTTAATTTAGGTGTTTCATATATTGTGTTAGCTAGCTAATTAGTAGAGAGAAGTGTCCTCTCTTATGTCCGTGCTTGGACGCTACGTACTATATATACATGAGTGATCGAGAGAACCATTCAGTACAGAAGTTCGTCATGCATACCGAGAGAAGTGATCGATCGACCTCTCCTTCTCCGAGAGATTGGTCGAACAACAAGTTTTCGTATCATGTATCCAACGCTACTGACTACATACATGTACAATATGTATAAGATCTCTTAATTACAAACCCCTAGCATTTGAAATCAATTTCCACATGGTATTCTCTGGCTTTACTGATGACGTGGTCAAGAAAGAATCCCGCCAATTCCTCTTGAATTGCTTTCATGCGATCTGGTTCTAGGAGTTCATTCCGCATCTGCCACGTCTAATTTGAAGAAGGGGGTTAATTAATACATATATATGAATGAAACTCAACAGAAATGATGGTGTAATAAAATGAAATTGTGAATATTATTGCTTACGTACTTCATATTGTCTTTTAGAGTAGTATCCACAGAAATCATTCCCTTCCTCCTGCCACAAGCACTTTACGAGAAATAGAGGTCAATCAAACTGATAATGAAGCATTATAAATGGCATTGATGAAAGTATAGCTATAGAATCAACGGGAGATGCGCGCAACTAGCTAGCCAGTAGTACTTACTTTCGGGTATGTATATCGCAGCTCCTTCGGCAGTCCCGGAGCTTGTGTGGTGAACTGTTTCCAAACCCTGCAAGACAAAGAAAATAATAATTATTACTTGAGATATCAGGAAATGAACAAAAAGTTGCCGATATGGTGCGATAATGATCGATTGAACTTACTTGCTGAGCATTTCAGTCATGTCCGCATAGGTTTTGGGATCTTTCCGTCTCGAGTCTAAGA
This sequence comes from Triticum timopheevii, assembly GCA_963921465.1. Classification (NCBI taxonomy): domain Eukaryota; kingdom Viridiplantae; phylum Streptophyta; class Magnoliopsida; order Poales; family Poaceae; genus Triticum; species Triticum timopheevii. The sequence continues at coordinate 53,369,155 of OY997266.1, forward strand.
CGGTTACTAGTCCACACTCAAGCTTAATCTCCAGAAGAATATAGTGGTACCTGCGCACGCATGCATAACTCATCAATTACATTACTATAACCTCGCTTGAGTAATAAGGGAAACCGAATATGCACACGACAGTAACACTCACGGGCCGTTGTAAGGAAAGAGTATGGTATCTTTGTTTTGATTTTTTATCAACGATCGTAGCAAGTTGTCCTCGGCATCTTTGACGTTCTTTTCAACCAGAAATACATCTATGGTATTTGTGTTAATGAACCCAATATCATAAATTTCTTGTTTTTTGCACTAGACGATCTTCAATCTGCATAATATATTGAGGATAATTAATTATAAATACATGCAATGAAAGAGCCGAGCTATATATAGAGACTTAATGACAGAAATAGTACTTACAGGCAGTAGCAAAGGACCATTAATTTATCAAGGGCCTTTTGATTGAAGAACTCGAAGAACTCCTCAAATGGAACAGTCAACAGATCATTTGCAACGAGATCGTGCTCCTCTTTAATATGCAGATACAAAGCATTCTTACCCTCAGACTCTCTGCAGGTTTCGATGTACCAATTATGGAATCTTCGCATCATTGTTGTCAGAGATTTTTCATCTTTGACGAGAGGCTTCCCGTACTCGTATCTGTGTCCGTCCACCTCCAAGAAATCAGGAAGTGCATCGTCAGGCAGGTAATCGTCAAGATTACCAGAACCGGCCATCGTCCCCGGAGCATTAGACACATTGAGCGGGGGGCACGATTGCTCTGCTTGTTTGCCGAGCTAGGCAATTTTTTCCCCTTTGCTCGTTCTTTTGACCTTTTAGCACTGACAATAGGTCCCGACCGCTGGGCTTGGAGATACGTCTGTTCAGTAATGCGCTCATAGTTGGTTCTCGGCGGAGACTTTGGTGGTTTCCTCAGGGCATCGATAGTGCGCTTTGCTTTCACCGGATCTACCTTCTCCTCCGGAGGTGGATGTCTCTTTGCTTTCACCCCTTCAAAGAACTCCTTCACGTGGGTCTACACAATCGTATCGTTTTCCTCCTCGGACCTCTCGTACGGTAACTTCTCTAGAGGCTTGAGAGATGATGGACCGTATTTGTATTGCCTCCCGCCTCTGGTTGTGCTGCTAGACGCGGGAGCAGACGGAGCGGCTGCGGCGTCTGTCTTCTTTCGTGCTTGCTTACGAGGCGGAGGAGAAGGAGTACGACGCGCCGGAGCAGCTGGGGCGGCGGCGGGTCTCTTCCGCCCTTGCTGGCGAGGCGGAGAAGGAGGATGCTGCTGGCTGCTCGGGAGTGCCGGCGCAGGCGAAGAAGGAGGCGGAGTGCCGCCATGCGCCGGAGAAGGAGGCGTAGTGCCGCCACGCGTGCCCTGATCGTCACTCGCCGGAGGAGGAGGCGGTGGAGGAGGTGGAGTGCCCTGACTCGCCGGAGGAGGAGGCGGTGGAGGAGGCGGAGTGCCCTGACTCGCCGGAGGAGGAGGCGGTGGAGGAGGTGGAGTGCCCTGACTCGCCGGAGGAGGAGGCGGTGGAGGAGGCGGAGTGCCCTGACTCGCTGGAGCAGGAGGAGGAGGCGGAGGCGTCCAGTTCAGAAGGTGGATGAGCTCCTTCTTCCATAGGCATGGAGTCTTCAGAGCAGAACCCAACCTAGTCTCCCCTTCACCGGTAGGGTGGTCAAGCACGAGGTCCTCAAATCCCTCCGTTATTTCATCCACCATCACCTTAGCATATCCTTTTGGAATCGGCTGGCGGTGATAAGTTGTGCCGGGTCCACTAGGATAAACTTGGCCAACAGCCTCCTTGACCTTCAAAGTCATCCATCGCGCCATCATGTCGCAATTTTGAGACTCCGTGATACCATCCACGGGATAGCTGGCAGGAGCCGTCAAGACATGCTCCGGTTGAAGCAGCTCGGTGGAAGCCACACTGCTTCTCCGCTGAGATGGAGGGGTAGCTTCGAGGGAAGCTTCGGCAGGTCGTTTGATGCGATCTGCTGCTTCTCGTTCCTCTTCTCGATCCTCTAGCCCCATTACCCTTCCAAGCAGTGCATGCAGTTGGTCCTGCTCCAGTTTCTTCCTCCTCTCATGGGTTTTGTAACCCCCTGCGTCCAGAAAACCAACATTCCACGGAATGGAGCCTGGCGTGCCTCGTGTCCGTCCAGGGTGCTCATGATTCCCAAGGGCCATTGTGAGCTCGTCCTTCTCCCTGTTTGGAAGGAACGTCCCTCACTGCGCTGCATCAATATAGTGTCGAAGGTTCTTGACTGGTATATCCAGTTGCTCGTCCGTCCACTGGCAAAACCCTGTTACAGGGTCCAAGGTTCCGCCAGACCCGAAGAACCAAGTCCGGCAACGGTCTGGCCATCTCATTGTCTCTGGTTCGATCCATTTTCAAGCAGATCATTCTCAGCATTGGACCACTTAGGCCGGGCCTGCAGGTAGCCACCTGACCCCGTGCGATGGTGAAGCGTCTTCTTCGCAGCATTTTTCTTGTTTGTCTCCGACATCTTCTTACTCTTTTCCGATGTCTTGTGGGCCACAAATGCGGGCCAGTGATCTTTTATCTTCTCATATTTGCCGATGAATTCTGGTGTCTTTTTAGTTTTGACAAACTGGTTCAGCTCTTTCCTCCACCTCCTCATTAGGGTTGCCATCTTCTTAAGAGCACAAGACTTGATTAATTCCTCTTTAACTGGCTTCTCCGGATCCTCCTCTGGCGGTAGGGTGAAATTTGCCTTCAGTTGAGTCCAAAGATCTTCTTTCTGCATATCATTGACATAAGACACCTCAGGGTCTTCCTCCTTGGGCTTATACCATTGCTGGATGCTGATCGGGATCTTGTCCCTAACAAGAACCCCGCACTGAGCAGAAAATGCCTTCCTTGTCCGGATGGGTTCAATCGGTTCACCGTCGGGCGCGATTTCTATGATCTCAAACTTTTCATCTGAGCTCAACTTTTTCTTCGGGCCTCGTCTCCTTACCGAAGTTGTGCTCGATCCGGAGGGCTAGAAATTATAAGGAAGAAAGACGAGAGTAATTAATATGTGTACATATACCAAAACAATGGAAGCATCAATTAACTAGTCAGCACGGGCTGAACTAATATATATATATATATATATATATATATATATATATATATATATATATATATATATATATATATATATATATATATATATATATATATATACCTGGCGGGCTCAGTTCAGTCACTGGAGCAGTCAGCACGGTCTCCTTCTTGTTCCTCCATTGTGTCATCGGAGCCATCATATACATAGTCATGTTCTTGTACCGGCATTAATGGGCCGAAGCCATCATGAACATAGCCCTCTTCTTCACCCCGTTCTTCCAGCTGACCAACGGTGTCGAGGAGAAATGACGCAACTTCATCCCTTCCATTTGCGATTATGTCCCTCAATATCGCTTCTGTTTCTTCGTCTCGGCAGTGCTCCATAGTTTCTGCAAATATTTACAACATGTTTATATATGGTACAGATGGCAAACGTAGAACTAGCCAGCTAATCACAATAAGGAATCATGTTAGTGGCCTCGACGCTGCTTCTCTAGGGTTTGGGGTCACCTCGACACAACAACGCTTCGACAGAGTTAATTTGTCGGGTAGGGGCGCGGCGGGAGGGGGTAGGAGACCAACATTGTTTTCTCTCTAGGGTTTGGGTGTCCTCGAGAGTTTTGGTCGAGCGAGAGGGCCGATGGGGGGGGTATTTATATCGACCGCCCCTCATGTCGAAGTTATCTCGAGGGGGTTATATCGACAACGACGCGACAACGACGAGAAAGGAAAATAATTAAGGAAAAGGAAGAAAAGAGGAAGAAGGAAGAAGGAAGAAGAAGAAAAAAAGAGGAGAAGAAGAAAGGAATAGAGGAGAAGAAGAAAAAATAGAATTTTTTTTCTATTTTTTCTTCTTCTCCTCTATTCCTTTCTTCTTCTCCTCTTCTTTTTCTTCTTTTTTCCTCTTCTTATTTATTTCTCCTCTTCTTCCTCTCCTCTTCTTTCATCTTCTTATTTTCCTTTTTCCTCTCATTCTTTTTCTTCTTCTTTCTTCCTTCTTCCTCTTTTCTTCCTTCGACCCTCTCGATCCCTCGACCCTAGAAACCTCGAACCCTCGACCCTGAAACCCTCGACCCTTGACCCCTTAACGACCCTCGACCCTCTACCCTAGTTCCCGACCCTCGACCCCTCGGCGATCCTCGACACCCTCATTCCCGATAAAAATTAAGAAGAAGAAGAAAAAAAAAGAGGAGAAAAAAAAGGAGAAGAAGCTCCTCTATTCCTTCTTCTTCTCCTCTTTTTTTCTTCTTCTTTCTCTTCTTCCTCTCCTCGTCTTCTCCTTCTTCTTCTTCTTCTCCTTCTTTCTCTACTTATTTTTTCCTTTTCCTTATTTTACGTTTTCCTCTCCACTAACATAAAATGCACTATCCTAAAATGCAACAAACATAAAATGCAATAAATTGATCAACTAACCTAAAATCAGTGATAAAATGCACTAACCTAAAATCGATATCTACTAACAACTTAAAAAATACATATATGAAAAAATGCATATATGAAAAAATGCATATATGAAAAAAAACATCATCATATCATCAACAGAAAAAATAGTATCTTTTCCTAAAAAAACTATCTTTTGCATATATACATCAACATATATATACACTAACCTAAAATGCACAAAAATGCTATCGGAGAGGGGGTATATCGACCCCCCTCATGTATCCACATACATACATCTATACATACATATATACTTAATTACATATATGTATAAATTTTTGCAGATATAAACTTTTGCATATATAAAGTTTTTCTAAAATCTAACTTTTGCATATATGAACATATATACACACAGAACATATACATATATACACAAAGAACAAATACATAATTAAAATGCACAAAAAAATAAGAGAAAAAGGGCGCTGGCGGCCGGACCGAAGGCGGCGGCGTGTGGTCGGGGCGACGGCGACGGGGTTGGGGAAGGGCCGGCGCGCGCGGCGACGGCGACGGCGACGGGGTCGGGGCAGGGGCGGCGCGCCCGGCGACGGCGACGTGGTCGGGGCCGGCAGGGGCGGCGAGTGCGGCGACGGTGTCGGGGCAGTGGCTCGGCAGCGGCGACGGCGACGGCGTCGGGGCAGGGCTCGGCGGCGACGACAACAAGGAGCAGAAGGCGTCAGGGCGAGAAGAAACAGATGGATTTTGGCGAAAACTGCTAAGTGCTGTAAATATAGCAAGAGCATTGGTCCCGGTTCATGGCACAAACCGGGACTAATGCACCCTTTAGTCCCGGTTGGTGCCACCAACCGGGACCAAAGGCCTCTTTTTCGGCAGCCCAAAGGGCGGGAACCGGCGGCCTTTGGTCCCGGTTGGTGGCACCAACCGGGACCAAAGGTCCCTGTGCTGCCCGCCTCGGGGCCAAAGTTTAGTCCCACCTCGCTAGTTGAGAGGGGCGCGCAGTGGTTTATAAGCCCCACTGCCGCACCCCTCTCGAACTCCTCTCGACCGCAGGCTTTCGGGCCTACTTGCTAAACTTTGCCTGGTGGGCCTACTGGGCCTACCGCGGGCCTGAATCCTGGCCCATAGTAAGGTTTCATGTCGTATTCAGGCCGTGGGGGCCCAGTAGGAGGCATTTTTTTCTTTACTTATTGTTGCTATTTTTATTTTTATTTTCCTGTTTTTTTTGTTTTCTGCATTATTTATTTTCTTTTGTTTTTTGCTTTATTTTTTAATTCTTTTCGCTTTTAGTTTTAGGAAAATTATAAACTTTCTGTTAGTGCCATTAGTTTTCAAATTTGAAAACACTTTTTTTGTTTTTTGTTTTCTTTCTTGCTTTATTTATTTTATTTTGTTTCTACTTACAACAAAATACTTATTGTTGTTTTTTCTTTTGTTTTCTGCATTGTTTATTTTCTTTTGTTTTTTGCTTTATTTTTTAATTGTTTTTGCTTTTAGTTTTAGGAAAATTATAAACTTTCTGTTAGTGCCATTAGTTTCCAAATTTGAAAACACTTTTTTTGTTTTTTTGTTTTCTTTCTTGCTTTATTTATTTTATTTTGTTTCTACTTACAACAAAATACTTATTGTTGCTATTTTTAATTATTACGAGGGCCGAACCATAAGACATTAAAGCATTTCAAATGAACTCTGAAAAAGTTGAAAGTTGGCATGGTATCATAAATTGACCCACATAGCATGTGCATGTACAAAACGGACAATGGTATCATACTCATCAGTTACAAAGTTGGCATGGTATCATCATAATAGTTGCGGGAGAAAGTCTTCACTTTTTCTTCGCTTGTTTCATTTGCTTATTGCGTCGTAACCATGGATAATCTTCATCGTTTATCAGGATGCTGGGGTCAGCCTTGACTTTGAAGGGAGGAATTTCATGAAACTTTTCATAATCTTCAGACATGTCTGTCTTGTCCTCCACTCCCACGATGTCCCTTTTTCCTGAAAGAACTATGTGGCGCTTTGGCTCATCGTATGATGTATTCGCTTCCTTATCTTTTCTCTTTCTCGGTCTGGTAGACATGTCCTTCACATAGATAACCTGTGCCACATCATTGGCTAGGACGAACGGTTCCTCAGTGTACCCAAGATTTTTCAGATCCACTGTTGTCATTCCATACTGTGGGTCTACCTGTACCCCGCCTCCTGACAGATTGACCCATTTGCACTTAAACAAAGGGACCTTAAAATCTACTCTGTAGTCAAGTTCCCATATGTCCACTATGTAACCATAATATGTGTCCTTTCCCCTCTCAGTTGTTGCATCAAAGCGGACACCGCTGTTTTGGTTGGTGCTCTTTTGATCTTGGTCAATCGTGTAAAATGTATTCCCGTTTATCTCGTATCCTTTCCAAATCAATACAGTCAAAGATGGTCCCCTGGACAACAAGTATAGCTCATCACAAACAGTGTTGTCACCTCTGATACATGCTTCCAACCAACTGCTGAAAGTCCTGATGTGTTCACATGTAACCCAGTCGTCGCACTGCTCCGGGTGTTTGGAGCGCAGACTGTTCTTGTGTTCATCGACATACGGGGTCACCAAGGTAGAGTTCTGTAGAACTATTTAGTGTGCTTGAGACCAAGAATATCCGTCCCTGCATATTATTGAGTCCCTTCCAAGCGTGCCTTTTCCAGTCAGTCTCCCCTCATACCGTGATTTAGGGAGACCTATCTTCTTAAGGCCAGGAATGAAGTCAACACAAAACCCGATGACATCCTCTGTTTGATGGCCCATGGAGATGCTTCCTTCTGGCCTAGCGCAGTTACGGACATATTTCTTTAGGAATCCCATGAACCTCTCAAAGGGGTACATATTGTGTAGAAATACGGGGCCCAGAATGACAATCTCGTCAACTAGATGAACTAGGACGTGCGTCATGATATTGAAGAAGGATGGTGGGAACACCAGCTCGAAACTGACAAGACATTGCACCACATCACTCCTTAGCCTTGGTATGATTTCTGGATCGATCACCTTCTGAGAGATTGCATTGAGGAATGCACATAGCTTCATAATGGCTAACCGGACGTTTTCCGGTAGAAGCCCCCTCAATGCAACCGGAAGCAGTTGCGTCATAATCACGTGGCAGTCATGAGACTTTAGGTTCTGAAACTTTTTCTCTGCCATATTTATTATTCCTTTTATATTAGACGAGAAGCCAGTCGGGGCCTTCATACTAAGCAGGCATTCAAAGAAGATTTCCTTCTCTAATTTGGTAAGAGCATAGCTGGCAGGACCTTCATACTGCTTTGGAGGCATGCCGCCTTTTTCATGCAAACATTGTAGGTCCTCCCGTGCCTCAGCTGTATCTTTTGTCTTCCCATACACGCCCAAGAAGCCTAGCAGATTCACGCAAAGGTTCTTCGTCACGTGCATCACGTCGATCGAAGAGCGGACCTCTAGGTCTTTCCAGTAGGGTAGGTCCCAAAATATAGATTTCTTCTTCCACATGGGTGCGTGTCCCCCAGCGTCACTCGGAACAGCTAGTGCGCCGGGACCCTTTCCAAAAATTACGTGTAAATCATTGACCATAGCAAGTACGTGATCACCGGTACGCATGGCGGGCTTCTTTCGGTGATCTGCCTCGCCTTTGAAATGCTTGCCTTTCTTTCGACATTGATGGTTGGTCGGAAGAAATCGACGATGGCCCAGGTACACATTCTTCTTGCAGCTTGCCAGGTATATACTATCGGTGTCAAGTAAACAGTGCGTGCATGCGTGGTATCCCTTGTTTGTCTGTCCTGAAAGGTTACTGAGAGCGAGCCAATCGTTGATGGTCACGAACAGCAACGCCTTTAGGTTAAATTCCTCCTGTTTGTGCTCATCCCACATACTTACACCGTTTCCATTCCACAGCTGTAAAAGTTCTTCAACTAATGGCCTTAGGTACACATCAATGTCGTTGCCGGGTTGCTTAGGGCCTTGGATGAGAACTGGCATCATAATGAACTTCCGCTTCATGCACATCCAAGGAGGAAGGTTATACATACATAGAGTCACGGGCCAGGTGCTGTGATTGCTGCTCTGCTCCCCGAAAGGATTAATGCCATCCGCGCTTAAAGCAAACCATACATTCCTTGGCTCACTTGCAAACTCATCCCAGTACTTTCTCTCGATTTTTCTCCACTGCGACCCGTCAGCGGGTGCTCTCAACTTCCCGTCTTTCTTACGGTCCTCACTGTGCCATCGCATCAACTTGGCATGCTCTCTGTTTCTGAAAAGACGTTTCAACCGTGGTATTATAGGAGCATACCACATCACCTTCGCAGGAACCCTCTTCCTGGGGGGCTCGCCGTCAACATCACCAGGGTCATCTCGTCTGATCTTATACTGTAATGCACCGCATACCGGGCATGCGTTCAGATCCTTGTATGCACCACGGAAGAGGATGCAGTCATTAGGGCATGCATGTATCTTTTGCACCTCCAATCCTAGAGGGCATACGACCTTCTTTGCTGCGTATGTACTGTCGGGCAATTCGTTATCCTTTGGAAGCTTCTTCTTCAATATTTTCAGTAGCTTCTCAAATCCTTTGTCAGGCACAACATTCTCTGCCTTCCACTGCAGCAATTCCAGTACGGTACCGAGCTTTTGTTGGAAATATGCCCTAGAGGCAATAATAAAAGTATTATTATATTTCATTGTTCATGATAATTGTCTTTTATTCATGCTATAACTGTATTATCCGGAAATCATAATACACGTGTGAATAAATAGACCTCAATATGTCCCTAGTGAGCCTCTAGTTGACTAGCTCGTTGTGATCAACAGATAGTCATGGTTTCCTGGCTATGGACATTGGATGTCGTTGATAACGGGATCACATCATTAGGAGACCCAATCCTAAGCATAGCACAAAGATCGTGTAGTTCGTTTGCTAGAGCTTTGCCAATGTCAAGTATCTCTTCCTTAGACCATGAGATCGTGTAACTCCCGGATACCGTAAGAGTGCTTTGGGTGTACCAAACGTCACAATGTAACTGGGTGACTATAAAGGTGCACTACAGGTATCTCCGAAAGTGTCTGTTGGGTTGACACGGATCGAGACTGGGATTTGTCACTCCGTATGACGGAGAGGTATCTCTGGGCCCACTCGGTAATGCATCATCATAATGAGCTCAAGGTGACCAAGGTGTTGGCCACGGGATCATGCATTACGGTACGAGTAAAGTGACTTGCCGGTAACGAGACTGAACAAGGTATTGGGATACCGACGATCGAGTCTCGGGTAAGTAACGTACCGATTGACAAAGGGAATTGCATACGGGATTTGATCGAATCCTCGACATCGTGGTTCAACCGATGAAATAGTCGAGGAGCATGTGGGAGCCAACATGGGTATCCAGATCCCGCTGTTGGTTATTGCCCGAGAGTCGTCTCGGTCATGTCTGCGTGTCTCCCGAACCTGTAGGGTCTACACACTTAAGGTTCGGTGACGCTAGGGTTGTATGAATATGAGTATGCAGCATACCGAATGTTGTTCGGAGTCCCAGATGAGATCCCGGACATCACGAGGAGTTTCGGAATGGTCCGGAGGTAAAGAATAATATATAGGAAGTGGTATTTCGGCCATCGGGAAAGTTTCGGGGTCTCCCGGTAATGTACCGAGACCACCAGAAGGGTCCTGGGGGTCCACCGGGTGGGGCCACCCATCCCGGAGGGTCCCATGGGCTGACGTGGGAGGGGATACAGCCCATAGTGGGCTGGTGCGCCCCCCTAGGCCCACCCCCTGCGCCTAGGGTTGAAACCCTAGGGTGGGGGGGCGCACCACATGCCTTGGGGGGCACTCCTCCCCCCTTGGCCGCCGCCCCCTTGGGAGATCCAATCTCCCAGGGCCGGCGCCCCCCCTGGGGACCTATATAAAGGAGGGCAAGGGGGAGGGCAGCCGCACCCTTGTGCTTGGCGCCTCCCTCCCCCTGCTACACCTCGTCCTCCTCCCGTAGTCGCTTGGCGAAGCCCTGCTGGACTTCTGCTGCATCCACCACCACGCCGTCGTGTTGCTGGATCATCATCAACCTCTCCTTCCCCCTTGCTGGATCAAGAAGGAGGAGACGTCTCCCGTCCCGTACGTGTGTTGAACGCGGAGGTGCTGTCCGTTCAGCACTTGGACATCGGTGATCTGAATCACGTCGAGTACGACTCCATCATCACCATCCCCTTGCAAGCTTCAGCACGCGATCTACAAGTGGTATGTAGATGCAAACTCACTCCCTTGACTCGTTGCTTAGATGAACTCATAGATGGATCTTGGTGAAACCGTAGGAAAAAATTTAATTTTCTGCAACGTTCCCCAACAGCTTTGTGTTGCCATCTTCACAATTGGGGTACAACCCTTTTTTGTGGTCCTCTAACATGCGATCGAACTTCAGCTTCTCCTTTTGACTTTCGCATTGCGTCCTTGCATCGATAATGACCCGGCAGAGATCATCATCATCAGGCACATCGTCTGGTTCCTCTTGATCTTCAGCAGCTTCGCCCGTTGCAGCATCATCGTGCACATCATCTGGTTCCTCTTGATGTTCAGTACCATCACCGTATTCAGGGGGCACATAGTTGTCATTGTACTCTTCTTCTTCGCCGTCTTCCATCATAACCCCTATTTCTCCGTGCCTCGTCCAAACATTATAGTGTGGCATGAAACCCTTGTAAAACAGGTGGGTGTGGAGGATTTTCCGGCAGAGTAAGAGTTCGTATTCCCACATATAGGGCATGGACAACACATAAAACCATTCTGCTTGTTTGCCTCAGCCACTTCGAGAAAATCATGCACGCCCTTAATATACTCGGGGGTGTGTCTTGAACTGTACATCCATTGCCGGTTCATCTGCGTGCATTATATATAATTAAGTGTGTCAAAAATCATTACACAACATCATGAATAGATAATTAAGTGACCAAATTAATAGAAGTTCATCATCACATTAAAACCAAAGTACATACATATTTCTCATCTAACAACATAAAGCTCTGCAGAGCATCTAAATTAATTAAACCATACACTGAAACTATGTAAAACATTTCAATGCGAAAACAAATGCGATCATAATCGCAACCAATGTAACAACTGATCCAACGGCATAATGATACCAAGCCTCGGTATGAATGGCATATTTTCTAATCTTTCTAATCTTCAAGCGCATTGCATCCATCTTGATATTGTGATCATCGACGACATCCGCAACATGCAACTCCAATATCATCTTCTCCTCCTCAATTTTTCAAACTTTTTCCTTCAACAAATTGTTTTCTTCTTCAACTAAATTTAACCTCTCGACAATAGGGTCGGTTGGAATTTCCGGTTCAACAACCTCCTAGATAAATAAAATCTATGTCACGTTGGTCGGCATAATTGTCATAAACAATAAATGAACCAATAGTTATGAAAAGATAATATATACCACATCTGAATCATAGACAGGACGAGGGCCGACGGGGGCGGATACCAAAACCATCGCACTATATAAGATGCAATAATAAAAGTAAGAAAATTATACAAGTATCTATATAAACATACAAATAAGAGTTTTTTTCCTTTCAGAAAGAAGATAAGAACAAGAGGCTCACCACGATGGTGCCGGCGACGAGATCGGCGCGGGCGATCGACGGCGGTGAAGACGGGGACGGGACGTAATGGGCCGCTAAACCTAGACAAGTATTGAGAAAAATGGAGCTTGGAGAGGAGAAAGCTTAAGTAGTGTGGTTCGGGCATTCCATCGAACACCTCGTGTGCATAGGAGGTGAGCTAGAGCACCACAAAGCTCTCTCCTCGCCGGCCACGAAAAACAGAGCAGTGAGAGTGCTCTGCTCGCGGGGTATATATAGGCAATTAATTGGTCCCGGTTGGTGGCATGAACTGGGACTAAAGGGCAGCCTTTGGTCCCGGTTCATTCCCCCAACCGGGACCAATGGTGGTGGGCCAGGAGCAAGGCACATTGGTCCCGGTTCGTCCCACCAACCGGGACCAAAAGGTCCAGACGAACCGGGACCAATGGCCCACGTGGCCCGGCCGGCCCCCGGGGCTCACGAACTGGGTCCAATGCCCCCATTGGTCCCGGTTCTGGATTGAACCAGGACTAATGGGCTGACCCGGCCTGGACCATTGCCCCCTTTTCTACTAGTGAGTCCTATTTCCCCCCTGAGGTCTATGCTCAAACTTGGCAGGGTTATATTACCCATGTCATGCATGTTGTCTTGCATTGCTTAGTTTTTACATCATATATAGATTGCCATCTGCTTACTTGCTTACTATATAAATCATATATTTGAATTATAGCATGACATCATGTTTACATAGTACATACACATCATCTATCTGAATTATGGCATGGCAACCCATTTAATAAAGAAATCATATAGTTATATCATCTCATCCTGTTTAGTGTTTACAGTCATCATATTTAGAATTATGGCATTCTATCCATGAATGTATGTGAATTATGGCATGCCAACCTATTTAATAAACACATTATATAGTTATGTCATGTCATCCTGTTTACATAGTCTCATATTTTGAACTATGTCTTTCCATCTTTTTTAGTTAGCCATCATAATGTGAAATTGTGTCATGCTATCCTGCTTAGTTAGCCATCATATATGTGAAATTGTGTCATGCTATCCTATTTGGTTAAACAACATAAATATGAATTATTTCATGCCCTCTTTTATTCCCCACTATCCATTGCACCTGTCTATCATACAATGTCTATACTTTTAATTACTTTTTTTGTTTATCGGCCATTTGAATTGGAGAGCGTGATGACAGTATCTAAGGGAGTAACAACACGGTCTTCAGAAAAGATAGTACTACCAGTTGATGCAGATAGAACCACAGTTGTACTTGCCCAAGGACCAGATCCACCACACATAACCCAGACTCTCACAAATTGTACCCCTACCCAGTTGGACAGAGAACCAGCTACACCCCTTCTAACCCCAACCCCGGCAGATAGTAACCCAGTTCCAGTCGACACAACACCGTCTCCACCACAGAGCACCCAAACACGAGCGGTTAGTAAGGGAACTGCAGTGCCCAAAGCACGAGGACCACCACTCCGAATCCCAACTCAACACTTAAAGGAGAAGAAGATTTGTTCTCAGGTCAGGTTCTGTAGCTATGGTTAACACTCCTTTGCTCTTGCATTACTGTATTTACTCATACCAACTATTTTCAAATTTGAAGGATGGAATTGAGACTCCAATGGCGCAACAGGTATGTTTTAAACCTGTTTCTTTAACTGGTTTGTTGTTGTAACCTACTCTATGTTGATTTCAGTTTCAATTGAATAAACAGTTATGTTCTCATGTCATGCACATTACAAGTGTTGTTATTGCTCTATAGTTACCCACACTTATATTTTGTCTATTTTGCTTTGTCTTGAACAAATATTATTTGAACTGTGTCTCTATCTTGATTTCGCAACAAAAACTAGAATGATATAGACCATAAAGTGACCATGGTACATAGATATATGTTTGATTCATGCTGTTATCCTGTCCACTTTACTACTGAACTCATTTACCAAAATGAGTTTCATATACAACATGGTAAACATGTGATGTGTCTGCTTGTTTCTCTTTTAGAATGTAGACAAAATGTTGGAGAACAGTACCGCATTATCCAATGATAAAGGAAGTAATGCAGATAAGGTTCAAGATAGTGAGCCATCCCTGTTGGTCTCCAAGAAAGCTGATAAAAACTATCTTGACGATAGTGAGGGAACCCAAAAGTCCTGTCTTGATGTAGTGTTCGAGTTACTGGCCACTACTGCTGGCACAAGCTCTTCGAACTCGCTGCCTGAATCAGTTCGTCTTCTTGAGTCTCAACTTCAAGTTGAAAGACATCGATCAGATGTGCTGCGACAGGAAGCTGAAGGACTGAGGAAGTCCCTGCAGAATTCAGATGCATATTTTCTGGTGCAACAGCAAGCGCTGGAGGATTTAAGCGCCAAACAAAAGAAAGTTAATAAGCTTGCTAAGCATCTTGCCAACATTATGGGTACCCAGGATATTGTTTCTTGAGATCTTCTGAAGTGGTTTCAGTTCTGAATTTGTTTTGCTGCGGCGTTTATTTGCGTTGGTCGCCAACTTTGACAACCAGTGTATATGATATGCTGCTTTGTTCCCTATATTTGCATTGGTGGCGAACTTTGATGCCCAGTGGATGTAATATGTGTAACAGCCGTGATAGCCTAGTATAAGTTGCTTGCTTATTTATTTTCTTGTTGTCTTGTTTATTTGTTTGCCTGTAGTCAGTGCAGTTCTTTTTAAAACTAGGCCACAATAACCATGGGCTAATATTTACTGTAGTGACACTGGGCCTCCTACGGGCCGTAGAAACAGTGGGCCTTCTACGGGCCGTAGAAACAATAGGCCTTCTATGGGCCGCAGAAACAATGGGCCTTCTATGGGTCGTAGAAACAATGGGCCTTCTACGGGCCGTAGAAACAATGGGCCTTCTACGGGCCGTATCATCAATGGGCCTTCTACGGGCCGTATCATCAATGGGCCTTATACGGGTCGTATGACCATAGCGGGCCATCGTTAATAGGCCGTATTTGATGACGCTATGAAAACGGCCCAACGTATTAATGGACCACAAACGGGCCGATGTAACCACGGGCTGAATTTGGCCCACAAGCAGAAAATGACAGTAACGGGCCATAAGTAAACAAATGTTGGAAATGAGCCCAAGAATAAATAGGCTCTGAGAAGGCCGAACGATAACATTTGCTGGAAACGGCCCAACTGAATAACGGGCCCTTAATGGGTATAAAGTGATATACTGTTCATTACGGGCCAGTTTCACCACGGGTCGTTAAAGGGTGTAAAGTGATACACTGTTCATTGCGGGCCAGTTTCACCACGGGTCATTAATAGGCCAAGAGTTACATAGGGCCCCATATGGGCCGAAAGACGTCATGGGCCATACATGGGCCAGAAGTGAAAACAGGCTGGAATCATATTGGATGGCCCAGATGACGCTACTGGGCCTAATTCGGATAGGGCATAACGGGCCTTGGGTTAGCGGGCTGTAAATGGGCTATATGCGAACAGGCCGTTAACAGGCTTTCCATGGGCCGACCCGCCACCTTTTGACCAAGTCAAACGGGCCGGCCTTTTCACAGGAATGGGCCTCTGTTGGGCCGTGCCACGTGTCGATGTATCATAAGCGCCTTCTGTCCAATGAGTGGATGACATCTATCCCAACGGTGAGCTGACACGTGTTTCCTCCAGCCAATGATGATTTTACACGTGGAAAATCCCCATTGGTCGGGGCTGTTAACGGGTTATCGGATCCAAAACCCGACCCGATAGCTTAACGGTGTTCCGTTACGGTGGATGCCACGTGTCGGTCACCTTTGACGAAAGCACTTCTGTGACGCGCGATTTATCGTCAAGGAAGTGGACACTTCCGTGATGATAATTTTGGTAATGTCATGGAACACTTCTACGACAGCACAGGTATGACTATCTTGATTCTGTCATAAATTTGTTATGGATGTACATGCATGACAAAAAACGCGACATACCGTGACAAACACGTATCATCACGGAAGTGTATCTTTTTTGTAGTGCCTGCAAGGGGGGAACGTGACTGCAACTTGGAGGAATGGATGCCGGCCAGTTTTTTTTTTTGAGAAATAGGGATGTCGGTCAGTTGCATGTCTGTCAGCAAGCACGTAACTGCAACGACATGTCTTCAATGTGACTAAAACTTTTGTGGCGTGTTGTCGAGGGGAGGTGGTACAACCCGCTAACAACTATAAGGTGCTAGATTGCATCTGGGGGATGCCGGTCAGTCGCATGCACACACTAGACATGCAGTTGCACATGCCACAAGCCCACAACCCCCGCACCTGCAAGGGGGCAGCACGACTGCAACTTGGGGGAAGGGATGTCCGTCAGTTGCATGTATACCACTAAACCTTCAACCACCTGTGTCACAATCAACGTGCAACTATAAGGGGTACAACGCGACTGCAACTGTGAATTTGTTTCCTATATTTTCTGTTTTCTAGTTCTTTTTTGGAAAACGTTCTAAATCACCCAACAGATTTTCATCGCTCGCATCGACCGCCTTCATTGGTTGCCACATGTTCATGTGTGCCCCACATACAACGCACCCCATCGTTCTAGAAATATCTGGGACGATTCGTCCCCCTTCCTCCCGTGTTTCACCCTCGTTCTCCCGTGTTTCACCCTCGTTCTCTCAACCTTCTGTTGTGAAAAGATCTATGAAAAATTTCTATAACAAGACCTCTGTTGTAGAATAATTTTGCAACATTACCTTTGTTACGAAAATTTCTGAAATATTTATGACTTCTATAAAATTTCTGCGAAAGGACCTTTGTCATGAAAAAAATTCTGCGACGGGACCTCTGTTGCAAAGACACTGCAACAAAATCTCTGTTGCAAAAAATAATTTGCAACTTGACCTATGTTGCAAAAATTTCTGCAAAATGGGAAGTGTTGCAGAAAATTTCTGCAACACGGCCTGTGTTGCAATGGTAGAGGCTGGCGCTCGGCCGCTTAATCTGCTAGATCGGGCGGCTTGTGAGGCAACGGATCTTTTAAATGCGCAGCAGCGCCCTTATTTTTTAGCTTCAGTTTTCTTTAGTCCTTTTTCTATTATTCCATTATTTCCCTTTTTTATTATGCTTTTCCTATTTTATCTTTTTATTTCTTATCTCGTTTATCTGATTAATTTCTTCCTTTTCCCTTTATAATCATGTTTTTCTTTTTTAGCTAGTCAAAATATATTTTGTTGTGTGTATATAAATGTTAAAAAATGTCTAAGTTTTTTTTTCAAAAATACATAGTGAACATTTTTCCAATATGTGGTGAACATTTTTTCAGTACACGATGAACAACTTTTAGAAGTGTTCATGCCATTTTTAACAAATATCACGCATTTTAGAAAGTGATTATGTATTTAAAATATATTCATATCTTTACCTATAATAATAATAATAATAATATAATAATCTTTATCTTTACCTAATAATAAAGTAAATTGGGTTTCTTTCGTCCGTCATGCCATTTTTGCAAAAAGCCCCTCTATTTCTTAGTATTCAACCCGCGGTCCTTGTGCTAAAACAACCCGAAGCGTTACGTGAGATAAAAAAATAAAAAGGGGATCCTGCCTCCTCCGATCTGATCTCCACCTCCATCGCGCCTCCACCTCCATCGCGCCTCGCCCCGCCTCAAGGCGCGCCGCCGTCCGCCACCGTGTGCCGCTGGTCGCCGCCGCCCACCTTGCCGGTGCGCCCTACCCCATGTTCCCCAACACCCGCGGCCTTCCACCGCCGGCGACCCGCGGCCTTCCACCGCTGGCGACGCTCGACGCGGCGGCCACGGCGGCGCAGGCTTGCAAGGGGCGGCGGCCATGGCGGGGAGGCGCCACTGCGCTCGGGCACCGCATCAGGCGGCGGTAGCGAGGCGGGAGGCGCGAATGGAATGAAGAAGAAGAAAGTGGAGAGGCGGGGGCGGAGGCCATGGCGGAGAGGCCGCGCTGCGCTCGGGGGCCGCATCAGGCGGCGGCAGCGAGGCGGGAGGTGCGCGCGGAGACGAACGACGAGAAAATGGAGGCGCCGGGAGCGAGGACTTTGCCGGCGTCAAAGCCACTGCTGAGCGGGACGCGTAGGCGCACGAGGGGCGCGGCGCTCCTCTCCTGGTGAGGTGCATGAGGGAAGGAGGAGGGGATTGAGCTGCGCTGGGTTACTTGCCGGTCACGGGCATGAAGCACGGCGAGCCGCCCGTCTTTTTGCACCATGCTGAGGGCGACGGCGATGTGGACGGCTGGGTTCACGATGGCGTGGGGCCTCCAATCGCTACAGCGCCCTTGCGGAGTGCGCTGATCCCGCGGATGCTGCTGCTACCCCTGATGCAGCTCCCGTCTCGCACCACACTACCGGACTCTGCCCTGTTGATTTGGATAGCGCGTTGCTCCACTGGTCCGCTGTGCTTTCGTCCGTGCCAGTGAGGGAGAGAGTGAGCTTGCTGATTCTAACTGCAGCTCCAACACAAAAGCCTACATCAACTCTTGCGATTTGTCTAATACAAAATAGGAAATTTGTAGTTTGTTACATAACAATCAAAGTTACTTGATGTGCAGATTATAAATTTGATTACTAGGGGACTTGTACTACATGTCGAGTTATGGTTTCATGATAAGTGGAGCACGCACCAAATGTTTGATGAATTGCTTGAAGAAAATGCATGGAGTCCTTTCTTGCCCGCTTCAAGCCTTCAACCAGGTAAAATAAATCCTATTAGTTGTTCTCACCATACAATCTTGTGAAGCAATTTAGTGGACTTAGTACGTTATGATTATTATCTTTGTAAGTTTCCCAATAGATCTATTGGAGCTATGAACTCTGCAAGAGCCACTAAAATATATCTGTAGACTTATATAGAAATAGTTCATTTTTAATTGTTTGGTGATCATGGCTCGCATCCAATTTCATCCATAAATCACGAAAAAGGTACCATGCTGCACACCTGAAAGTCACCCAGCTACTCCCTGTAAGCCAAATCCCCTTTTGAAATTGAGCAGCTGATCCAATTAACTAGGAAACGATGACACACGCTTGCGTCCAGTAGCTCGAGGTGCTGGTGCTAGGAGGGGATTACCATTAGAGCTGCAGCCAGTGGTGACTGGTGAGCACTCATAGTTTCAGGTTATTATTTCTTAGTTAATTTGTTCGAGATGGATGTGGCTGATTCAATTGGAAACAATTCTTGCAATCTGTAACCCAGTTTATGCCTCAAATAACACGTAGATCTATTGATTGATTCCTGACATCAACGCATTGAATGGGCTTGGAAACGGAGAAGTGCCATGGTGTACCATGGGTTTCAGCATTTCGGAGATGCATAGTTCAGCAATGTTCTGTATTATTGGAGCAAGCTTTTCATCCATAAATTCTAAGGTCACTTACCTTCTCTTTCTTTTCATCTGAAATTTTATGTAATGCGCGACCCCTTTCTTCAAAGTTGTTTGCTAATGTATGCGCCCAATCTAAAATTAATTAGGCTAATGGTGAGTGTTTTAGTTTCCTAGATGGCGATGCTTCTGTTATCGGAATGATGTGCTTTCTATTTTCATGTCCGGACTTGGTTTCATCTTTGTTCACAAGGTGTATACCAATAAATCTTTAGATGTTTATACATTCACTGCCCACGCATATATATCTCACTCTGCTTTATGAAGTATCTCCATGAATACAGAGCTCCCGTGGAAGCTTGGACAAAAGTAAGAAGTAAACCGAAGGCCTGAGATTGCAAGAAGCAGCCTGCTTTGATTCAAATAACTTTGGCAGTCTGCCCATCTATTAGGAGAAATCTCTGCAAATTAATTTCTCCATTATGCAGCCATGCTGTTTGAGTAGTCAGAGTTTTCTTAGTCTCTTCAGACTGTAATACAGTTATTTTTAGTGGCCCAAAAACTGCTTGATTTTTCTTTTCGGTTCCTCCTTATTGCATAAGAAGTGACTGAATAATTGGCTCTTCTTCTTTCAACCTCCTTAGCTTACATGCCAGATCACACTCCAACCGATACACGATGGAACATCCAGTGAAGAAGAAAGTGATCAGTTGGTTAATGTGGAGCAACTCTTCATGTTCAGTTCCTTAATACAGTTTCTGCAGTGATCAGGGACCGTTGTGTCAGGGACAGCGCGGGCCAGTGATTCTCCAGGGTCTGGCGATGCCTCTCACCTGTTCATCTCCATAGTCATGCCCAATCTTCTAGCTGTCAGTCACCAGGCTCTTCATCGCCTCGGTACGACCCTACGAACCACCAGCATAGATAACCCATCTACTTCCTAGATAACCTGTCTACGTGCTATTAGTTAGTCTTCTCTATAATATGCACGTATGTCTTCTTTAAGGTTTTCGTTTTGTCGAAATTTGGTAGTTCTAGGACAGGTGATCCTCTGTTATAACCATTTAAATTAGATGAGCAAGCTGATCTTACTTTTTTCGAAGAACAAAACTATTTTACTTAATTACTTGGTTGAATACCAACATGTGCAAATATGCTTTGAGCAGACTCAGGCACGTGTGTTCCTGGTGTGAAATGTTCGAGTCATCTACTGCTTCTAGCAAATATTGCTTTCGAGAAGTGTACCACGTAATCTGAGCAAATACCAGTATCCATAACCTGGCACGTACAAGGCATCGAATCCAAATGAATATGTTATATGCTGACATATGTAGTAGTTTAGGATGTAACAGATTGGCATAGGAGTTTCTCAGTTTTGATTTTATGCTGTGTTAACTGGTTTTGCACAAACATAATGGCATAGCTCTGAATTTGGGTCCTCGGGATCAAAATATTACTGTCATAAACTCATTTTCCTTTTGTGAGGAAGGTTCTTTGGTTATCATCGGTAGAAGCGGAGTTGGATTCGTTGACCGATGTCAAATGCTGGTCAAGGATTTTTCTCTCTCAACGATGGTTGATTGATCTTGTGGTGGCAGTTCCACCGTGTTTCACATGGCTGCATCTTACAGGTTTTGCCACCTCGCTCTGCAGCCTTCAAGTTGCGGTTGTATGAAGGATGAACCTATGTCTCATTTTTTAGGGCGAACATATGTACCATTTCCTTGCTTTGTGTTATAGTGTAGTAATAATTTAATTATTGGAAAAAATATGTTCAAATTATTCATCTCTGACATCAAGCAAAATCTTTTTTGAAATCCTTTGAAGACCACGAAATAGCTTCAGAGTGGTCATCATACACATGTACCTATTTGGAGATCTTATATTAAGAAGTAGTCCTACTTGATATATTCAGTGGTGTGTTTGCAAAATCATCTGGTATGTCATGCTATGCTACATCTACTTCCCATGATTTTGGCTTACATATTATTAATACTTTGTGGATCCTAAGAAATGGTACTACGCGGAGAAGCAGCAAACACTGTATATATTGCCGTTTGAGAAAAAGTAACACCCCAATATTTAACTGTTTGTTTCTTTTTTACATGTAAAGGAACTACCTTAGATAAATTTCCGATGATCCGTCACTTTCAAAATAAGGTTAGTATGAAGTCGAGTAGACAAAACATTTTCTCAGATTTGCAAAGTAACCGATGTTTCCTCCCGTTGCAACGCACGGGCCCTTTTGCTAGTAATAATATATATATATATATATATAATAATAGTAGTAATAATATATATATATATATCTTTTATCTTTTACCTAATAATAAAGAGAATTGGGTTTCTGTCGTCCGTCATATAAATTGCCTCTGAAGTTGTCCCAATTTACCCACCATGCCACCGGTAAGTAAAGAAAACGATTCGTTTTAAAAAGAATCACCGTCCAATTTAGTTGTTATAGGGCAGTCAATACAATTATATAACACTCGCCAGAAGCCAGCGCAGTGGCTAGAGCCAAAGCCGCCCGCACGGGAGACCAGGGTTCGATCCCTGGTCGTGCATACCCTTTTTCTCCCTCCCCTTTTCTGCAATATATATAGCGGGCCATAATGGGCCGGCCCGTAGTGACGCCCCTCTTTCTCTTTTGCTTTTTTCCTTTCTCATTTTTTTTCTGTTTTTCTTTCTTTAAATTACTCTGGGATTTCCAGAAAAAAAAATCAAAAAAGTTGCGAGTACTGAGAAAATATATAGATACATCGTAAAATGTTTGTGAATTCAAAAAACATTTGAGAAATCATAAAAAATTCGTGATTTAAAAACAAAACTGTTCGCATATTTAAAAAAATCGTGATTTAAAAAACAATAAAATAAAAATTCATGATTTATAAAAATATGATCATGTATTCAAAACATATTTGGGAATTTGAAAACAATGTCCATGAAATTTTAGAAAATGTTCACAAAAATTAAAACTGATTCTTAAGTAACGAACAAAACAAACCATCGCTTAGGCAGAGGTTTTATTAGCGGTTCTGTAGAGGTTTTATTAGGGGATCATAAAATGTTCATGATTAAAAAAATGTTTGCATATTATAAAAAAATCATGATTTTAAAAACAATGAAATAAAAAATGTTCATGATTTCTAAAAATATAATCGTGTATTCAACACATATTCGGGAATTTTAAAACAATGTCGCGAGCCCAACAAAGTTGACACATCTTGCTATGGGTTACTTTTTGTAAACTATATGAAAATGACAAAATGTCCATTTTGCCTCCGTACATAACTATTCTCGTACCAAAGTTCTACTGGTTCTGGAAAACATCGCTACGCTAGGTCAATGTGAGACACATCATGCATTAGTCTAACTAAGGCAAGGGTCCAACAATGTAGTTTGCTCAACCGAAAAATTATTTCGTTGTGGCACCTTAGGAAATTAAGTCGTGATGAGACCATCACATTTTCATCATAACATCACTTGGACATAGTTTGTGAAATGACATATTGAAAATCCTTATCTCATCCTGGCATTTGATTTAGATCTTTTTATCTCTATTATATCTATATAATCTGATTGTTTTTCTCCCGGTGTAACGCACGGGCCCTTTTACATTTTGTCAGATTTGCAAAGTAACCGATGTTTCCTCCCATTGCAACGCACGGGCCCTTTTGCTAGTATATATATATAATAATATATATATATATATATATATTATATATTATATATTATATTATATATATATATATATATATATATATATATATATATATATATATATATAATAATAAAGAAAATTGGGTTTCTGCCGTACGTCGTCGCTAGCGATTTGCAGAAAAGTCCTCCTATTCCTGAGAATTTAAACCGCAGTCCTATTCTAAGTGTGTTCCTGAGATAACGTTTCGTTTTTGCAAAAAAAAAACCTGGCGTCGTGGCAGGCGTTCGAGAGCACGGCGGACAGGAATTCGCCGAAGGTGGCCTTGGCCGGCACGGGGGTGAGCTCGCGCCCGCGCGCTTGCGGCTGGCGAGCCTAGCCCGCAAGTCCTCCCACTGCTTGGCAAGGCCCTTGGCCTTCCTGCGTGCCTTGTCAGCCTCGGCGCTGGCCTTGGCGTTGCCGAACGGGCGGCAGATCTCGGCTGCTCCGCCGTGGATCCCACGGCGGAAGGATCGAGACGGGAGGGGCGGCAACCTCCATATGAGGATCCCTGGAGGATAGCAGCATGGATCTAGCGGTGGACAGATCGAGACGGAGAGGCGACGACCTCCATGGCGGGCTCCGGAGCAGAGGAGGCAGAGTCTTGTGGCGGCGCTCGCCTGAGCTCCTGGCGTCGGGGATACGCCGGGAACGGGCGAAGGATGGCGAGGCAGGTCAGATACCGGTCGGATCTGGTGATTCCCCACGATGGATGGGCGGCGGGCGGCGGAGGTCTACATGCTGCGGGGTCGGCTCGAAGCTCCTGCAGCGGGCATGGTGGTCTTCCTGTTGAAGAAAAGAGAGAGGGTTGAGAGAGAGACAGGGGAGAGATAGAGAGGGAGAGGAGGCGGGGCAACGTCAGGGTGCACCAGCTGCTCACCTAGGCGTCGACGTTGGCAGAGCCGCCGGGGTGTGGGTCGGAGGCTCGGAGTGGAGGACCTAGGCGTCCATGGCGGCTTCCCTGTAATAGAAAGCAAGAGAGATAGAGGGAGATGTGAGTAAACGGGTGAAATAGAGAAGAAGGGAACACGTAGATGACGGGGAAAAGAAGGCAGGGGAGAAGGAGCTTGGGGTCGGGGACGAGGTGGCTGCGCTCAGGAGCAGCAGATCGAGCCGCGGCACGGGTATGGTGGTGAAGACGGCGTTGCGACGGAGATGAAAGGATGGGCTTGGAGGAGCAGCAGCAGGGAGGAAGGATAAGACCAGAAACGAAGTCTGAGGGACGGCAGCATCTACCCAAGAAGACACGAGAAAACTAGGTGCGGTTGTCGCCTGTCGTAGTGGGCACCTATGATGATAAGATTTTTTATACAAAGTACTATTTATGTGTCTGGTCATCAGTTGTGCACGTCACATGCAAATCCAATGGAAGACACAAACACACACACGCCGGCTCTTTGCAGAAGAGAACCCCTTGTCTGTTTTGTATTTTTGATACATGAATTATCTGACACTAATCAGATACTTCCTCTGTTATGTAAAATTTGGTACATAAATTATTTGGCACTAAACATAGTATCTGATAGTATGTCCTAATGTTTTGAAAAATAAATGCTTCTAAGTTTGTATTCATCCTGTACATTCATCAGTTTCAGTAAACAAATAAGTTAGTGTTATGCATGTGAAGAAAAACTCTTCCCTCTTGTGTTTGTTCAAAACAGAGAGAAAATGCAACAACAAAAAAATGATTTGCATGTTTATAAATTGATCTTTTAAAATAAAAAATGCAGTTTTTAATAATATGGATGTCTTGCTATACAGTTTGCTTTGTTGTTTAAACTCATGTTTAAATATTTGAATGTGTCCTTTTGAATATATGTTATATCTCTGATTATCTGCATAACCATTCTGCCTTTCTTTATTATTTACAGGAGATAAGATGTATAGAGGTTAAATATTCTTCCATACATTTGACATGTACCCCTGTATTGTGTATCATGTTATGTAGGTAGACCAGACAGTCAGTTTTGAAAACTGTTTGGCCATGGCCATCCTGTTTGATGCTTGGAGTATATTAGCCGCACATGTTCCTTAATTATACGCAAAATCCCGTGATGTATGGCAAAAGGCCTTCGATTGACTAACGATGCTTAAATATATAAGGGAAGATTCATATGATGTTTTCCTACAGATATAACTATGAACTCAGAAGTGAGTTTTTCATCATTTTCTTATTAAATAATTGAAGTGATTGCTTTTCTCTTTGATTTTATTTGTGCGAAATATATAGGGTCGTCTTATAGTTATATTTGACTTGGAACAAAATAAGGTCCATTATTCACTCCAAACATGCATATTTGTTAATGGAATTTTATGTTTGTCCCAATTGACACAAAGTCTTACTTGCATCAATTATATCATTTTTTATATGAGGGTGTATGTAGCAAATAGTGTGTTGTAATTATTATTTTACGTATAGTTAATTAGACTAAGACACATCATATGTATTTGTGGTAAAACTAGAAATTGATGTAAGTTCTTTTGATGCACTACAAATAATGAAAACCATTAGCCCAAAATCAGAGGGTAGTAATCATTTCTTATGAAATAATTGAAGTGATTGCTTTCCTCTTTGAATTTCTTTGTGTGAAATATATAGGCTCGTCTTATAGTTATATTTAACTTGGAACAAAATAAGGTCCACTATTTCACTCCAAACCTGCATATTTGTTAGTGGAAGTTTATGTTTGTTCCTGCCGACACAAAGACATACTTGCGTCAATTATATCATTTCTATATGAGGACGTTTGTAGCAAATAGTGTGTTGTAATCATTTTTGTACATGCGGTTAGCACTAAGACACGCCATATGTATTTATGGTAAAAACTAGAAATTGATGTAAGTTCTTTTGATGCACTATAAATATGTGAACACTATTAGCAAAAATAAGAGGGTGCACTAAATTATTGGCCATTTAGATTCATGGTTTTGATGTTAATTGTTCTACCATGAACATTCTCTTCCGCTAACATTCGACCAGTAATGTCTAAGCCGCGATTGAACCAGGGACCAACAGATTGTAGAATGAGCTAGCCACAACGCCAAAGTAAGTGTTCCGTTCTGGACGTATACGGATCTTGTAGAGTTGGAATGTTAAGCTTCACTTTAATTACTTTGCGGAATATGTGCACTAAAAGAATTTTAATTTCTCATGTCAGGCAATTGAAAAGATCTCAAATTTTATTTACATTATTTTCTTTCACAAGTGGGGTGCATGGATGATTTTTCCCGTTGCAACGCACGGGCATTTTTCCTAGTATTTTTAAAAAGTGTTCATGTAATTTATAAATATTCACGCATTCCTAAAAATATTAATGTAATTTTAGAAAAAAAATAGACTTCTTTACAACATGTTCATGTAATTAAATGGTGACGCATTATATGCCCCTATGTGTGTGTGTTAATAAAAATGATGTACACTCCAACATATACAGGGAAGCAATTTCATGTACTAGCTCACGAGCAAGGAATTGCAAGCACAAAGTCCAACCCAAATCCCGCTGAACTACAACCGACGAGCACACAACAACATAACTCAGACCGGGAGACAAGGCAAAGACAACACGTGAAGATCGTCGAAGAAGGAGAAAAATAGGCTAGAACAAATAGGGATGACGTCAGTCGATCGAGGCTTAATCATGATCGAGTCCTAGCCAGACCCCAATTTCAGATGTTGATAATTTTCTCCGTAAATTTGATGAAATATAGAAATTTTGGCTCATATTTATATGCGTGAAACAATACATAGACAATGACACTACATAGATCCCTTGATCAGGACACACTGGAAATTTCGCCAAATTTTCACCAACATCTAGGTAGAGAGCCACAATACATTGTGTCAAAAATAAATTGAGCAACATATTTTCCGTGGGAAACTTAAACTTGTTTGTCACTAACAACAAAACATCAACTGGAGACTGTTTCAGTCGTTGCTTGGGTCTTCTAGAGGGTATACTTCTGGCCGGCGAACCGTTTGGCATCCTTGTCCTCCTCGCCGTCCACCTTCGCCAACTTGGCGCCGCCGGGTGGCACCGAGCGGCGGCCGCCGAAGAACCGAAGCACATTCTCACTAGCACTCTTCCCCTTGCCCGAAGATCCCACCGCCGGCGCCGGCGTCTGCTCCACGGGCTTGCCGTCCATCCTTATCCCGACGCCAACGAACCGCCGCTCGCCGCAGTCTTGGCATGGGGCGGCGGCGACCTTCACCGGCGCCGGAGCAACCGGCGGCTCCACGTAGTCGAGCGGCGTCGCGAAGTCGACCTCGCAGTCGGTGTCGAGGGTGGAGACGGCGTCGGCGGGCTTGGCCTCGACGACGTCGAGCAGGTAGCGCTTGGCCCCCTCAGCGACGGTGATGGTGTCGCCGACCGTGACCGTGGAGTAGTTCTTCAGGTTGTACTCGAGCAGCTCCTTCTGGTCCTTGGCGCCCAGGAAGTCGGTGGTGTGCGGCCGCAGCTTGATGGACGTGGCCTTGGGGAGCGACGTGCTGGTCATGAGCACGAGGTCGCCCTCCTCCAGCCCGAGCCGCGCCATGGCGTGGGCGGGCACGTGCACGAACCCCTCCTCGCAGCCGAACTCGAGCACGCCGCAGTGCGAGGCCGCGAGGGTGGCGGCGTTCTGCACGCGGAACAGCATCGGGTAGCCCGCCCCCACCGATTGGAGCCGGTCCAGCGCCGACGCCGGCATCACGACCCAGTTGCCGTCGTCACTCTTGCCGAGGAGGGCCATGGGGCGGCACCGGAGGTACTGCGCCCACCCGCGGCGCGACCGCTGCTGCCGCAGGTACGCCTGCCACGCCGCCTCCGCCTGCCTCGCATGCTCCTCCTCCTTGTTCTCCCACTGCATCGGAGACGACCCAGCCGTCGCTGCCTCCATGACAAAAGATCTAAAGATCGATCTGAAGTTTAGCGCGAACTTGATCGATCAATCTGCTGCTGAGAAGAAGAGGAGGGGTTCCGCTTTTATCTATGGAGTTCGTGGGTGCTAGGTCGGTTCGATCCGAGTAGAACCGGGGACCGACTACGTGTAGGTCTGGCAAACCGGGCCCGCGCGTCGGTGAGACGACCCAGCCGGAAACCCGGGCCTGTCCGCCCGGCCCGGCCCGTCAGAGCCAAACCCGGGCTTTGGTTGGGTTAGTCCAAGTCCGTCTCTGTTTCTGCTCGTGCTCCCCTCCTCTGTTCTCCGGTTTTCCTCCCGCGAGACGAGACGGCCGCCTCTAAACCCTAACCCTAGGTTGAATTAGGGGGTGCTGAGAGAGGGCGAGGGTCGGAGCGGCGGCGGCGGCGGCGGGATGTCGGCGAAGAAGGGGCTCTCGAGCACGCTGCGGAACCTCAAGGTAATCAATCGATCCCTCTGCCCTCCCGGCTGCTTCCTCTCGCCATGTGGCTTGGCCTCTCACGGGGCTGTCTTTTCTTCTCTGTGTGCGTGTGCGGTGGTGCAGTTTATGCAGCGGGCGGCGGTGGCGCAGAAGATTGAGGACAAGGCCGATGTGGAGGTGGAGGAGGCGGCGGCCGAGGTGGTGATGACGCCGGCGGCCAACGGAGGGGGTGTTGGCTCGTCGGTCCAGGTCGCCAGGAAGTGGTATGGGGATTGTTGAATTGCTCGGTTCTTCCTAGTTGCAGCTGCTCTGTCTGTGTTAGTCATATTTTGGTTGGATATGCTTGGCTGGGGAAGTGGTTGTGGACGATTTTAGATTTGTTATTAAGACTTTACGGTAGTGGTGCAATTCTAGTCAGATTTCTGCTAGCATAGGATAGTTACTGACCCCTGCGCAAATGGAAATTGATGAAGATTGCACCGCCTTCAGATCGAATGTTTGTTACAAAAGGGAACTCACACAAACTCCTGTGAGCATTAACCAACAGTTTTACTTAGAAAAATGCCACATATTGGTGAGAAGTATGCCATAGAAGTGAAATTCAAGTAATTTGTGTGCTATACCTTAGTTGCTGACCCCTGCGAAGCCGGAAATCGATGAAGAATCGCACCACTTTTTGGTTCAAGTATTTGGTGCAAAAAGAAACTCATGCATACTTCTGTGAACGGTACCAGTTTCCCTTAGGCAAATGCGCATTGTGCATATGGTGAAAGTTATGACTAGAAATGTGCTTATGCAGCTGCACCTAGTAACTGTTTGGGAGAGGGAGACTGTTGACATAGTGTTACATGCTTTTGTGTCTATCTTTTGAACTTCAATCATACTTTGCAGTCTGGTCGTATATTTAAAACATGTTAAACAAATTTATTACTCCCTCCAATCCATATTTCTAAACTAGCGACAAGTAATATGGATTGGAGGGAGTAGTTGTTTTGTCAGAGGATTTTTTTCATCCAGTTTCATCTTTAGATTTACTGCCTTTCTTATGCAGCACAATATCCATGAAGAATTACTAGCTTTGATTTGTCACCGCAGACTAAGCAAAACTAGTTTCTTTTTTTCAGTGTAGTTGTCATGGAGGGTAATCCGCTTCCAGGAGCTGTAAAGGGTCGAATGTCATTCCAAAATTTCAATCCATCCATTGATGTGAGTTCTGTAGATTTTTGTCCTTCGGGCTGTTATGTCCTTTAGATGTATGTTCCCTTACACAAGCCTAGACCTGTAGAAACTAAATGACGAGGCAAGTGGTCGCCCAACACAATCAGCTTCACCTAGTAATTCTCAACAAGACAGTGCAAATACCAGCAGGTTAGCTACTACCATGGTTCTTTTTTCTCTTCTCTGTTAAGTTACCTTGGAAATGCCGTCTGTCACAAGTTTCATTTAAGCTATTTGCCAAGATTGATACATTGCAAATGTGTGAAGTAATTATTTAGTTTCGGTTGCTTAATTTGGACCAATTTGATCAACGACATGTCGAGAAAACCTGTAGATTCCACTTTGTTGAGCTGGGCATGTCTATCCTTGAAGTGCTGAAATACAAGTTATATATTCAGAGGAACTGTATACTTTCAAGCTGTGTGAATAAAGGACGATGGTATTTTTACTATTTTTTTGCTTTTAAGAAGTTATTGTTGATAGAGGACATAAACAACTTTAGATTGGCGTACATACTGGGTGATGTTTTTATTTATTTCTTATGCAGTTCTTTTATGTTCAAACTATTGCTAAAAATTAGATTCAGTTTGATCTCTTCAGTCCTTCTAGTGTGCCATACATAAATTGATATTGTATCACACTTGCATTTATACATAGTATATGTGTGCATCAGCTATCTTTGGCCTATGTAGTTTTGAGGCTTTTTGATGACTTAAGTGGGAAATGAAACTGCAGAGTGGATGATATATCAGCATCGAGATTTAGAAGCTTCAATGTTGATAGTTCAGAAAGCATATCTCTGAATGAGTTGAAGAGAAAAGAGCCTGAGCTGGAGATGGAAACACCACCATTGCGCAAGCTCCCAAAGACGACTGGGCAGAGCGTGGATGGCCAGCCGTCTTCGCAGAGCAATGGTCGTGGATCTGGCAAGTCGAACAAGCATGAAAAGCTTGACTTTAATCTTCTCAGAAAACGGAAATCAAAATGAGGTCCAGGTTAGCATCAGCCAAGACTGGCTCCGTGTACTCTTGTGTCGCGATTTGTACCCTGTATCTGATCAGCCTTTGTGCGTTGTTCCCAGAATTATTTATGTGGTACCAGGTAGCCAGGTAAAACCGGCAGTGGTATATCTGTTGTTAACTTAGTTGGAAGGTTTACTGCTTTACATATCTTATTAGTTGGGGAGGTTCTGTGTTCTACGACACTTTTCTCTTTTGTTTTACTGCATTGCTATTACTTCCTGTAAGATGCAAGATTCTGCAACACCGGCGAGAATTTCAAAGTTATAGGGATGCTTTTTGATCAGTCATGCTCATTATTGGTGGTGCAATCGTGTTGTGCTGCAATCATGTGCGGTACTGGAATCGAAATCGATTGCCGCCTTGGCAAAACAGGCAATCATTTTCAGAATCTTGAGAATCAAAATACTGGCAGTTTGGGCTTGCCCAACAGGGTCAGCGGTGACCTCCTCCCTCGCACCCTACTGAATCGCATATTAGTCAGATCGGTATCTACAGCGAAGAGCAATTATGTATGGAATGAAAATCCAACTGCATGAAGATTTTTGTGCTGGTATGATTCGCCTATTTATCATCAAACGCCGATTATTTTCTTATAAGGTAGTCCCTTGTTGAATCATCCAGGAACAAAACCAAACTCTAGAAGAGAGTACACTGAATCTGCTTAACTATCGACGTGTCTAGAGCGTCCTCCATAAACTGGAATGGTTAAAATCATTCACTCCAGGAAATAGGTGATTTAACACTTAAGCTTTTCATCATCCTAGCAAATCAGGTTTCTATCATTCATACCATAATGATAGAAATGCTACAAGCAACTTCAGTAAGTTTAAACAAGAATCGATACGAAAGCTCTAAGTGGATATACTACCTCAGTACCAAAATACAAGACGTTTTTTGCAATTCAAATTAATTTATATCATCCTACTGTCATTTGTTTGGGCAGTACTAGGCACCGGCGCGCCGGCCCAAAGTTGGACCGGTCGGCCCGCAGCCGTCCAATTCGTGGATCGTAATCGTCCAATGCACTGCCTCTTCTTTGTCCGTCCGTATGAAGGATTCCCCTTGCATCTCGTCGACCCCCTTCATCTCGCCGGGGCACGCACTCTATGGAAGTCGTCCCTCACCGTCCGTCCTCGTCGTCGGTCGCTGCCCTTGCTGTCCATTCTCGTCACCAGTCAAGGACCTCGCCGGCCGTCCTCACCGCCGGCTCCACCCATGCCGCAGCTGCACCCCGTGATAGCAGCTCCGCGCGGCGGCGGTAGCAGCTCGCCGGTGCGCTTGCCGCCGCAGCAGCAAAACAAGATGGCGGTTGTAGTCGGATAGGACGCCGGTAGCAGCAAATTCCCCCGGTGATGCCGATTGTTGCTTGGAGCAGGGGCGTCCGTCCTCGCCGCGCTCGATTGCAGCAAAAACGCAAGATGGTTCCAGCTTCGACTTTGCTAGTTGCAAAAAAATCATGCGCTCTGTCGTCGTCACTGCAGAAACACTCCGATGATACAGCAAAATGGATGTTGGTTCCAGCCTCCGACTTTGCCAGTTGTAGCAATTTCTGATGCTTGTTGAAGCAGGACGCCTGCGCCCGTTGTGGCAAAAAAATGCGACGGCCGTGCGACGTAGCAGAACGCGGAATTCATGATACCCGTTGTAGCATGTAGCAAAGAAAAACGATGGTTCTTGCGATGTAGCAGAACGCAAAGCCGGTTGTAGCTTAATGGTACGCCGGTCATAGCAAATTGTGACACCAGTTGTAGCATGTAATAAAAACTGCGACGTCTGCCGTGTTGCTAGGAACATCGCCGCTGTCCTCGCAGCTCGCCGTCACCATGATCGCCATCCATGATGGCAGCTCTCTTGGGCACCGGTTGCAACTCGCGTTGAAGAAAAGTGATTCCCTGTATGGGCACGTCCATGGCAATTGCTGCATCCTCGTGAGCGTCGACTTCACAGCAGTGTGTGCGCAAGTAGCAACGCTGCCGGTGGCAGAGCTTGTGGGGGTTGTGAACTACGTGGGAGAGGCCATGGAGGAGCAGAGCTGTGGCGCCTGAGGAGAATCGCTGGGGCGGGTGGGTCCACTGTCTCGATCTGAATCGGTAGGGCGCTATGCGCTTGGATGCGACCGGCCGAAACCGGCCGAAACTTCGGCCGGCACACCGAATGCAAGCGTTTTTTTTTTACTCTGTCATCAGTTATAAAAATTCGACCTGATTAATCATGGCAAGATCACAGGACCAACCTTCTCTATGGAATGCCATGGTAGATGCTATAAAATATACCTCTACTAAACTACATGTGGGATTTCAATCTCCCAAGTAATAACTATACTATGTGTATGAAAAAACAACAACGAAAACACATGTTTACCCCCATTTTCAACTAATCAGTAAAAGTCGAGGAGACCCCCACGCCATAACAATTTCCAATATGAATTTTAAAAAATGAAAGATTATGTAATTAAAGCACTACTACCTCCGTCCGGATTTATTAGTCCTCCTATTGTTTTGAGCCAAATTTTGACCATTCATATGACTAATAAAATATATACTACAAAAGGTACACTGTTGGATTCATATTTGAAAGAGCTTTGCAAAGGTATAATTTTTATGACATATAGTTTACATTTTTGTTAGTTAATTTTGTTGGTCAAGCTTTTGCCCAAAATGAGAGGGGGCCTAATAATTCCGGATGGAGCTAGTACTAGACTACAACCATTAGAGATCGTATTAAATGACGAAAAAAAAATCATGTTTGATCAATGTGACAGTAATTTATGACGTTGGGTTCAATAGAATCTTGTTGAAGAACAACTTGCTGAATTACATCTATTCAACAATAATCAAACAATTCGCATAGGAAAAAACTTTGAAGCTAGAGTATAGATAGAAATTCCTCTGTTGCAGCAGAAAGAGTGAAACTTTGAAGTGAAAATCAAATAAAACGGAATCTCTGTCAGCCCACGTTGGATTCTCTGTTTGGATGGGAGCAGGGCTCACTGCCATGCATCACTATCTTGCCCTTTTGTTGCAAGATCGTCCTCAGCCTCACAAGGTCACGCACATGCAAGATGGTTTCCACTATTTTTCCTCTCGTGGCATCCCTCGAATGCACATTTACTGGGTACTCTTCCTATGAGTGACATATATTTTCTCATCTAAAAAGTACTGTACGGATTGTGAGATGTAGTTTTCTTTGCTTTTGCTTGACTCGCCATAGTTCAGTATTGCATCACAAAAGAGAAACAAGTATGGGTTAATGAACAAATTTATTTTTTTTGGAAATGTTCAATTCTTTTGAACAAAATATTCGCGGAGTTCTCTTTTTGTTCCGCCTTTGGCTTAGATTATTGGTTGAGCGTGACCACCATGATAAAATTTCATTTATCAACCTGTTTGTGGGCGTCGGGCGAGGAGAGAACAAAGGTAACAGCCATGACCACCATGAGGGTGGCCACGAAGCACAAGATGTTGGTGTACACGAAACCTGGCCACCGGCTGTGCCTGGCAGGGCGACATGTTAGCAAGCTTGCCCGGCTCGTGACGGGCCGACCCGGCACATGGTTAATCGGGCCAATAGGCAGCCCAATATGCCACTAGGACCATAGGCAGCCCAATATGCTGAATAATAAGTGGGTTGGCGGCTAAACATGCCGATGGGCTGGCCCGTTTAATAGTAGTGTCTTGTCTAGGCTACGGAGGTCAGCACATGTGCCGGCCCAGCACGGCCCATATACTAAGCATGTCGCGCCTCGACATGCCTGGACCGTCTAACTCAGGCCCGACCATGCCGAGACATGTCAGGCCGGCCCATTTCGCCACGGTACATGAGGGCAAGAGGCTGGTTACGCTCGTGTACCTACAATTCTTCCTTTCTTTGTGTTGGTCTTATATTATTCCAATTTGTGTGTTTATATAGATGTGTATGCATAGCTCATTAGATGTATAGATTAAAGGGACATTTACATCTGTGCCCCTAACTCGAACCCACTACTCAGATTTGCCCCTAATTTTGAAGCATGCTCAAATTTGCCCCTCCGTCGTTAAGTCACTACTCAGAAATGCCCTTCTGTACAGTACGGTAGCACTTTTCGTCCAATACTGTAGCACTTTCCGTCTGCTACAGTACACATGGGCCTCTGGCGATCAAAGGCCTTTGACTGGACGGAAGGGCATTTCTAAGTAGTGACTTAATGACAGAGGGGCAAATTTGAGCATGCTTTGAAATTAGGGACAAATCTGAGTAGGTGGTTCGAGTTAGGGGCAGAAATGCAAATGGCCCTTTATAAATGATTGATCAATGCTTTAATTCACGTAATGAATATAGTAGATAGAAATATCTTGTGTATGGATAAGTGTATAGCTAAATTATTAGTTGTAAATAATTATTATATATCTTTGACGAACATTTGATTCAAACACAAGTGATTTTATCTAGAAGAACTCCAATCCGTTCCATTTCTAAATAAAAAAAGAGTCAATTTCATGGGTTGCCTCTCCAAAGAAACCTCATACTCTGCTCATAGGGAATCACCAATGGCCCAGCCCAACTAGCATGACAGTAAGGGGTTGTAGAACCCTTTGTGCCCGATTCTCGAAGCCAAAAATTATTCAGATCGGATGATGGCGACAATGCGGTGTCGTTTCTCTTGTGGGGGCATCGTTTGTGGAGCAGCGCTGGAAGGCAGAGACAGAAGGTGGACCGGCTTTGTCTTGCACGGATCTTCGGTGAAGATATCAAGTCAT
Organism: Triticum timopheevii; assembly: GCA_963921465.1. Lineage (NCBI taxonomy): Eukaryota > Viridiplantae > Streptophyta > Magnoliopsida > Poales > Poaceae > Triticum > Triticum timopheevii. Next base: position 53,404,565 of record OY997266.1, read on the forward strand.
GCCTGACCGACAGGTGCTATGCTATGTCATGCCTGTTTGGCAGGTGCTACACATGTCTCCCTCCGAGCTGTAACGAGCTGGCTAGGACTCCACCCGAGTCACCCCCGAGAGGAGTGACGATCTTGGATGCATTTGATTGGGCTGCAACTTCTTCGGTTGCAGCTGCAACAGCTCCGGCTGCAAGGATCGGCTATAGCTGGAAGGTTGGAGCTGAGGTGTAGTCGTTTGGTAATTGTGCTGTAGCACCTACAGCTAGTGCAGAAACATTTTGAAATGACCAAAACGCCCTGTATTGTTCAGTTGATTAGGTTTCTATTTTAACAATAAATAACCCGATTAAGAGTTGATTTTTGCCGCAGACGTCCAATTTTCAGAGATTTGAACTGAAACCATGCTAGTTTGACGGTATAGACAATGTATTTAAACGAATATGATGACAATTAGACATATGATAATAAATTTCCCATTGATTTTATTAGATCGGACATATTGCAATGGTGGCCGCTCGAGCACATACATAGCATGAGCACGCCAACAAACACTAGCACAGTCTATCAGACAGCCAGCGCCCAGCGGGCAAACACACAAGGAGCAGCAGATGCACGCACGCGAGGAGCAGCAGTCCACGGAGAACAGTACAAACATGTACGAGCTGCTAGCTCTTGTGCCTAGAGCTTGACATGCCAGGCTACTGTAGCAGTATAGCCAGTACTACTGCTGCCAAACCCTTTGCACCAAATAAAGCAAGAAGCCCATGCCTTCAAAAGGAAAATTAAAGAAGAAAAACACAACTCTTTGTAGCATGCAGTAGCACACCACACCAGAGCCCATAGGTCACGTACGTCCAGTGGTCCTTCCTTTGAGCTGTTGAAATGCATGCTAGCTTCCGGCTGACTGGCTGGTTGGGAGTTACTGTATCATCTGCTCGTCACCTTTTTATTTTGTGTGTGCAGGAGTTTGGGGGTGAGTGTTTCAGCTATAGCAACAGTGGAACGGATGCAAATGTTGTGGAAAGAAATGTCTCGGCACCCTTGTGGAACAATCCAGTCGTACGGAAAGTTTTTGTTAACCGTACTTCGTTAACTTTTGAGTTGCAATGCAATGCATAAAGATGATTTATACTAATCAAGTAATTATGTAAATTTTGTTGCATTATGAATGATAAGTTCTTGCTTATCATTATGTAAATTTTGTAATCCACGGGCTTGCCGCTGTTGCTTGGAGGGAAAGGTGTAACTCTTGCCATCGCTAAGTAAAGGAACACTTCCTGAGAGTTGCATCATAGAAAAGACGCATAATTTTTCCTGATTTTCTTATCAGTGTCACAATTTATGAGGTTGGATAAATGGAGACATTTTGCAGAACAGCTTTGCAAAATAGATTTATTCTACAAATCAAATTTGGAGAGCTTGGTGTCGAGCAGCTCAACTACTGAACCAAGGTCACGGGTGCACACGGCACACTTCACGCTCTCGGTCAAAGCAGAGGAAGGAACCACTACCACTACCACTACCACCACAGCAGCTAGCTTGTTCTTCTTCCAGCAAGTCTCTCTCCCTCTCGCGGAGGACCAGCGCCGCCTGCTGGTCGCGGAGGACAACTGTGTGTTCCTCCTGGCCGTGGGCGCCGGCAGGGACCCGGGCGGCCGCCGTCCCGTCAACGTCGTCTGCGTCCGGGGCAACGCGCGGCCTCTGTACACGGGCGTGCTCTGGGTAGACGGTCCTCCGGCGGCCCCGGGCCAGCCACTCACGAGCAGCTTCCAGCTTGTTAGACTGTATAGTCTCTGTAGTTGTATACATACATATACGTATGATGTAACTTGTACCCCTTCATTATATATATGTGAGATAAGCCACCCCTAGAGGGTTGAGCCGGTTCCCCCAATTCTATTGTCTTACATGGTATCAGACTAGGTCAATACGCTTCCGCTTAAACCCTAAACCCCGCCGCCGCCGCCGCCGCCGTCTGTGCGCGCCGCCGCCGTCCCTGAGATCACGCCGTCGCCGCCCCAGCCATGTCGGGCTCCGCCGCCTCCGGCTCCACCACGGCTAGCTTCTTGCCGGCCTCCCTCGCGGCCCTGCTGTCCCGACCCATCGACGCCGCTGCGGCCTCCACCGCTCCGATCGAGACGAGAAGCCTCGGGTCCTTTTTCTCCTCGTCGCCGGGGCTTCCGATCGTGCCGTCTACAGCGGGCGCTCCCTCGTCCGCTTCCCTCAGCGACGCGCCGCTCGCCCCGAGTGGGGGCCAGCCGCCGATCGCGCCGATCGTCTCGACCGTTGGGGGCTCGGCCCTCGCACTGGTGGCGCCCCCGTCGGCCATGATTGCGGGGTTTGCTGCCTCGGGCTCGGCCCCTTCGTCACCTGTTGAAAGAACATGCGGTGTCCCCATGTTTGGTTTTGGTAATTGATGACAATCTCTATGGACTAATGGTTTTCTTGAGTTATATTTGAAGTGTTTGTCCATAGGCTTTTCTTGGAGTCCATGTGTTGGTTTCAAGGAGAGTTTGTGATGACCACGGTGCTATTAAGGAATTATCCAAAGATCGGTCATGTGAGTGTTGAGCTTATTGCAAGCATGTCTTGAAGAATAAGATTGTGTGATCCTTCATGTCCACCTTCAAGACATCATTCAAATGAAGAGAGTTGAAAAGATTCAACACACAAAGCGCACAAGATGTACCGAGGGATCAAGTCCCATGGTATGGTAAGCATTGTCCATTACGCTTTGTGCGCTAACCCATGGTCTTCGTGAGAGTTCTTTGTGGGGTTAGGTTGCGGTGTGCAAGTTCAAGTGATGTATCACGAAGAGATCAAGTGCTTGAAGCTTGCCGTCCATTGTGGTGACAATGGACTTGTGAAGATGATCGGAAGAGTGGCTCACCCATAGTGGAGTATGGGGGAGCAATCAACTAGTCTTCATCGAGCCAACGCAATCAAGAAAGGTGGTCCATCTTGAGGAGGAGTAGATCATCATCATCTAGCTCAAGTGGACTTTGTGCAAGGCAAAGGTTTGCCCTTGATAGGTTTTCTATTTTACCGGTCTCATGGTAGTTGTGGGAGACCGGGTTATAGGATCGATTGCCGTACTATCAAGGGGGGCTCTCAATGAGTTGCTTGATCGTATCGTTCGTAGAGAGCTCAAACCATTGCATCCTTGCATCATCCTTATTGGTTCTTGTTTGGTTCTTCTCCTTGTGAGTTTTGGATCTTTTGGTCATTTTTATGACAAGCTCGAGTTCATCGAAAACGGAGTTCACATGCGTCTTCTATGATGTTTTCGATGTTGGAGGGTATGCCGGTTCTTCTCTGTTGGAGGTTTCTCTCCTCTCTTGTTAGGCATACCTCCCCTGCCTCTTCTTTCTATAACCAGTCTCTGTTTTGATGCTACTCGTTGTCTTGTATCCAACAAGCTTGAGTTTGCTCAATTCGGAGCTCATTTGCAGAAGTTATGGCAGTTCTGGTTTTATTGTTACCCTCTGTTGTCTTCTCTGCAAAATGAAGGACTCCTAGTGTTGCTGATCTGGAGCATGCGGTAGTACTGCTCTCCGGAGCGGTAGTACCGTAGGCCTTTGCGGTAGTACCGCTCTGTTGGAGCGGTAGTACCGTGGCCTCCGGCCAGGCGCAGCTGCTCGAGCGGTAGTAGGGGCGGATGTAATTTTTTACATCCGCGCCCTACGCGGTAGTACCGCGCCGCGAGCGCGGTAGTACCGTGGGCTCTGGCCAGGCGTAGCAGCATGAGCGGAAGTAGGTACGGAAGTAATTTTTTACTTCCGTGCTTTCTCTGCGCCTAGTGTTGCCTGCCTTACGGTAGTACCGTAGGGGCGCGCGGTAGTACCGCTCCGGCGATTCTACCGCTCGTTGCCCTGTGCAACAGGCCTTCATCTGGTCAGTGCTGCACATGCGGTAGTACCGCAACCTGCAGCGGTAGTACCGCAGCCGACCGCGATAGTACCGCAGCTCCGTGCGGTAGTACCGCGTCGTGCGGGCTGAGTGAGGGGATAACGGTTGGTTTTTCTCCCCACCTATAAAAGGGGGTCTTCTTCCCCATTGAGAAAAATCCTTCGAGCTCGTGTTCTTCCCCCATTGTTGACCTTCTTCGATCTTGCTAACTCTCAATCCCTCCATGGATTCTTGCTAGTTCTTGAGGGAAAAGAGAGAGGAGATCTAGATCCACGTTTCCACCAATCACTTTCTCCTCTAAGTGAGGGGAACCCCTTGGATCTAGATTTTGGAGTTCTTCGTGTTCTTCTTTCGTTCTTCCTCTCATTTTCCTCCCTAGCATTAGTTGCTTTGGTGGGATTTGGGAGAGAAGGACTTGGGCACTCCGTGTGCCCTTGCCATTGCATTTGGTGCATCGGTTTGAGTTCTCCACGGTGATACGTGGAAGTTACAAGTTGAGAAGCTTATTACTCTTGGGTGCTTGGTGCCCTTGAGCTTGTTCATCTTGGGTGCTTGGGCGCCCTAGACGGTTGGTGGTGTTCAGAGCTCAACCATTGTGGTGTAAAGCTCCGGGCAAGCGGCGGGGTCTCCAATTAGGTTGCGGAGATCGCCCCGAGCAATTTGACGGGTACCAGTGACCGCCCCCAAGGGTTGCCAAAGTGTACGGGTTCGGTGACCGCCCCCAAGGGTCGCCATTTGTACGGGTTCGGTGACCGCCCTCAAGGGTCCCTTAGTGGAATCACAGCATCTTGCATTGTGCGAGGGCGTGAGGAGATTACGGTGGCCCTAGTGGCTTCTTGGGGGGCACTGTGCCTCCACACCGCTCCAAACGGAGATTAGCATCCGCAAGGGTGTGAACTTCGGGATACATCGTCGTCTCCGCGTGTCTCGGTTATCTCTTACCCGAGCCCCTTTACTTATGCACTTTACTTTGTGATAGCCATATTGTTCTTTGTCATATATCTTGCTATCACATAGTTGCTTATCTTGCTTAGCATAAATTGTTGGTGCACATAGGTGAGCCTAGTTGTTGCAGGTTTTGTGCTTGACAAATTAACCGCTAGGTTTATTCCGCATTTGTTCAAGCCTCTACCGTAATTATTTTAAAACGCCTATTCACCCCCCCTCTAGGCGACATCCACGATCTTTCAATTGGTATCAGAGCCTCGTCTCTCTTTATTAGGCTTTACCGCCTAGAGAGTAAAGATGTCGACTAGGGGATTAGGATTCTCTGACACTCTTAGTTTCGATGGCACAAATTTTGATGTTTGGGTAATTCGCATGCTTAATCTCTTTAGGGTCATGGACCCAAATTTAGAGCGAATTGTAGATATGGGGTTTTCTCCTCCAAAGGATCCCCAAAGATTATCTTTAGAGGATGAGAAAAACTCTTATCTCAATGCTCAAGCTTCTAATATGCTTTTTGATGCTTTGAGCAATGTAGTTATATTTCAACTCATGCCGTTCCGAGATGCTCATGAGTTGTGGACGAAGCTTCAAGATAAATATGGTGTGTCCAAGATTTGTGGGGATGATTGTTCTCCCTCCACCTCCGGTGGTATAGTCTTCTCAACTTCTTCTACTTCACCTACATGTGGTTTTCCACAAGGTAATGACATGGTGAGTAGTGTTGGTCATTGCAATGATGATAGTATGCTTATTGTGGATGATCCTTCATCACTATATTATTGCAATGCTCCTTCTTTGGGCTTTAACACTTCGAGCACTCCAAATGTTTCACGTGCTTGTGTTGATAGTCCTTGCATATCATGTAGAAATTGCTTGACTAAATCTCATGATGATATGCTTGCTATGTCTTGTTGCCATGATAAAAATGCATCTATTTCCTCGAATTGTTGTGCTAACAATGTAGTGGAAACCGAACACTCCATGGAACAAGATGTGGTGTTTAATGGTGCCTCAAGGGATCCTACATCATCATCTATTGCTTTTTGCCTTATGGCTAAGGCGTCAAAGGTATCTCCTACTTTGTACCCCAATATGTCTCTTGATGATGATGTTGATGCTAATGATGATGAGGATAATGATGAAGAGAATGATAATGTTGCCTCCTTAAAAACTAAGGGGGAAATGATTTTTAAAGCTCTTCATAAAAATAAAATTGCTCGTTCCAACTTCATGGAAATAATGTCCATTGCCATTGATGGCAAGAAATACATTGAGGAGTTGGAATCTCATCTCGAGGAGCATGAGGTCACCATTGAGAAAATGGAAGCTCATGGGCGTGATTACGCTAATGAGATTGCGGACCTCTCTCAAGATCTTGAACTTGAACAAACCACCAAGGAATCTCTTGAGGAGACTTTTGCTCTAGAATTATCTAGAGTGAAGGAATCTAATGATAGAGCTCTTGAGGTGGCCAATGTTTTTGAAACTAAAAATGCTAAGCTTGAAGTTGCTCATGCTAGACTCCTTGAGGATTTTGAGCACCTCGAAAATGGCTCAAGGGTCATCAAGGGTGAGCTCATCAAACTCACCGAGTCTCATGCTCAACTTGAAGCTTCTTATTTAAAAGAGCCTGCCAAGTTGCCTTCTCCTCTTGTTGTAAATGATGATGCTTGTGCTACTAACTCTATTACTTGTGAAGCATCCATTTTGAAGGAGAATGTTGAGCTACGGGCTCAACTTGAGGTGCTATCTTGCAATTATGGGAAATTGGAAGAAACTCATGAAAAGCTCTCAAGCTCTCATGATGATCTTCTAGTATCCCATGGTGTGCTAAAGATAGCTCATGAGGCCATGATTGCTAAGGTAACATCTAGTGAGCCTCATGTGGATACTAGCACTACTTCTAGTCAAAATAGTATATTGCCATGTGCTAGTCCTTGTAATTCATCTACTCACAATGTTGGTACATCTTGTGATGAATTGCTTTCCTTGCCTTGTTGCTCTAACGATGAAGCTTATACTTCCTCTAGTACTTGTGTTGAGACTAACCATGTAGAGGAAATCAAAGAGCTCAAGGCCCAAGTCACTTCTCTGAAGAAAGACTTGGAAAAGTGTCATGAAGGGAAATCCACACTCAACAATATCTTGAGTGTGCAAAAATCCCCCAATGACAAAGGTGGACTTGGATTCAACTCCAATAAGAAGAAGAAGTCCAAGATTTAAAAAAAGAAGGGTCAAGAACAAGTCAAGAATTCGGCCAAGATTGTTTGCTTCAAGTGCAAAGTAGAAGGGCATCATGTTAGATCTTGCCCATTGAAGAAGAAGGCCATTAGTGTCAAGCAACAAGGGAAGAGGGCACAAGTTCAATCACATGCTCAACCTCAAGTTGAAGAAAGGCCTCTTCCCAAGAAGACTCAAGTTAATGCTTCTCAAGTTGAGAAATCAAGTGAGAAGAAAGTGAAGAGTAGATGTTGCTACCTATGCCGTGAGAAAGGTCACCTCGCTTCTTCATGCACTAGTGGTAACTTATCCAACCCAATTATTATTGATGATGTCTATTCTCTTGGGAAGGATAAGGTTGGCAATGTGGTTGCCAAGTTTGTTGGTACTCAAAGTGGTTTGAAGCAAAGAACCATTTGGGTAGCCAAGCCTATTGTGACTAACCTCTTAGGACCCAACTTGGTTGGGGACCAACTAGCTCAAACTTGATCAATAGGTGTTGTTGGAGGGCATTGGAGACTTGGCTACATTATGAAGAATTAAGGGGACTTCATCGCTCTTATTGTCTCAAGCCAAGTCAATTGAATCATCAAGTTTATTTCTTATATCCAATGTGCCTCCTTGCGGTAACTTGTACTTAAAATTCCTTACATTGAAAGTTACTTGCCCCCCTTGCATGTTTTGGTTTTGTTCCTTGCATGTGTTTGTATATGTTGTGATTCCAACTTTCTCTGTTGGAGCGGTAGTACCGTGGCCTCCGGCCAGGCGCAGCTGCTCGAGCGGTAGTAGGGGCGGATGTAATTTTTTACATCCGCGCCCTACCCGGTAGTACCGCGCCGCGAGCGCGGTAGTACCGTGGGCTCTGGCCAGGCGTAGCAGCATGAGAGGATGTAATTTTTCACATCCGCGCCCTACGCGGTAGTACTGCTCTTCGTGTGCGGTAGTACCGTGCCGGAGTTTTGCGCAGGTCCTCCTCAGCGGAAGTAGGTATGGAAGTAATTTTTTACTTCCGTGCTTTCTCTGCGCCTAGTGTTGCCTGCCTTACGGTAGTACCGTAGGGGCGCGCGATAGTACCGCTCCGGCGATTCTAGCGCTCGTTGCCCTGTGCAACAGGCCTTCATCTGGTCAGTGCTGCACATGCGGTAGCACCGCAACCTGCAGCGGTAGTACCGCAGCCGACCGCGGTAGTACCGCAGCTCCGTGCAGTAGTATCGCGTCGTGCGGGCTGAGTGAGGGGATAACGGTTGGTTTTTCTCCCCACCTATAAAAGGGGGTCTTCTTCCCCATTGAGAAAAATCCTTCGAGCTCGTGTTCTTCCCCCATTGTTGACCTTCTTCGAGCTTGCTAACTCTCAATCCCTCCATGGATTCTTGCTAGTTCTTGAGGGAAAAGAGAGAGGAGATCTAGATCCACGTTTCCACCAATCACTTTCTCCTCTAAGTGAGGGGAACCCCTTGGATCTAGATCTTGGAGTTCTTCGTGTTCTTCTTTCGTTCTTCCTCTCATTTTCCTCCCTAGCATTAGTTGCTTTGGTGGGATTTGGGAGAGAAGGACTTGGGCACTCCGTGTGCCCTTGCCATTGCATTTGGTGCATCGGTTTGAGTTCTCCACGGTGATACGTGGAAGTTACAAGTTGAGAAGCTTATTACTCTTGGGTGCTTGGTGCCCTTGAGCTTGTTCATCTTGGGTGCTTAGGCGCCCTAGACGGTTGGTGGTGTTCGGAGCTCAACCATTGTGGTGTAAAGCTCCGGGCAAGCGTCGGGGTCTCCAATTAGGTTGGGGAGATCGCCCCGAGCAATTTGACGGGTACCGGTGACCGCCCCCAAGGGTTGCCAAAGTGTACGGGTTCGGTGACCGCCCCCAAGGGTCGCCATTTGTACGGGTTCGGTGACCGCCCTCAAGGGTCCCTTAGTGGAATCACGGCATCTTGCATTGTGCGAGGGCGTGAGGAGATTACGGTGGCCCTAGTGGCTTCTTGGGGAGCACTGTGCCTCCACACCGCTCCAAACGGAGATTAGCATCCGCAAGGGTGTGAACTTCGGGATACATCGTCGTCTCCGCGTGTCTCGGTTATCTCTTACCCGAGCCCCTTTACTTATGCACTTTACTTTGTGATAGCCATATTGTTCTTTGTCATATATCTTTCTATCACATAGTTGCTTATCTTGCTTAGCATAAGTTGTTGGTGCACATAGGTGAGCCTAGTTGTTGTAGGTTTTGTGCTTGACAAATTAACCGCTAGGTTTATTCCGCATTTGTTCAAGCCTCTGCCGTAATTATTTTAAAACGCCTATTCACCCCCCTCTAGGCGACATCCACGATCTTTCAATTGGTATCAGAGCCTCGTCTCTCTTTATTAGGCTTTACCGCCTAGAGAGTAAAGATGTCGACTAGGGGATTAGGATTCTCTGACACTCTTAGTTTCGATGGCACAAATTTTGATGCTTGGGTAATTCGCATGCTTAATCTCTTTAGGGTCATGGACCCAAATTTAGAGCGAATTGTAGATATGGGTTTTTCTCCTCCAAAGGATCCCCAAAGATTATCTTTAGAGGATGAGAAAAACTCTTATCTCAATGCTCAAGCTTCTAATGTGCTTTTCGATGCTTTGAGCAATGTAGTTATATTTCAACTCATGCCGTTCCGAGATGCTCATGAGTTGTGGACGAAGCTTCAAGATAAATATGGTGTGTCCAAGATTTGTGGGGATGATTGTTCTCCCTCCACCTCCGGTGGTATAGTCTTCTCAACTTCTTCTACTTCACCTACATGTGGTTTGCCACAAGGTAATGACATGGTGAGTAGTGTTGGTCATTGCAATGATGATAGTATGCTTATTGTGGATGATCCTTCATCACTATATTATTGCAATGCTCCTTCTTTGGGCTTTAACACTTCGAGCACTCCAAATGTTTCACGTGCTTGTGTTGATAGTCCTTGCATATCATGTAGAAATTGCTTGACTAAATCTCATGATGATATGCTTGCTATGTCTTGTTGCCATGATAAAAATGCATCTATTTCCTCGAATTGTTGTGCTAACAATGTAGTGGAAACCGAACACTCCATGGAACAAGATGTGGTGTTTAATGGTGCCTCAAGGGATCCTACATCATCATCTATTGCTTTTTGCCTTATGGCTAAGGCGTCAAAGGTATCTCGTACTTTGTACCCCAATATGTCTCTTGATGATGATGTTGATGCTAATGATGATGAGGATAATGATGAAGAGAATGATAATGTTGCCTCCTTAAAAACTAAGGGGGAAATGATTTTTAAAGCTCTTCATAAAAATAAAATTGCTCGTTCCAACTTCATGGAAATAATGTCCATTGCCATTGATGGCAAGAAATACATTGAGGAGTTGGAATCTCATCTCGAGGAGCATGAGGTCACCATTGAGAAAATGGAAGCTCATGAGCGTGATTACGCTAATGAGATTGCGGACCTCTCTCAAGCTCTTGAACTTGAACAAACCACCAAGGAATCTCTTGAGGAGACTTTTGCTCTAGAATTATCTAGAGTGAAGGAATCTAATGATAGAGCTCTTGAGGTGGCCAATGTTTTTGAAACTAAAAATGCTAAGCTTGAAGTTGCTCATGCTAGACTCCTTGAGGATTTTGAGCACCTCGAAAATGGCTCAAGGGTCATCAAGGGTGAGCTCATCAAACTCACCGAGTCTCATGCTCAACTTGAAGCTTCTTGTTTAAAAGAGCCTGCCAAGTTGCCTTCTCCTCTTGTTGTAAATGATGATGCTTGTGCTACTAACTCTATTACTTGTGAAGCATCCATTTTGAAGGAGAATGTTGAGCTACGGGCTCAACTTGAGGTGCTATCTTGCAATTATGGGAAATTGGAAGAAACTCATGAAAAGCTCTCAAGCTCTCATGATGATCTTCTAGTATCCCATGGTGTGCTAAAGATAGCTCATGAGGCCATGATTGCTAAGGTAACATCTAGTGAGCCTCATGTGGATACTAGCACTACTTCTAGTCAAAATAGTATATTGCCATGTGCTAGTCCTTGTAATTCATCTACTCACAATGTTGGTACATCTTGTGATGAATTGCTTTCCTTGCCTTGTTGCTCTAACGATGAAGCTTATACTTCCTCTAGTACTTGTGTTGAGACTAACCATGTAGAGGAAATCAAAGAGCTCAAGGCCCAAGTCACTTCTCTGAAGAAAGACTTGGAAAAGTGTCATGAAGGGAAATCCACACTCAACAATATCTTGAGTGTGCAAAAATCCCCCAATGACAAAGGTGGACTTGGATTCAACTCCAATAAGAAGAAGAAGTCCAAGATTTACAAAAAGAAGGGTCAAGAACAAGTCAAGAATTCGACCAAGATTGTTTGCTTCAAGTGCAAAGTAGAAGGGCATCATGTTAGATCTTGCCCATTGAAGAAGAAGGCCATTAGTGTCAAGCAACAAGGGAAGAGGGCACAAGTTCAATCACATGCTCAACCTCAAGTTGAAGAAAGGCCTATTCCCAAGAAGACTCAAGTTAATGCTTCTCAAGTTGAGAAATCAAGTGAGAAGAAAGTGAAGAGTAGATGTTGCTACCTATGCCGTGAGAAAGGTCACCTCGCTTCTTCATGCACTAGTGGTAACTTATCCAACCCAATTATTATTGATGATGTCTATTCTCTTGGGAAGGATAAGGTTGGCAATGTGGTTGCCAAGTTTGTTGGTACTCAAAGTGGTTTGAAGCAAAGAACCATTTGGGTAGCCAAACCTATTGTGACTAACCTCTTAGGACCCAACTTGGTTGGGGACCAACTAGCTCAAACTTGATCAATAGGTGTTGTTGGAGGGCATTGGAGACTTGGCTACATTATGAAGAATTAAGGGGACTTCATCGCTCTTATTGTCTCAAGCCAAGTCAATTGAATCATCAAGTTTATTTCTTATATCCAATGTGCCTCCTTGCAGTAACTTGTACTTAAAATTCCTTACATTGAAAGTTACTTGCCCCCCTTGCATGTTTTGGTTTTGTTCCTTGCATGTGTTTGTATATGTTGTGATTCCAACTTGCTCTGTTGGAGCGGTAGTACCGTGGCCTCCGGCCAGGCGCAGCTGCTCGAGCGGTAGTAGGGGTGGATGTAATTTTTTACATCCGCGCCCTACCCGGTAGTACCGCGCCGCGAGCGCGGTAGTACCGTGGGCTCTGGCCAGGCGTAGCAGCATGAGCGGATGTAATTTTTTACATCCACGCCCTATGCGGTAGTACCGCTCTTCGTGTGCGGTAGTACCGTGCCGGAGTTTTGCGCAGGTCCTCCTCAGCGGAAGTAGGTATGGAAGTAATTTTTTACTTCCGTGCTTTCTCTGCGCCTAGTGTTGCCTGCCTTACGGTAGTACCGTAGGGGCGCGCGATAGTACCGCTCCGGCGATTCTAGCGCTCGTTGCCCTGTGCAACAGGCCTTCATCTGGTCAGTGCTGCACATGCGGTAGTACCGCAACCTGCAGCGGTAGTACCGCAGCCGACCGCGGTAGTACCGGAGCTCCGTGCGGTAGTACCGCGTCGTGCGGGCTGAGTGAGGGGATAACGGTTGGTTTTTCTCCCCACCTATAAAAGGGGGTCTTCTTCCCCATTGAGAAAAATCCTTCGAGCTCGTGTTCTTCCCCCATTGTTGACCTTCTTCGAGCTTGCTAACTCTCAATCCCTCCATGGATTCTTGCTAGTTCTTGAGGGAAAAGAGAGAGGAGATCTAGATCCACGTTTCCACCAATCACTTTCTCCTCTAAGTGAGGGGAACCCCTTGGATCTAGATTTTGGAGTTCTTCGTGTTCTTCTTTCGTTCTTCCTCTCATTTTCCTCCCTAGCATTAGTTGCTTTGGTGGGATTTGGGAGAGAAGGACTTGGGCACTCCGTGTGCCCTTGCCATTGCATTTGGTGCATCGGTTTGAGTTCTCCACGGTGATACGTGGAAGTTACAAGTTGAGAAGCTTATTACTCTTGGGTGCTTGGTGCCCTTGAGCTTTTTCATCTTGGGTGCTTGGGCGCCCTAGACGGTTGGTGGTGTTCAGAGCTCAACCATTGTGGTGTAAAGCTCCGGGCAAGCGGCGGGGTCTCCAATTAGGTTGCGGAGATCGCCCCGAGCAATTTGACGGGTACCAGTGACCGCCCCCAAGGGTTGCCAAAGTGTACGGGTTCGGTGACCGCCCCCAAGGGTCGCCATTTGTACGGGTTCGGTGACCGCCCTCAAGGGTCCCTTAGTGGAATCACGGCATCTTGCAGTGTGCAAGGGCGTGAGGAGATTACGGTGGCCCTAGTGGCTTCTTGGGGGGCACTGTGCCTCCACACCGCTCCAAACGGAGATTAGCATCCGCAAGGGTGTGAACTTCGGGATACATCGTCGTCTCCGCGTGTCTCGGTTATCTCTTACCCGAGCCCCTTTACTTATGCACTTTACTTTGTGATAGCCATATTGTTCTTTGTCATATATCTTGCTATCACATAGTTGCTTATCTTGCTTAGCATAAATTGTTGGTGCACATAGGTGAGCCTAGTTGTTGTAGGTTTTGTGCTTGACAAATTAACCGCTAGGTTTATTCCGCATTTGTTCAAGCCTCTACCGTAATTATTTTAAAACGCCTATTCACCCCCCCTCTAGGCGACATCCACGATCTTTCAATTGGTATCAGAGCCTCGTCTCTCTTTATTAGGCTTTACCGCCTAGAGAGTAAAGATGTCGACTAGGGGATTAGGATTCTCTGACACTCTTAGTTTCGATGGCACAAATTTTGATGTTTGGGTAATTCGCATGCTTAATCTCTTTAGGGTCATGGACCCAAATTTAGAGCGAATTGTAGATATGGGGTTTTCTCCTCCAAAGGATCCCCAAAGATTATCTTTAGAGGATGAGAAAAACTCTTATCTCAATGCTCAAGCTTCTAATATGCTTTTCGATGCTTTGAGCAATGTAGTTATATTTCAACTCATGCCGTTCCGAGATGCTCATGAGTTGTGGACGAAGCTTCAAGATAAATATGGTGTGTCCAAGATTTGTGGGGATGATTGTTCTCCCTCCACCTCCGGTGGTATAGTCTTCTCAACTTCTTCTACTTCACCTACATGTGGTTTTCCACAAGGTAATGACATGGTGAGTAGTGTTGGTCATTGCAATGATGATAGTATGCTTATTGTGGATGATCCTTCATCACTATATTATTGCAATGCTCCTTCTTTGGGCTTTAACACTTCGAGCACTCCAAATGTTTCACGTGCTTGTGTTGATAGTCCTTGCATATCATGTAGAAATTGCTTGACTAAATCTCATGATGATATGCTTGCTATGTCTTGTTGCCATGATAAAAATGCATCTATTTCCTCGAATTGTTGTGCTAACAATGTAGTGGAAACCGAACACTCCATGGAACAAGATGTGGTGTTTAATGGTGCCTCAAGGGATCCTACATCATCATCTATTGCTTTTTGCCTTATGGCTAAGGCGTCAAAGGTATCTCGTACTTTGTACCCCAATATGTCTCTTGATGATGATGTTGATGCTAATGATGATGAGGATAATGATGAAGAGAATGATAATGTTGCCTCCTTAAAAACTAAGGGGGAAATGATTTTTAAAGCTCTTCATAAAAATAAAATTGCTCGTTCCAACTTCATGGAAATAATGTCCATTGCCATTGATGGCAAGAAATACATTGAGGAGTTGGAATCTCATCTCGAGGAGCATGAGGTCACCATTGAGAAAATGGAAGCTCATGGGCGTGATTACGCTAATGAGATTGCGGGCCTCTCTCAAGATCTTGAACTTGAACAAACCACCAAGGAATCTCTTGAGGAGACTTTTGCTCTAGAATTATCTAGAGTGAAGGAATCTAATGATAGAGCTCTTGAGGTGGCCAATGTTTTTGAAACTAAAAATGCTAAGCTTGAAGTTGCTCATGCTAGACTCCTTGAGGATTTTGAGCACCTCAAAAATGGCTCAAGGGTCATCAAGGGTGAGCTCATCAAACTCACCGAGTCTCATGCTCAACTTGAAGCTTCTTATTTAAAAGAGCCTGCCAAGTTGCCTTCTCCTCTTGTTGTAAATGATGATGCTT
The DNA here is from genome assembly GCA_963921465.1 of Triticum timopheevii. NCBI lineage: Eukaryota > Viridiplantae > Streptophyta > Magnoliopsida > Poales > Poaceae > Triticum > Triticum timopheevii. Next base: position 53,419,697 of record OY997266.1, read on the forward strand.
GTGCTACTAACTCTATTACTTGTGAAGCATCCATTTTGAAGGAGAATGTTGAGCTACGGGCTCAACTTGAGGTGCTATCTTGCAATTATGGGAAATTGGAAGAAACTCGTGAAAAGCTCTCAAGCTCTCATGATGATCTTCTAGTATCCCATGGTGTGCTAAAGATAGCTCATGAGGCCATGATTGCTAAGGTAACATCTAGTGAGCCTCATGTGGATACTAGCACTACTTCTAGTCAAAATAGTATATTGCCATGTGCTAGTCCTTGTAATTCATCTACTCACAATGTTGGTACATCTTGTGATGAATTGCTTTCCTTGCCTTGTTGCTCTAACGATGAAGCTTATACTTCCTCTAGTACTTGTGTTGAGACTAACCATGTAGAGGAAATCAAAGAGCTCAAGGCCCAAGTCACTTCTCTGAAGAAAGACTTGGAAAAGTGTCATGAAGGGAAATCCACACTCAACAATATCTTGAGTGTGCAAAAATCCCCCAATGACAAAGGTGGACTTGGATTCAACTCCAATAAGAAGAAGAAGTCCAAGATTTACAAAAATAAGGGTCAAGAACAAGTCAAGAATTCGGCCAAGATTGTTTGCTTCAAGTGCAAAGTAGAAGGGCATCATGTTAGATCTTGCCCATTGAAGAAGAAGGCCATTAGTGTCAAGCAACAAGGGAAGAGGGCACAAGTTCAATCACATGCTCAACCTCAAGTTGAAGAAAGGCCTCTTCCCAAGAAGACTCAAGTTAATGCTTCTCAAGTTGAGAAATCAAGTGAGAAGAAAGTGAAGATTAGATGTTGCTACCTATGCCGTGAGAAAGGTCACCTCGCTTCTTCATGCACTAGTGGTAACTTATCCAACCCAATTATTATTGATGATGTCTATTCTCTTGGGAAGGATAAGGTTGGCAATGTGGTTGCCAAGTTTGTTGGTACTCAAAGTGGTTTGAAGCAAAGAACCATTTGGGTAGCCAAGCCTATTGTGACTAACCTCTTAGGACCCAACTTGGTTGGGGACCAACTAGCTCAAACTTGATCAATAGGTGTTGTTGGAGGGCATTGGAGACTTGGCTACATTATGAAGAATTAAGGGGACTTCATCGCTCTTATTGTCTCAAGCCAAGTCAATTGAATCATCAAGTTTATTTCTTATATCCAATGTGCCTCCTTGCGGTAACTTGTACTTAAAATTCCTTACATTGAAAGTTACTTGCCCCCCTTGCATGTTTTGGTTTTGTTCCTTGCATGTGTTTGTATATGTTGTGATTCCAACTTGCTCTGTTGGAGCGGTAGTACCGTGGCCTCCGGCCAGGCGCAGCTGCTCGAGCGGTAGTAGGGGCGGATGTAATTTTTTACATCTGCGCCCTACCCGGTAGTACCGCGCCGCAAGCGCGATAGTACCGTGGGCTCTGGCCAGGCGTAGCAGCATGAGCGGATGTAATTTTTTACATCCGCGCCCTATGCGGTAGTACCGCTCTTCGTGTGCGGTAGTACCGTGCCGGAGTTTTGCGCAGGTCCTCCTCAGCGGAAGTAGGTATGGAAGTAATTTTTTACTTCCGTGCTTTCTCTGTGCCTAGTGTTGCCTGCCTTACGGTAGTACCGTAGGGGCGCGCGATAGTACCGCTCCGGCGATTCTAGCGCTCGTTGCCCTGTGCAACAGGCCTTCATCTGGTCAGTGCTGCACATGCGGTAGTACCGCAACCTGCAGCGGTAGTACCGCAGCCGACCGCGGTAGTACCGGAGCTCCGTGCGGTAGTACCGCGTCGTGCGGGCTGAGTGAGGGGATACCGGTTGGTTTTTCTCCCCACCTATAAAAGGGGGTCTTCTTCCCCATTGAGAAAAATCCTTCGAGCTCGTGTTCTTCCCCCATTGTGGACCTTCTTCGAGCTTGCTAATTCTCAATCCCTCCATGGATTCTTGCTAGTTCTTGAGGGAAAAGAGAGAGGAGATCTAGATCCACGTTTCCACCAATCACTTTCTCCTCTAAGTGAGGGGAACCCCTTGGATCTAGATTTTGGAGTTCTTCGTGTTCTTCTTTCGTTCTTCCTCTCATTTTCCTCCCTAGCATTAGTTGCTTTGGTGGGATTTGGGAGAGAAGGACTTGGGCACTCCGTGTGCCCTTGCCATTGCATTTGGTGCATCGGTTTGAGTTCTCCACGGTGATACGTGGAAGTTACAAGTTGAGAAGCTTATTACTCTTGGGTGCTTGGTGCCCTTGAGCTTGTTCATCTTGGGTGCTTGGGCGCCCTAGACGGTTGGTGGTGTTCAGAGCTCAACCATTGTGGTGTAAAGCTCCGGGAAAGCGGCGGGGTCTCCAATTAGGTTGCGGAGATCGCCCCGAGCAATTTGACGGGTACCAGTGACCGCCCGCAAGGGTTGCCAAAGTGTACGGGTTCAGTGACCGCCCCCAAGGGTCGCCATTTGTACGGGTTCGGTGACCGCCCTCAAGGGTCCCTTAGTGGAATCACGGCATCTTGCATTGTGCGAGGGCGTGAGGAGATTACGGTGGCCCTAGTGGCTTCTTGGGGGGCACTGTGCCTCCACACCGCTCCAAACGGAGATTAGCATCCGCAAGGGTGTGAACTTCGGGATACATCGTCGTCTCCGCGTGTCTCGGTTATCTCTTACCCGAGCCCCTTTACTTATGCACTTTACTTTGTGATAGCCATATTGTTCTTTGTCATATATCTTGCTATCACATAGTTGCTTATCTTGCTTAGCATAAATTGTTGGTGCACATAGGTGAGCCTAGTTGTTGTAGGTTTTGTGCTTGACAAATTAACCGCTAGGTTTATTCCGCATTTGTTCAAGCCTCTACCGTAATTATTTTAAAACGCCTATTCACCCCCCCTCTAGGCGACATCCACGATCTTTCAATTGGTATCAGAGCCTCGTCTCTCTTTATTAGGCTTTACCGCCTAGAGAGTAAAGATGTCGACTAGGGGATTAGGATTCTCTGACACTCTTAGTTTCGATGGCACAAATTTTGATGTTTGGGTAATTCACATGCTTAATCTCTTTAGGGTCATGGACCCAAATTTAGAGCGAATTGTAGATATGGGGTTTTCTCCTCCAAAGGATCCCCAAAGATTATCTTTAGAGGATGAGAAAAACTCTTATCTCAATGCTCAAGCTTCTAATGTGCTTTTCGATGCTTTGAGCAATGTAGTTATATTTCAACTCATGCCGTTCCGAGATGCTCATGAGTTGTGGACGAAGCTTCAAGATAAATATGGTGTGTCCAAGATTTGTGGGGATGATTCTTCTCCCTCCACCTCCGGTGGTATAGTCTTCTCAACTTCTTCTACTTCACCTACATGTGGTTTGCCACAAGGTAATGACATGGTGAGTAGTGTTGGTCATTGCAATGATGATAGTATGCTTATTGTGGATGATCCTTCATCACTATATTATTGCAATGCTCCTTCTTTGGGCTTTAACACTTCGAGCACTCCAAATGTTTCACGTGCTTGTGTTGATAGTCCTTGCATATCATGTAGAAATTGCTTGACTAAATCTCATGATGATATGCTTGCTATGTCTTGTTGCCATGATAAAAATGCATCTATTTCCTCGAATTGTTGTGCTAACAATGTAGTGGAAACCGAACACTCCATGGAACAAGATGTGGTGTTTAATGGTGCCTCAAGGGATCCTACATCATCATCTATTGCTTTTTGCCTTATGGCTAAGGCGTCAAAGGTATCTCGTACTTTGTACCCCAATATGTCTCTTGATGATGATGTTGATGCTAATGATGATGAGGATAATGATGAAGAGAATGATAATGTTGCCTCCTTAAAAACTAAGGGGGAAATGATTTTTAAAGCTCTTCATAAAAATAAAATTGCTCGTTCCAACTTCATGGAAATAATGTCCATTGCCATTGATGGCAAGAAATACATTGAGGAGTTGGAATCTCATCTCGAGGAGCATGAGGTCACCATTGAGAAAATGGAAGCTCATGGGCGTGATTACGCTAATGAGATTGCGGACCTCTCTCAAGCTCTTGAACTTGAACAAACCACCAAGGAATCTCTTGAGGAGACTTTTGCTCTAGAATTTTCTAGAGTGAAGGAATCTAATGATAGAGCTCTTGAGGTGGCCAATGTTTTTGAAACTAAAAATGCTAAGCTTGAAGTTGCTCATGCTAGACTCCTTGAGGATTTTGAGCACCTCGAAAATGGCTCAAGGGTCATCAAGGGTGAGCTCATCAAACTCACCGAGTCTCATGCTCAACTTGAAGCTTCTTGTTTAAAAGAGCCTGCCAAGTTGCCTTCTCCTCTTGTTGTAAATGATGATGCTTGTGCTACTAACTCTATTACTTGTGAAGCATCCATTTTGAAGGAGAATGTTGAGCTACGGGCTCAACTTGAGGTGCTATCTTGCAATTATGGGAAATTGGAAGAAACTCATGAAAAGCTCTCAAGCTCTCATGATGATCTTCTAGTATCCCATGGTGTGCTAAAGATAGCTCATGAGGCCATGATTGCTAAGGTAACATCTAGTGAGCCTCATGTGGATACTAGCACTACTTCTAGTCAAAATAGTATATTGCCATGTGCTAGTCCTTGTAATTCATCTACTCACAATGTTGGTACATCTTGTGATGAATTGCTTTCCTTGCCTTGTTGCTCTAACGATGAAGCTTATACTTCCTCTAGTACTTGTGTTGAGACTAACCATGTAGAGGAAATCAAAGAGCTCAAGGCCCAAGTCACTTCTCTGAAGAAAGACTTGGAAAAGTGTCATGAAGGGAAATCCACACTCAACAATATCTTGAGTGTGCAAAAATCCCCCAATGACAAAGGTGGACTTGGATTCAACTCCAATAAGAAGAAGAAGTCCAAGATTTACAAAAAGAAGGGTCAAGAACAAGTCAAGAATTCGGCCAAGATTGTTTGCTTCAAGTGCAAAGTAGAAGGGCATCATGTTAGATCTTGCCCATTTAAGAAGAAGGCCATTAGTGTCAAGCAACAAGGGAAGAGGGCACAAGTTCAATCACATGCTCAACCTCAAGTTGAAGAAAGGCCTCTTCCCAAGAAGACTCAAGTTAATGCTTCTCAAGTTGAGAAATCAAGTGAGAAGAAAGTGAAGAGTAGATGTTGCTACCTATGCCGTGAGAAAGGTCACCTCGCTTCTTCATGCACTAGTGGTAACTTATCCAACCCAATTATTATTGATGATGTCTATTCTCTTGGGAAGGATAAGGTTGGCAATGTGGTTGCCAAGTTTGTTGGTACTCAAAGTGGTTTGAAGCAAAGAACCATTTGGGTAGCCAAGCCTATTGTGACTAACCTCTTAGGACCCAACTTGGTTGGGGACCAACTAGCTCAAACTTGATCAATAGGTGTTGTTGGAGGGCATTGGAGACTTGGCTACATTATGAAGAATTAAGGGGACTTCATCGCTCTTATTGTCTCAAGCCAAGTCAATTGAATCATCAAGTTTATTTCTTATATCCAATGTGCCTCCTTGCGGTAACTTGTACTTAAAATTCCTTACATTGAAAGTTACTTGCCCCCCTTGCATGTTTTGGTTTTGTTCCTTGCATGTGTTTGTATATGTTGTGATTCCAACTTGCTCTGTTGGAGCGGTAGTACTGTGGCCTCCGGCCAGGCGCAGCTGCTCGAGCGGTAGTAGGGGCGGATGTAATTTTTTACATCCGCGCCCTACCCGGTAGTACCGCGCCGCGAGCGCGGTAGTACCGTGGGCTCTGGCCAGGCGTAGCAGCATGAGCGGATGTAATTTTTTACATCCGCGCCCTATGCGGTAGTACCGCTCTTCGTGTGCGGTAGTACCGTGCCGGAGTTTTGCGCAGGTCCTCCTCAGCGGAAGTAGGTATGGAAGTAATTTTTTACTTCCGTGCTTTCTCTGCGCCTAGTGTTGCCTGCCTTACGGTAGTACCGTAGGGGCGCGCGATAGTACCGCTCCGGCGATTCTAGCGCTCGTTGCCCTGCGCAACAGGCCTTCATCTGGTCAGTGCTGCACATGCGGTAGTACCGCAACCTGCAGCGGTAGTACCGCAGCCGACCGCGGTAGTACCGGAGCTCCGTGCGGTAGTACCGCGTCGTGCGGGCTGAGTGAGGGGATAACGGTTGGTTTTTCTCCCCACCTATAAAAGGGGGTCTTCTTCCCCATTGAGAAAAATCCTTCGAGCTCGTGTTCTTCCCCCATTGTTGACCTTCTTCGAGCTTGCTAACTCTCAATCCCTCCATGGATTCTTGCTAGTTCTTGAGGGAAAAGAGAGAGGAGATCTAGATCCATGTTTCCACCAATCACTTTCTCCTCTAAGTGAGGGGAACCCCTTGGATCTAGATCTTGGAGTTCTTCGTGTTCTTCTTTCGTTCTTCCTCTCATTTTCCTCCCTAGCATTAGTTGCTTTGGTGGGATTTGGGAGAGAAGGACTTGGGCACTCCGTGTGCCCTTGCCATTGCATTTGGTGCATCGGTTTGAGTTCTCCACGGTGATACGTGGAAGTTACAAGTTGAGAAGCTTATTACTCTTGGGTGCTTGGTGCCCTTGAGCTTGTTCATCTTGGGTGCTTGGGCGCCCTAGACGGTTGGTGGTGTTCGGAGCTCAACCATTGTGGTGTAAAGCTCCGGGCAAGCGTCGGGGTCTCCAATTAGGTTGTGGAGATCGCCCCGAGCAATTTGACGGGTACCGGTGACCGCCCCCAAGGGTTGCCAAAGTGTACGGGTTCGGTGACCGCCCCCAAGGGTCGCCATTTGTACGGGTTCGGTGACCTCCCTCAAGGGTCCCTTAGTGGAATCACGGCATCTTGCATTGTGCGAGGGCGTGAGGAGATTACGGTGGCCCTAGTGGCTTCTTGGGGAGCACTGTGCCTCCACACCGCTCCAAACGGAGATTAGCATCCGCAAGGGTGTGAACTTCGGGATACATCGTCGTCTCCGCGTGTCTCGGTTATCTCTTACCCGAGCCCCTTTACTTATGCACTTTACTTTGTGATAGCCATATTGTTCTTTGTCATATATCTTTCTATCACATAGTTGCTTATCTTGCTTAGCATAAGTTGTTGGTGTACATAGGTGAGCCTAGTTGTTGTAGGTTTTGTGCTTGACAAATTAACCGCTAGGTTTATTCCGCATTTGTTCAAGCCTCTACCGTAATTATTTTAAAACGCCTATTCACCCCCCCTCTAGGCGACATCCACGATCTTTCAATTGGTATCAGAGCCTCGTCTCTCTTTATTAGGCTTTACCGCCTAGAGAGTAAAGATGTCTTCTAGGGGATTAGGATTCTCTGACACTCTTAGTTTCGATGGCACAAATTTTGATGTTTGGGTAATTCGCATGCTTAATCTCTTTAGGGTCATGGACCCAAATTTAGAGCGAATTGTAGATATGGGTTTTTCTCCTCCAAAGGATCCCCAAAGATTATCTTTAGAGGATGAGAAAAACTCTTATCTCAATGCTCAAGCTTCTAATGTGCTTTTCGATGCTTTGAGCAATGTAGTTATATTTCAACTCATGCCGTTCCGAGATGCTCATGAGTTGTGGACGAAGCTTCAAGATAAATATGGTGTGTCCAAGATTTGTGGGGATGATTCTTCTCCCTCCACCTCCGGTGGTATAGTCTTCTCAACTTCTTCTACTTCACCTACATGTGGTTTGCCACAAGGTAATGACATGGTGAGTAGTGTTGGTCATTGCAATGATGATAGTATGCTTATTGTGGATGATCCTTCATCACTATATTATTGCAATGCTCCTTCTTTGGGCTTTAACACTTCGAGCACTCCAAATGTTTCACGTGCTTGTGTTGATAGTCCTTGCATATCATGTAGAAATTGCTTGACTAAATCTCATGATGATATGCTTGCTATGTCTTGTTGCCATGATAAAAATGCATCTATTTCCTCGAATTGTTGTGCTAACAATGTAGTGGAAACCGAACACTCCATGGAACAATATGTGGTGTTTAATGTTGCCTCAAGGGATCCTACATCATCATCTATTGCTTTTTGCCTTATGGCTAAGGCGTCAAAGGTATCTCCTACTTTGTACCCCAATATGTCTCTTGATGATGATGTTGATGCTAATGATGATGAGGATAATGATGAAGAGAATGATAATGTTGCCTCCTTAAAAACTAAGGGGGAAATGATTTTTAAAGCTCTTCATAAAAATAAAATTGCTCGTTCCAACTTCATGGAAATAATGTCCATTGCCATTGATGGCAAGAAATACATTGAGGAGTTGGAATCTCATCTCGAGGAGCATGAGGTCACCATTGAGAAAATGGAAGCTCATGGGCGTGATTACGCTAATGAGATTGCGGACCTCTCTCAAGCTCTTGAACTTGAACAAACCACCAAGGAATCTCTTGAGGAGACTTTTGCTCTAGAATTATCTAGAGTGAAGGAATCTAATGATAGAGCTCTTGAGGTGGCCAATGTTTTTGAAACTAAAAATGCTAAGCTTGAAGTTGCTCATGCTAGACTCCTTGAGGATTTTGAGCACCTCGAAAATGGCTCAAGGGTCATCAAGGGTGAGCTCATCAAACTCACCGAGTCTCATGCTCAACTTGAAGCTTCTTATTTAAAAGAGCCTGCCAAGTTGCCTTCTCCTCTTGTTGTAAATGATGATGCTTGTGCTACTAACTCTATTACTTGTGAAGCATCCATTTTGAAGGAGAATGTTGAGCTACGGGCTCAACTTGAGGTGCTATCTTGCAATTATGGGAAATTGGAAGAAACTCATGAAAAGCTCTCAAGCTCTCATGATGATCTTCTAGTATCCCATGGTGTGCTAAAGATAGCTCATGAGGCCATGATTGCTAAGGTAACATCTAGTGAGCCTCATGTGGATACTAGCACTACTTCTAGTCAAAATAGTATATTGCCATGTGCTAGTCCTTGTAATTCATCTACTCACAATGTTGGTACATCTTGTGATGAATTGCTTTCCTTGCCTTGTTGCTCTAACGATGAAGCTTATACTTCCTCTAGTACTTGTGTTGAGACTAACCATGTAGAGGAAATCAAAGAGCTCAAGGCCCAAGTCACTTCTCTGAAGAAAGACTTGGAAAAGTGTCATGAAGGGAAATCCACACTCAACAATATCTTGAGTGTGCAAAAATCCCCCAATGACAAAGGTGGACTTGGATTCAACTCCAATAAGAAGAAGAAGTCCAAGATTTACAAAAAGAAGGGTCAAGAACAAGTCAAGAATTCGGCCAAGATTGTTTGCTTCAAGTGCAAAGTAGAAGGGCATCATGTTAGATCTTGCCCATTTAAGAAGAAGGCCATTAGTGTCAAGCAACAAGGGAAGAGGGCACAAGTTCAATCACATGCTCAACCTCAAGTTGAAGAAAGGCCTATTCCCAAGAAGACTCAAGTTAATGCTTCTCAAGTTGAGAAATCAAGTGAGAAGAAAGTGAAGAGTAGATGTTGCTACCTATGCCGTGAGAAAGGTCACCTCGCTTCTTCATGCACTAGTGGTAACTTATCCAACCCAATTATTATTGATGATGTCTATTCTCTTGGGAAGGATAAGGTTGGCAATGTGGTTGCCAAGTTTGTTGGTACTCAAAGTGGTTTGAAGCAAAGAACCATTTGGGTAGCCAAGCCTATTGTGACTAACCTCTTAGGACCCAACTTGGTTGGGGACCAACTAGCTCAAACTTGATCAATAGGTGTTGTTGGAGGGCATTGGAGACTTGGCTACATTATGAAGAATTAAGGGGACTTCATCGCTCTTATTGTCTCAAGCCAAGTCAATTGAATCATCAAGTTTATTTCTTATATCCAATGTGCCTCCTTGCGGTAACTTGTACTTAAAATTCCTTACATTGAAAGTTACTTGCCCCCCTTGCATGTTTTGGTTTTGTTCCTTGCATGTGTTTGTATATGTTGTGATTCCAACTTGCTCTGTTGGAGCGGTAGTACCGTGGCCTCCGGCCAGGCGCAGCTGCTCGAGCGGTAGTAGGGGCGGATGTAATTTTTTACATCCGCGCCCTACCCGGTAGTACCGCGCCGCGAGCGCGGTAGTACCGTGGGCTCTGGCCAGGCGTAGCAGCATGAGCGGATGTAATTTTTTACATCCGCGCCCTACGCGGTAGTACCGCTCTTCGTGTGCGGTAGTACCGTGCCGGAGTTTTGCGCAGGTCCTCCTCAGCGGAAGTAGGTATGGAAGTAATTTTTTACTTCCGTGCTTTCTCTGCGCCTAGTGTTGCCTGCCTTACGGTAGTACCGTAGGGGCGCGCGATAGTACCGCTCCGGCGATTCTAGCGCTCGTTGCCCTGTGCAACAGGCCTTCATCTGGTCAGTGCTGCACATGCGGTAGTACCGCAACCTGCAGTGGTAGTACCGCAGCCGACCGCGGTAGTACCGGAGCTCCGTGCGGTAGTACCGCGTCGTGCGGGCTGAGTGAGGGGATAACGGTTGGTTTTTCTCCCCACCTATAAAAGGGGGTCTTCTTCCCCATTGAGAAAAATCCTTCGAGCTCGTGTTCTTCCCCCATTGTTGACCTTCTTCGAGCTTGCTAACTCTCAATCCCTCCATGGATTCTTGCTAGTTCTTGAGGGAAAAGAGAGAGGAGATCTAGATCCATGTTTCCACCAATCACTTTCTCCTCTAAGTGAGGTGAACCCCTTGGATCTAGATCTTGGAGTTCTTCGTGTTCTTCTTTCATTCTTCCTCTCATTTTCCTCCCTAGCATTAGTTGCTTTGGTGGGATTTGGGAGAGAAGGACTTGGGCACTCCGTGTGCCCTTGCCATTGCATTTGGTGCATCGGTTTGAGTTCTCCACGGTGATACGTGGAAGTTACAAGTTGAGAAGCTTATTACTCTTGGGTGCTTGGTGCCCTTGAGCTTGTTCATCTTGGGTGCTTGGGCGCCCTAGACGGTTGGTGGTGTTCGGAGCTCAACCATTGTGGTGTAAAGCTCCGGGCAAGCGTCGGGGTCTCCAATTAGGTTGGGGAGATCGCCCCGAGCAATTTGACGGGTACCGGTGACCGTCCCCAAGGGTTGCCAAAGTGTACGGGTTCGGTGACCGCCCCCAAGGGTCGCCATTTGTACGGGTTCGGTGACCGCCCTCAAGGGTCCCTTAGTGGAATCACGGCATCTTGCATTGTGCGAGGGCGTGAGGAGATTACGGTGGCCCTAGTGTCTTCTTGGGGAGCACTGTGCCTCCACACCGCTCCAAACGGAGATTAGCATCCGCAAGGGTGTGAACTTCGGGATACATCGTCGTCTCCGCGTGTCTCGGTTATCTCTTACCCGAGCCCCTTTACTTATGCACTTTACTTTGTGATAGCCATATTGTTCTTTGTCATATATCTTTCTATCACATAGTTGCTTATCTTGCTTAGCATAAGTTGTTGGTGCACATAGGTGAGCCTAGTTGTTGTAGGTTTTGTGCTTGACAAATTAACCGCTAGGTTTATTCCGCATTTGTTCAAGCCTCTACCGTAATTATTTTAAAACGCCTATTCACCCCCCCTCTAGGCGACATCCACGATCTTTCAATTGGTATCAGAGCCTCGTCTCTCTTTATTAGGCTTTACCGCCTAGAGAGTAAAGATGTCGACTAGGGGATTAGGATTCTCTGACACTCTTAGTTTCGATGGCACAAATTTTGATGTTTGGGTAATTCGCATGCTTAATCTCTTTAGGGTCATGGACCCAAATTTAGAGCGAATTGTAGATATGGGTTTTTCTCCTCCAAAGGATCCCCAAAGATTATCTTTAGAGGATGAGGAAAACTCTTATCTCAATGCTCAAGCTTCTAATGTGCTTTTCGATGCTTTGAGCAATGTAGTTATATTTCAACTAATGCCGTTCCGAGATGCTCATGAGTTGTGGACGAAGCTTCAAGCTAAATATGGTGTGTCCAAGATTTGTGGGGATGATTGTTCTCCCTCCACCTCCGGTGGTATAGTCTTCTCAACTTCTTCTACTTCACCTACATGTGGTTTGCCACAAGGTAATGACATGGTGAGTAGTGTTGGTCATTGCAATGATGATAGTATGCTTATTGTGGATGATCCTTCATCACTATATTATTGCAATGCTCCTTCTTTGGGCTTTAACACTTCGAGCACTCCAAATGTTTCACGTGCTTGTGTTGATAGTCCTTGCATATCATGTAGAAATTGCTTGACTAAATCTCATGATGATATGCTTGCTATGTCTTGTTGCCATGATAAAAATGCATCTATTTCCTCGAATTGTTGTGCTAACAATGTAGTGGAAACCGAACACTCCATGGAACAAGATGTGGTGTTTAATGGTGCCTCAAGGGATCCTACATCATCATCTATTGCTTTTTGCCTTATGGCTAAGGCGTCAAAGGTATCTCCTACTTTGTACCCCAATATGTCTCTTGATGATGATGTTGATGCTAATGATGATGAGGATACTGATGAAGAGAATGATAATGTTGCCTCCTTAAAAACTAAGGGGGAAATGATTTTTAAAGCTCTTCATAAAAATAAAATTGCTTGTTCCAACTTCATGGAAATAATGTCCATTGCCATTGATGGCAAGAAATACATTGAGGAGTTGGAATCTCATCTCGAGGAGCATGAGGTCACCATTGAGAAAATGGAAGCTCATGGGCGTGATTACGCTACTGAGATTGCGGACCTCTCTCAAGCTCTTGAACTTGAACAAACCACAAGGAATCTCTTGAGGAGACTTTTGCTCTAGAATTATCTAGAGTGAAGGAATCTAATGATAGAGCTCTTGAGGTGGCCAATGTTTTTGAAACTAAAAATGTTAAGCTTGAAGTTGCTCATGCTAGACTCCTTGAGGATTTTGAGCATCTCGAAAATGGCTCAAGGGTCATCAAGGGTGAGCTCATCAAACTCACCGAGTCTCATGCTCAACTTGAAGCTTCTTATTTAAAAGAGCCTGCCAAGTTGCCTTCTCCTCTTGTTGTAAATGATGATGCTTGTGCTACTAACTCTATTACTTGTGAAGCATCCATTTTGAAGGAGAATGTTGAGCTGCGGGCTCAACTTGAGGTGCTATCTTGCAATTATGGGAAATTGGAAGAAACTCGTGAAAAGCTCTCAAGCTCTCATGATGATCTTCTAGTATCCCATGGTGTGCTAAAGATAGCTCATGAGGCCATGATTGCTAAGGTAACATCTAGTGAGCCTCATGTGGATACTAGCACTACTTCTAGTCAAAATAGTATATTGCCATGTGCTAGTCCTTGTAATTCATCTACTCACAATGTTGGTACATCTTGTGATGAATTGCTTTCCTTGCCTTGTTGCTCTAACGATGAAGCTTATACTTCCTCTAGTACTTGTGTTGAGACTAACCATGTAGAGGAAATCAAAGAGCTCAAGGCCCAAGTCACTTCTCTGAAGAAAGACTTGGAAAAGTGTCATGAAGGGAAATCCACACTCAACAATATCTTGAGTGTGCAAAAATCCCCCAATGACAAAGGTGGACTTGGATTCAACTCCAATAAGAAGAAGAAGTCCAAGATTTACAAAAAGAAGGGTTAAGAACAAGTGAAGAATTCGGCCAAGATTGTTTGCTTCAAGTGCAAAGTAGAAGGGCATCATGTTAGATCTTGCCCATTGAAGAAGAAGGCCATTAGTGTCAAGCAACAAGGGAAGAGGGCACAAGTTCAATCACATGCTCAACCTCAAGTTGAAGAAAGGCCTCTTCCCAAGAAGACTCAAGTTAATGCTTCTCAAGTTGAGAAATCAAGTGAGAAAAAGTGAAGAGTAGATGTTGCTACCTATGCCGTGAGAAAGGTCACCTCGCTTCTTCATGCACTAGTGGTAACTTATCCAACCCAATTATTATTGATGATGTCTATTCTCTTGGGAAGGATAAGGTTGGCAATGTGGTTGCCAAGTTTGTTGGTACTCAAAGTGGTTTGAAGCAAAGAACCATTTGGGTAGCCAAGCCTATTGTGACTAACCTCTTAGGACCCAACTTGGTTGGGGACCAACTAGCTCAAACTTGATCAATAGGTGTTGTTGGAGGGCATTGGAGACTTGGCTACATTATGAAGAATTAAGGGGACTTCATCGCTCTTATTGTCTCAAGCCAAGTCAATTGAATCATCAAGTTTATTTCTTATATCCAATGTGCCTCCTTGCGGTAACTTGTACTTAAAATTCCTTACATTGAAAGTTACTTGCCCCCCTTGCATGTTTTGGTTTTGTTCCTTGCATGTGTTTGTATATGTTGTGATTCCAACTTGCTCTGTTGGAGCGGTAGTACCGTGGCCTCTGCGCCTAGTGTTGCTTGCCTTACGGTAGTACCGTAGGGGCGCGCGGTAGTACCGCTCCGGCAATTCTACCGCTCGTTGCCCTGTGCAACAGGCCTTCATCTGGTCAGTGTTGCACATGCGGTAGTACCGCAACCTGCAGCGGTAGTACCGCAGCCGACCGCGGTAGTACCGCAGCTTCGTGCGGTAGTACCGCGTCGTGCGGGCTGAGTGAGGGAATAACGGTTGGTTTTTCTCCCCACCTATAAAAGGGGGTCTTCTTCCCCATTGAGACAAATACTTCGAGCTCGTGTTCTTCCCCCATTGTTGACCTTCTTCGAGCTTGCTAACTCTCAATCCCTCCATGGATTCGTGCTAGTTCTTGAGGGAAAAGAGAGAGGAGATCTAGATCCACGTTTCCACCAATCACTTTCTCTTCTAAGTGAGGGGAACCCCTTGGATCTAGATCTTGGAGTTCTTCGTGTTCTTCTTTCGTTCTTCCTCTCATTTTCCTCCCTAGCATTATTTGCTTTGGTGGGATTTGGGAGAGAAGGACTTGGGCACTCCGTGTGCCCTTGCCATTGCATTTGGTGCATCGGTTTGAGTTCTCCACGGTGATACGTGGAAGTTACAAGTTGAGAAGCTTATTACTCTTGGGTGCTTGGTGCCCTTGAGCTTGTTCATCTTGGGTGCTTGGGTGCCCTAGACGGTTGGTGGTGTTCGGAGCTCAACCATTGTGGTGTAAAGCTCCGGGCAAGCGTCGGGGTCTCCAATTAGGTTGTGGAGATCGCCCCGAGCAATTTGACGGGTACCGGTGACCGCCCCCAAGGGTTGCCAAAGTGTACGGGTTCGGTGACCGCCCCCAAGGGTCGCCATTTGTACGGGTTCGGTGACCGCCCTCAAGGGTCCCTTAGTGGAATCACGGCATCTTGCATTGTGCGAGGGCGTGAGGAGATTACGATGGCCCTAGTGGCTTCTTGGGGAGCATTGTGCCTCCACACCGCTCCAAACGGAGATTAGCATCCGCAAGGGTGTGAACTTCAGGATACATCATCGTCTCTGCGTGTCTCGGTTATCTCTTACCCGAGCCCCTTTACTTATGCACTTTACTTTGTGATAGCCATATTGTTCTTTGTCATATATCTTGCTATCACATAGTTGCTTATCTTGCTTAGCATAAGTTGTTGGTGCACATAGGTGAGCCTAGTTGTTGTAGGTTTTGTGCTTGACAAATTAACCGCTAGGTTTATTCCGCATTTGTTCAAGCCTCTACCGTAATTATTTTAAAATGCCTATTCACCCCCCCCTCTAGGCGACATCCACGATCTTTCACCTGTTCCCGCGGTTGCGACGGTGGCTGCAACCGCGGCCTCTGCCTCTACGGCGTATCCGCCCCCGGCAGTCTACTCCGCGGGCTCTTTGCCGCCGCTGCCGTTTCACTTCGGGAACCTCATCACCATAAAGTTGTCCACAGACAACTACATCTTCTGGCGTGCGCAGGTTCTTCCGCTTCTCGGGAGACATTATCTCCTGGGCTACGTTGATGGTTCTCTCCCCTGTCCCCCTGCGCTGGTGGATAGCGTGCACGGTCCGGTCTATAATCCGGCGCACCGTGTTTGGACAGGGCAGGACCAGGTGAACCTCTCCTCCATCCAGGGGTCGCTCACTCCGGCTGTTGCCGGACTTGTTGTCTTCGCCAAGACGTCTCATGAGGCATGGACCATCCTTGAGTGCTCGTTTGCAGCGTAGTCGCAGGCCCGTGTCTCCGCGCTTCATCGCCAGCTTGGTGAGTGTCAAAAGCTGGATTCCACGGCCACCGAGTTCTACAACAAGGTCAAGGGCCTTGCCGACACGTTGGCCTCCATCGGATAGCCCCTCACCGACTCTGAGTTTAACTCGTTTATTGTCAATGGTCTCGATGAGGAGTACGACGCCTTGGTCGAGATCATGAACGAGCGGGGCAACTCGAACCCCATGATGGCGCATGAGGTCTTTTCCCGCCTCCTTCTCATGGAACAGCGGGTCGAGTCGCGCCGCTCCAGGGGCAGTGGGGGCTCCCTCTCATCCAACGCCGCCACCAAGGGTGGCCGCCCTTCTTCATCATCTAGGGCTCCTTCGGGGCTGCCATCGCCGCCTGCCTCGGCCCCCCTGCTACCGCGACATTACCGGGGGCTGGTGGTAAGCGCGTATGCCAACTGTGTGACATTGAGGGGCACTGGTCCTCTAAGTGTCACAAGCGCTTTCAGAAGAGCTTTCTGGGTCTTGGCAATGATGGCAAGGACACGCGCAACTTTGCTCGTCAGGTGGCCATGGCGGATCGCCCGGTGTCCACTAAGCAGCAGGGGCATACTCAGTCCTACTCTGTTGATCCTCACTGGTACATGGACTCTGGGGCCACGGAGCATCTGACGAGTGAGATGGGCAAGCTCCATACTCGCGAACCCTACCACGGCTCCGACAAAATCCACACTGCCAATGGAGCAGGTATGCATATATCTCATATTGGTCAAGCATCTCTTCTCACTAGGCATGCAAATAGGAGTCTTCAACTTCGCAATGTGCTTAGAGTTCCCTCTGTGACACGTAATCTTCTTTCTGTTCCTAAACTTACACGAGATAATAATGTGCTTTGTGAATTTCATCCTTTTGATCTTTTTATTAAGGATCGGGGCACGAGGGACATTCTTCTTAGCGGGCGGTTGTGCGAGGGACTCTATCGTCTGGAGCATCCTCCAGTCGCTCGCGTGTTCAGTGGAGTTCGGGTATCTCCATCACAGTGGCATGCTCGTCTTGGTCACCCGGCTACACCTATCGTTTGTCATGTTTTGCGTCGTTATGAGCTTCCTAGTGTGTCTAGTAATAAAGCTGTAGCAGTGTGTGATGCTTGTCAGCAGGGGAAGAGTCATCAACTTCCTTTTTCGGAGTCTAGTTGTGAGGTGAAACATCCTTTAGAACTTGTGTTTTCAGATGTATGGGGTCCTGCTCAGACTTCTGTCAGTGGTCATAATTATTACATCATTTTCGTTGATGCTTATAGTCGCTTTACCTGGCTTTATCTTATTAAACGCAAATCTGATGTGTTTGATATTGTTGTTCAGTTTCAAAAACATGTTGAACGTCTTCTCAAGCACAAAATTGTTCATGTTCAGTCCGATTGGGGGGGGGGGGGGGGCGAATATCGCAACCTCAACTCCTTCTTTCAGTCGCTTGGGATAGCCACCGTTTAGCATGTCCACATACACATCAACAGAATGGTTCTGTCGAACATAAGCATCGTCACATCGTTGAAACTGGTCTTACTCTTTTGGCCCATGCATCGGTTCCGTTTTGGTTCTGGAGTGATGCTCTCACCACTGCATGTTTTCTCATAAACCGTACTCCCACTCGTGTTTTGAATATGAAGACTCCCATTGAGGTTCTCCTTAATGAACAACCTGATTATACCTTTTTTAAGGTCTTTGGGTGCGCTTGGTGGCCACATCTCCGCCCGTATAACAAGCGTAAGCTTGAGTTTCGCTCCAAAAAGTGTGTCTTTCTGGGCTATAGCTCTCTTCATAAAGGATACAAATGTCTTCATGTTCCCACCAATCGTGTCTATATATCTCGAGATGTCGTGTTTGATGAGCATGTTTTTCCCTTTGCCAAGTTTCCTGTGTCCACTGTTGAACCACCCTCTTTGCATTCATCCTCTGTTGCAGCTGACCAATTTGATGATGTTGCATACTCTCCTATATTGTTGCCTAACCATGGTGCAGGCACTGGACGTGGGGCGCGCTTGGAAATTTTGGAGGCGTCGTCGCCTCCTTCGTTGGCATCTCTAGTGGCTCACGACGATCATGTTGAGTCGTTGCATGGCCTCGGCTCCCGTGCCCATGCACGTCTGGTCGATCTTCCCGCGACGCATGCTTCTACGCCCATGGCCTCTGGGCCGGTCTCGCCGCTTCGGCCCGTCGTGACTCCCTTGCCAGAGGAGTCTGGGCCGGTATCGCCTGGGTTGGCTCCCTCGCCATGCAGCCCGGTGGCCCCACCGGCCTCGGCGCCCCTGGCTCCTGAGCCAGCCTCGCCGCTTCGCTCGCCGGCCTCGGTGCCCCTGGCTCCTGAGCCGGCCTCGCTACTTCGCTCGGCCACGTCGGCCTCGTCGCCTCCTCGGCCTTCCTCGCCGGTTTCGCCTGGGCCAAGCTCACCGGTCTCCGGTGTGCCCTCACTGGCGCTCTCTGAGGCCTCTCCCAGCCGAGTCGTCCTCGCCATCGCCGTCATCATCACCAGAGTCCTCTCCGGCTCCTGTGCCTACTGTGGTTCCTCAACGACCACATACACAGAGTCGTAGTGGCGTTTTTCAGCCTAAACAGCGACATGATGGGACTGTTGCTTGGTTGGCTGCCTGTATGGCTTCTGCTCGTGCGGATCCTTCCTCTGAGCCTCACACGTATCAGGCTTCTCTAAGTATACCTCATTGGCGAGAGGCTATGGAGCAGGAGTATCATGCTCTTCTTCGTAACAAGACATGGACTCTTGTTCCGCCACCACCCCGTGTGAATGTCATTGATTCCAAATGGGTTTTCAAAGTGAAGAAGCATTCAGATGGTTCTATTGAGCGCTACAAGGCACGGCTGGTTGCTAGAGGTTTTCGGCAGCGTTATGGTCTTGATTATGAAGACACTTTCAGTCCAGTGGTTAAATCTACTACTATCAGGCTTCTTCTCTCTCTTGCAGTTACTCGGGGTTGGTCTCTTTGTCAGCTGGATGTGCAGAATGCTTTTCTCCATGGTGTTCTGGAAGAGGAGGTCTATATGCGGCAGCCTCCAGGGTTCTCTGATCCCGATCGTCCTGATTATCTATGTCGGCTCACTAAAGCACTCTATGGTCTGAAGCAAGCTCCTCGTGCTTGGCATGCTCGTCTTGCGACGGCCCTTCGTGCTCATGGATTTGCATCATCAGCTGCTGACTCCTCGTTATTTCTTCTCCAGCGACCTGCAGTTACCATGTATCTGCTTGTTTATGTGGATGATATTATCCTTGTCAGTTCCTCTCAGTCGGCTGCTGCTGCTCTTGTTCGCTATCTTGGTGCTGATTTTGCGGTCAAAGATCTTGGGCAGCTTCACTACTTCCTTGGTGTCGAGGTTGCTTCTGTGTCCAGTGGTCTGGTTATGACGCAAAAGAAGTACTCCTTGGATCTGTTGCAGCGGGCTGGGATGCTTAAGTGCAAACCGACTACTACTCCTATGTCTGCTACTGACAGGATTATTACTGCTGATGGTGACCTCCTGCCTTCTGCTGATGCGACACAGTACAGGAGTATTGTTGGTGGGTTGCAGTACCTGACGATCACACGTCCTGATATCTCTTTCGCTGTCAACAGAGTATGTCAGTATCTTCAGGCACCTCGTGACACTCATTGGTCTGAAGTGAAGCGCATCTTGCGCTACATTTGTTTCACGTTGTCCTATGGTTTGCACATTCGACCGAATCCCTCTGGGGTCATCTCGGCATATTCTGATGCGGATTGGGCTGGCAGTCCGGATGACAGGCGATCCACGGGGGGCTATGCTGTGTTCTTTGGTTCTACTTTGATCGCCTGGAGTGCTCGGAAACAGGCTACTATTTCGCGTAGCAGTACTGAAGCTGAGTATAAGGCTGTGGCTAATGCAACTGTAGAAATTATCTGGATACAGTCTTTGCTTCAGGAGCTGGGAATATCTCAATCACAGCCCCCTATTCTTTGGTGTGATAACATCGGTGCTACATACCTATCTGCTAATCCGGTATTCCATGCCCGAACGAAACACATTGAAGTGGACTATCATTTTGTACGGGAACGGGTATCTCAGAAGCAACTACAGATCAAGTTCATCTCTTCCAAGGATCAACTTGCAGACATCTTCACCAAGCCATTACCTCTTCCACAGTTTGAGACTTGTAGGCACAATCTTACCCTTCTAGATTCTTTAGGAAGTGGCTAAGATTGAGGGAGGGTGTTAGACTGTATAGTCTCTGTAGTTGTATACGTACATATACGTATGATATAACTTGTACCCCTTCATTATATATATGTGAGATAGGCCACCCCTGCGAATCAACCTGTGGTTGAGTTGGTTAGGTGGACAGTGGTATCCCCAACCCACCAGGGTTCAAATCCTGGTGCTCGCATTATCCCTGAATTTATTTCAGGATTTCCGGCGATGCGCTTTCAGTGGGAGGAGACGTTCCCGTCGACGACGAGGCGCCTATGATGACTTCGTAAATCTCAAGATGATATGTCGGCTCAGTCTTTCGGAGCTGCTCATAGGGGTAGAGTGTGCGTGTGTGCGTTCATAGGGATGAGTGTATGCGCGTGTATATGAGCGCTTATGTCTGTACTGATGCTCAAAAAAAGATAGGCCACCCCTAGAGGGTTGAGCCGGTTCCCCCAATTCTATTGTCTTACACAGCTGAAAGTGACGGTGGCGAGCTGCTCTGTCCCCGGCGAGGTGGACATGGAGCAGGGCTGGCTCCACGCGCACGTCAACCCCAACATGCTGCACGGAGGAGAGTCCGGCGAGCTTCATCTGCGCCTTTGTCTCACCAAGCTCTTCTGAATTAGCTAGCCCGGCCGGCCTCTCTAACTTGATCTCGATTGGAGTACTACTGTTTTATTAGGGTCATTGTCGTAGTTGCACATGAACCCTAGCTAGTACTATGATTTTATGATGGAAAGCCCCGGAATGGATGGATTTGGATTGTAGTTAATTAATTTGGGGATGATTTGCGCTTCTTAATTTGTGCAGCAGTGTTTGGTGGAGTGGGGTTTTGGAGTAAAGAAATTGGAATCTCTGTCACCCCACGCTGTATTCCCTGTTTGTATGGGAGCAGGACTCACTGCCAGGGATCACAAATGCACTCCCTTTTGTTGCAACATCATCGGCAGGCTCATTAGGCCACCTACATGCAAGCTCTGAGCCACTGCTTGCCATCCAAAGAAATAAAGGCGCATGGATCCTCCTCCTCTGCCGCATGGATCTCACGGCTCGTCTGCCCGTAGAGCAATAAGAGCATTTACAACCACACATATAGCAAACTTCAGTGTCCAAACGTACGTGGTCTGGTCAACCTTCATATTCACCTCCCACAATTATACTACCAATTTCACGATTTCTATTTTCTTACAAAAGCATGCAACGGGATGGTCTACGTAGGAACAACTACCAATTACAAACTAGCGTACACTACTCGTCCTTTCCATATGAGTGTTAGTTTTTTTTCTTTTCTTTTGTAATTTCATATGAGCGTTAGTTTGGTACTGCCATTTGTTTAGACTATCTACTCGTTTAGTAGCTAGGACAAATAGGCATAGATGGTCTTGATATCTTGTGATTTAGCCAATGCAACTAGCAATAGGTTGAAATTTGTGGAAACAACGGCATTGTTTTTTTTTAATAAAGGTGGATTTTGTTAACTCAAAATAAAGCATTGACGGTCTCTACATAGTTATGATGCACACACAAAGAATCACATTGGTAAATAGCAAAGTTATACAAGACCGACGTTATGCCTTGGTGGACAAAAAGGCAAAAAGAAAAACTCCCAATGGTCAAAAACATGATCAACAAGCTACAACAATGACTATATCTGCACCAACCATCCCTTGGCATCACAAATACAATGGGACATGTTCTCCAACAATAACGCCTTCATGAAGGGAATGTCGCTCAAACGCCACCGCCCCTAGATCCAACCACCGAAAGACAGATCATCGTTTTTCACCCAAAAGACCAAGTTCGAGCAATGCCTTCAACAAGGCACGACACAAAAAATTGCCATTGCCATTGCCATTCCCATATATTCTTGACTAATTTTTAAATTTATAAACACTTTTTACACTTCATGAGCATTTCTTGATAATTCATGAACCACTTAAAAATTTATAAACATTTCAAATTTGCAATTATTTTGAAAATCTATGAACATTTCAAAATTCTAGGACATTTTTAGAAATTTACTAACATTATCTTGTATTATTTAAAAAATTTCCAAAATTTGGGAACATTATTTGTAATATGAAAAATCATTTAAACTGCATTGTTTTTGGAACAATTCATATTTTTGTAAATCCATGAACCTTGATTAAATTAAGAAACCTTTTTTTTGGAATATCGGAATTTTTCCCAAGATTTTATAAAATCCCTACAACAGTTTTTTATAGTGCCATAGTAGCTGGTTTTGGATTAA
This sequence comes from Triticum timopheevii, assembly GCA_963921465.1. NCBI lineage: Eukaryota > Viridiplantae > Streptophyta > Magnoliopsida > Poales > Poaceae > Triticum > Triticum timopheevii. The sequence continues at coordinate 53,442,104 of OY997266.1, forward strand.
GAAATGACACTAAAAATCCTGTAGCAGATGCGGATGCGGATTCAGAACGGAAATTATCTATACGATTTACAAATCCTTAAAAACTCATATGTTCTGAACCTCTCTCTATTGTTATTATAACCATCTCTCTTCTTTAATTAACTGCCACATAAGCATGTTTGCGAGTCCTAAGTGCATGATACTACTTATTGTTACCCCCACTATGGCCAGCCTTAGACTAGCCACAATGGAGAGTAACATACACTAATAACATACACATATCCCTAGACTATGTTACTACCTCAATATTGGGTAGTAACATAAGTGTGGTAACATGCAAAGCTTTCATTTATTAGGTTATAGACTCATATTGCATTGGGACATGTGATGTTACAGTAACTAGCTAAGTTATTACTACTACAACTTTCCTCATTAACTCACTGCCACATAAGCAAATTTGTTGAGTTGGACTCGATGTTACTACCAAAGTTACTCCCACTGTGGCTAGTCTTAGATGTGTCTTGCCATCCTGAGATGTAGCCAACCAGCAGTAGGTTGAAATTCGTGAAAGCAACTACACTTACAAATTTGTGGGAAATAAATGTTTGTTACATGAAGGCTGAAGCTATATTTTAGTTTTGTTCATGGATGAACTTACAACTGCGGAGTCTGAACAACGTCAGTCAGTGTTTTTCTCTCTGGGGAAACATCATTTTAGTTCAGTTGATGTTGTCTGAAATCATTTCATCTTGTCCAGATAGTTCAGAACAACACGAGCTTATATAGCTGATGTTATTTAGAGCAGGAAGTGTAGCTGATATGGTTCGGAAAAGAAAAAACAATCTATTGTGCTAGTAGAAAATGCCTGAAATGCAGGATTTACATGGAGGCATGTCTCTTTTTTTTTTTTGAACGTTGGCAGTAGAGCTGCCAAATTCATTGATCAGAAGAAGTGTTATAAGAGCCCTCCGGAGAGGAAAGCACAGCAAGGGCTGATGCAAAAAGAAAAGAAAGAGAAATACCGACACCATCACAAACCCAAGCACCACCAAACAAGACATGCACACCAACGGAATCCATTGTTGGGTCTCCAAGGTAACGCCTCCAAGGAGAAAGTGATATCGAGGACAACACCGTTACCTGATCTGGCTAAGCCAAATCTTAGGTTTTCACCCGGAGACCGCAAGCTATGAGGTAAGAAGAGCAAACGAGCTCCACGGCGATACCTCCAAGGAGGAAGACGACATCTGTAGACGCCGCTACCGTCGGCACTGACAAGATCAATGCGGATTTTCATCCGAAGCTGAATCTTCCACCAAACTGGATCCGAGGCCTACCAGCGCCACCGGACAGAGCAAGGCCATGCACACACTACCAGGAACGGACTTGCCACTGCCGCTCGCAGAAACTCGGCGAACACGAGCCAACCTGACTGGGCCGCCCCGCCGCACGCAGACCTGGGCGAGCCAAACCAGATCTGGCCATTCCCTGCCTCTGTGCGCAGAACCTGGGCGAGGATCCGCACCGCAGCGCACAGAAAGATCCGAGAGATGAACCGAGCTTAGCCGGCTCGCACCGCAGCTCGCCGAAACTGGGCAAACACGACGCCAAACTGACCGCCTCGCACCGCCGCGTGCAAGGTCAGGACCAACCGAGCTGGATCTGGTCTGCCTGGAACCTACTCTGCACCACAGCCGCTTCACGGCGCCGCTACTCCATGAGCAGGACGTGGACATGCTTGGCAAGGAGGGCCCACCAGCACTCACCGGCCACACCGAACAACCACCACCAACGCGTCCTCGGGCAGCGAGATCCGGCGACGGGAACATCAGATCGACGACCACGGCAAGGTCCGCACCTCACGCGCAAACCTGCCCCGGCCCCGACGCCCGCCCTAGCGCCCCGCGTTCACCGCGCGCGCCGCGCCCACCGCGCCAGCCAAGCTCTCCGGCGCCAGCTCACCGCGCACCCTGCGCGTCACCGACGCCAGCTCGCCGCGCACGCCGCTGCCTGCTCACCGCGCGCGCAGCACCCACCACTGCCTGCTCACCGCGCGCGCAACACCCCCACGCCTCTCCTTGGCCGAGCGCCCCCACACCGCCCGAACCTCGCGAGAGGGAAGAAAAGGAAGGCCCCGCCGCCGCCGACGCCGCGCGGGCTTTGCCCGACGGCGCTTGCCGGCGGCGGCGAGGGAGGGGGTGGATCTGGGAGGGACTTGAGCGGCGGCTAGGGTTGCGCTCGGGTCGCCCGCGGGGTGGGGCGACACGAGCGGCTAGCGCTCACTTGACATGGAGGCATGTCTCGCCGCACAAGAGTCCACCACGGGGCTGAGCTAAAGCTGCCCCTGATTCTGAATTCCGATGGGTAGCAGCCTAGCAGCAGAGGAGGATGCGACGGAGGTAGATGATGACTTTATTATGGTCCTTGTCGCTGCGGAGTGGCTGAGCGGGCAAAGCTGCCCCTTCCAGCACTTTGCACCAAAACGGCAAGCTATGTGCAGGAGCAGCCAACATGCAAGCTACTCTAGTCTCACATTTAATTTCACTGCAGGTTACCCGGAAGACATTGCACTGATAAATCCATAATTAACAGCACCCAGACAGTTTAAGCTGGATCTCCAGACCATGGAGCACGAACTAACGGTAGTACAAGGGATAGGGATACATCGATCGATCAGCGGGAGATCTTGTCGATGCGGATGTTGAGGGGAACCTCCATGGACGCCGCATCCCCGGCCACCGGAACCATGTACATCCGCGGCACCGCCAGGAACGTCGGTTCGTCCGCGGCGACCACCCCGCCGGGCGTGGCGCTGCTCCTCATCTGGATGTCCACCAGGACCATGTCCGCCCTGCCTCCGCTCTCCGGCCGCACCAGATTCACCCACATCTTGCACGAGAACCGCGGCTGCGTGGCCGCGCTCTGCCTGACGCACACCACCGACACGGCGGCCGCGGCGGCCCCGAGCGCGCCCACGGTCAGGAGGAACGCGCGGCCGTCCTCCTCGCCGACGAGCAGCTGCCGCGGCCCCGACACCGGGACCTGGCTGCCCCGGCCGTACTGCACGGTGCGCGCCGGCACCGAGTGGAGGTCCGCGAGGTGGCCCGCGAGCGCGTGCGGCGCGCCGACGAAGCCGCAGCCGGGCTCCGTGCAGTGGCAGGGCGCGTGGGGGCAGGCGCTCCGGTGGTCGGCCGCCTCGTGGTAGGGCACGTACGTCTGGCACCCCGCGTGGGGGCACCCGACCTTGGTCGAGGACACGATGGCGTCCAGCGCGGGGCAGGGGGAGAAGAACCCGCCGCCGTCCTCGCACGCCCTGCACTGTCCGCCGGGCAGCAGGGCCACGCAGCCGCCGCAGGCTAGGTGCCCGCCTTTGCTGCACTGCAGACAGATCGGAGTCCAGCGGTAAATAAATCGGCACGTCTGCACGAAAGAATCGACCGGAGTGTGAAGGAAACGGAGAGATCAAGGAACCTGGAAGACGGGAGGCTTGAAGGGGAGGGTGCAGAGGGGGCAGTGGAGCACGCTCATGTCGATCTTCACCGCGAGCTCCACTCTGGAGCCGTGCCCCGCCTCCGCAGGAACGATTGCTCTTCCTTCGTCTCCCCCTCCGACCGCATGGTGCACGCTGTTCTCTTCTTGCTTCACATGGCCGTCGGGTAGCTCCAGCCTCGCCTTCTTGGCGCACTCGTCGGCCTTCTCCATCGTGGACGGTGAGCCCCTGTGCCTTCCCTCGTCGCCGGCGCCCTGCATATTAGTTTCTTGGGGAAAACACTCTCTGTCTACCCGTCTCCGGCGAAACCTTTCACGAGGTGGAAGATAAGGGAAGGGAAGGGGGCGAGGAAAAGGGAGTTCGGCCGGTAAAAGAAGAGGAGCCCAAATGCCTTTCAGTTCACTGCCGAGCTCACTGCTCAGGGCAGTGGTTTCCCGAACTGAGTCTGGATCAGACGGACTGTAAACGGAGGCTTGGGCTCCGAGCCTTTTGCCTGAAATGCGCAAGGCATTGGTGGCCGGACCGGCACTCGGCACGTGAAGGAGGAGGAGGACTAGAGGATGCAGAATTTTCCCCTCTTCCTTTTGGAACTCTTCAATTACACCACTGGTGCTAAAATTTGGTGTGAAAATTCACTTTAGTCACTGTAGCAAATTGTGTGCAAAAATGAGAGCCTATGGAATTCGAACACGTGACCTGCAGCAACAATAAGGGGCGGGTGGCTAACCATTTGCGCACACAAGCATTTGTTATTGTAACTAAAAACGCACGTTATACTAAGAATACTAGGCCAGTAAGGGATTCATTTTTCTGGTTTTTTTGGAATTTTTTTTACGGCCTCTAGAAAATTACACTTGTTGCTAGAGGACCTGCAGTGGTAAAATTTGCACGTGAAGGTTGTGGTCTTGTCCGCACCTCTCCACCCGCCCTCCTTCCATATCTCCTCTCCGCATGGCCGATCTATGAACAGAGCAAGCATCAATGGAGTAGGTTCCTCCTAATCTCTCCACTCCCCTCTCTCCTTTGATCAAGCTCCCTCCACCTGGAGGAAGGGCTGAAGCCGGGTCGATTCCCCCGTGCGTCACAGCTTAGAGGCGTCACCGCCGGGGCGCGTCACCGGGCCACGCGCCGAGAGAGCAGCGCGGTTACTGGCTGCATGTTGGAGCCTTGGAGGTTACTGGCTCGCAGCAGGCTGGGGCTGCTGGACATGGAGATCAGATGGAGCATAAGTCAGCGACTACTTCAATCTCAAGTTCGAGCTCCCCGTCCAGCCCCATGTCTTCGTCTTCACATGAATCAGTGAGTACCACCCAGCAATATCTTTGGTTCTCCTTTTCATATTTCTTAGTTTTGCCTGCTACTTGGTGCTTATTTTCGTATACATCACTTCTAGAGCAGAGATATGACAACTTCTGCACTGGAAAATGCTGCAATTTCAGCCAAAAGCCCAAAATTGAGGAATCGTGTTCATGCCGAAAAAACTACTGTACTTTTTTTTGGTGTGTTCATTATCTTAAAAGCCTTTCTCGCAATCGTTTCAAGATAGAATGTAAATGTAGCCGCAGCTAATTTGTGTTCATATGTTACACAAATAGCTTATATATAATCAGGTTTGTGGTAGGGACAGATGATAATTTCTACTAGATTACTAATAGTAATCGCTTCCTTGCAGGTCTTCTACTATATTTAGAGGTGGATGCAAATTTCTGCACAATCTTCGGCTTTCTTGATGTTGCACTGATTATGTAATCTGCGTATGGGTTGATAATGAGGTAGCTTCCATGGTGATTTTTTTTAAATACTAGAACAATATTGAATTATTTTTATAGATTCATAAGTAGAACTTCTTCTCTATTGGAATTGAATTTATCCAAGGAGGATCAATACCATCTTGTTTTTGTTTCAGTTATAAAGCTCGGGTTGTCTAAACCTGAAAATTCAGTGAGGTGTGAATGTACAGTTCACTATTATACTTCAACATGATCAGGTGTTGTTCTCTCCCCTCTCGCACTTATGAGATCATTACTTTGTACCCTGTCTTAAAGAAATATAAGAGTGTTTAGATCACTGTAATTACTATTCTTATTCCATCATATTCCATATCAAGCCGATATCTCTTGTACAATAGTCGTTTTCGCAAATAAATATTTTATGGTATGTTTTTTTTTCATCAAGCTGATATCCCATTATGATATGTTTTTTTCTTTGCACATGCAGGATGCTTTAATCAAAAGGATTGGTTTAGTCAACCCATAAGATTGATTCATTACCTTGGAGTTCCAGAGGTATTTTGTGTAGCATGTTCTTCAGGTACTACATGTTTATCTTGCTAAGAATGATTCAAGTATGGGTTTTCTAGACTACTTGTTGTATATCAGTGAATGATAAAGTTAGTTTTGAAAATGTATCTCTCTTTTGGCTTATTTGTATATTTGAATGTTTGAAAAAATAAAGTTAGTTCGTCAGATCCTTCTTTGTGTGGGTTTTGTAGGTTACTTGATGGTAGGAAAATGTTTGTGACTCCAAATTTAATAGGTTAAGAGGATAGTATCTTAATCATTTAGACTTTTGCTGCCTACGTAAGGGAAACATGAGTGTGTGGTTATGAGATTCATGCTAATAAATCATTATCAGAGATCTCTCATTTGCTTACCAACTGTGATCTTTTTATATATCTTATAATTGTCACACTACTTGGTTCCTTTCATTCCATCCTAATTTTAGAGATCTATCACTTGCTTTCACAATGTCACTGTCTTTTTAGACATCTCTTATTTTTTGGCCACTTAGTTAATTCCTTTCCAAGTTAATATATGAGGTAGTTTTATGGGCTGTAAAGTATCTTGATTCTACTATTTCCCCCAGTTAACAGAAATAAGATAAATTGTACACTTTTTTGACTGAACTATGAATTTTTGTGATAGCTGTGGCCAGTTCTATACAGTATGAGCAAAGAGGAAAGAGTGTTCATTTGAGTGTCGATGAAGTGAAAGTTGTCAGTTTAAGTTGGTTCTGAGGATTCAACCTGTTCTATTCTACTACAGTATCGGTTGTAGTGACATATGTGCATAATATATAGTACATATTCTTCTTGATTTTTATGTGGCCCATGCTAATAGGCCATACAGTTTCTAGAGATGGGAAACGAATCATTAAGCATTTCAGAGATTGTTGTCCCATCTTGTATAGAAATAACATAGATTGCTTCCGCAGCTGAGCGACTACTTCGTCGGCCAAACACCCGGCTCCTGCTGCAAAGATGTCCACTGTCCAAGACCCATGCTTATCATTATTCTCCCTGTCTGTGCCGCGCAACAGCAGTTTCCTGCAGCCCTGCCTCCATCAGCTTCTCCCTCTTCCTTGCAATCGGTGAGTTCAGCATACAAGCTTCAGATTGATAAGCTCCTATGTACTGCTGTTCTAGACAAACAATGACAACGATGCCTTCTTATTTTTAGTACTAACCAACATTTCAGAGAACAAAGTTATTGCTGTAAATAGCTTTTTGAAAGTTCCTTTTCTGCTGTTTTCAGTCTTGGGTACATGAAAAAAATGATGTCACAATCTGAAAAAGTTTGGCCATGTATGTCAATTCTAGCTGAGAATTACATATTATGATAGTATAATGAGATGCTTGTGTGCATTAGTTTACGGTTTTACGCCATGACTTTTTTTCCCTTCCTTTAGTTGATCTAAATGCAATGGATGCCATGCACTGTACGAAACTATCTGAATTTGCTCAGTGGGTACAGGACATCGGCAACAGCAATATCTGCACTCACTCTACAGTTGGCAAAACCGAATTTTCAGCTCCGATCAAAGTTTCTACTTCATGGCTGCGCATTCTAAAAATTTAGTGATTTTGCCCACTAAAGATATAACATATCTGCTACTATTAATAGCACGTGATCCGTTTTTCTTCATTTATGCTAGCCGTCAGAACTAATAAAATTCTTGATGATATTAGTGGATCTCTTTATAACCGTATATGTCTGGTTGTTCCAAGATAATTGTTAGCTGTGATATTATATCAACTAATTATCTTGTTGATGCTGATCCGCTCTATCCATCGGAATTCTTACATTCTGTAGTCGTTAAAATTTTTGCACATCATGAAATTGGTTTGGAAGTTAAAAAATTATTGACCTATATAATAAAGGACAGTGTGTTTGTATTTTTCAGGTTGTCCAGAATTCCCTGGCCGCTGGGCGTAAGTACCAAGTGGCTGGCTGTTTAGTTAGATTGCTGTGGCTGGTTGTTTAGTTAGATTACTGACAACAATGTCCCATTCATTTGTGCGCATGATGATCAGCAAGATTCATGTACAACGCAAATTAAGTAGTAGAGCAGAGCGTTTACCTTATCAATATGTATATCGTATGTGGAAAATTATAATACTTGAAGACCCATAAGGAAGAACTGACTCGGAATGCTATAGTTAACCGCGACAACCAGCTCTGAATGCTATGTTAAAAAGAATGAATAAGCCAACACGACCGGCAGGTCTAATCGTACTCCCAAGTGTATTTGTTTCCACATTGGCACAATGTATAAATTTCATCAACAAACAAAAAGTTAGATGCATAATCAATCGTCTGTCACCTCGCCACAAAGACACAGCTGCACGGTACACTAGATTTTCAACAACTAAAAAATCTCAAACGAATTAGCGAGGCGTGGCACGCCGGGCAATCTATATTGATATGTATCATATGGATCTCTTATGTAGCCGCCGGGCAATCTATATTGCTATGTATCATTTAGATCTCTTATGTAGATGAACCATTTTCTTGTATGCACTACTTTGTGACGATCACCCAACTAAATGTACATGAACTACTTTGCCAAAAAAAATCTTGTGACCACTCACCAAATATTAAAAAAAGACCAAAATAGCTAATTAGTCCATGTGGCGCGGCGTGCCGCCGCGCACTACCCGCTAGTATGTCATATGGCCGTAAGCTAGCTGGAGAACCTTCACCATTCTGCAGTTTTTTTAATCGTGTGTCATGCTTTAAGATTTTATATTTTTCTACATATTTTAATAAATGTTTAGATAAGTTTCAAATTTTCAGGGTTTTAACAAGATATTAATGCAGAGTGTTCATGCTTTAAGAAATTTTCTACATATTTTTATAAATGTGTAAGTTAAAAAATGTCCATAGTTTAAAAAAAATACTCATATATTCTATAAAAGTGTTCATTGTTTAAGAAACATATATTCATATAATGTAAAAATAGTTTGTTGGGATTCAAACCAGCAACATGTAGTCACCAGGTGCGCGTGGCCACAACCCCATCCAACAGCGTTATTTTTTAAGAAATTTAAATACATAAATTATAATATTATGTTATAAATAATAATATAATAATATTACATTGTACAATGATTCCCATATTATTTCATAAATTATCCATATGATTAAATTATAAATAAAAGAATTATGCACATAATAATTTTCATATTCTACAAAAGTATCAGCGTAATTTTATATTTTCTATATACTTAAAAAATCTAATATATATTTAAAATATCATGCTCTTAACAAAACAATATCTATTGTATAAAAGTATTTATTTTTATTCTACAATTAATTTATTTATAACACACAATTATAACTTACATATAATTTATAATTTTTGTAAGAAATGTCAGAGCAAAATGGGCCGGTCCGCTTAAGGTGTAAGGAATATATATGATGCGTATCCTCGCAAAAGTGAAAACAGTTCTTGGTGCATTGGTTGGGCGCATACCCCTTCATGCTGCAGATCACGGGTTCAAATCACATCAGTCGCCATTTTTGCATATAATTTGCTCGCTTGCGGATGGACCTGACACGTGTCTAGGAACTTCTCGTTAGAAAAAATAATTCCGAGGGTTTCAAAAAATAACCAGCCACACGTCGTACCTATACCGTTCAGTGGATGACAGGGGCCCCACACCATGTGGCGTGCCTAGTCAGCACTGTTTCCGTATACAAATGCTTTCTGCACCGTATATGTATGCCAAAGCCAAGTTATTGAACCGATTCAATGTATGCCACAAGTTTTGGCACTAAAGTGATTTTTCATGCCAAGTTATGGCACTGGTGGTGTAATTGACTCTTTTTCCTTGCTTTCTTTCGAGCTGAACCAAGAATGATAAATTGGAAACGGTGTCAAAGAATGAAAACAAAGAAAAACGATGAAAACCAAGATTGAAAAAATAAAACAAAGAAAGAAAAAAAAACCCGATGAAAACCATCATTTGCCTCGTTTTACTTAGGCGCTTGATCGCTTTCCCGGCTTGATCTCAATGGGGAGGTGGTAGCAGATATCAGACGAAATATTTACGACTGATGGTTAGTGATATTCTTTTTGATAGTTTCTTTTAGGATCTTTTTAATACGTGGTATTTAGAGTGATGAGTGTTGAAATATATTACCCGTCTCTTTTCATTAGTTAGGACTTTTTGATGGGTTGGCTGAAGCATGAATTCAATATGGTATCCGAGCCAAGAGGTCTTGAGTTCAAGACCCTGCCAACGCAGTATGAAATAAAAAACGATTCTGCAGCCTACATTGATCCCACGTCTAAAAACTAAAATGCCTAGATGTGACGGGAAGTGTTGAAATATATTGACCGTCTCTCTTCATCAGTTGGAAAAATTCTGCATCCTCTAGTCCTCCTCCTCCTTCACGTGCCTAGTGCATTGCGGCCACCAATGCCTTGCGCATTTCAGGCAAAAGGCTCGGAGCCCAAGCCCCCGTTTACAGTCCGTCTGATCCACTGTCCTGACTGAGCTCGGCAGTGAACAGTAAGCTTGTGATAATTCGCTTACCGCACACAGCAGTCAGCACCACCCATCCATGCTTTGCCGTTTTGGTGCGAAATGCTGCACGCATGCCGCGACTAGGACCCCGTCTGAACCACTCCGGTTCGGGAAAGCGAGCTTTGCCCGGCCAGCCACTCCACACTCGACAGCTCCTCCTCTGCTGCTGCTATGTATCAGAATCACAAGCAAGCAGATGCAGCTTTAGCTCTGGCCCGTGGTGGACTCTTGTGTGGCGTGATGTGCCTCCTCCATGTTCCATTGCTTTCTTGAGCATCTTGCTCCTTCAGTGAAGATATTGTTACGCATTATACGTACACCATCAGCAGATTATGCTCATTGCCAGAGCTTCAAGCAAGTAGCCGTTTAAGTAGTCCTTTTGAAAGTAGTACCAATTTTCAGAGTACTGATTTTGTTTTTTTGGCACGCCTTCTAGAATTGTTATTTCATGACGAATTTTTGCAAGCACTTAAAACTTTTATCAATGTTTGTTTTAGTTTACTGTTTACTCAAGCTCATTTGAGCTTGGGCTCAAAAACTATGCGTCCGTTCAGAACACACAAGCCCGCTGGTCGCTGGAAACTCCAATGTAGCACGATTGGTCGTAAAACATGTGCAAAGACGATCCACAGCAAGCTCGAGTATTGAAACGTACACCTAGAGGCTTAGCAGTGCATTGCCAAGCACAATTTTAGTTCTTCACAAGTCATGTAACACTGACGCGTGCCTTGTTGCGCTCTGTTCTCATGCTACAAGTAGGAGTAGAATAGTTCATCCAGAAAGTCCTATTCTGATTCCGACCGCAAATACACTCTCTTGAACTGTAAAATTGAATTTTTTTTAAAGAAATTCAAAAATTCCGAATTCTTTTTGTGGGAAACTTTGACAAATGTTCTGTATGCTTGTAAAATTTTGGCACGAAATAACATTCGTGCAAGTCCTGGCAAAAAACAAATGTTCATGGATATACAAAAAAAACAAGAATCTAAAAAACCAGCTACTATGATACTATAAAAATGGTAAAAAATTACATAAAATACGAGAATCCAAAGAAAGAGAATTTCAAAGATTTTTCTAATAAAAAATATGTTCCCTAATTTTTGAGAATGCTCATTATTAAAAGTTCAAATTTTGAAAATAATCACAATATTTATTTTTTCAGAAATTTTAATAAAGGCTCATGATTTTTTAAATGCTCATGAATTCTAAAAAGTGTGGCCAAATTTCAAATATTCAAAAGAATTCTAAAAATGTTTGAGAATTTTCAAAATTTTCACGGATTGGAAAATATTTAAAATTACAAATATTCATGATTTTACATGACTTGTGAATTAAGAATGTTCACTAATTTAAAAAGTGTTTGGGGCTTTAAATATTCATGAATTCATAAATTATTTTTAAATTTAGAAAAAACACGAATTTTAAAATGTTGACCAATTAAATATGATTTTTTTATTGCAAATATCCAAAAACATTTTTGAATTTTAAAGAAAATGTTCACAAAATATAAAATGGAATAAAGAAAATAAATTATGTGTTCCCTTCGTCACCTCCACTTCTCCTGCTATGTGTATGTGATATGGTAAGTGGCGAGCATGGATCATGTATTGGGCTTGCATTGTAGGAGGCGACAAGTAGTTAGCTCATGGTACAGTGGCACTAATTCCAGAGGTCAAGCAACGAAAGTAGCAACTTGAATGACTAAAAAACGAGCAGCACCACCCATAGAATTGCAATCCGAAAATTCACCAAGATAACATGCACAATATTTCTGAAATAACATGTACGTTGACACTGTTAATATCGTTGATGAGTCCAACTAGACCTCGGCATGGTTAGCCTGGCTGGACGAGCCGAACTTGAAGCTCGATGATCGGGTCGGGCTCGGGGTCCAGATCTGGCCTGAATTAAAAGCCCTAAAGCATGGAATAAGCCCGAAATGATTCAGAATTAGGTGCCAATGGACATATAGCTAAAGTATACTATGATTTACGTGCCCAAAAATAATAAAATAGCATTATTTAATAGGAAAAGTCTATTTTTATTGTTTTAAGGTGGGTTTGTCTCGAGTTTTTGAGGTCATGCTTTGTAATGCCCGACCCGATGAATGCCTAGGTCTAGGTCCAACTAATGAAGTCCATATAACAAGTTTTCAACTCAGAAGTGAAGTGATGTTTCCATCACCAGGACCATCAAAGGGTAGAGCCACTCAATACTGATGTGCCTCCTCCATGTTCCAATGCTTTCTTGAGCATCTTGCTGCTTCAGTGAAGATAAAAGCCCCGCTGGAAACTCCAATGTAGCACGATTGGTCGTCGAACATGTGCAAAGACGCTCCACAGCGAGCTCGAGTACTGAAACGTACACCTAGAGGCTTAGCAGTGCATTGCAGAGCACAATTTTAGTTCTTCACAAGTCATGTAACACTGACGCGTGCCTTGCTGCGCTCTGCTCTCATGCTACAAGTAGGAGTAGAATAGTTCATCCTGAAAGTCCTATCCTGATTCCGAGCGCAAATACACTCTGATGAATAGTAAAATTGAAAAAAATAATAAACAAATTCAAAAGTTCCGAGTTGTTTTTGTGGGAAACTTTGACAAATATTCTGTATGCTTGTAAAATTCCAGCACGAAATAACATTCATGCAAGTTGTGGCAACAAAAAAAAAGCAAATGCTTATGGATTTACGAAAAATACAAGAATCTAAAAAACCAGCTGCTATGATACTATAAAAATGGTCATAAATTTACATAAAATACGAACATCTAAAAAAAGAACTTCAAAGATTTTTCATATTAAAAATATGTTCCCTAATTTTTGAGAATGCTCATTATTAAAAGTTCAAATTTTGAAAATGCTCACAATCTTTATTTTTTCCTTAATTTTAATAAAGGTTCATGATTTTTTAAATGCTCAGAATTGTAAAAAGTGTGTCTAAATTTCAAAATATTCAAAAGAATTCTAAAAATGTTTGAGGATTTTTCAAAATTTTCATGGATTGAAAAATATGTAAAATTACAAATATTCATGATTTTTTTAAATCGTCTTGAATTAAAAATGTTCACTAATTTAAAAATTGTTTTGGGGTTTTAAATATTCATGAATTTAGAATTATTTGTAAATATAGAAAAAGCACGAATTTTAAAATGTTGACCAATTTAATATGAATGTTTTTTTGCTTCAAATATCCAAAAACATTTTTGAATTTTAAAGAAAATGTTCACAAATATAAAATGGAATAAAGAAAATAAATTATGTGTTCACTTCGTCACCTCCACGGCTCCACTTCTCCTGCTATGTGTATGTGATATGGTAAGTGGCGAGCGCGGATCATGTATTGGGCTTGCATTGTAGGAGGCGACAAGTAGTTAGTTCATGGTACAGTGGGACTAATTCCATAGGTCGGGCAACAAAAGTAGCAACTTGGATGACTAAAAAACGAGCAGCACCACCCATAGAATTGCAATCCAAAAATTTACCAAGATAACATGCACAATATTTCTGAAATAACATGCACCTTGACACTGTTAATATCGTTGATGAGTCCAACTAGACCTCCGCATAGTTAGCCTTGCTGGACGGCCCGAACTTGAAGCTCGATGATCGAGCCGGGCTCGGGGTCCAGATATGACCTGAATTAAAAGCCCTAAAGCATGAAATAAGCCCGAAATGATTCAGAATTAGGTGCCAATGGACATGTAGCTAAAATATACTATGATTTATGTGCCCAAGAAATATTAAAATAGTGTTATTTAATAGGAAAAGTCCATTTTTATTGTTTTAAGGTGGGTTGGTCTCAGGATTTTTGAGGTCATGCTTTGTAATGCCCGACCCGATGAATGCCTAGGTCTAGGTCCAACTAATGAAGTCCATATAACAAGTTTTCAACTCAGAAGTGAAGTGATGTTTCCATCACCAGGACCATCAAAGGGTAGAGCCACTCAATACTGATGTGCCTCCTCCATGTTCGAATGCTTTCTTGAGCATCTTGCTGCTTCAGTGAAGATAAAAGCCCAGCTGGAAACTCCAATGTAGCACGATTGGTCGTCGAACATGTGCAAAGACGCTCCACAGCGAGCTCGAGTATTGAAACGTACACCTAGAGGCTTAGCAGTGCATTGCAGAGCACAATTTTAGTTCTTCACAAGTCATGTAACACTGACGCGTGCCTTGCTGCGCTCTGTTCTCATGCTACAAGTAGGAGTAGAATAGTTCATCCTGAAAGCCCTATCCTGATTCCGAGCGCAAATACACTCTGATGAATAGTAAAATTAAAAAAAATAATAAACAAATTCAAAAGTTCCGAGTTGTTTTTGTGGGAAACTTTGACAAATATTTTGTATGCTTGTAAAATTCCAGCACGAAATAACATTCGTGCAAGTTGTGGCAACAAAAAAAAAGCAAATGCTTATGGATTTACGAAAAATACAAGAATCTAAAAAACCAGCTGCTATGATACTATAAAAATGGTCATAAATTTACATAAAATACGAACATCTAAAAAAAGAACTTCAAAGATTTTTCATATTAAAAATATGTTCCCTAATTTTTGAGAATGCTCATTATTAAAAGTTCAAATTTTGAAAATGCTCACAATATTTATTTTTCCCGAAATTTTAATAAAGGTTCATGATTTTTTAAATGCTCAAGAATTGTAAAAAGTGTGTCTAAATTTCAAAATATTCAAAAGAATTCTAAAAATGTTTGAGGATTTTTCAAAATTTTCATGGATTGAAAAATATCTAAAATTACAAATATTCATGATTTTTTTAAATCGTCTTGAATTAAAAATGTTCACTAATTTAAAAATTGTTTTGGGGTTTTAAATATTCGTGAATTTAGAATTATTTGTAAATATAGAAAATTACGAATTTTAAAATGTTGACCAATTTAATATGAATGTTTTTTTGCTGCAAATATCCAAAAACATTTTTGAATTTTAAAGAAAATGTTCACAAATATAAAATGGAATAAAGAAAATAAATTATGTGTTCACTTCGTCACCTCCACGGCTCCACTTCTCCTGCTATGTGTATGTGATATGGTAAGTGGCGAGCGCGGATCATGTATTGGGCTTGCATTGTAGGAGGCGACAAGTAGTTAGTTCATGGTACAGTGGGACTAATTCCATAGGTCGGGCAACAAAAGTAGCAACTTGGATGACTAAAAAACGAGCAGCACCACCCATAGAATTGCAATCCAAAAATTTACCAAGATAACATGCACAATATTTCTGAAATAACATGCACCTTGACACTGTTAATATCGTTGATGAGTCCAACTAGACCTCCGCATAGTTAGCCTTGCTGGACGGCCCGAACTTGAAGCTCGATGATCGAGCCGGGCTCGGGGTCCAGATATGACCTGAATTAAAAGCCCTAAAGCATGAAATAAGCCCGAAATGATTCAGAATTAGGTGCCAATGGACATGTAGCTAAAATATACTATGATTTATGTGCCCAAGAAATATTAAAATAGCGTTATTTAATAGGAAAGTCCATTTTTATTGTTTTAAGGCGGGTTGGGCTCGGGTTTTGGAGGTCATGCTTTGTAATGCCCACCCGATTAATGCCTAGGTCTAGGTCCAACTAATGAAGTCCATATAACAAGTTTTCAACTCAGAAATGAAGTGATGTTTCCATCACCAGGACCATCAAAGAGCAGAGCCACTCAATACTTTGTCTCGAACTAACATGTGTCCTCCGGGGATATTCACTACATATTGTGTGAGAAGACAGCCACCGCGTAGCTCTCCTAAACCCAGAAGAAGACCCGTCACGGTTTGACAGTGAGGCCACCATCATCTTGGTGAGGTCAAAGGTGAAGACCACGCGAATGGCAGTACGCTCCTTTTACACGTAATGGTCCCATCCCCACAGTGGGAGTGTGGCAGGGTACATGGACTATCAGGCCTGGGGTGAAAGGGGCAGCGTCGGGGATGATTTTGGTGTAGCATGGTCGGGGACTATCTAGAGTGGCCCCACATATCAACACTATTCTTTTCTACGCACTTTGTTCTCACTCATGGACATCTCGGACCAACTTTTCAGCCGATCATCCATCTAAAATTGCTTCAAGCTGAGCATGCTTAACTTTGAAGTTCTTTCCGAATAGGCTCTCGGGAAAAAAAGGAGTTCCTTATTGATACGAGTACTCTATCATCTCTATTAAGTCAAGCTATCACAAAACTGGCATCCACGCCCGAATCATTCACTCGTATAATGAGCCGGCCCATCTTTAGGCATCGAGCGGGAACTTATCCCGGTTTTGGGAAGCGCCTAGAAGCTTCCAGCCAGGTTATTTTCATTTTTGTTTCTGGTTTTTTTGGAGAGGGTCAGTGTCCTGTTTTATTTTTTCTTTTATTTTCAATGTATTTTTCAATTTGATTTTTGTAAATTCATGAACATTTTTAAATTCATTATTTTTCAAATTTATGAACTTTTTTCAAATTTGGTGACTTTAAGAAAATCACAATCTTTTTCAAAATTATGAGCTGCTTTCAAATTTATGATCATTCTAAAAAATGTGGGTTAAAATTCCCATAACTTTTTCAAATTTATGAAGTTGTCAATGGTGATCAGATAACCATTTAAAAAAAATTAAAACTCTCTAGTTTTTTTAGTTTGGGTTTCTGTTTAAATTTGATTGCAGAAACTATTTTAATCTGTATAAAAACCGATGGCCGAATCAAATTAAAAATACCAGCAAACCTGACGAGCGGGTAAGAGGGGCAAATATGGAACTAGGTTGCGGCCCACTAAAGAGCCCAACGAGCACCCTCAACCCTTTTTGTCCCGTGAAGCGCCGAATAGGAGGTCTCCAACTACCCACTTGGAAAACCCTATGATGGCCAAGTCAGGATGATGAACTCTGGTTAATTCAGACATGTCAACTATTCCTCTCAACCAACTCATAGTCCTTAGGATAGCCGAGGAGATCCTTCCGGGCTTCCTTGGAGGGATAGAGCCGCCGTTTAGGCGGCCGCTGCCATGTCAACTGGAGTAGGGTTGTTGGCCCTTCAGGCTTGGTGGGCTCGGTATCCTCAATCCGGCTAATATTGTGATTAACCTTCGGGTCCAGTGATTCTCTGGTTAGGGCATGTACAATGGTTGATAAGACAGAATTATGTTGAGCCCGTCACGTAATTAAATAAGACAATAAAAAATGATGTACAATGGGTAGTTTCCTAGTCTTATATCTGATAACTAAATATCCTCTAAATATGCAGTGAGACATATTGTTGCTAAGAAATCATCTCTTAATTAAGAAAAGGCAAGTATTTTCTTATGATTTCTCTTTCTTCCACATCATCATTTATCCTACATTGCACGATTAAGCTAACACGATTGTACATGCCCTTACTACTGAAGATTCTTTTTTTCCCTCAACTTCTAGCGAATTAGAACACAGTCGCGTGAAGAAGAGCTTACCTTTCCCGCAAACACTTCAACTTCTATAGTGGCTAATGAAGAAGAGCTTACCTTTCCCGCAAAAAGAAAAGAAGAGGAAGAAGAGCTTACCCTTCATGAGCTATCTTAATTTAGTCTTTCCGCATCGATCTGTCCTCACATTCTTCTTCAACAAGATGCATGCTTGTGCTGCATAATATCCAGAAAGAAACACTAATAGAAAGTCCAGAGCAGTTTCAGGACAAGACTAGTCTTCAAGGTCGATGACCAGTTAAAGTTGTATGGAAGGCGCTCTGCCCTTTCTGGTGTTCCGATCACCTGGATGCGCACTACAAACTTCGTAGATAAGTATCCTAGCGTTGACTCTCATGGTTAAGTGTCCAATATTATGCTACAATATAACTACGAACTCCGTTAGTGGAGTGGTTTAAAAATCAGAGCTTTGTACGAGTGATAGAGGTTAGTGTGGAAGTGCTTAGTTTGGTTTCAGCACCTCAGCAGATATCTTCTACCCACCGGAATTATCCCTCCTATAATATGCTAGGTCCGATCATGCCTAATCTTATCACATGGTATGTGTAGTCAGCTATCTCAAGTTAAGTTAATGAGTAGTATTTGATGAAAAAGAAGAAGGAGAAGGAGAAGGAAATGATCATGCTTAATCTTTAAGTTTAGAAACTGAACTGATCGAACTTTATTTTGAAATAAGTTACCTTTGGGATTGTTAGACCTTTTCTATGATTATTGCTTTGAGTCTTACGATCTTTTTTCTTTTTTTGCGGGGAGAGTTGTGATCTTCAGTGGTTGCAGTTATAATTTTTGTATACTATTGTAGTTATCTCCATTGTATCAAGTATTGCGACTCTTACCCCTCACGTCGCAATACAGTGGAGAGTAGCAATCTTGGCGTCTCCCCTACCATTGCTGCCACCGGCCTAGGCCGCGGTGGCAGCGGGCCCGACGCCGGAAGTTCCTGGACAGGTGGTCATGTTGGTCTTCCATGGTGTAGCTGGGTTGTCCTGCGGGGAAGTCAACTGTGGCGGCCAGGGCTGTGTTCCTTGGTCGGGCGGCGACAACTGCCGCTTCCATGGTCGGTGGATGAGCAGGAATCTGTTCTCTGGCGTCCTCTTGGACAATGGCCGACGGTCGTGGCCGTGGATCTGATCCCCGTTTAGATCGTCGCAGCGTGGCCCTTTGCCGGCCGATGACGTGTGGAGGGGCCAGTGAGGAGAGGCTCAAGGTCCTCTTCCTGTGTTCCGACGGCTGCTTACATCTTCATGGTGCGGCTGCACGCAGATCGAGTCAGCTATGGGGACAGGGTGGCACGACTGTCGGTGAAAATCGTGCTGACTTTGGTCATGGCGGATGCTGGAGGCATCTTTGAAGTTGTTTCCTGGTGGGGCACCGTCGTTGCATTCTGCATCATCTCGCTCGGGCTGCTCCGAGGAAACCCTAGATCTGGTTCTCCTAAATCGGACAATGACATCGTCTTCGGCGTCGTTCTCCTTCTTAGGGGCGTCGTTTTGGAGCAGGTGCTGGCTAGAGGGGCCAAGAGGTGAAGCAGTGTTGCATCTACCACATCAACAATGGCAGGTCTCGATGATGGACGTCTGTTGATGGATGCACGCAGTATGGTGGCGATGTCTGACATCATGGTGGTCTCAAGGTCAATTTCCAGAAATCCAACATGATTCCTATCAATGTGGCTGAGGAACAAATGCAATGTCTATCTGCTATCTTGGGTTGTGCAATTGGTAAGTTCCCATTTACCTATTTGGGAACACCCCTTAGCTTTACTAAACCAAAACTGGAGCACTTCATGTATCTCATTGAGAGGATTCAGAAGAGGCTTTCCACATGCTCTCAGTATTTAAGTTATGACGGGAGACTACTTATGGTCAATGCAGTCTTTTCCTCATTGCCAACTTTTCTCATGAGCTGCTTGCTCCTCTATAAAGGTATCATTGAGCAAATTGATAAATATAGAAGGCATCTTTTTTGGAGAGGAAAAGACCTTGAAAAGAAAAACCCACCTTTAGCCGCATGGGATATGCTCTGTCGACCCAAGAATAAAGGTGGTTTGGGTATCTTAAATCTGTGGCTCCAAAACAAATGTCTACTAATGAAAATGGTGCATAAATTCATCAATCATGCAGACATTCCATGGGTCAATTTGGTTTGGGAAATATATTATCCAGAGGGACTCTCGCCAATTAATACTCAGACTTGCTCCTTCTGGTGGGGGGATTGTCTTAAGCTTCTACCCGATTACAAGAACCTTGCGGTCTGTTCTTTGCAGGATGGAAAATCTCTCTCCTTTTGGTCAGATATATGGGATGATCTACCCAAAAGGGAGTTATGGCCACACCTATTTTCCTTCTCACAGAATCAGAATATTTCTCTCCACAGGTTGGGCAATTTGGAAGATTTAGTTACACACTTTCATGTTCCTTTGTCAGAAGAAGCTTATGAGCAATTTCAACAATTGGAATTACTGTTGCACAATACTGGCCTAGTTTCAGAGCACGATATCTGGCAATTACCACAAGGAGCCCATGCTTACAGCGTCTCTAAGACATATAAGCTGCTAGTCACTTATCCAGAGCCCATTCCAGTCGTGAAATGGTTATGGAAAACCTGCTGTCAACTAAGGCACAAAATCTTCTACTGGCTTTTGATATTTAACAGATTAAATACGAGAGCTATGCTGCACCGGAAAAATTTCTTCATTGAGGATTACACCTGTGTTATGTGTAATCAACACTCCCTGGAAACAAGGGATCATCTCTTCTTCCAGTGCCCATATGCTCAGCTCTGTTGGCAATATGTGTGCCCCTCATGGCAGCCCCAGAATACAAATATTCAGGAAGAAGTGGCGCATCTCAAGCATCTTATCAATTTGCCTTTTGCTCTGGAAATCATCATTCTGGTCTCCTGGGCAATATGGACAACGCGGAATGATTTCATTTTTAAAAAGATTCCCCCAAATCTATATACTTCCAGGCGCAAATTCAAAGATGAGATGAAATGGCTCACTCATAGAGCACGAAGACAGGATTATTCTGGCATGGCGGATTGGGTTGCAATGTTCAGATAACTTGCTGATCCAGATGGGTGTTTTTGCTGCTTGTTTTCCTTGTATGTATGTATGTATGTATGTATGTATGTATGTATGTTTGTTCTTTTTTACCTTTCCTAGGTTTTCTTTTTCGTTCTGATGTATAGTTTTTTTTCTCTTACTTGGACCTTTTGTACTCTTTTATTTGAAAATTAATAAAAATACGCAGCAGAGTCCTGCTGTTTCCCTCAAAAAAAATCATGGTGGTGTCGACGGCAGAAAGGCCTAGCAAGGTCAATGTGTTGATCCATCCTTAAGATGCCACGGCGGAAGATGGCGGCATCGGATACTAAACCGTGTGCATGTGGTGCGTGCTAGGCGTCTGCTAGATCGGTTGATTCTCTTGGCTCACCATTAGGTAGCTTGGTGAGGCCACCAGATTAGATAGTATTGCTTTGGTGCAAGGTCAGGACACATCATCAAGCTTGTGGATGTGGCGACACAGGTCGACAGAAATGTGGTTTTCAACTGATCCATTTATTTATTTTATCATACTTTATTGAATAAGATATTAAAAATAGTTATGTGCATTCTTAAATGCAGAGGCCGGAGGTTCAACCTCCTTTAAAAAAAAACCGTTATCTCCTTTGTAATAACTGCTCAAACCAGACGAGCTTTTTTTTTTTACAACTGAAACGAACTTGGCTGTTGAGTATTGCTCGGCTGGCAGTTTCTTTGGTGGGGTGGCAATTTCCAAAAGAAAAAAGTCTAAAATAAGCCTTGAACTCGTAGACGAAAGTTAAATGGAACCCTGAACTTCCAATCCCTGAAATCAGCACACTAAACTCTTCGATCTCGGTCTATTTTGAACCTTGAAAGTGTTTCCAAGCAGGGATTGTCGACATGGCGGGTTGAATCCCGGGATTGTTGACAGTGCACGTGACTGGGCCGGCCCAATAGGCACGAAGTCAGATTTTTTTATTTCTTTTTTGTTCAATCTATTTTTTATTTCTTTTTTTTAATATGAGACGCGTAATAAAATACCAAAAAATAGTCAACTGTTGATTGCACAGGAGGCGGCCAACCACGTGTTTTTTTTTCAAAAAAGAGGAACGGCCAACCACGTGTGAAGCGATTTTTTTGTCTTTTATTTATCATAACATGTGACGTATAAAAATACTTATGGAAAATAAACAGTAGGGAGAGAGTCAAACATACGACGTGGAGCTGCTGAACTCGTCACGCAAGCCACGAGAATAAATTGCTGCTAGTCACTTTACGAGATGATCGAAATATTTAATCACACACCGTAAAGTATACAGATTAGGAATACACTTTTTTATGGGCAAAAATATATGGAAAACGTAAACCATTTGTGAACAAGTTAACACTTTTTTAAACATAATGTTTTCTGAAAAACTGGGAACAAATTTTGAAACCTGAACTAAATAAAAAATGCAAACACTTTCGGAAAATTTTAAAAATGGACTTTTGTAACCTGAAAACTGTGCGAGAAAAATGTTTAATACTCCCTCCATAAATAAATATAGTGATATAAATGCTTTTATATTTCTATAAAGAGGGGGTACTTTAAAAAAGACGAACAACATTGAAAAAATGGGAACACTTTTTGAAACATAAACATGTTTGAAAAAATAGGGACTAACTTTAAAACCTGAACAAAATTTTAAAGTCTGGACATTTTTATGTATTTTCTTAAAAAATGGGAGAAACTTTGTAAACAATGTATAAACTGTTTGTATAGTTTTATAAAATGTTTTTGCCATCTCAAAAATGTTAAACGTGTATTTGGCAAACTTTTACTGTATATTAAAAAAATGTTGGAAACATGTATTTTAAAAAATGTACATAATGTATTTGAAAAATGTCGAAAGTGCATCAAAAAATGTTTCATGTGCGTGTTAATGTATATAATATATTTGAAAAATGTTGAAATCATAGCAATGTACATAACGTATTTGGAAAAAATATAACAAAAGGAAAAAAGCCGAAGAAAACCAATGAAAATAAAGAAACCCAGAGGGAAAGGGATAAAAGAATATGAAAAAAAATGAAAACCATAGCAGAGCGGGCACACAAGCGACTGCTCTAATGGGCTGACCCAGCTTAACTTGCCATGTCAGCGAATACCAGCGAAATACTCTCAAGGTTTAAAATAGACCGGGATCGAAGAGTTTGGTGTGCAGATTTCAGGGATTGAAAGTTCGGGGTTCGATTTAGCTTTTGCTTACGAGTTCAGGGTTTATTTTAAGAGTTTCCTCTAGGGTTTCCTAGAGTCCACCTCCTCCTCCGACGGCGACGTCGGAGTCCACCACTAAACCCTACCGTCGTTTGCTTGTCCTCGACCGGTGATCGATAGGCCTAGGGATCGGGGTCAAGCGCCCCTGCCACCATGGAGAGGGAGCGGCAAGCAGGTGCGGGGGGAGGTACGGAGGAAGATCGGGCGGGGTTAGGGTTAGATGGGAAGGGATGAAGGAAGAAATCAGGGGAGTGGATCCTCGGCCAGCAAACCGACTGCCGCAGTTGCCTCAGAAGGAGTAGGGGTAGACGTCGGGGTGGACGATGATCAGGAGGATGTGCAGGATTGGGAGTCTCTTGGACAAGATCCGGCGCTGGAGGATGCTTTTGAGGGTTTGAAACTTCATGGAGAGGAGGAGGAGGACTTGGATCTGTCTGGGGAGGTTGATGATTTGATCAAAGAGGTGCGATGGCTGTGTTTGTTCAGGGTTCACACGATGCGGCCGTTTAGCCATGCGGCCGTGCTGAATTCATTGAGGAACGCGTAGTCCTGTGCGCAAGGTGTTACTTTCAATATCAAAGGACCAAATCTTTTCCTTGCACAATGTCATTGCTTGGGGGATTGGAAGCGGGTGATGGAAGGAGGACCATGGCAATTCCGCAGAGATCCGGTTGTTATTGTAGAGTACGATGGTTTTACTAATGTTGCCGAGTATGAGCTGAACATGTACCCCCTTTGGGCTAGAATCAAAGGCCTTCCGGATGGCTTAACGAGGAAAAAGGATTTGGCTGAGAAGGTCGCGAAGAAGGTTGGCCTGCCACCCTTCACAGTGGCTGTCAACGAAGGGAGGATCAATCCGTCTAGCTTCCTACGGGTCAGAGTTTTTGTGGACGTCAATAAGCCCTTGGTGAGATTTGTTCCTATCACTTTGAAAGAGTTCAAGAGGTACCCGGTCAGCTATGAGAAATTGCCAGATTTTTGCCACTTTTGTGGATGCATGGGGCACGTGGTCGAAGAATGCGAAGATGGTGTTCATGATCCCTCGGTTTGTGAGTGGGGTGACTGGCTCCATTGGAGTAATGAGTCACCGATAGGTGGTGCAGGAAGTGGCCGTGGAGGGGGAGGTGTAGCGGGCGGCAGAGGGAGAGGAGGGATGGGTGGAGCTAGTAGGGGAGGTGCAGGCTGAGGTGGTCGGGGCAGGTCAGATCCTCGGGGGGAAAGGAGGGAGGAAGAGGTGACGCACTCGGGAATGGATAGCCTTGATACTGCCCCCCAGGGGCAAAACTTGGGGGATGAGGATTTTCGATCAACTCGGAAAAGACTTGTTGCCAGTGATGGTACGGTGTGTGTACGTGGGCAGCCGGTTCCGCACCTGGCCGGCAAGGTCTCGAATACAATTCTGATGATAGAGGGAGGGAGTACATCTGAAAGAAATGATTCGGAGCTTCTGACTACCCCATGTAAAGCTCCGATTGTTAAGAGAAGGAAGCAAGGTCGTGATGGTGATTGTGTGGATATGGATGTGGCATCCGAGGCGGCCTCCGATTTGGAGGGCCGTCGGGGCCAATGAATATCTTGAGCTGGAACTGCCGGGGAGGGGGGAATCCCTGTACAGTTCGAGAGTTGGCGACTATATCTCAGTCGCATTCCCCCAATTTGGTTTTCTTGTGTGAAACTAGACAGAAAGCTGATAAGATGAGAAGGATCTGAGGACGCCTAGGACTAAAAGGGTTTACGGGCGTGGACTGTAATGGGATGAGTGGAGGCCTTGCCTTGTATTGGAACGAGTCGTATGTGGTGGAAATCTTGGACAAGGAGGAGCGTTATATTGATGCCCTAGTGCGGGTGCTGGATGGTGCTGCTCAATGGAGGTTGATGTGCGTGTATGGTGAACCACGCGTGGAGAACCGACATATCATGTGGGAAAAGCTGCAGAGATTGAAAAACATTAGTGACCTACCTTGGCTAGTGGTAGGTGATTTTAATGAGGCTATGTGGAATTATGAACACTTTTCAGTGACGCCAAGGGAAGAACCACAAATGGTTGCCTTTCGAGATATGTTGGAAATTTGCAGCCTAGTGGATCTGGGCTTTGTGGGTTTACCGTTTACATACGATAACAAGAGAGCAGGTTCAGCGAATGTGCAAGTTAGGCTGGACAGAGTGGTGGCCACTAACACATGGAGGAACTTATTTGCGTTTTCTTCAGTAACACATGTTCCGTCCCCTTGCTCCGATCATGTTGCTATAGTACTTAAAGGATCAGCTGATCAAGGATCGGCCAGATCTAAACAGAGACGCTATGAAGTCTTTTGGGAAAGGGATTCGACGCTTCCGGAGGTGATAAAAGATGCATGGGAGGCTGTGGGAAGTGTACAGAATCTGCCCAGTTACGTGATGCTTTGACTAAAACTTTGTCTTCCTTGTGCTTGTGGAGTAAGAAATTTGGTAATGTTATTCGGGAGTTGGCAAAGTCACGTTCCCAGTTAGAAGAACTGATGCACATGAACGCGGATAGGCAAGATATCACAAGAGTTACTGATAGGATGAACGAATTGCTATATCAGGAGGAGATGATGTGGCTCCAAAGATCTAGGATAACATGGCTGAAGGAAGGTGACATAAACACCAAATACTTTTAGAGCAAGGCAGTTTGGAGGGCAAGGAAAAATAAAATTCGGGAACTCACTGACAGTATTGGGGTGGTTCATTCGGATTTTGAAACTATGAGCGGGATGGCAAAGGAGTACTTCCAGAACATTTTTTCGGCCGATTCCTCTCTTGATACATCACCTGTATTAGACCTTCTGGGAGTTAAGGTGTCGGATGATGACAATATCAAGCTTTGTGCGCCGTTTACTGAGAAGGAAATCTCTGATGCACTATTCCAAATTGGGCCGCTCAAGGCGCCAGGACCGGATGGCCTTCCGGCCAGATTCTTTCAGTGCAATTGGGGTACCATAAAGGACGGGGTTCTGGTGGCAGTGAAGGATTCTTCCACACGGGTATAATGCCGGAGGGGGTAAACTCTACTTCTATTGTTCTTATTCCTAAAGTAGCGAATCCCTCTAAGTTAACAGAATATAGGCCCATAAGTTTATGCAATGTCATCTATAAAGTGATCTCGAAGTGCTTGGTTAATAGGTTACGACCTCTTTTGGATGGTATTATTTCACCGGAACAGAGTGCTTTTATTCCGGGGAGGATGATCACTGACAATGCATTGATAGCTTTTGAGTGCATCCATTATATCAAGCAAGAGAAGGATCCGACGAAGAGTTTTTGTGCCTATAAGCTTGATCTGTCCAAAGCATATGACAGGGTTGATTGGGTCTTCTTGAGGCAAGTGATGCAAAAGATGGGTTTCTCTCAACGATGGGTGGACTGGATAATGACTTGTGTCACGTCGATGAGATACTCGGTAAATTTTAAGGGAACTCTCTTGGATTCGTTTGCGCCGTCGCGTGGGCTGCGGCAAGGAGATCCCCTATCCCCGTTCTTGTTTTTGTTCGTTGCGGATGGATTATCAACCTTACTGAAAAGTAAGGTGGAGGAGGGGGATATCACCCCAGTCAAAATCTGTAGAGGTGCTCCGGGCATATGACATTTGTTGTTTGCGGATGACACCCTATTGTTTTTCGAGGCGTCAAGAGATCAAGCTGAAAAGATGGGATTAGTGCTGGATGAATTTGGTAGCGCGACAGGTCAACTTTTAAATTTTGATAAATGCTCAATACTGTTTGGAGATGCATGCCCAGTTGGGGTTCAGGAGGAGGTACATGCTGCTTTACAGATTACTAACCCACATTTTGAGGAGAGGTACTTAGGGCTGCCAACCCCGGAGGGGCGTATGTCAAAGGGCCATTTCCAGAACCTGCAAACAAGTCTCACCAAACGTTTACTGCAGTGGGGAGATGGGCATTTGGCACAACCGGGGAGCGAAGTCTTGATCAAGTCCGTTGCACAGGCACTACCAACTTATGTAATGGGAGTTTTTAAGGTTCCTTTCTCAGTATGTGATGATCTTACTCGTATGGTAAGGAACTTCTATTGGGGATCTGTTGAAGGCAAGAGGAAAGTGCATTGGCGGGGATGGGATAAACTGCTCCAGGCCAAGGACAAGGGAGGAGTGGGGTTTAGAGATTTTCAGATGTTTAATCAGGCCTTATTAGCACGGCAAGCGTGGAGACTAATAACCAGACCAGATAGCTTATGCGCTCAAGTTTTGAAAGCAAGATATTACCCAATGGGGAAGTTTGAGGATACAGTTTTCTCGGGCAATGCCTCCTCGTCATGGCAAGCTATTAGCTATGGTTTGGAGTTACTGAAAAAGGGGCTGGTTTGGAGAGTAGGAAATGGAAAAAGTATCCGAGTGTGGCGTGACAATTGGATCCCGAGACCATTCTCGTACAAACCCATATCTCCACTGGGTAGATGCCGTATCCGCTATGTTTCGAACCTGTTATATCTGAATGGTTCGTGGAACTATGGTATCCTCACTACGTACTTTGTTGATGCGGATGTACATGAGATTATGAAGATCAGAGCCTCCCCCAGGCTGGAAGGGAATGTTCTTGCATGGGGCCCTGGGAAATATGGAGTTTTCACAATTAAGTCAGCTTATGCCCTAGCCTTTGACGAAGTGCATAGAGGGTCTGAGGCCTCCTCGAGCTTGATACCATCAGGACAAAGGAAATGCTGGAGTTTTATTTGGAAGAGTTGGGCACCACCCTCGGTACACAATTTTGCATGGAGGCTTGCTACTAACTCACTCCCGACCTGGCAGAGGAAACATAGAATTGGCCTTGAAACCATGAACTACTGCCCTGTTTGTGGGATGGAGGAAGAAGACAACTATCATCCTTTTGTTCGATGTCAGTTTGGACGCGATCTTTACCTTGCGATGTCTGAAGTGTGGGCGATTCCGGCGCTGGAGGGGATGACTAATAATGGGAAGGAGTGGCTACTTCAGGCCTTGCCCCCCTTGAATGAGGTTGGGCGGATGATGATTATGATGGTGTTCTGGCGAGCATGGTTTATAAGGAACGAAATAGTTCATGGCAAGACTGCACCCCCCATGGAGGCCTCAGTGAGGTTTCTTCGGAGTTATGTGGACTCCCTTATTGGCATCAAATTACACCCCCATGTAGATCCGGCAAAAGGTAAAACTTGCATCATATATGATAGACCTGGCCGAGAAGCGAGGTCTACAAAGGAGCCTGTCGAAAGGAAATGGTGCCTGCCGGTCACGGGATGTAACAAACTTAATACGGATGGATCTTTTATATCATCGGAAGTAGCCGGAGCTGGAATGATTTTGAGAGATCATCTTGGAAACATTAACTTCTCAGCTTGCAGGGGGCTGTTCTCGTGTCGCGATGCGCTGGAAGCGGAGCTATATGCTTGCATGGAGGGTTTTTCTTTGGCTATTCAACGAAGTGATCTCCCGATTGTTGTGGAGATGGATTCTATGGAGGCAGTGTCCATGATCTCATGTGGGGACGTAGATCGCTCTGTGTATGCTCCTATTGTGCAGGAGATTAAATATCTGTTGAGTCTAAGGCAGAATCGCATAGTTCATATTTCTAGAACCCAGAATAAAGCTAGCCATTGCTTAGCTCTTTTTGCTAGAGATCAAAGTAGGACCATGACCTAGCTAGGGGCGGGTCCGATTTCGATGCTGGAGATAGTTGCTAATGATTGTAAGGACACTGTGATTGAGTAATGAAATTTATTTCCCCGCAAAAAAAAGAGTTCAGGGTTTATTTTAGACTTTTTCCTTTCCAAAACTACCATGGCCGTTCATTTAAATATGGGGATATTTCCGTTGTTCTAAGCACCTAACGTAATTCATCTACAAAAGCACCGAACGTAATTTGTGGACTAGAATTTCATTGTAGTAAATGATAGATGATTAATGAAGACATAAATATTTTATAGCAATACCTTGTTTTACTAGGCATTTTATTGTAAATGTGATTACTTATGGAAAATGACAATAGAATAACTACTTATCGGCTTACCCGAAAAAACTTAATTTTTACTCCCTCTGTTTTAGTATTCTATAATGGCTCTTATATTAATTTACGGACAGAGTATTTGATAAGCTAATATGTGTAAACGTTGAGGCGATTCCAAAGGAGACTGATGAGAAAGAAAATCAACAAACCGAAAAAGGAAGTGGCACGATGGGGTGGAAGGACAAAAAATAACATGGACGAGAAAATATTACACATTTTATATATCTATAAATAGCTAGCATCGACTAGCTTCTTTTGGAGCATGCAACTACATCACCTCAACCCAATTACGACATCACTCCAATTGTTTGCAATATTTGTTGGTAGCTTACCAAATGCTTGGGCACATCACTCCAATTGACTTTAACAATTAATTGCATGCATGCCCCTTCCAATCCATATTCTCTTCTCCCGCGCTACAATGGAGTTTTGTCTAACTCATTTCCAACTGGTGACTAAGGGCACATACATTTTGAATTTAGATATTTTGTATTAAGGAGTTAATTTGTTTGATCTACATGAATGTAACAAAAATCATAGCAAGCCAGTATCTGGGTAAAGAATATTGCAGCTTTGTAGATCAAAGTTTCTAAACATCTAGATGAATGATCGAATGCTTTATCACACAATCATTTATTTCATGTGATTTTTTTTAAATACACGGCCCGTTTCATATATTAAGTAGGGAGAGGGCGACAAAAGCGTTCATGATCAATTGATCATGGTGATTTACAAGAGTTTGGCGAAAGATTTTCGCCCGGTGATGCGGATCCCTATAGGACTAGCCTGGATCCCCCAATGGCGTCTGTAGGCATTTGGCCCCGCGATTTTCCAGCGGTCCATATCACCTCTAATCGCCGTAACAATTTCTGTTATCTGAATCTCTTTGTCTGAAAGTACGGTTGTTCCTTTCTACCCAGATATGCCAAGAGACCAGGAACATCATGGTTTTCAGCTTCGCCTTGAGGTTTGCTCTTGAAAGTTGTTGTTGCCCTCAGCATCAACGAGGGTAGAAAGTTTTCCGCAGCCTGGCCAGGATGAAACACAGCGCCAAATCTCCTTTGACACCTGGCATTCCCAGAAGAGGTGAGTAGAGGTCTCTAAATTTCTCCTGCACAGCAGGCAGAAGTACCAATTTTCCCAGCCTCGGTGTTGCAGCCTGTCGTTGCACCATAATCTATCTTATAGCATCAGCCAAGAAGAATTTGATCTTGCCAGGGGCCTAGGTTTTCCAGGTTAGCATCTTGTTGTCTGTCTTTGGCAGGGTGTCAAATTGCAGCTTGTAGGCAGAGCTGGCAGTGTATGAACCTGAGCTGCTTAGACGCCAGGTGGTCTGATCTTCAACATGCGGCTGCAGAGTCATGTTTGCATCCCGGATTGCTCTCTATAGTATTAGGAAGTTTTGCACCAGGTCATTGCTTGCATGGTGCCGCAGGTCCTTTACCCATGCATAATTTTCAAGTCCGTCAGCCACACTTTTTTCCCTGGAGCTGGGAAGAGCGTGGCAAGGCATGGTGAAGTAAGCTAGGAGGAATGCCAGAAGGATGCAAGCTTGCCATTTCCAAGTGTGGTCATGGTTGCACTGTCAAAAAGAGCCATGTCTTTGGCATCACACGACACTTCAGAGCCCTTCCACGGGCAGTCTTCAGTTTTGCAGTCCAGCCATAGCCATCTTAGTCTCAATGCCCTAGAGAACATCTCCAGATCAAGGATCCACATGCCTCCACAGTCAATGGGGGTGCACACTGAGCTCCATCCAACTTTGCATTTTTTTTCCCCTGACAGTTCTTCCTCTTGCGCCCATAGAAACCGGCGTCTCACTTTGTCAATCTCTCTAAGCAGTTTCTTAGGTGGTCGTAGCACCGACAACACAAACGTGGGGATGGCCGAGAGGACGCATTGCACAAGGACCCTTCTGCCATCAATGGACATCATCCTTCCCTTCCATCCGGCTAGCCTAGCAAAAACACGATCCAGGATGAACTAAAAATGTGCCAGCCGAGCCCTTCCTATATCCACAGGTAGCCCCAGGTACCTGATTGGGAAGGTTGTGATCTTTCCACCAAATTTTTGTAGGATGTCTTGCAGATCCACGTCTTCACACCGGATGGGTGTTACAGTTGATTTTTCCGCGTTTAGGTGTAAGCCTGACGTATCCCAAACAATCTGATGATGTGCATTAGTCTGTCGACCTCGTCTCGGTCAGGATTGGCAAAAATCACTACATCATCAACATAGAGGCTAGTGCGCAGTTTGAGCTCTTGGCCTGGCAGTGGTGCAATGATGCCCTTTGATGACGCACAAGTATATGGGCTCAATTGTAGCCTTGTCGATAAGTAAGAGTGTCGAACCCAACGAGGAGCAGAAGGAAATGACAAGTGATTTTCAGCAAGGTATTGTCTGCAAGTGCCAAAATTGTAAGTAGCGGAGTAGTTTGATAGCAAGATAATTTGTAACAAGCAAGTAACAATAGTAGTAACAAAAGTGCAGAAAGGTATTCCAATCCTTTTGAGGCAAAGGACATGCCAAAACGGTTTCTTATGATAAGCAAAGTGTTCTTGAGGGTACACGGGAATTTCATCTAGTCACTTTCATGATGTTGGTTCGGTTCATGTTCGCTACTTTGATAATTTGGTATGTGAGTGGACCGGAGTTTAGGTGTTGTTCTTACTTGAACAAACCTCCTATTTATGATTAACCCCCTTGTAAGCATCCACAACTACGAGAAAAGTATTAAGAATAAATTCTAACCATAGCATTAAACTTTTGAATCCAATTGGTCACAACCCATCATCTAATAACTACTCCACAATGCCTTCCTTTAGGCCCAAATATGGTGAAGTGTCATGTAGTCGACGTTCACATGACACCACTAAGGGAATCACAACATATATATCATCAAAATATCCAACACATATCAAGTTCACATGATTACTTGCAACATGATTTCTCTCGTGACCTCAAGAACAAAAGTAACTACTCACAAATGATAATCATGCTCAAGATTAGAGGGGTATTACATAGCATAATGGATCTAAACATGTAATCTTCCACCAAATAAACCATATAGTAATCAACTACAAGATGTAATCAACACTACTAGTCACCCACAAGCACCAATCTATAGTTCCGGTATAAAGATTGAACATAAGAGATGAACTAGGGTTGAGAGGAGATGGTTCTGTTGAAGATGTTGATGGAGATTGCCCTCCCCAAGATGGGAGAGTTGTTAGTGATAATGATGACGATGATTTCCCCCCTTGGGAGGGAAGTTCCCCCGGCGGAACCGCACCGCCGGAGGGCAAAAGTGCTCTTACCGAAGTTCCGCCTCGAGACAGTGACGCTTCGCCCCGAAAGTCCTCCCTTTATTTTTTTAGGTCAAAATGACTTATATACCAGAAGAGGGGCACCGGAGGTGGGCCGAGGGGAGAACAACCCACCAGGGCGCGATTGGGCTCCTTGGCGCACCGAGGTGGGTTGTGCTCACCTGGTGGCCCCCTCTGGTACTTATTTGCTCCAATAATTTTCATTTATTCCATAAAAATTCCTCGTGAAGTTTCAGCTCATTTGGAGTTGTGCAGAATAGGTAGCCAGACGTAGCTTTTTCAGGTCCAGATTTCCAACTGCCAGAATTCTCCCTCTTTGTGTGAACCTTGCATATTATAAGAGAATAGGCATTAGAATTACTCCAAAAAGCATTACTATGCAATAAAATAACATAAATAACAGTAGGTAAACATGATGCAAAATGGACGTATCACCCTTCTCTACAGCTCTGGCAATCAGACGATGCAACACATCAATTGTTAGGATGAACAACAAAGGGGATAGGGGGCCTCCCTGCCGAAGACCGCGGCGGTGTTTGATGTGTCTCCTTGGGTGCCATTTAGCGGGAAGGATGAGGAGGTCAAAACCAGGAGCATAGCCATCCAATCCCTCCAGCGTGAACTGAAACCCAAATGCTGAAGCAGCTCGAAAATGAATTCTCAGGAGACTGAATCAAAAGCTCTGGCAATGTTAAGTTTGATCAGAAGTGTAGGTTTCTTTCTCAGTTGAAGCGAGTGAACTGAGTTCCTGACATATAGAAAATTATCCTGCAGGCATATGGTTTTGAGGAAAGCGCTTTGTGCCGACGGGATGATCACGCCAACCTTCTCAGATAATCTCATGGATAACACTTTGGTGTTAAGCTTAGGCATAGAGTTGATCAAACTGATGGGTCTGTAATCGCCTATTGAAACATCGCCTTCCTTCTTGAGGAGCAGAGCCACAAACGCTGAATTGATCTTGGCAAAATTTGCTCCTGACAGACTATGAAATTTGTGAAACACAGCCATAACTTCATCCTTGATCAGCTCCCAGCATGACTAGAAAAACTGCCCGCTGAAACCGTCCAGTCCTGGAGCCTTCTCGGCCAAGGAGGCAAGCACCACGACCCAAACCTCATCCTCTGTGAATGGAGCATCCAGCCCCTCGGCATCAATAGTTGGTATTTGAAGTTCTTGCCAGTTTATTGTGCACACCGCGCTTCAGCCGAGCCAAGAATGCTACTGAAATGCTCATGAATGAGGTCTGCCTTCTCCTCGTGCTTTGTAGCCACTCTATTATTTGTTTTCAGAGAGATGATGAAGTTTTTCCTTTTCCTGGAGTTGATTTTGGCGTTGAAATATGCAGTGTTTGCATCACCAGCTTTTAAGCAAGTGATCCTGCTTGACGCCGTCTGGCTCTCTCAATCGCTGCCAGTCCAAGGACTCTCAGCTTAAGCATTCTTCTGAGATTGAATTCAGCTGGAGTCAGCTGTCGCTTTTCCATGGCAACATCCAGCCATGATAATTTCACTGGCTATATGGAACTGCAACTTAGTGTCACTAAAAAAGGCTCTTACTCCAGATCTTAAGGTATTTTGCCACCCTCTGAAACCTTATCTGACACTACTAGGAAAAGGGCTATAGATGGAAATGACACTAATGGCGCACCAGACAAGTGGTGCGCCATTAGTATATACTAATGGCGCACGACCTTCTGATGCGCCATTCGTGTTGAAACTACTAATGGCGCACCTTGACCACGGTGCGCCATTAGTATCAATTTTTTTTTGAACTAGTGCGCCTGTCCAAACATACTAATGGCGCATCCACAGGTGGTGCGCCATTACTAGTTGTAACTAGTAATGGCGCACCAGCCAGTAGGTGCGCCACTAATGTTATTTTTTTATTATTGCTTTTATTCCTTTTTTTGCAAAAGTTCTAATGGCGCACCATCAGTTGGTGCGCCATTAGTAACCTGGATTACTAATGGCGCATTTGTTGCTGGTGCGCCATTAGTAAGTGGGCAGCAACAAGATATTTTGGACAGCCTCTCCTCCCACACTCACTTTCTCCCCACTTCATTCTCTCCACCGCCTCCTCCTTGTCTCGGGTGCCTCCTCTTTTTCACCTCATTTCCACCATAGATTCATTCAAATTAAGTGGTTAAGTTACCTTGTTTTGCTAGGTAAGTAAGGGGGGAAGCTATATTTATGTTGTTCTCCCTACAACAATGTGCACATGCACTTTTTATGGCATAGCTAGATCTATGTATGTTCGTGGTGTTGCATATGTTTGTGGTGTTGCATATGTGTTTGTGTTTGGAGGTGTACCGGTATTTGAAATGCGATAGTTGCCAATATTTTGCCGGAATGTTGATTCATTTCCGTTTCGGCGAGAATTTTGGCATTAAGCATTCTTTTTGGTCCTATTTTTAGGGAAAGTCATGCCAAATTTTTTCTTGGTTCTAAAATATCGTTTTGCTCTACCCCGGAGGCGACCATGGTCCGCACGATGACCGAAGGCATCGTGAATAGGTTTTTGAGGTCCGCGAAGGCCAAGATGCTTCAAAAGAACGAGACAGAGATAAGATGTCCGTGTCGAAGATGCAAGCTGAATAGCCTTATTGCGGACCCGGATTCCGGGCAGGTGCGGGACCACCTGCTCTTCGTGGTTTCATGGATGGCTATCGGTGGCATAGTGATGAAGATGACTACGAAGTCGTCCATGGGGGCCGGGCAAGAAATGAGGAAGGGCAGCAAGACAACCACCGCGGCTCGGGGGGGGGGGGGGGGGCGAGAAGACGAAGAATCCCCAGGAGATGATCACGACGGTGATGCTGTACACAGTCATCATGTAGAAGATGCAGGACATGATGATGATGCCAGCGGAGCAGACGACGCTGGACCATCGATGGGCTGGGTGCAGGACCCTCATATTCAAGAGCTGCTTCTCAAGCAGACGGATAACGCAAGAGCTGCCGCCCGAGAGAAAGCCAAGATGGATCAACTTGAGTTAGACGCGGTTACTCCATTGTATGAAGGATGCAGGCCCGAGGATACCCGCCTGAAAGTAACGCTCATGGCTCTGGAGATGAAGGTAAAACAAAAAATGACTGACGCATGCTTCGACGAGAACATGTCATTCTGGCACGAACGTCTTCCCAAGGGGAACAAGTGCCCGACCAGTTTGGAGGAGGCGAAGAAAATCGTGTGTCCTCTGGATTTACCGCACGTGAAATACCATGTGTGCATGAACAATTGCATCATTTATCGGGACGAGCACGCGGAGTCTACCATATGTCCGGTGTGCGGTGTCACTCGATACAAGAAGAGGAAGAAAGCTCCTCGAAAAGTGGTGTGGTACTTTCCGATCACTCCTCGTCTGCAGCGGTATTTCGCGGACCCTAAGGTAGCAAAGCTCTTGCGTTGGCACGCGGATAGGGAGGAGAAGAAGCGAGAAGATGACGCAAATGATCCGGAGATAGATAAAAAAGACAAGATGCTGAGTCACCCTAAGGATGCGAGCCAGTGGCAAGCGTTGAACTTCGAATACCCAGAATTTGGGAACGATCCAAGGAACATCATGCTGGGCGCGAGCACCGATGGAGTCAATCCATTTGGCAGCCAGAGAAGCACACATAGCACCTGGCCTGTGTTCGTGTGGATGTACAACCTTCCCCCCTGGTTGTGCATGAAGAGGAAGTACATTCACATGAGTATGATAATTGAAGGGCCG
This sequence comes from Triticum timopheevii, assembly GCA_963921465.1. Taxonomy (NCBI): domain Eukaryota; kingdom Viridiplantae; phylum Streptophyta; class Magnoliopsida; order Poales; family Poaceae; genus Triticum; species Triticum timopheevii. The sequence goes on from OY997266.1 coordinate 53,478,174, forward strand.
AAACAACCAGGGAACAACATCAATCTGTATCTGGGGCTGCTGAAAGAGGAGATTGACACGCTGTGGAAAACGCCAGCCAATACGTGGGACGCCGCAGAGAAAGAATATTTCCCTATGAGAGCCGCACTGCTCACGACGGTGCACGACTATCTCGGTTACGGATATCTTGCGGGGCAGGTAGTCCACGGATTTTCTGGATGCGTAAGGTGCATGGATGACACAACGTATCGCCAGCTAGATAGAGATCCCGGGTCTTCGAAAACCGTGTTCATGGGACATCGAAGGTGGCTTCGCGACGATGACCCGTGGAGGAAACGCAAGGATCTGTTCGATGGTGAAACCGAACCCCGAAAACGCCCGTGTACGAGGAGCGGCGAGGAAATAGACAAGATGTTGAAAAATTGGAAAGACTGCCCACTGCCGGGAAAGAAGCAAAAGGCGCCAGAGCCGCTGCTGAAGGTATGGAAAACGAGGTCTGTTTTCTGGGACTTGCCGTACTGGAAGATCCACCGTGTGCCTCACAGCCTTGATGTCATGCATATCACGAAGAACGTGTGCGAGAGTCTGCTTGGTACCCTGCTCAACATGCCAGAGAGGACCAAAGATGGGCCGAAAGCAAGGGCAGACTTGAAATCAATGGGCATCAGGCAGGAGCTTCACGCTATATATGATGATGATGATGATGATGATGAGGCGAAGCAGGACACAGAAAGTCGTCGCAAAGGCAAAAAGGCCAAGAAGACCGGAAATGACTACCCTCCCGCGTGCTTCACTCTAAGTCAGGAGGAGATCGAGCAGTTTTTCACCTGCCTCCTAGGAGTAAAACTTCCTTACGGTTACGCGGGGAAGATAAGCAGATACCTAGACCCAGCGAAGCAGAAGTTCAGCGGGATGAAGTCTCACGACTGTCACGTGCTGATGACGCAGATACTTCCAGTTGCAATCCGTGGGATCATGGACGTGCACGTCCGTGAAACGCTATTTGGCCTATGCAACTTCTTCGACGTCATCTCTCGGAAGTCGATTGGCGTGAGGCAACTCAGAAGGCTACAGGAAGAGATCGTGGTGATACTATGCGAGCTTGAGATGTACTTCCCGCCCGCATTCTTCAATGTTATGGTGCATCTGCTGGTCCATATAGTGGAGGATATCATCCAACTCGGGCCGACGTTCCTGCACAGCATGATGCCGTTCGAAAGGATGAATGGTGTCATCAAAGGATACGTTCGCAACATGTCACGTCCAGAGGGAAGAATAGCCAGGGGCTTTCTGACCGAATAGTGCATCTCCTACTGCACGAATTATCTAGGCATCGAGAACCCCGTTGGTCTGCCCGTCAACAGGCACCTCGGCAGGCTCGCTGGATGGGGTCACCGTGAGGGTCGCCGCGAAATGCATGTCGACTTCGAGGGTCGACTCGCCGACTTTGAAAGAGCAAACCTAGTCGCGCTACAACACATAGACGTGGTCGATCCTTCGGTGGTAGAGCACAAAACCTTTATTAAGAAGACGTACAATGACCGAGGCCAACAGAGGACGGACGGAGATATACTCAAAGAGCACAACTCATGTTTCACGCGTTGGTTCAAGCAGAAGCTTCTGTCGTACCCTTTACATGAGGATTCTTCCGCGGAAGAACAACTCATATTCGCCTTGTCACAGGGCGCCGAGCACAACCTGATGACCTATGAGGCGTACGATATCAACTGCTACACATTCTACACCGAGGCCAAGGACATGAAGAGCGATGGTTATCAGAACTCCGGGGTAACGATGGAATCCTACACCGGTAACGACAAGGACAGATACTACGGAAGGATCGAGGAGATCTGGGAGCTGAGCTACGCTGGAGAGAAGGTCCCGATGTTCCGTGTCAGATGGGCCAAGAGCGTCCTAAAAGAAGACCGGTATTTCACCACCATGGTTATACCCGAAGCCAAATCCAAGACCGCGGGCGCAAACGTCACAGCGAAAAATGAGCCATGGGTACTAGCTTCCCAAGTGGACCAATGCTTCTTCATTACCGACCCGTCAAAGACCAGTCGTGTTGTCGTGAGGAGAGGCAAAAGGAAGATCATCGGAATGGATGGAGTAGCCAATGAGCAAGACTTCGACAAGTACGGCGACCCGAGGATCGAACATGACGACGATGATGAAGTAGCAGCATACACCACAAGAAGAAGCAGGACCACCCTACCTAAAGGACGTCCGTTCCACAGAAGAACTCCATTTGCGAAAAAGAAGGGCAAGAAGATTGTTAACAGATAGCTAGCTAAGATCGATTGTATTTAAATCGTAGCCTTCATTTCTCGATTGTATTTCATGGGCACTTTTTGAACTATCATGAATATTTTTAAATTTCATGGACACTCGATCTCGATCCCCCTCCATCTCGATCGCTATCCCACCTCGCCAGATCCGGTCCCCCTCGCCGCCGAGCACCCCCCGGTCCACCGGCCGCCACCGCCGACCCCCCGCACCCTCGATTCCCCTACTCAACCGTCGCCGCCGACCCCTCGCACCCCTCCCCTACTCAACCGCCGCCACCGACCCCCCGCACCCTCCCCCGCTCCACCGGCATTATTGTTTGACGATATTTTTTAAAAATTTATTACTGTCTTATAAAAAAATTACTGTTATGATTTAAACAAGTTTGAAAATATTTAAACACAAAAAAGTATCAAACAGCATTTTAAATTTCATGGACACTCGATCTCGATCCCCCTCCATCTCGATTGCTATCCCACCTCGCCAGATCCGGTCCCCCTCGCCGCCGAGCACCCCCCGGTCCACCGGCCGCCGCCGCCGACCCCCCGCACCCCGCGCACCGTCTTATAAAAAAAATAAGTATCAAATAGCTTTTTAAATGCTACTGTCTTATAAAAAAATATTACTGTTATTATTTAAACAAGTTTGAATATATTTAAACACAAATAAGTATCAAACAGCTTTTTAAATGCTAAAAAAATTTGTGGAGCCTGGGAGTCGAACCCAGGACCTCCTGGTGTGAGAACTGGCTGCTGACCAGTCGAGCTAGTAGAGGGGACTTGATGTGGATCAGTTCTGGTGGTACATAACCTGTTGGCTCGAGTTGAAATAAAAAAAACTACTAATGGCGCACCACGATGAGGTGCGCCATTAGTATGGACATGCTAATGGCGCACCACGGTGAGGTGCGCCATTAGTATTGTGCCCGATCCCCCCTTCCCTCTCCCCCCTCGCCCGATCCCCCCTTTCCCTCTCCCCCTCGCCAGTTCCCTCTCCCTCTCGATCCACCGCCGCCGCCGCCGCTGCCCTGACCCTCCCCCTCGCCCTCGCCCTCGCCCTCTCCCTCCCTCGCCCTCTCCTCGCCTTCCCTCTCCCTCGCCCTCTCCCTCGCCCTAGATCCCCTTCCCCTCTCCTCTCCCGACGCCGCTGCCCCGCCGCCTCGACGCTGCCCCGCCGCCCCGACGCCGCCTCGACGCCGCCCCGCCGCCCCGACGCCGCCCCGACGCCGCCTCGACCCCGCCCCGACGCCGCTGCCCCGGGTCGGTCAGCCAGCCTCGTCTACACCGTCACCGGCGACAGCTTAGCCCGACTATAGACGTGGTACGCTCTTCCTCCTCTTCTGTTCTTCCCCTTTTCTCTGGGCACATGGTCATTGAGTAAAATCTGAGTAGATTAGGCCATAAATTGGATTACGAGCACAGTTTAGTCAAGAAAATGCTTCGGGGCCAATGTTCATTCAATTCTTCAGATAAACAGGGCATGTATTCAGTTTTTTTTCATAAGAAAATGCTAAATTCTACTCACTCGCATATACTGATATGTACATGATGAATGTTGTACAAGTCGTTCAGTTGATTGATAGGAGTACCACATGTTTTTTTTAGAAAAGGGGGGCTTCCCGGCCTCTGCATCAAGGATGATGCATACGGCCATCTTATTAACCAAGGGAGTACCACATGTGCATGCATATATCATACATAGTATGTGGTCCACTAGTCCAGTCCAAACCAAACTCACACTACTTACTGTTTCAGCCACTTAATAATAATAATCTGACAAGAAGAATGAAATACCACAAGTATGTATGGGTCTTACAAAAAGGATGAGATTCTGAACCTGCTGCTGATTGGTTGGTTCAATTGGAATAATTGCAGTTTGGTACCACATATATAATTAAGCATCCAAGATTAATTACTCCAGTTGTTGTCATGCATGAGATGAAATCCAAAAACGGCGCCTGATTAAGCTAGCAAGCAATGTATATATATCCTTGACACCAGTAGGTGTTTGCCTTCAGAATAATTTGCTTTGGCAGTTGGAGATCTCCTCTGATTAGGGTAGGGGGGTGGGGTGGCTTTGTTGGCAGCTGACAATAGACAAAGGAATACTATGGGTGTCAGCAATAATGCTTCCTTTTCATGCATGTCATGTAATGGATCCTAGCTAAGCTAGCTAGCTGCCCTTACTCTTGCTTGAATAATGGACCTGGTTAAGCTAAGCTATCTCCAATTATGCTAGCTTCTATCTTGTTTAATTGGACCTGATTAATTAGTTAATTGTCAATGCTTGCAGTTAATTAGCTGGACTAGTTGGTCAGTCAAGGAATTTGTTTCAGATTCTGGTGTGATGAGTTTGTCATCGACCTTAATTCCTTGACACCTGCATGTGTATATATCCTTGAGACCTGTAGTTGTTTGCCTTGAGAATTATTTGGTCTAGAAGTTGGAGATCTCCTCTGATTAGGGCAGGGGGGGACAAGCTAGCTAGATAGCTAGGAGAATCTACAGTTAATAATTAAGTAAAAAAGGGTGGTTGACTGAGCTGCTATTTTTTCCTTGTATAATTATATGGTGGTTGACTGAGCTGCTACTTTTTCCTTGTAGAAGATCGCAGGTCGAGTGGGAGGGATCCAGTTGCGACGACACCGAATCACTAGCAAGGCAGCTGCCTAGAATAATAGGTATTTTTGTTACGCTTTCAGTTCGTGTCAGCAGGGAGATATAATGTTTTACAATCTTTCTGGTTATATTGGAGTTAGGTTTTTTGAATATGAGTAGCAGTGACTTGGATATACCTTATGGAGTTGTAACAGTTCCTCTTGGTGCTTAGGTGCATTTTCTTTGTGTAACTTGGTAGTTCAAACGGAATGTATCTCATTTTGTAGACAGATTATTTTCTGGAATATCATATATTCAAATTTGTAATGAATGATGGCTTCTACCTTGGGGTGTGGTTTCATGGGCAGTCTCCTTGGCTAGCCTGAGTGGTTTCATGGGCAGTGTCGTGATGATATTGCAGGTACCCCGAGAGGCCCTTGAGTTTGCCGGAATGTCGATTAACTTCCGTTCCGGCAAATTCGGGTACTCCATATGTCCTATTTTCAGCAAAGGTCATGCTGAAATTTTCCGTGAATTTTAGCATGACTTTGCTAAAAATAGGACATATGGGGTACTTGTGACTAATGCATGGGCCGGGGTATCTTAGTAGTTAATTAAGTAGGATCAAGTGCCCCGGCGTACTTGTGACTAATGCATGGCTTTTAGGGTGCCTCGGTGTCGATAAAAACCGAAATGATGAAAGGTTTGGCTTTTAGGGTGCCTCGGCGTCGAAAAACCCTCAATGATAAAAGCTTAGATTTTAGGATGCCTCGGTGTCGACAAACCCTAAATGATGAGACCATGATCTTGTTCCTTGACAATAACCAACTTTTTGACCAAACTTTGTTTCTATTTAGAGAGAAACATGGCCCACAACGATGAGGCCGGGGGTTCGGGCGGCAAGGCATTCTGGGAGCTGTCCCAGGAGATGGAGGAACAACCTCACTTGTATGAGGCCGCCGCCTTCCCCACCGATCCTGAGACCACGGATGGTGCCGCCGAGGATGACCACACTGATGCCACCACTGATGGTGCCTCCGAGGATGCCACCACTGATGATGGCGGCGCGCGCACAGATGGCAGCCAACCGAAGAGGCAACGGAAGGACCGGCGCCCGATCGTGCTCCGCACCCTCAAGGAGGAAGTTACTGAAGTGGAACCCACACAGGAATCCAACGGCGCCCGAACGAATAGTCAAGGGGTACTCGCTTCAGCTCGGGTGCATTGTCTGGAGCACCGTCTCGATCAACACCGAGAACCTTAGGCATAAGGACCGAGGGAATTTGCGCAACCTCCTCTTCACGAAGCTGCACGAACGATACAAGTTCCCCGCTGAATTTGAAAACACAAGCCTCAAAGGGAATAAAGTGAACAATGCTGCCCTCACGAAGATGAGCACGGCCCTGTCTACTTGGAAAAACAATGTGAAGAGAATGATCGAGAAAGGTGAGAGTTATCAGAAGATCAAGGAGAAAAAATCCTTCGATCACCGAAGATGACTACAACGACTTCAAGATCAATTGCTCGAGCACCGCAAGCTCCCAATCAAGTGAGTGGGGGAAACAAATGCGGGAGCTGAACATAGGGGAACACACACTCGGTCCCGGCGGTTACAGAGTGGCGGAGCCTATATGGGACAAGGAGGAGGCGGACCGTGCCGAGCAAGGCCTACCGCCCCTCTTCGATAAATACGGTGACAAGAAGACCAGGAACTTTGTCAGGGCCCGGTACAAGAAGGACCCGAAAACAAAGGAGCTTACCACGGATCCGAAGACCAGGCAGCTTGAGCTTGTTCTGGTAAGGAATACACCCCCGCGTAATTAGCTCCATATGGTTGCATTCTAATTAATGAAGCTAAATTTCTAAATGGTTCACATTCCTTCCGCAGGCGACTGAAAGCAGTAGCGCGGGGTCGACTAAGAGCAACCCTTGGGACACCACTCTAAATAGGGGGTTGAATGTAATGAAGAACAAGGATAAGCTCAGTAAGCCGACGTCAGCTGGTCGTGTGGCCGGCAAAGGCTTGTCGACAAAATGGGGGTCATACTATACCGCTGGTGTGCGGAAGGAGAAAAAGACCAGCTCGGAAAGCCAGGCGCGAGAGGTTCAAGAACTCAAGGCACAGGTGGCGCGGATTCCGGAGATTGTCCAAGAGCAAGTGGAACAACGACTCGGAGCGACGATCACCGCCCTTGTGCCTACCTTGATCTCGGGGTTGAGTGCGTGGATTGCGGGCGGCCAACAGGGGCCGCCCCCGATTCCTAGCTTCACGGCCAACAACTCGCATAATGCGATGGCGGGGCCATTGGTGCCTCCGGCGGAGGCGGCATTGGTGTCTCCGACGCCGGCACGGGAGCTTAATGCACCCGGGTGTACGCCGGCCGGCACCTCTTCAGCAAGCGGCCCCTCCGTCAACTGCACGCCCCCCGTTGGCAATGCCTCGACATTAGCCGAGTTCGACGCCATCATCACGGTAACTAATTAAGCCTCTCTCGGCCGAGGACTTCATCTCCTTGCCTTTGACTGGGCATCCCTGACGCCCTACATGTTTTCGCAGGGCGCCGCCGACGTTCCGTGCACTCTCCTCCACTTCGTGAACAACGAGTTGGTCGATGTCGCCAAGGGCAAAATCGTTCAACCGGGCAACCCCTTGTTCCACGGTACCCAGATGCCACCCAACTTGTTTAGGGTTCAACTGGCTCGGGTGCTGCCAGGCTGCGACGACTTGTTACCTTCGATTCGACCCGTCGGGGCCGATGATGAAGACATGATGACCCTCAGCGCCTGCCTGAGCTGGCCCCTGCTTTGGCCGAAGAGCCAGATTCGTTTGGGGGCGGGGGACACCACCCCAAAGACAACACCGCCAGTCGTGCCGGCGCCAAGTCGGCCCCATGGCAAGACTGCCGTAACGGTGCCGAACATCCCTATGCCACTGGATCCAAACATGCATATGGCACAGGATCAGAACGACGACGACTACGACGATGATACATTTGGCAATGTCGATCAGTACTTTGCCAAGCATGTGTACGATGGCGACTTCATGGGGCCTCCTTCTCAAGAACCAAACCCAACAAAAGACGTGTGCGATCTAGCTCGTACCGCGGAGAAGCCAAGTTGCAACAAGCATCGTCTGGCGTTCAGCTCTCAGGAGACGCCTCCAGCTGCCGACTTCACCGAGCCTCAGATAGGCGAGGTGCGAAATATTATCAGCCCCAACACACTCAAGAAGGCGGTCTGTGAGCAGAACTCGGTCCCATTACAGGAGAAGAAGAAGGCACGCAAAAGAAAGACTAAGAAGGGTGCGAGCCAGCCGGCACCGAGTATGATCCGTGCTCAGGACGGGCCACCTTCACCGCAGGATATCTCGAGGAGGGTGCATGTGGCGGCTAGGGCGATGCTACCGACAAATATGCTCAATGCTGCAACCGGTGCTATGCGGAGTCTGCATGACAGTGTTCTTGCTTTGGAGAAGCGGCGTCTTAGGGAGAAGGATGTGGCATACCCGGTTTTCACGGCCAAGGTGCCAGAGGGCAAGGGCTTTGTGGATAACTCCATCGGGCGTACGATCGTCCTGCGTTTTGATGACATCCACGCTATGTTGAACCTTCATCCGCTGCACTACACCTTCGTTCGGCTATTTTCGCTGAGTATGGAGATGCGGATCATTCGCGACAAGACCCCGGACATCGTGATAGTCGACCCCTTCTACATGCGTGCCAAGATCTTGGGCAGCGCTGGGGACCGGCAAGTCGCGAGTTCTTACCTCGAAGGCGTCATTCTGGCAAACCAAGATAAGGATAACTTCCTCGTGCCTTACTTTCCCGAGTAAGTCCTCCCCTCAACCGGCCCGTAACATATGAATTCTTACATTTCGATCATTTTTCTTTTAACATTCCGTGTTTTTTGCAGTGACACACGTTGCACGCTCATCCTCCTAAGCCCCAAATATTCCATGGCCACGTATTTCGACCCGGACCGTCAGTCGAACGTAGACTACACAAATGTCAAGAAGGTTCTTGATGATGTTCTCCCCAGCTACGCCCAATCTGGAGGCACCTTCACCAGGCCTATTCGTAAGTACGGCAAGCACGTGTTCTCCCACAATACGACGTTCTGCTGCGTCAAGCAGCCGCCTGGCGGTCAGAAGGGTGCCTACTATGCCATCCATCACATGCGGGCGATCGTACGGGACCATCATCAACTTCTGCTACCGAGTAAACTCAAAGATTGGGCCGCGAGCGTGTCGGCAATCCAGGACGCGGACCTCCGACAAGAATTCTTTCGCATCCAGTCGAAGTTTGCGGAAATCATCCATCAAGATGTCCTTCGTACCTCGGGGCAGTTCTACCTCAGAAATTAACCGTCCAACAGTGACATTGACACAATGCTACAAATGCAGGATGACAACGCCCGTTCTTTCATGACTCCCACGATAGACGGCGGCTTCATCCACGCTCCGGTCCCTTGAGTCGAATTGTCTAGTTCTGAAACATCGATTGGTTCATGTTGTAATTAAACTTTAATGAACTTGTAGTATGACTCTTTGGTTTCGAGAGTCGTTCAACTTAGATGTAATCGATGCTATTAATGTCTTGCTTTTCTCTTCCGATCGTTCTGTTGCATAATTATATATTGCTTATGTATTGTCTGTGAATTGGTACTAACGTTTCGTTTGGCTAGTGCATAGCGATGCCGACGTATGTCGTGTACAAGGGTAAGGTTCCCGGAGTCTACGATGACTGGGAGGAGTGTCGGAGACAGGTTCACCGATTCAGCGGTAACAGTTACAAAGGGTACACCACTAGGGCCGAGGCCGAATCTAGATACGCCCGCTATCTAGCGGGAGAGGGGAGGGAGCGTTGGAGGAACCGGATGAAGACGAGTTTCATCGTGATGATGCTCATCGTGATGACCGCAGCTCTCTTCTATGTGATGGTACTTTAGATGATCGATATCGACTTGTAATGTGAAGACAAACTCGCTACTCGCGGTCTCGAGACTTGTAATATAATGTTCTATCTTTGTTCGGTCTTTTTAATTCGGAGACTAATATGATGAATTGTATTCGGAGACTAATATGATGAATTGTATTCAAAGACTAATCTTCTATTGTATTCGATGAATCTGTTGTTGATGTGTGCTGTCTATATTTTGTCAAATTATACATTTTGTAACCTGTGCAAAAAACAGAAAATAAAAAAAATAAAAAAAACCTAATATTCATACTAATGGCGCATCACATGACAGTGCGCCATTAGTATGACAGTGCATACTAATGGCGCATCAAAGGGCAGTGCGCCATTAGTATGCCGCGGTTACTAATGGCGCATCCAGTGGTGGTGCGCCATTAGTATGCCAAAGCACCTGGGTATACATGGCCCCTGGGAGGCATACTAATGGCGCACGCTGGCCTATACTAATGGCGCACCCGCGGTGCGCCATTAGTATACCAGATACTGATGGCACACCATGTGGTGCGCCATTAGTAAAAATTACTAATGGCGTGCTGTTAATGGCGCACCACTGATGCGCCATTAATGGCCATATTAGGTGCGCCATTAGTAGTGATTTTTCTAGTAGTGTGAATTCTGCTAAAAGTGCATGATTGGGGTGTGGGGCGCTGCCAAGCTCTCTGTACAGTTTCTCTGAAGTGAGGAAAATTGATCCAGAAGCCCTCAAAATGAAAATGGGCACGCTTGGGGGGAGCTGTGGCACTAGCAAGGACCAGAGGGCAGTGACCAGGCTTATCACACAATGTGATGGCTTAAACATTTAGTTTTCATAAATATCTGTCGGATGTGTGTCATGTAGAGTTTTTAAGTGAACTTGTAGCTGGATAGTTATAAGGATACTGGTATCCCTGGGGTTCATGTCCTAGACTTGACACCGGTGGTCACATTTTCTTGGATTTATTTCAAGCCTTTCAGCGATGTGCGATCAGTGGGAGGAGACATTTCTGTCCGTGACAACTTCGTTAATCTCAACAGGATGTGCCGGCGTGCGTGCATGCGTTCATAGATGTGAGGATATATGCATATGTATGGGCGTATGTTTGTCTGTACTGTGTTAAAAATATTCTACTTGAGCAGTAGTACTAACTACTAAGTATGGTTCAACATAAAATGATTTTTATTTTCTTTTGTTAAAGAAAGGAAGAAAAAACAGTTGTGACACTGACAAGTAACGAGGTACGGCACCGAATCTCATGGTTGCTTCATCGTAGCCGTGAAATTTGGGTGGGTCCTCTCGAGCCTCGTCATGCACCCATTCCGTTTGATCACCTCATCGATTTCTTTAACCCAAAATGGCGGGAAAGAAGATTTTATCGTCAATTCTTCGACGGTCATGGACGGACTTTTTATTAAGAAAAGAGAGAGCTTTTGCCTTTGTTTTATCTACTATATATAAAACCTAATCAACGCCTCGGTGGTCACTATGTCACTACCGCACACAGAAAGAGCAAGTAGACAAGTGTTACTCTGCCTCGTTCATTCATTCTTTGCAGCAATGGAGGATCCCCGCAACGATCCCATAGACCGCGACGACGACGGCCTTCCGAGGCGCACCGGTGAGAGGAAGCGTCCGGCCGGTGTGCGTTCGCGTAGCTTTCGTGGTTGCAGTAAATCGTTAGCTTCCGTGGTGTTTCAGGGACGGTATGGACTGCCAGCGCGCACGTCATCACCGCCGTGATCGGGTCTGGCCTGCTGGCGCTGCCGTGGGCATCGGCGCAGCTCGGCTGGGTGATCTACCCGGACATGGTGCTGCTCTTCGCCGGCATCATCTGCTACACCTCCGCGCTGCTCTCTGTGATAGGGTACAGGTAGATACTCTCGATTACTAGCAACAATTCCTCACAGGAGTTCGATTCTGGTGGCGATTATAGGAGCGATTACAAGAATGAGGTAGCTGGGGTTCGTCGCGTGGGGAAAGGGGAAAGGATAAGAGCCGAGCCGCCGGGTTCGTTGATCCACTGGATGGCGATTCCAGATGCCCCCGTGTCCTTTAGTACTTGGCCTGGTGGGCTTCACTTGCTCCATTCCGGGCCGCTCGTCCTGCAGCTAGGCTTCCCGGTGCGGGCCGTGCGTGTGACAGCGCGAGGCTGGCCGGGGTCGCTGCCCTGTGGGGCCCCCGTGTCAGGGGCGTTGACATCCCCCCATTCTTGAGTTGAGGCTTGTCCCCAAGCCTCCGCAAAGGGAAACCTTGCCCGGAGACTCTCCTTGTCTTCCCAAGTTGCTCCTAGCGCGTCAGAGTTGGACCAACGCACTTGCACCTATTCTCGCATCTTGCCGTTCTTCTGCTTCCATCGGGTCTGCAAAATTGCTGTGGGAACCGCAAGTTCATCAGGACAATGAGACAGTTGAGATTCCACTGTCATACCCGGGTGCAGGGCGCGGCGTAGCAGCGACACATGGAAGACTGGATGGATGGTTGCATTGACAGGGAGTTGGAGCTTGTAGGCGACTTCATTGATCTTGCCTATGATCGGAAATGGTCCGTAGAACTTGTATGCGAGCTTGTGATTTGCTCGAGGTGCCACTGATGTTTGTATGTAAGGCTGGAGTTTCAAGTATACCTCGTCTCCTATCTGGAATGTTCTGAATGACCGTTTCTTGTCTGCTTGCGCTTTCATGACTTGGCGAGCCCTGTTCAGATGTTGCTGTAGTAGCTCCTGGACCGTGTCTCTTTCTTCTAGCCACGAGTTCAGTGTGGGAACCGAGGTCACATTTTCTGCCGAAATCCCCCAATGCTTTGGTTCGTAGACAAACATGGCCTTGAAGGGAGTCATACCAATCGCAGAATGATGGGCATTGTTGTACCAGAATTGGGCTAGAGGAATCCAAAAACTCCATCGTCATGGACATGCCTGAGTAAAGCAGCGAAGGAACGTTTCCATGCACTGGTTGACCCGTTCTGTTTGACCGTCAGTCTGTGGGTGATTCGCCGTGCTGAGACGCAATTGAGTGCCTGGTGCCTTGAACAGCTCTTGCCAGAAATGGCTGGTAAAGACTGGGTCGCGGTCCGACACAATTGCTCCTGGAAGGCCGTGTATCTTGTACACCTGTTGCATGTACAGCTGGGCTACTGACGCTGCGGTGTAAGGATGAGCCAGAGGTAGGAAGTAGCTGAACTTGGTGCGCTTGTCCACAATGACCAACAGACAATTGAATCGGCTGGATTGTGGCAGTTCGTCCACAAAATCCATGGTTATCATCTCCCACGGTTGAGAGGGGATTGGCAGTGGGGCCAGCAGTCCTGGAGATGCCACGCGGTCTGGTTTCGCTTGTTGGCAAACAGTGCAGCACTGGACGTAGTGTTTGATCTGTGCTTTCATCTTGGGCCACACGAATAGACGCCGAATGCTCTTATATGTTACTGGGAAGCCGGAGTGGCCGCCGATTGGACTGTCGTGGAATGCTTGCATGATCCTTTGTTGAACCTGTGTCCCTCCCCCGAGCCATATTCTTCCTCGGAAGCGCAAAATACCTTGCTGCAGCTGGAATCTGCCCTTCGGATCCTCCCGAACTGCTAGTTGCTCCAGCAACTTCTGAGCATGGGGATTGCTATTGTAGCTGCTGACCACGTCCTCGAGCCATGCTGGCTGGCAAGATGAGATGGCTGACAGCATCATTGATGGATTTGCGCGGGACAACGCGTCCGCTCCGTTATTGTCCATTCCTTTCTTGTATCTGATACGGTACCTCAGCCCGAGCAGCTTTGCAAATGCCTTCTGTTGCCATGGTGTGGTGAGTCTCTGTTCCTCCAGGTGTGTCAAACTCTTCTGGTCAGTGTAAATGTCAAATTCTGCATGTTGCAGATAGGGACGCCACTGATCCACCGCAACTATGATGGCTAGATACTCTTTTTCATACGTTGACAAGCCCTGATAACGCGGGCTGAGGGCCTTGCTCATGAATGCTATGGGGTGCCCTTTCTGTTGCAAGATGGCTCCAATGCCTCGATCGCTGGCGTCAGTTTCAACTGTGAATGGTTGCTCAAAGTTGGGCAGAGCGAGAACTGGTGCCGTAGTCAGATGCTTTTTCAGAACTTGAAAGGTTGTTTCAGTCGTGGACGTTCATAGGAAAGGAACCCCTTTCTTCAGAAGATGGAACAGTGGCTTGGCGATCACCCCAAAATTACGGACAAAGCGCCGGTAATATCTTGCCAGGCCCAAGAAGCTACGCACCTCCTTCACATCCTGTGGTGTAGACCAGTTGGCGACGGCCGCAATCTTGGTCGGGTCCGTTGCCACGCCCTGCGCACTGATGACGTGGCCGAGATATGCTATCTTGCTTTGGCCAAACGCACACTTGTTGAGTTTAACTTTCCACTTGTCCTTGCGGAGGAGTTCGAGTACTTGTCTGACGTGTTGTTCGTGTTCTTCGAGTGTGGCACTGAAAATCAGGATGTCATCGAAGAAACAGACCACGCAGACTTGGACCACGGGCTTGAGAGTGCCGTGAATTGCACCCAGAAATGTGGGTGGGGCACCTGTTAACCCAAAAGAGACCACCAGAAACTCGAAGTGACCTTGGTGCGTGGAGAATGCTGTTTTGTGTTCTTCTCCTGGTGCGAGCCGGATTTGGTGGTACCCCGCACGCAGATCCAACTTTGAGAACCAGGTCGCATCATGTAGCTCATCCAGCAACTCCTCAATGACCGGGACAGGGTATTTGCTGGGTACCGTGATCGCATTCAAGTGCCTGTAGTCGATACAGAGTCGCCATGTGCCGTCTTTCTTCTTGACCAAAATGACCGACGAGGAGAACGGGCTGGTGCTGCGTTGTATGACCCCTGATTTGAGAAGAGCTTCGACCTGAGCTTCTATCTCTGTCTTCTGCGCTGGCTTGTATCTGTACTGCCGAACATTAACTGGCTGAGCTCCTGGGATCAGAGGAATGCTATGGTCGCATGCTCTCCTGGGTGGTAAATCTACTGGTTCCTCAAACACATCCGGAAATTGGTCGACCACCTTCTGAATGCATTCTGGAGTTGGTTCCAGCTCCTCTGTTTGCGGTGCCACCACGCAAAGATGGACCACATGAGTGATTGCCCCTTTCCTGCACAAGCTCTGTAGCTGAATGTTGTTGACAGTTTGGCAGCTTGTCGAGGCTGCGTCATGCCCCACAAGACGTAGTGGCCCAGCCGGAGTAGGTATCTCAATGAAGCGCGCGCGCCAGTCCACTGTCATTGGACTGTGCTCTTCGAGCCAGTCCATACCCAAGATTACATCATACATACCCAGGGCGAGAACCTTCAGATCTGTATAAAATTCATGTCCCTGTGCATACCACGCACATTCTGGAGCCACTTGTGTGCAAATTAGTTCCCCTCCATCGGCGACACGGACACGGCCTGGCTTGGTAAGCGTTTGAACGCCCGTCAGTCTGGCTGCTAGCTGCTCGTTGACAAAGGAGTTAGAGCTGCCTGAGTCCACCAGCATAAGCACTTCCTGCCCTTGTATCCACGCGCGAAGCTGAAACGCCTTGGCTGAAGTTCCTCCTGTCACTGCTGAGACTGAAATCGCCATGGCTGTCTCATTGGTGCTTTCTTCTATGACTTGCATGTCTATGTTGTTGTCGAGGCCGAAGAGGTCGAGGAGTTCCTCGACCACGTGCAGCTGTACCGTGGTGGGGCACACATGGTCATGCCCCCACCGCTCGCCGCACTTGAAACATAGACCTCGGGCACGTCTGTAGTCACGCAGCATCTTGAGCTTGGACTGATCGGCACGGGCTGCCTCTGTGCCACGCCGATCCGCTGCGGGAGTTGCTGGGACTGATCTCACTGGCGGTGGAGGCAGAGGCAGAGGAGCACCCTGCCTTGATCCTTGCTTCGGTGGCCTGACCAGCGAGCCCAGCGATCCCTCCATCACCTCTTCTTGGAGCAGCACCAGGGCACAAGCCGTATCCAAGTCCGGTGGCCGCTGAACTAGCACCACTGCTCGGATATCCCTCCTCAGGCCCTCGACAAAATGAGTCAGAAAATAGAACGGATGGATCGTGTCAGAATAAGATGCAGGATGATTAATAATCAGTTCAAACTGCTCAATGTATTGCGCTACTGAAGCTGTCTGACGGACAGTGTAGAACTGCCTGATCAGCGTTTGGTGCCAATCGCGACCAAAACGAGTGCAAAGTAATGCAATGAATTGCTCCCAGTCAAAATCTGCTAGGCATTTCTGAATGGACTGAAGCCAAACAGCCGCCGATCCCGAGAAATTCAAGGCCGCCCTGGGGACCCAGAACGACTGAACGATGCCGAACATTTGGAATTAGTGTTCACACATCGTCTTCCACAAGTTTGGGTTGTCACCCGTGAACTGTGGAAAGGCGATGGACGGGTGCGACTGCCCTAAACCTGCTAACAGTTGACTCGCATGTGCAAATGGCGACAGGGAGTGCGGGGATGTGGTCAGAGAGGACGACGGACCTGTTGCCGGGGGTGGCGGCGGCGTCTGAAAAGACGCCGCTACGTTCCCCCGTGGCAAGTTGAACACGCCATGGCCGCTTGGCCCTTGAAGCTCTATGCCCGCGCCGCCACCGGCCCCCGGAAGGACGCCAGTCGTCGCAGAAGGGCCTGGCTTCTGGATCACCCCTTGAGGCTCATCTCCCGTCTTGACTGCTGGTGGCTGCGCCATCTGGAGCGCCGCCACTGCGTCTCCGAGATCGGCCACCCGCTTCTCCAGATCGGGGCGCCAATGTACCAGATCGTCGATCTTGGCGGTGGAGACTTGGATCTCCGCGATGGCCTTGTTCTGGGCCTTGAGGGTGTTGTCGAGGCGGTCGAGGAAGGCTTCGATCGCCGGATCCATAGCTGCAAAGTGCGTGCGCGCTTGCTTGAGGCCTCTGGTCTCGATGAACTGCGCCAGAATGGAGCGGAGGTGGGGAGCTTAGTGGTCTCTGATACCAGATGATAGGGTACAAGTAGATACTCTCGATTACTAGCAACAATTCCTCACAGGAGTTCGATTCTGGTGGCGATTATAGGAGCGATTACAAGAATGAGGTAGCTAGGGTTCGTCGCAAGGGGAAAGGGGAAAGGATAAGAGCCGAGCCGCCGGGTTCGTTGATCCACTGGATGGCGATTCCAGATGCCCCCGTCTCCTTTAGTACTTGGCCTGGTGGGCTTCACTTGCTCCATTCCGGGCCGCTCGTCCTGCAGCTGGGCTTCCTGGTGCGGGCCATGCGTGGGACATCGCGAGGCTGGCCGGGGTCGCTGCCTTGTGGGGCCCCCGTGTCAGGGGCGTTGACACTCCGACTGCTACCGCTTCGGCGACCCGAGCCACGGCGAGCGCAACTGCACATACATGGACACCGTCAAGGCTAGCCTTGGTACGTGTCCTCCTAACCCCTACGTCATGGCGGCAGCTCTGGCCGTCTTCTTGAACTTTACACGTCTTAATTAACACACTCATGTCTACTTTGCCATTTCGCCCATGGATGGATAAAACAGTGCGCGCAGATGTTGGGATATGCCAGTTTCTGTATATTCCAACATCTTCGGGGTGACGAACCAACCTGTGGTTGGATGGTTAGAGGGATTGTGGTATCCTCAGCCCACCAGGGTTCAAATTCTGGTGCTCGCATTTATTTCTGGATTTATTTCAGGATTTCCGGCGATGCACATTCAGTGGGAGGAGACGTTCCCGTCGACGACGAGGCGCCTACAGTGACTTCATAAATCTCAAGATGATATGCCGGCTCAGTCTTTCGGAGGTGCTCATAGGGGTAGGGTGTGCGTGTGTGCGTTCATAGGGGCGAGTGTATGCGCGTGTATATGAGCGCTTGTGTCTGTACTGAGGTTCAAAAAAAAACATCTTCGGGGTGGCCATCATGTATACCATCGCCGCCTCCATGAGCATGTTTGCAATCCAGAGGGTTAAGAATGATCAACATCTATAGTAGCAACCATCTCTTGACATTAACCGTGATGTCACCACCATGTTCCGTGACCCAGCAGCCATACATAGCATGGTCTTGACGTGAGGTGCCACGCAAGAGATGACCATACTCGCACAACACACAGTCAAGCCATGAAAAGAGCTTGTTGCCACCAACAATTCCAAATAACGAAGGTGGTCATCATACTTTGCAACAGAGATCGAAGAGGGAGGTCATCGACACCGTCAAATCCGAATTCGGCTCCTCCATGGACGATGGTAGGATGAAGGAGGAGTAGAGTGCGCCACCGCACTAACCCGGTCGACCGTGGCCGTGGCCGTGCCCTTCATCTTCTTCAGCCGTGAAGAGACAGCCAACAATGGATCCCACGACGGTCGCTTCATGCTGCTGCCGACGTGTGGCTACAGCCGGTACTTGTTCTTCCGAGCAGCGGTTCATGGGGATGCAGAAACGGCACGGCGGGCAGGGGGCTTCGAGGCAGCCACACCGGCAGCAACCACTAGAGGAGGTGCCACGGGCGCGGTGGTAGTGGCGGCGACGACGATAGGGTCGGCCGTCGCATCGGAGGTGCCATCCATAGCGGTCTGGTGGCCGGCAGTGGTCGTGCGCGAGAGGAAGGCGGGCGGCGGTCGCACATGGGAAGGTTGAATGTGGCGGTTGGGCAATCGCACATTTTTTTTTTGTTTGCGACAACCGGCTTCTGTGTGTGTATTTGCAGCCCAAGTGGTTGTAGTTTAGTAGTGCCCACAAAAAAAATTCAAAAAAATTTACATACAGCACAGTTGTTGGAGCACTATTTTTCGATCGAAAATGACCTAAAAAGCAATTATTTTGGCTGTTGACCTATTGTAGGGCTGATGGTGTGTGCCCGCAAAAAAAAAAAGGCTGATGTTGTAGATTCTCGGGGGCTCTATAGCGACCCTAAGTTAGTGCTAGCCGAGTGGCTTCTTGGTTAAGAAACTCCGTTAGTGGACTGGTTTAAAAAATTAGAGCTTTTGTAGGAGTGATAGAGGTCCCTGGGGACGTGCTTTCACCCACCACCGGAATTATCCTTCTATAATATGCTAGGTCACGATTGATGCCTAATCCTCAAGTTTGGAAACTGACGTGGTTAAATTCTATTTTTAAACTAAGTTACCTTGAGGATTACTAGACCATTTTATGAGTACTGCACCGAGTCTTGTGATCTTGCAGTTATGATTTATATATATATATATATATAATAACATGGAACAATTAAAAATTATAGAGAAAATATATCCTACCACCTAGGGGTAGTTACCCCACATATCTTATATACTACCATGTGGTACAACATAAACTATTTTTTCATTCTAAGTATGTTCATATACTATATATAAGATAATTCAAAGTGAGTTACATGAAAAATCGTAAGTTGGCCCATGGTTTCTATTATATTTGTGAAATATGTACATAATTATACGTAAAAAAGAGCGTACTTAAAATACGACACACACACACACACACATACACACACACACACATAGGGAAATGGTTGTGTACTCCTGAATATATAGACACTCTCTATCTCTATCTCTATCTCTCTCTCCCTCTCTCTCTCTTGTTGAGTGTTGAGTATTACTCCATCTAGACTCTTGTTGTTTTTAGCACCGAACATAGTTTTCTTATTGGCCAATTGAATCATTTAAAAAACGACGTGGACTAGTTGAGGTGGCTCTAAAGGAAAACCATTGCAAAAATATCAACAAAACCAGAAACGGTGAGGTGGGATGAGAAGGCAGGAGGAAAAAAGAGATGGACTAATGTTACATGTCTTTTATAGCAAAATAGCTAGAATCCACTAACTTATTCTGGAGTACATGCATCTATGCCGTCTTACTAAATTACCTCGATCACCTTAGTTGGCTTTAATCCTAGTGACTCACCTCTAGCTAGTAGATACGTTAGGGTTTAGTGTCGTGGTCCTAAGACTGACAGTAGAAAGGAGGGTAGGTATGGAGAGGCAAGATCTCAGCTATGGTGAAGGTGTACACACAAGATTTACTAGTTCAGGCCCTTAGCGGAGGAAGTAATAGCCCTACGTCTCGGTGCCCGGAGGCGGTCGACTGGATTATATGTGTGTGGTGTTACAGGGGGTGCGAACCCTTGTCCCAAAGGAGGGGGTGGCTTATATAGAGTGCGCCAGGACCCCAGCCATCCTCCATTACAAGGGGCTTAATGTACATAAAGTAGGGGTGTTACTGATAACACCAGCCATAAGTGCTATTAATGACCTTAAAGACTACGGAGTGAATGTCTGACCATTGCAGTGCTGAGCAGTGGCGGAGCCACCTCCCGGCGACCCCGGGCAGCTGCCCGGGCTAGTCCAAAAAATTACTACTAAGTACTACTGATAATCTATGGTTAGAAGACTTATTTCTTTGGGTAGGTAGCAGCTCACGCTGTCACAGTTCAGTCATGCCCGGGCTGCATTTATGGGCTGGCTCCGCCACTGGTGCTGAGTGACTCCTGGTCTTCAGTAGGTCGAGTGATTCCTTATATGATCGAGTGACAACGGGTAGGAGGGGTACCCGAGTGACATGATTGGTCGAGTGGATTGCACTCGACACCTTTGACCGGGGGTTCTTTCTTGCCTCTTGGACTTCTTATCTTCTAGGGTAGTGACCTTGGGTAGGGCGTATAGGTCAGGCCTATGACCCTACCCCGGGTCTGTACCCTCATCAGTAGCCCCCGAATGGATTAAGGTTCGAGTGGAAAGCAGGTTGAAGTTGAATTCCTTCCGAGCTTTGCGTCTCTCGAGCGTTTTACGCAGGACGGAAGGCTTACGTTGGTACTTCAGCTTCGATTCAGTCACCTTGATCCATTCAGAGAGTTGCCGAATGAACTTGTAGCATCATCCGCCGAGTGCCGTCTTGGGGCGCAGAATCTTTGGCGCGATTGATCGTAGTGTATCCCGGATTTCACGGGATTCGAAATTTCGGGGAAGCGCGCGGGACGGGGCATGCCGAAGTAAGCGGGGCGGATAAACAATAGCACCTCGATCTCTGTGCCACCTTTTTCGCCACGTACGTCGCGCACGACTGTTGTGGGAATTGGTAGGATCGCCCGGTCCCACGCGTCAGCCACTCGGAAGCGGCCCTTTATAAGGCGACGGAGCCGAGGTGTCTGCACAACGCGTGTCTGTTTTTCTTTCTTCTTCCTCTGCTTCTCCACTGCATCCGACTCCTCCGCTCTCGATGCCGCCGCTCCGCCACCATGGTGAAGGACAAGACGGCGGCACTGGAATGCGTGAAGAAGGCGACGGGGGCGGCGAAGGGCAAGAAGCAGAATCACGGGTCGTCATCATGCTCGGGGCTGCTGCCAGGTTGGATCCAGGGCGATTGGATCCGGTCTTTGCTCCGGCAGGAAGATCTGGATGAGCTGGTGGAGTCCGGGATGATCGCCAGGGGTGCGGCAAGGCTGCCTGAGGGGGAGATGGAGCCGCAGCCTCGACCGGGTGAGTGTGTACTGCTCGCCACCCACGTCGACCGGGGCTTCTCGCTTCTTCCTCACCCCTTCTTCCGGGGCTTCTTGAACTTCTTCGGTGCCCAACTCCATCATTTTTCTCCCAATACCATCACGTACCTTGCCGCGTTCGTGTCTATGTGTGAGAACTTTCTGGGGTGTCGACCGCACTGGGGTCTTTTCAAACATATTTTCACCATCCGTTCTCAGTCGGTGAAGAAAGCGAACACGAGCAATGAGAAAACCCATGTCATTCAGATGTGTGGGGGTTTGGGTATCCAGAAGAGGCAGAGGAGTTCTTTCCCTTCCATGACTCTTCCTGAATCGGTTAGGGGCTGGCCGTCGACCTGGTTCTACTGCCAAGACCTCGCAACCCCAGGTCAGTCGACTGATCTTCCCCACTTCACTTTTGACCGTGTCCAGACTCCTTCCTCGCTGAAAGTGACTGCTGCTGAGAACGTGGAGACGAAGATGCTGGTTGAGAAAGTGGTCCAACAGATCAATGAGGGTGTCACTGGCATGGACCTGCTGGAAGTATTCCTTAGTCGATGCATCCAGCCCCTTCAGGCCCGTGACCATCCCATGTGGCTGTACTCTGGGGCTGACGACACTGCTCATGTTCACCCAGAGGAAGTGCCAGCCAAGACCGTGGCCATGTGGTTGAAGAGCATTACAGGCAACAAGGACAACCCGAGAGGAGCCAGGAGAGTCGTCCCCTTCAGTGATGACAATCAGCCCGACAAGGTATGTTCTTCATTCCTACTGTCTTTGCATATACATTCCGACTGCTCTTGAGCTCGACTGACTTTTACTCAACTTCTTGTCTTGTAGGTTTTTACTGACATGTTTCGATGCCCAATGGTGAACAAGTTCTAGAGAAGGGCCAGGAGGGAGAGGCCAGTGCGGAGGAGAGTGGTGAATGGGAATCTTCGGATGAAGAAGAGGAGGAGAAAAGCGAGGAGTCAGACGACGAGGAGGCGGTCGACACGCCGCCACGCTCTGAACGCCGATCCAAGCAACACCCGGCGGGCAGGCACGGGAAGAATGTGGCTCCAAGTACCCAAACGCAGAAGCGCACTCGGACGTGGACTCCGGAGCCAACAAAGAAAGTCGCCAAGCAGCCCAAGGTTGCTCCTCCAAAGACTCAAAAGACTTTTCCGAGGATCAAGATGGACGTCCCTGTTGCTTCAAGGTAAGCATCTTTCCTGCATTTATCTAGGTCGACTGGTACTTCTGTTCTGACCGAATGGATCATGTATCTTTCCAACCCAACATCTGCTGCGACTGACATGGATATTGACAAAGCTCCAGGAGATGAGGAGACTGACGACACGGCCACCTCCCGAGCTGGTAAGTCCGTTCGACCAGAACTCATTTAGTCGATTGAGTTATCGGTCGGCTGAATTTCCGTTGTTTTTCTTTCGCTGTAGTTCCGCGAGACATCGTCATGCTTCCCGATGATGATGATGAAGAAGTGCCTCTACATGAGAGGAGGAGGAGAGGCGGGGGATCAAGCCGGAGAGGACTTGAAGTTTAAGTCCCTCAGTTGACACCGGTGCTTGAGGCGGTGGTCGAGCAGAGATCTGGTTTGGACAAACGTCACATTTGCCAACCCGCTGACGACTGATCATCCGTCGGGGTCGACTGCTCCGGCTCCTGCTGCTCCAGTGCAACTCCACACATCTGACCCAGTAGCTGCTTCGGCCGCCTTGGAGCCATCACTTTTTGCTGCATACCAGACCCCAGATGACTCGCCAAGTGCTGCTAGGGAGGCTCTTCGCTAGGTGAACCTTGTTATGGAGCAGGTGAAGGTGATGCACGAGGCCAACCAGGTGGCCTATAACGCCAACACCGCTCTGTAGACCAATGTTAAGGTCAGTGACTCCCGACTGAACTTTTGAATGCTGTTTTATATTTGATCACTCACTGGGGTGTGCCTGTTTTTAGAGTTTAGGAAGTCTTCCACTCCACTCAACTCATGCTGAGTCTTAGTGTTCTGTCCGAACCAGTGGGGGCACGCCGAGTGCACCCACTGGGTGTAGTCTCCGAGACCACGGTCGACTGCTGGCAGTCGGCTGAGGTCTTAGAATCTACTTTTTTACTTTTTTTTGACTCACACTGGGCAGACCATGCTGAGTGTTGATCTAGATCAGTGGGGGCATGCTAAGTGCACCCACTGTGCGTTGTCCCCGAGACTACTGTTGAATATTTGATTCGGCAGTAGTCTTAGTGTTACTTTCACTGTCATTATCTTTTATTTCTGTCGACTGATATATCTCTCTCGCTGACTGCAGAGGTCTTGTGATCTTGGAGCTCGGCTTTCTGAGTTAAACAAGAAGCACATCAGCCTCGAACTTGATCTTGAACTGGCAAAGAAGAACCTCAAGACTGCTCAAGAAGAAACAACTATCATGGGAGGTAACCAATCAACACTTTTCCACCCAGTAGCTCACGTCTTTCAGTGTTTTTTCTTTTAGTCTATTTGAACCGAGTGACTTCACACAAGCAGATGTGCATAGTGAAAACCGTCAGCTTCAGGCTCGTCTGAAGAGTGTTGTTTCTTTAGAGAGAATGAAGGAAGCTTTGGAGAAGAAGGATCAGGATCTTGCTACTGCTTAGAAGGAAGCACGAGAGAAGACAACGCTTGCGGCCAAGAAGCTATCTTCGGTCGGCAAGTTGGAAGAGGAGAACACGAAGCTGAAGACTGCCATCTCTGAAGCCAATTGGGAAGTTGAGCAACTGAAGAAGGACAAGGAGAACCTGACCAATGAAGTTGGAGGCCTCAGAGCCAGGACAGGCGAGCTGGAGTCCTATCTGGGACAACTTGCCGCAAAACTAGTCCTGAAGCTTGAAGGTACCGCCGCTCGACTGGTTAGTTGCCGTCGACTGAAGTATCTTGTTATATTGTCAACTCACTATTTTTCCTGATTGTGCAGAACTTTGTCAGGATTTTGAGGCTGAGACCGGGCGGGTCGAGACAGGTCTCGACCCCATCAATTGTCCTGTGAAAGATGACGTTGCGATGAACTTGCTGCGGTTGGAATCACGCTTGGATGGCGCCGTTGCTTATCTGGTTCGACTGAAGGCGGCGATGACTTGGGTTGATGCCGAACTTTGGCCTCAGGCGAAACTTTCACAAGATCTCAAGTCGCTGATGACTTGACTAAATCAGATCCCTGGCCGAGTGCAGGAATGGAAGAAGTCGTCCGCTCGTTGTGGCGCTGACGTCGCCCTGTCATTGGTCCGAGTGCACTGCAAGGACGCTAGAGAAGACAAGTTGGCGGCTCTCAAGGTTGTGAATACTAAGAAGCAGACCTTCCAGTCCTTCATGGACACCTTCCTTGAGGCCGCCACTCGTATTGCAGACATCATTGACCTTGACAGCTTATGTGATCCAGCCAGCCCTTCTCCTGACGAGTGGTTGAAAAAACATTATGCTTCACCTTTATTTGCCTCGAAATGCTGAGTGATTTTGTAATCATTGAAACTCCTTCGGGCCTGACGCCCGAGCACTTTAATCCATGGTTTGGAACCTTTGGATTTATCTGAACTTGGTTTATCTTTGAATATGTTGTGTTTGTCTTCGAGTGGAACTCGTTCTTCACTCGGATTGGTTCTTGTACTTTTGATGCAGCTTCTGAGGAAGAGGCCGCAGTCGACCTATTGGACGAGCCCTGAGCAGCATTGATCATCTCATCAGCGAGGCACTCAGCAATGGTCTTGACGTTCCAGAAAGCAGCTCGCCTTGGCACCAGCTGTTGGATGAGCCTTTGGCAGCATTGATCAGCTCATCAGCAAGGCACTCAACAATGGTCTTGACGTTCCTGAAAGCGGTTTGCCTTGGCAACACGGACAATCTCGTCCTTCTTCTTGACGGTGCAGTCCTAGGGAGGGGGGTCGTGGTCGACCTGCACCACGCGCGATAGGATTTTTTAAGCTTAGGTGAGTACTGGACTGCAGCTAAGCCCCCGAGTGGGAGGATTGCTCACCACTCGGTAGAATTTTTTCAAACTTAGGCGAGTACTGGACTACAGCTAAGCCCCTGAGTGGGAGGATCGCTCACCACTCGGTAGGATTTTTTCAAACTTAGGCGAGTACTGGACTGCAGCTAAGCCCCCGAGTGGGACGATCGTTCACCACTCGGTAGGATTTTTCAAACTTAGGCGAGTACTGGACTACAACTAAGCCCCCGAGTGGGAGGATCGCTCACCACTCGGTAGGATTTTTCAAACTTAGGCGAGTAGTGGACTGCCGCTAAGCCCCCGAGTGGGAGGATTGCTCACCACTCGGTAGGATTTTTCAAACTTAGGCGAGTACTGGACTGCCGCTAAGCCCCCGAGTGGGAGGATTGCTCACCACTCGGTAGGATTTTTCAAACTTAGGCGAGTACTGGACTGCAGCTAAGCCCCCGAGTGTGAGGATTGCTCACCACTCGGTAGGATTTTTTAAACTTAGTCGAGTACTGGACTGCAGCTAAGCCCCCGAGTGGGAGGCTTGCTCACCACTCGGTAGGATTTTTCCTTTCAACTTAGGCGAAACCGATTCGCAGCTAAGCCCCCGAGTGAGAGGCTTGCTCACCACTTGATACGATTTTTCTTTTCAACTTAGGCGAAACGGATTTGTGACTAAGGCACCCACTAGGGGATTTAGAACATGTAAAAAATGAATAACAATCATTTGGAAGACTGTAAAATCATGTTTTTGATAATCAAACTAGAAGGTATTTCTTATTACATCTCAATAGTATGAATGCTTAAGAGTAAAAGGGGCGGAGCAGCTCCGCATTCCAAGCATGTGGCTCATCTTTATTGTGTTCGACGTTGAAAAGACGATATGCTCCATTGTGGAGCACTTTGGTGACGACGAAGGGGCCTTCCCAAGCAGGAGCGAGCTTGTGTGGTTTCTGCTGGTCCACTCGAAGAACCAAGTCTCCCTCCTGAAATGCTCGACCCCTTATGTTTCTAGCGTGGAATCGACGCAGGTCTTGCTGATAAATGGTAGACCGAATCAAGGCCATCTCTCTTTCCTCTTCCAAAAGATCGACTGCATCTTGCTGAGCCTGTTCTGCTTCTTCTTAAAGTTCGACTCGGGGCACATTGTGAAGCAAATCACTCGGGAGTACAACTTCAGCTCCATAGACTAAGAAGAATGGAGTTCGTCCAGTTGACCGATTAGGAGTTGTCCTCAATCCCCAAAGTACTGGTGGAAGTTCATCGACCCAGGCACCTGCTGCATGCTTGAGGTCACGCATCAATCGGGGTTTCAATCCTTTGAGAATCAATCCATTTGCACTTTCAGCCTGCCCACTCGACTGAGGATGGGCGACTGAAGTGTAGTCGACCCTCGTGCCTTGGGAAGCACAAAAGGCTCTGAACTCGTTAGAATCGAAGTTCGACCCATTCTCAGTGATGATGATGTGCGGAACACCATATTTGAATGCCAATTCTCTGATGAAACTTACAGTTGTACTTGCTTCAAGGTTTTTAATGGGCTTGGCTTCAATCCATTTGGTAAACTTGTCAACTGCTACCAGCACATGGGTAAATCCACTCCTGCCAGTCCTCAGTGATCCAACCATATCCAATCCCCAGATAGCGAAAGGCTAGACGAGTGGAATAGTCTTCAGAGCTGACGCAGGTTTATGGGACATGTTGGAGTAAAACTGACAGCCTTCACATTTGTCCACTATTTCTTTCGCCATCTCGTTGGCGTGTGGCCAGTAAAATTCGGCTCGGTATGCTTTGGCCACGATGGTCCGAGAGGGCGCATGGTGACCACAGGTCCCCGAGTGAATATCATTGAGGATCATTCGACCTTCTTCTGGCATGATTCATTTCTGGCAGACTCCAATTACACTTTCTTTGAACAACTGACCTTTTATCACAGTAAAGGCTTTAGATCGTCGGACGATCTATCGAGCCTCTTCTTCATCCTCTGGAAGTTCTTTCCTAAGAATGTATGCAATGTATGGCACTGTCCAGTTAGGAGTGACGACCAAAACCTCCATGACCAAGTCGAGCATGGCTGGGATTTCGACTTCAGTCGGATCTGTGGCACTCTTAGGCTGTGGGAGCTCTTCAGTGTAAGGATCTTCCTGAACTGAAGGTGAGTGAGTATGCTCCAAGAACACGTTGCTGGGAATGGTCTCTCTCTTGGATCCTATCTTTGCCAATTCATCTGCAGCTTGATTTTTCAGTCGGGGTATATGGTGAAGCTCCAACCCTTCAAACTTCTTTTCCAACTTTCTTACTGCGTTGCAATAACCAGTCATAGCCGGGCTCCTGACATCCCACTCTTTCATCACTTGATTAACCACCAAATCCGAGTCACCGTAGACCATAAGGCGACGGACACCAAGTGAAATGGCCATACGCAACCCGTATAAAAGTGCTTCATATTTAGTTTCATTGTTGGAGGAATCAAAATGAATCTGGAGAATATAGCTAAGCTTGTCTCCACGGGGGGATACCAATACTACCCTAGCACCGGAACCATTCAGCAACTTGGAGCCATCGAAGAACATGGTCCAATCCTCCGAGTGAACTTGAGTTGGCAGTTGTTGCTCAATCCACTCGGCAAGGAAATCTGCAATTGCTTGGGACTTGATAGCTTTCTTTGCCTCAAACTTGATATCCAATGGAAGGAGTTCAATCGCCCATTTTGCCACTCGACCAGTTGCATCTCTGTTGTTCAGAATTTCAGATAATGGTGCATCGCTAACGACTATAATGGAGTGATCAGAGAAATAGTGTGCAACCTTCTTCATGGTCATGTAGATTCCATAAACAAGCTTCTGATAATGTGGATATCTCTGCTTGGTCGGAGTCAAAACTTCAGAGAGATAATACACTGGGCGCTGAACTTCATAAGCTTTTCCTTCTTCTTCCCGCTCGACTGTGAGTACTATACTGACAACTTGTCCAGTGGCTGCAATGTAAAGCAGTAAAGGCTCTTTGTTGATTGGCACAGCAAGCACCGGCTGGGTGGAAAGCAGGGTTTTGAGCTCTGCAAACGCTGCGTCAGCTTCATCAGTCCACTCGAACTTATCAGATTTCTTCATCAATCGGTAAAGAGGTAAAGCCTTTTCACCGAGACGAGAAATGAATCGACTCAAGGCGGCCAAACAACCCGTAAGCTTCTGAACGTCATGCACATGCACAAGGCGTTTCATTCGGAGGATGGTACCAACTTTTTCTGGGTTCGCGTCGATCCCTTGTTCGGAAAGAAGGAAACCAAGTAACTTTCCACCTGGGACTCTGAATGTGCACTTCGATGGATTAAGCTTGATATCATACCTTCTTAGGTTGGCAAATGTTTCTGTGAGGTCGGTCAGCAGGTCGGAACCTTTACGTGACTTGACCATAATGTCATCTATATAAGCTTCCACATTCCGACTGATTTGAGTGAGCAGGCACTTCTGAATCATCCTCATGAATGTGGCGCCGGCATTTTTTAGACCAAATGGCATGGTGACATAGCAAAAGCACCCGAATGGGGTGATGAAAGTTGTTTTTATTTCATCGGTGTTGGGGAACGTAGTAATTTCAAAGAAATTCCTACGCACACGCAAGATCATGGTGATGTATAGCAACGAGAGGGGAGAGTGTGTCCATGTACCCTCGTAGACCGAAAGCGGAAGCGTTAGCACAACGCGATTGATGTAGTCGTACGTCTTCACGATCCGACCAATCCAAGTACCAAACGTACGACACCTCCGAGTTCAACACACGTTTAGCTCGATGATGTCCCGCGAACTCCGATCCAGCAGAGCTTCACGGGAGAGTTCCGTCAGCACGACGGCGTGATGACGGTGATACCGACGCAGGGCTTTGCCTAAGCACCGCTACGATATGACCGAGGTGGATTATGGTGGAGGGGGGCACCGCACATGGCTAAGAGAGATCAATGATCAACTTGTGTGTCTAGAGGTGCCCCCATGCCCCCGTATATAAAGGAGCAAGGGGGGAGAGGCGGCCGGCCAAGAAGGGCGCGCCAAGGGGGGAGTCCTACTCCCACCAGGAGTAGGACTCCTCCTTTCCTTGTTGGAGTAGGAGAAGGGAAGGTAGGGGGCGCCCCCCTCCCTAGTCCAATTCGGACCAGTCCATGGGGAGGGGTGCAGCCACCCTTTGGGGCCTTTCTCTCCTTTCCCGTATGGCCCATTAAGGCCTAATACGAATTCCCGTAACTCTCCGATACTCCAAAATATACCTGAATCACTCGGAACCTTTCCGATGTCCGAATATAGTCGTCCAATATATCGATCTTTACGTCTCAACCATTTAAAGACTCCTCGTCATGTCCCCGATCTCATCCGGTACTCCGAACTACCTTCGGTACATCAAAACACATAAACTCATAATACAAATCGTCACCGAACGTTAAGCGTGCGGACCCTACGGGTTCGAGAACTATGTAGACATGACCGAGACACGTCTCTGGTCTATAACCAATAGTGGAACCTGGATGCTCATATTGGCTCCCACATATTCTATGAAGTTTTTATCGGTCAAACCGCATAACAACATACGTTGTTCCCTTTGTCATCAGTATGTTACTTGCCCAAGATTCGATCGTCGGTATCTCAATACCTAGTTCAATCTTGTTACCGGCAAGTCTCTTTACTCGTTATGTAATGCATCATCCCGCAACTAACTCATTAGTCACATTGCTTGCAAGGCTTATAGTGATGTGCATTACCGAGAGGGCCCAAAGATACCTCTCCGACAATCGGAGTGACAAATCCTAATCTCGAAATACGTCAACTCAACAAGTATCTTCGGAGACACCTGTAGTGCACCTTTATAATCACCCAGTTACGTTGTGACGTTTGGTAGCACACAAGGTGTTCCTCCGGTAAGCGTGAATTACATAATCTCATAGTCATAGGAACATGTATAAGTCATGAAGAAAGCAATAGCAACATACTAAATGATCAAGTGCTAAGCTAACGGAATGGGTCAAGTCAATCACATCATTCTCTAATGATGTGATCCCGTTAATCAAATGACAACTCATGTCTATGGTTAGGAAAGTTAACCATCTTTGATAAACGAGCTAGTCAAGTAGAGGCATACTAGTGACACTCTGCTTGTCTATGTATTCACACATGTATTATGTTTCCGGTTAATACAATTCTAGCATGAATAATAAACATTTATCATGAAATAAGGAAATA
The DNA here is from genome assembly GCA_963921465.1 of Triticum timopheevii. Lineage (NCBI taxonomy): Eukaryota > Viridiplantae > Streptophyta > Magnoliopsida > Poales > Poaceae > Triticum > Triticum timopheevii. The sequence goes on from OY997266.1 coordinate 53,508,605, forward strand.
AATAATAACTTTATTATTGTCTCTAGGGCATATTTCCTTCAGTCTCCCACTTGCACTAGAGTCAATAATCTAGTTCACATCATCATGTGATTTAACACCAATAGTTCACATCTGTATGTGATTAACACCCATAGTTCACATCGTCATGTGACCAAGACCCAAAGGGTTTACTAGAGTCAATAATCTAGTTCACATCGCTATGTGATTAACACCCGAAGAGTACTAAGGTGTGATCATGTTTTTGCTTGTGAGAGATGTTTAGTCAACGGGTCTATCACATTCAGAGCGTATTTTTGCAAATATTCTATGTCTTCAATGCTCTGCAGGGAGCTACTTTAGCTAATTGCTCCCACTTTCAATATGTATCCAGATTGATACTTAGAGTCATCTGGATCAGTGTCAAAACTTGCATCGACGTAACCCTTTATGACGAACCTCTTGTCACCTCCATAATCAAGAAACATATCCTTATTCCACTAAGGATAATTTTGACCAATGTCCAGTGATCTACTCCTAGATCACTATTTTACTCCCTTGCCAAACCAGGGCAGGGTATACAATAGGTCTGATCCATAGCATGGCATACTTTTATAGAACCTATGACTGAGGCATAGGGAAATGACTTTCATTCTCTTTCTATTTTCTGTCATTGTCAGGATTTGAGTCTTACTCAATTTCACACCTTTGCAACACAGACAAGAACTCTTTCTTTGACTGTTCCATTTTGAACTACTTAAAAATCTTGTCAAGGTATGTACTAATTAAAAATCTTATCAAGCATCTTGATCTATCTCAATAGATCTTGATGCTCAATATGTAAGTAGCTTTACTGAGGTATTTCTTTGAAAAACTCCTTTCAAATACTCCTTTTTGCTTTCCAAAAAGTCTACATTAGTTCGGGTCAACAATATGTCATTCACATAAATTTATCAGAAATGTTGTAGTGCTCCCACTCACTTTCTTGTAAATACAGGCTTCACCGCAAGTCTGTATAAAACTATATGCTTTGATCAACTCATCAAAGCGTATATTCCAACTCTGAGATGCTTGCACCAGTCCATAGATGGATCGCTGGAGCTTGCACATTTTGTTAGCACCTTTAGGATCGACAAAACCTTCTGGTTGCATCATATACAACTCTTCTTTAAGAAATCCATTAAGGAATGTAGTTTTGACATCCATTTGCCAAATTTCATATAATGCGGCAATTGCTAACATGAATCGGACAGACTTTTAAGCATCGATACGAGTGAGAAAATCTCATTGTATTCAACACCTTGAACTTGTCGAAAACCTTTTTCGACAATTCGAGCTTTGTAGATAGTAACACTACTATCAGTGTCTGTCTTCCTCTTGAAGATCGATTTATTTTCTATGGCTTGCCGATCATCGGGCAAGTCAACCAAAGTCCACACTTTGTTCTCATACATGGATCCCATCTCAGATTTCATGGCCTCAAGCCATTTTGCGGAATCTGGGCTCATCATCGCTTCCTCATAGTTCATAGGTTCATCATGGTCTAGTAACATGACTTCCAGAACAGGATTATCGTACCACTCTGGTGCGGTCCGTACTCTGGAAGACCTACGAGGTTCTGTAGTAACTTGATCTAAAGTTTTTGATCATCATCATTAGCTTCCTTAATTGGTGTAGGAATCACTAGAACTGATTTCTGTGATAAACTACTTTCCAATTCAGGAGAAGGTACAATTACCTTATCAAGCTCTACTTTCCTCCCACTCACTTCTTTCTAGAGAAACTCCTTCTCTAGAAAGGATCCATTTTAGCAACGAATATCTTGCATTCGGATCTATGACAGAAGGTGTACCCAATAGTTTCCTTTGGGTATTCCATGAAGAAGCACTTCTCCGATTTGGGTTCGAGCTTATCAGGTTGAAACTGTTTCACATAAGCATCGCAGCCCCAAACTTTAAGAAACGACAACTTTGGTTTCTTGCCAAACAACAGTTCATAAGGCGTCATCTCAACGGATTTTGATGGTGCCCTTTTTAAAGTGAATGTAGCTATCTCTAATGCATAACCCCAAAACGATATTGGTAAATCGTAAAGAGACATCATTGATCACACCATATTGAATAAAGTGCGGTTATGACGTTCGGACACACCGTTACGTTGTGGTGTTCCAGGTGGCATGAGTTTGTGAAACTATTCCGCATTGTTTTAACTGAAGGCCAAACTCGTAAATCAAATATTCATCTCCACGATCAGATCGCAGAAACTTTATTTTCTTGTTACGATTATTTTCCACTTCACTCTGAAATTCTTTGAACCTTTCAACTGTTTCAGACTTATGTTTCATCAAGAAGATATACCCATATCTGCTCAAATCATCTGTGAAAGTCAGAAAATAACGATACCCGCCACGAGCCTTAATACTCATTGGTCTGCATACTTCAGTATGTATTATTTCCAATAAGTCACTATCTCGGTCCATTGTTCCGGAGAACGGAGTTTTAGTCATCTTTCCCATAAGGCACAGTTTGCAAGCATCAAATGATTCATAACCAAGTGATTCCGAAAATCCACCTTTATGGAGTTTCTTCATGCGCTTTACACCGATATGACCCAAACGGCAGTGCCATAAATAAGTTGCACTATCATTATTAACTTTGCATCTTTTGGCATCAATATTATGAATATGTGTATCACTACGATCGAGATCCAACAAACTATTTTCATTGGGTGTATGACCATTGAAGGTTTTATTCATGTAAACAGAACAACAATTATTCTCTGACTTTAAATGAATAACCATATTGCAATAAACATGATCAAATCATATTCATGCTCAACGCAAACGCCAAATAACATTTATTTAGGTTTAACACTAATCCCGAAAGTATAGGGAGTGTTGATACGTCCATTTTGCATCAAGCTTTTATATCAATATTTATTGCATTATGGGTTGTTATTACACATTATATCTCAATACTTATGGCTATTCTCTCTTATTTTACAAGGTTTACCATGAAGAGGGGGAATGCCGACAGCTGGAATTCTGGCTGGAAAAGGAGCAAACGTTGGAAACCTATTATGCACAACTCCAAAAGAAATAGGCCAGGGGCCCACACCATGTCCAGGAGACAGGGGGCGCGCCCCAGGGGGGCGCGCCCATTATCTCCTGGGACCCCTGGTGGGCTTCCGGCGTCCATCTTCTGCTATATGAAGGGTCTTGTCCTGGAAAAATTCGTGGGCAAGCTTACGAGATGAAACTCCACCGCCACGAGGCAGAACCTTGGCGGAATCAATCTAGGGCTCTGGCGGAGCTGTTCTGCCGGGGACACTTCCCTCTGGGAGGGGGAAATCATCACCAACGTCATCACCAACGATCCTCTCATCGGGAAGGGGTCAATCTCCATTAACATCTTCACCAGCACCATCTCATCTCAAAACCCTAGTTCATCTCTTGTATCCAATCTTGTATCAAAACCACAAATTGGTACCCGTGGGTTGCTAGTAGTGTTGATTACTCCTTGTAGTTGATGCTATTTGGTTTACTTGGTGGAAGATCATATGTTCAGATCCTTTATGCATATTATTACCCCTCTGATTATGAACATGAATATGCTTTGTGAGTAGTTACGTTTGTTCCTGAGGACATGGGTGAAGTCTTGCTATTAGTAGTCATGTAAATTTGGTATTCGTTCGATATTTTGATGAGATGTATGTTGTCTCTCCTCTAGTGGTGTTATGTGAACGTCGACTACATGACACTTCACCATTATTTGGGCCTAGAGGAAGGCATAGGGAAGTAATAAGTAGATGATGGGTTGCTAGAGTGACAGAAGCTTAAACCGTAGTTTATGCATTGCTTCGTTAGGGGTTGATATGGACCCATATGTTTAATGCTGTGGTTAGGTTAACCTTAATACTCCTTTTTGTAGTTGCGGATGCTTGCAATAGGGGTTAATCATAAGTGGGATGCTTGTCCATGTTAGGGCAGTACCTAAGTGCCCGTCCATCCACATGTCAAATTATCAAAGTACCGAACGCTAATCTTATGAACATGATGAAAACTAGCTTGACGATAATTCCCAATGTGTCCTCGGGAGCTCCTTCCTCATTATTAGAATTTGTCCAGGCTTATCCTTTGCTACATAAAGGATTGGGCCACCTTGCTGCACTTTATTTACTTTATTTACTTTTTGCTCGTTACTATTTATCTTATCACAAAACTATCTATTACCTACTATTTCAGTGCTTGCAGAGAAAACCTTACTGAAAACCGCTTATCATTTCCTTCTGCTCCTCATTGGGTTCGACACTCTTACTTATCGAAAGGACTACGATAGATCCCCTACACTTGTGGGTCATCAAGACTCTTTTCTGGCGCCGTTGCCGGGGAGCGTAGCGCTCTTGGTGAGTGGAACTTGGTAAGGAAACATTTATATAGTGTGCTGAAATTTTCTGTTACTTGTCACTATGGAAACTAATCCTTTGAAGGGCTTGTTTGGGGTATCTTCACCCCAACCAGAAGAGAAAAGAGATGCTCCTCAACCTACTGAACCTTATGAAAATATTCACTTTGAGATTCCTTCGGGTATGATAGAAAAACTGCTAGCTAATCCTTTTGTAGGAGACGGAACGTTGCATCCCGACTTACACCTTATCTTTGTGGATGAAGTTTGTGGATTATTTAAGCTTGCAGGTATTCCCGATGATGTTATCAAAAGGAAGGTCTCCCCTTTATCTTTGAAGGGAGATGCAATGACATGGTATAGGCTATCTGATGATATGAGATCTTGGAATTATAAGCGAATGAAGTTGGAATTTCACCAGAAGTTCTATCCTATGCATCTTGTTCATCGGGATCGTAATTACATATATAATTTCTAGCCTCGTGAAGGAGAAAGCTTCGCTCAAGCTTGGGGGAGGCTTAAGTCAATGTTGTATTCATGCCCCAATCATGAGCTCTCTCGGGAAATGATTATTCAGAATTTTTATGCTCGGCTTTCTCTTGATAATCGCAACTTGCTCGATACTTCCTGTGCTGGTTCCTATATGCTGAAGACTATTGATTTCAAATGGGACTTATTGGAAAGAATTAAACGCAACTCTGAAGATTGGGGTTCCAACGATGGTAAGGAGTCAGGTATGACACCTAAGTTTGATTGTGTTAAATCTTTCATGGATACCGATGCTTTCCGTGGATTTAGCTCTAAGTATGGACTTGACTCTGAGATAGTAGCTACTTTTTGTGAAACTTTTGCTACTCACGTTGATCTCCCTAAAGAGAAGTGGTTTAAATATAATCCTCCTATTGAAGTGAAAGTAGTTGCACCTATTACAGTCGAAGAGAAGACTATTACATATAGTGATCCTATTATTCCTACTGCTTATGTTGAAAAACCTCCTTTTCCTGTTAGGATAAAAGATCATGTTAAAGCTTCGACTGTTGTTTGTAAGAGTAATACTAGGACCTATACACCTCCTGAGAAAATTAATGTTGAACCTGGTATTGCTATGATTAAAGATCTCTTGGATGAGGACTTAGATGGGCATGTTATCTCTTTCTTGGGAGAAACTGCTAATATTGCTAGACCCAATACTAAGACACGTAGACCTGTTGTAGGCAGGCCTGTTATTTCTGTTAAATAGGAGATCATTGTTATCATGGTTTATGTGATATGGGTGCTAGTGCTAATGTGATACCTTATGATCTTTATAAAGAAATTATGCACGATATTGCACCTGTTGAATTAGAAGATATTGATGTTACTATTAAGCTTGCTAATAGGGACACCATTAAACCTATTGGGATTGTTAGAGATGTTGAAGTCTTGTGTGGGAAGATTAAATACCCTGCTGATTTTCTTGTTCTCGGTTCCCCAGAAGATGATTTTTGTCCCATTATTTTTGGTAGACCCTTCTTGAATACTGCTTGTGCTAAGATTGATTGTGAAAAGAATATTGTCACTGTTGGCTTAGATGGTATGTCTCATGAGTTTAATTTCGCTAAGTTTAGTAGACAACATCATGAAAAGGAACCATCTAGTAAGGATGAAATTATTGGTGTTGCTTCCATTGCTATTCCTCCAACTAATCTGTTAGAACAGTATTTGCTAGACCATGAAAACGTTATGTTTATGAAGGAAAGGGAAGAAATAGATGAAGTGTTCCTTAAACAAGAACCTATGTTGAAACATAATCTTCCCGTTGAAATTCTTGGGGATCCCCCTCCACCCAAGGGTGATCCCATGTTTGAATTCAAACCATTACATGATAATCTTAAGTATGCTTATCTTGATGAAAAAGAAATATATCCTGTTATTATTAGTGCTAACCTTTCAGAGAAAGAAGAAGAAAGATTATAGAAAACTCTGAAGAAGCACCGAGCTGCTATTGGATATACCCTAGATGATCTTAAGGGCATTAGTCCCACATTTTGTCAACACAAAATTTCAGTGGAGAAAGATGCCAAACCAGTTAGAGATCCTCAAAGACGATTAAATCTCAAAATGAAGGAAGTGGTAAGAAAGGAGACACTAAAACTCCTTGAGGCAGGTATTATTTTTCCCGTTGCTGATAGTGAATGGGTAAGCCCTGTCCATTGTGTCCCTAAAAAGGGAGGTATTACCGTTGTTCCCAATGATAAAGATGAATTGATCCCGCAAAGAATTATTACAAGATATAGGATGGTAATTGATTTCCGTAAGTTAAATAAAGCTACTAAGAAAGATCATTACCCTTTACCTTTTATTGATCAAATGCTAGAAAGGCTATCCAAACACACTCATTTTTGCTTTCTAGATGGTTATTCAGGATTCTCTCAGATACCTGTATCAGCGGGGGATCAATCTAAAACTACCTTTACTTGCCCTTTTGGTACTTTTGCTTATAGACGTATGCCTTTTGGTTTATGTAATGCACCTGCTACCTTTCAAAGATGCATGATGGCTATATTTTCTGATCTTTGTGAAAATATTTGTGAGGTATTCATGGATGACTTCTCCGTCTATGGATCCTCTTTTGATGATTGTTTGAGCAACCTTGATCGAGTTTTGCAGAGATGCGAAGACACTAGTCTCGTCCTGAATTGGGAAAAGTGCCACTTTATGGTTAATGAAGGCATTGTCTTGGGGCACAAGATCTCCGAGAGAGGTATTGAAGTTGATAAAGCCAAAGTTGATGCTATTGAAAAGATGCCATGTCCCAAGGACATAAAAGGTATAAGAAGTTTCCTTGGTCATGCCGGTTTTTATAGGAGGTTCATTAAGGATTTTTCTAAAATCTCCAGGCCTCTGACTAACTTATTGCAAAAAGATATTCCTTTTGTATTTGATGATGATTGTGTAGAAGCATTTGAAACACTTAAGAAAGCTTTAATCACTGCACCTATTGTTCAGCCACCTGATTGGAATTTGCCTTTTGAAATTATGTGTGATGCTAGTGATTATGCTGTAGGTGCTGTTTTAGGGCAAAGAGTCGATACGAAATTGAATGTTATCCATTATGCTAGCAAGACTCTTGATACTGCCGAGAGAAATTATGCTACCACTAGAAAAGAATTCTTAGCAGTTATGTTTGCATGTGATAAGTTTAGACCTTATAATGTTGATTCCAAAGTTACTATTCACACTGATCATGTTGCTATTAAATACCTTATGGGAAAGAAAGATGCTAAGCCTAGACTTATTAGATGGGTTCTCTTGCTCAAAGAATTTGACTTGCATATTGTTGATAGAAAAGGAGCTGAGAACCCCGTTGCAGACAACTTGTCTAGGCTAGAAAATGTTCTTGATGACCCACTGCCTATTAATGATAGCTTTCCTGATGAACAATTAGCGGTCGTCAATGCTTCTCGTACTGCTCCTTGGTATGCTGACTATGCTAATTACATTGTTGCTAAATATATACCGCCTAGTTTCACATACCAGCAAAAGAAAAAGTTCTTTTATGATTTAAGACATTACTTCTGGGATGATCCACACCTTTATAAAGAAGGAGTAGACGGTATTATTAGATGTTGTGTGCCTGAGCATGAACAGGAACAAATCCTACGCAAGTGTCACTCTGAATCTTATGGAGGACACCACGCTGGAGATAGAACTGCACACAAGGTACTACAATCTGGTTTTTATTGGCCTACTCTTTTCAAAGATGCTCGTAAGTTTGTCGTATCTTGTGCTGAATGTCAAAGAATAGGTAACATTAGTAGACGTCAAGAAATGCCTATGAATTATTCTCTTGTTATTGAACCGTTTGATGTTTGGGGCTTTGATTATATGGGACCTTTTCCTGCCTCCAATGGTTATACACATATTTTAGTTGTTGTTGATTACGTTACTAAATGGGTAGAAGCTATTCCAACTAGTAGTGCTGATCATAACACTTCTATTACAATGCTTAAAGAAGTTATTTTTCCGAGGTTTGGAGTCCATAGATATCTCATGACTGATGGTGGTTCACACTTTATTCATGGTGCTTTCCGTAAAATGCTTGCTAAGTATGATGTCAATCATAGAATTGCATCTCCTTATCACCCGCAGTCTAGTGGTCAAGTAGAGTTGAGAAATAGAGAGCTCAAATTAATTTTGCAAAAGACTGTGAATAAATCTAGAAGGAATTGGTCCAAAAAACTTGATGATGCATTATGGGCCTATAGAACTGCATACAAAAATCCTATGGGTATGTCTCCATATAAGATGGTTTATGGAAAAGCATGTCATTTACCTCTTGAACTTGAACATAAAGCATATTGGGCTATTAAAGAGCTTAATTATGACTTCAAACTTGCCGGTGAGAAAAGGTTATTTGATATTAGCTCACTCGATGAATGGAGAACCCAAGCATATGAGAATGCCAAGCTTTTCAAAGAAAAAGTCAAACTCTGGCATGATAAAAGGATACAAAAGCGTGAGTTTAACATAGGAGATTATGTGTTATTGTTCAACTCTCGTTTAAGATTTTTTGCAGGAAAACTTCTCTCAAAATGGGAAGGTCCCTACGTTATCGAGGAGGTCTATCATTCTGGTGCTATAAAAATCAACAACTTTGAAGGCACAAATCCTAGGGTGGTAAACGGTCAAAGAATTAAACATTATATTTCACGTAATCCTATCAATGTTGAAACTAATATTATTGAAACCATAACCCCTAAGGAATACATAAGAGACACTTTCCAGAATGTTCCAGACTCCGAAAAGGCATAGGTACGTGGTACGGTAAGTAAACCGACTACAAAACAACTCTAATGGCAATTTTCATCAGTTTCGGATTATTTAAGGATTTTAGGAAGAAAGAAGTAGTCCAAAAGGGACACGAGGCTCCCACGAGAGAGGAGGGCGCCCCCCTGTAGGGCGCGCCCCCTGTCTCGTGGGCACCTCGTGTGCCTCCCGGACTCCGTTTTCTTGTATGTTACGTATTTTGGTCGGTAAAAATTCATTATATATACTCCCGAAGGTTTTGACCACCGTATCACGCAAATATCCTCTGTTTTCGTTTCGAGCTGTTTCTGTTTCAGATCTAGAGCATCATGTCGTCTTCAAGCGCTCCCAAGGACAAGTTTTTTGAGAGGGTTATCAACCCCTATCTTGCAGAGGTGCTGCATCACGCTCAAACAATTGAGATGCGTGAGAGGGTGTTGCACATCCGTGATGTGGAAGGACCAAGGCGTACCGGGAGCATGGAGACAAAACTCGAAGCCATGGAACAAGAAGTCTTCAAGTGTCAAGGGATGGTGGAGTGTGGACTCAACGCCAACCAGATGATGATCACGGAGTTCACCAACAACCACAAGCTGGATGCCAAAGTCATTGGGGAGACCATCTTCAAGCTTCAAGAGAAAAATCTAGCACCTCCAAGCCCTGATTTATGACCTGCAAAACCAGAACTGTGAGTATGAATATAGATTCAAGCGAATGAGTTTGGCTGCAGATTTAAGGATCCCGGAGACTCGATCATCCTTTTATGATGGAGAGCCTATGCCTTGGAAGATGGATGACACGCCTACTTCATCAATAACTCCTACTTCACCACTTCCGAAGAAATAATCACATGGGTATGGGCACTCCCCTTGGCAACTGCCAAGCTTGGGGGAGGTGCCCCGGTATCGTATCACCATCACACTCCTATCTTTACCGCTTTATTTAGTTCGATCCTTTTAGTAGTATCTTGATCTATTAGTTCGAAGTTTTGATATCAAGTAGTTTTGAGTTTTTCGTTGTGATCTCTTTATGTAATCGAGTCCGTGTGCTATCTATAATAAAGATTAGTGTTGAGTCAAGGGCTTTGCTATGTGGCTGTGATCTTGAAAGTATAAAGAACAAAAGAGTTCATATTGATCTTATGGATAGTGATAACTTCACACATAGAAAGTATGAGGCATAAAAATTGTTGAGAGTTGATGAACGTAGCCTTGGTCATCGTTGCATTAATAGGAAGTGATAAGGAAAGAGGGCTTCACATATAAATATATTATCTTGGACATCTTTTATGATTGTGAAGCACTCATTAAGTATGACATGCTAAAAGAGTTGACGTTGGACAAGGAAGACAACGTAATGGTTTATGTTTTCCGACATCTCAGTTAAAGTATATTGTCATTGACCTTCCAAACATGTTGAGCTTGCCTTTCCCCTCATGCTAGCCAAAACTCCTTGCACCAAGTAGAGATACTACTTGTGCTTCCAAATATCCTCAAACCCAGTTTTGCCATGAGAGTCCACCATACCTACCTATGGATTGAGTAAGATCCTTCCAGTAAGTTGTCATCGGTGCAAGCAATAAAAATTGCTCTCTAAATATGCATGAATTATTAGTGCAGAGAAAATAAGCTTTGTACGAACTTGTTGTGGAAGTAATAAAAGCGACGGATTGCATAATAAAGGTCCACATACAAGGGGCAATATAAAGTGACGTTCTTTTGCATTAAGATTTTGTGTATCCAACCCTAAAAGCGCATGACAACCTCTGCTTCCCTCGGCGAAGGTCCTATGTTTTACTTTATGTTTTACTTTATGCTTGAGTCAAGGTGATCCTCACCTTTCCCTTTTTCATTTTATCCTTTGGCAAGCTCCTTGTGTTTGAAATATCATGATACATACATCCAATTGGATGTGAGTTGGCATAGGCTATTATTATTGTTGACATCACCTAAAGGTGAATACGTTGGGAGGCAACACAATAAGCCCCTATCTTTCTCAGTGTCCGTCTGAAACTCTATAACCACAAGTATTGCGTGAGTGTTAACAATTATGGGAGACTACGAGATAGTTGAGTATGTGAGCTTGCTGGAAAGCTCTATTATTGACTCTTTCTGATGTTACGATAAATTGCAATTGCTTCAATGACTGAGATTATAGTTTGTTAGTTCCCAATGAAGTTTTTGAACCATACTTGACATTGTGAATTGCTTATTACTTGAACATAGGAAATCGCATGACAAAATCCATATATGTTGCTGTTATTAGAATGATCATGATGCCCTTATGTCCGTATTCTATTTTTATCGACACCTCTATCTCTAAACATGTGGACATATTTTTCGATTTCGGCTTCCGCTTGAGGACAAGCGAGGTCTAAGCGTGGGGGAGTTGATACGTCAATTTTGCATCATGCTTTTATATCAATATTTATTGCCTTATGGGCTGTTATTACACATTATATCTCAATAGTTATGGCTATTCTCTCTTATTTTACAAGGTTTACCATGAAGAGGGGGAATGCCGGCAGCTGGAATTTTGGCTGGAAAAGGAGCAAACGTTGGAAAGCTATTCTGCACAACTCCAAAAGACCTGAGACTCCACGAAACAACTTTTTGGATTTATTAAGAAATTATGAGCAAAAGAAATAGGCCAGGGGGGCCACACCCTGTCTAGGAGACAAGGGGCGCGCCCCTATCTCCTGGGCCCACTGGTGGGCTTCCGGCGTCCATCTTCTGCTATATGAAGGGTTTTGTCCTGGAAAAATTTGCGGGCAAGCTTACGGGACGAAACTCCGCCGCCACGAGGCGGAACCTTGGCAGAATCAATCTAGGGCTCTGGCGGAGCTGTTCTGCCGGGGACACTTCCCTCCGGGAGGGGGAAATCATCACCAACGTCATCATAAACGACCCTCTCATCGGGAGGGGGTCAATCTCCATCAACATCTTCACCAGCACCATCTCATCTCAAAACCCTAGTTCATCTCTTGTATCCAATCTTGTATCAAAACCACAAATTAGTACCTATGGGTTGCTAGTAGTGTTGATTACTCCTTGTAGTTGATGCTATTTTGTTTACTTGGTGGAAGATCATATGTTCAGATCCTTTATGCATATTATTACCCCTCTGATTATGAACATGAATATGCTTTGTGAGTAGTTACGTTTGTTCCTGAGGACATGGGTGAAGTCTTGCTATTAGTAGTCATGTAAATTTGGTATTTGTTCGATATTTTGATGAGATGTATGTTGTCTCTCCTCTAGTGGTGTTATGTGAACGTCGACTACATGACACTTCACCATTATTTGGGCCTAGAGGAAGGCATAGAGAAGTAATAAGTAGATGATGGGTTGCTAGAGTGACAGAAGCTTAAACCCTAGTTTATGTGTTGCTTCGTTAGGGGTTGATATGGACCCGTATGCTTAATGTTGTGGTTAGGTTTACCTTAATACTCCTTTTTGTAGTTGCGGATGCTTGCAATAGGGGTTAATCATAAGTGGGATGCTTGTCCATGTTAGGGCAGTACCCAAGTGCCGCTCCACCCATATGTCAAATTATCAAAGTACCGAACGCGAATCTTATGAACGTGAAAACTAGCTTGACGATAATTCCCAATGTGTCCTCGGGAGCTCCTTCCTCATTATTAGAATTTGTCCAGGCTTATCCTTTGCTACATAAAGGATTGGGCCACCTTGCTGCACTTTATTTACTTTATTTACTTTTTGCTCGTTACTATTTATCTTATCACAAAACTATCTATTACCTACTATTTCAGTGCTTGCAGAGAAAACCTTACTGAAAACCGCTTATCATTTCCTTCTGCTCCTTGTTGGGTTCGACACTCTTACTTATCGAAAGGTCTATGATAGATCCCCTACACTTGTGGGTCATCAAGTGTGTGATGATGATCATATCAATCTTGGAACTACTTCCAACACTCATCGTTACTTCACCCTCAACTAATCTCTGTTTTATTCTGTTACTCCTATTTTGAGTTACTAATCTTAGCAACCGAATAAGTATCAAATACCCAGGGGCTACTATAAACACTAGTAAGGTACACATCAATAACCTGTATATCAAATATACCCTTGTTCACTTTGCCATCCTTCTTATCCACCAAATATTCAGGGTATTTCTGCTTCCAGTGACCATTTCCTTTGCAGTAGAAGCACTCAGTTTCAGGCTTTGGTCCATCTGTGGGCTTCCTCGCGGGAGTGACAACTTGCTTGCCATTCTACTTGAAGTTTTCCTTTCTTTCCCTTTGCCCTTTTCTTGAAACTAGTGGTCTTGTCAATCATCAACACTTGATGCTCTTTCTTGATTTCTACCTTCGTCAATTTCAACATCACAAAGAGCTCGGGAATCGTTTTCATCATCCCTTCCATACTATAGTTCATCACGAAGTTATAGTAACTTGGTGATGGTGACTAGAGAACTCTGTCAATCACTATCTTATCTGGAAGATTAACTCCCACTTAATTCAAGTGATTGTAATACCCAGACAATTGTAACACTCCAAAATTTTTGATTTGGTTTTTATCAAATTCTTTAATTAATTGGAAGGAGGTTATTTAATTATTTTTTAAGTTTCTCCTTCTCAAAAAAAATTTCTTTCATGACAAGTATTTTTTTATTATGGGTTCTTCCCAACCTTGATTTTTTTGGTCTTGAAGATTTTTCATCTTGTGTTGGCACAACACAAATAATTTTGGAAGGGTTTTACAATTCCTTTTTATTAAAAAGGATTCCTAAAATTTATGGATTTATTCTTTCCCATTCAAAAACTTCTCTCTTGCCATGACCTATGTTGAAAACTTTCTTCCAAAACCCACCTCCCTACTTTGGGTCAGGTCAAGCATCAAGTCCACCAAAGTTCAAATTCCCCTAGATTTTTATTCTATCTTATATTTATTAATTGGAGGCACCATCTGAGTTACCACGTTAATCCTCAAAAACTAAGAAAATTAGCCGTCCGATTTTGGAATTAATTATTTTCCACCGTCGGATGCATGCGTCAATGTCAAGGAGTCCTTGGCAGCTGTCCCGCCTAAACACATCTTCAAAAAAAAAAACTCACGTAGTTTCCTTTCCCTCCCCGATCAAACAACTCCAACGCACCACCTTTCACGTCAAATTAGTGAAACCAAACAAGGAACACCTGTAAAAAAACTAGGAGATTCTCACGTCACAAAAAAGAAAGCCTCCACGTGTTGCTATAAGTTGTCAAAAAAGGAAAGCCTCCACGTGTTCCCATAAGTGTTTTTGACCTGTCGGTTTCCTATAAAAACGAATATGATCCCGTTATATAAAAAAACACATCTGACATGAGTCCAGTTTTTAGAATAACACAAGTCCCAGCTTAGTGAAACTAAACAAGGAAAGCCTAACGTAAAAAAAACTAGGAGATCCTCACGTCAAAAAAAGGAAAGCCACCACCCGTTGCCATAATTTTTTTTACATGCCCGTTGCCATAAGTTAAGAAAGGAAAGCTTATAAAAACGCATCTGACACATCCAATATTAGTAAAACAAAACAAGGAAAGCATCACCTGCAAAAACAAGGAAATCCTCACATCAAAAGAAAAAAAAAGGAAAACCTCTATCCATTCCCATAAATTAAGAAGGAAAGCCTCTCTTAAAATCTCCAACATTGAAATGTTTCTAAAAGTTCCAGCGACGAAAGGGAATAGAAAAAAAAAACAAGATTCGGCTGATTGACCGTGAAATAATCTATTAATACAATGATACATTAGCAAGGAAAGCCTATAAAAAAACGCAGATGATTCCATATAAGAAACCCATCTAACACGTCCAATGTTTTTTTACGGGTGACACGTTTAATATTAGTGAAACAAAACAAGGATTCGTCACGTTTAAAAAAGAAAAAACAAGGAAAGGCTCGCATCAAAAAACATGGAAAGCCTCCACCTGTTCCAACAAATCAAGAAGGAAAGCAATCAATCAAATATTCTGCCGATCCGTTTTTATTTTTTTTATTTTGCTGATTAAAATAGGGATGGACTCCTCTATACCGATGCCTCCACATCTTCTTTGATCCTTCTTTGCATTTTGTTTGTGTAGATAGCACACGGTGCAAGGTAGTGGTATCGTGAAAGTTAATTCAAGATGCTAAAACACCCAAGCGTTGATTATTATTATTATGCACACACATAATACTATTTACTTGACAGAGATATACTACTTTACGCATGCTTGCGATTGGTGAATTAAATGTGGATTCACAAGTTTCTTGGCTGGTGCAAATTGCTAATGCTTTCTTTATGGAGATAGTACGTCTATGCATGGCTTTAGTTTGCTCTTATAAGTAAGAAAAAATTAAGCTATAGAAATTTCTTTCATACAACTAAATTTCTATAGTATCATCCACCACAAAGGTCTCATATATACAAATGATTATGTATGGGACATACATATGTGTATTTTGAATTCTTTTAAGATTAATTTTGGTACAAACAAGAACTTGAAACCCGAATAATCTGTCACACAATTCTCAGACAATCATAAAAGATTCTCTTTATGAATTTATTGGTTAAGACAAGAACATAACATACGAATACCTTATGATTAATATTATTTGCTACAATATCGCATGTTTGGATTGAAAACCATGCATGCCTGTTGTTGTGTATGGAAACCGACTCTTTATAATCAAACCAAAGTTGGTGAAATTTATTCTATTTTCCGCTCTCCTATGTTCCTGGGGAAGACATCAGTGTAGATGTTTTACACATATAAAATCTAATCCACACAGGCTTTTAAGACCAAAGTATAGCATGCTTTCCATGGCAAAAAGGAAGAGTTGTGCTTCCTGGTGTGGGAAATAAAGGATGATATATGCTACAATAGGGAACCTAATCTTATAATCATGAATAACATGATCAATGAAGCAATGTTTACATTTGTAACCAAGTTGTCTACTCGCCCCTTTCCAGCTTATTGGCCTAATAGGGCAAATCACAATATCAAAGGGAGGCCTACATAAGTGCTAGACGACATAATAATACAGCATGCTTGGCACTCTCACTTCTTTATGCATTTGTTGATTCTATGATCGGAACAAAAATTAAAAGGAATTTAATGTGTGCATAGAGTTATTTGCATATTCCAAGACAAAAAGCTTTTCAAAGGAAAGTTTTATTTTTTATGATATTCCCTCTAAACGGAAAGGGACGGGGTACCAATGTACTACTACTTCTACAACTACAACTATAATAAAAATAATACATAACAACATACTCGTGTCACTGTCCAACATTTCTAATTTGTACCAACTTTGTCGTATTTAATATTAAAAGTGGTAGCCCGTGCAGATGCACGGGTTGATGACTAGTTTATTTTGATCTAAAAATCTTTTTTTGCCATTTATTTGGACCATAGTGATCTACAAAGGAACTACAAGATTTCCTTTGAGTTTTGGTTCCAAATAAATTCCTCTGGCTAGTCCCTAGTACCCTCAACCTAGATCCATCAAGAGCTGCTGGTCCACAGTTCAAATTTTTCAAAATTTGCTTGCTACAAGTTTGGACCAGATTTGCCATTTTTGGTGAAATTCATTCTTTTTCTTTTCCAAAAATTCTGAGATAATTCAGGCAGTCTCCAGATGCATCACGAGAACACCTCACCAAGGTTCAGCTGAAGAAAAGTTTTCCATGTGCCTAAATCATTTCGTCGAACAGCTGGTGTGCACTGTTTCTGTTCAAATTCAAAAATTCAGTGTTTCAGTTCAGAGACAGTGTCGTTTTCGTCAGTCGGCAGCGTCAATCTCGCCAGTGCTCTCGTTGGCTTGTTGCTCACTGCTCCTCCTTCTTATCTAGTGCGCCGCACGGTTGTTTGGCCGGTCGCGAGCGTCGGTGGCGACGTGTTGCGTCAGCTCCGGCGTCTTCCGCGGTGGCAGAACCGCCCATGGCTGCCAGCAGGGGCCAGACCTGCCATACAGCGCCGTCCAGCACCGCCCACACCACCAGGAGCCTCCATGTGGCTGTCCCCTTCTCTGTGCGCGCTGCAGAACCGTCGCCGTGGCCCGAGAGGTGCAGAGCGCGCTCTCTGCCGCCGACGAGCCCGTGAGCTCCGTTCCGTCGAAACCATGGGAGCAGGCCAAAATCTGACCAGGTTAGCCGTTGAATGGTGCCAGTGGACCAATACGAAGCAGTCCATTCACCTTAACCTCCAGTCCAACCTTTGCCTCGCCGTAATCACTCGCCGGAGAAATCCCATTCTCGGCAACCGCCTCGGGCCGGCTATAAATGGAGGCCCCGAGCTCGTTCTCGACCCAGCACCTCCCCTCCTCGCCTCAGAACCTCGCCACACTCATCAGAGGGCCTCGGGAGAGCCTTCTTCCCTGACTCCGGCCGCCCCGATCCGCTTCGGGCTCTGGCAAGATTCTCTCGGGTGAGAGGACCCCCGCCTCCCAAATTGTGCCAGTAGCCTCCTAGTGCACCCACTCCTCTAACCCGCGCTCTGATTTGGCATTTGCAGCTCTCTTCGGAGGGATCCATCCTTGACCGAACCGCCATCCGCCGGAGTTGATGCCGCCGTCAGCGTGGTGCTCGCCGACGACCAAGTCCACCACCCACCCACACGGAATTGTCCCGTGAGTGCAACCATACCCTTGCCCTCCTTTGGATCACCGTCGATCGTCGCCGGCGATCATCGTTTGCTCCGGTCGACGGTGAGATTTCAAACCTAACATGCGGGACCCCCTCGTCAGTTCCCTTCTTTTATTCGAAATGTTTTCTGAAAGCGCCTTCGGGCAAAGTACGTTTTCCCTTTGGGTCGGCGTATTTCTAACTGAAACATTTTTTGTTTTCTAAACTAGCCCCTGCAAAGTTTCTGTTACATCACAGATTAGTCCCTGGACTAAAACCTTTATAACTTTTAAACAAAAGATGATTTTTAGCTGATTCTTTTTCTGCCCTCTTTATCTTTCTATCTAGTTTTTTATCATATTTATTTGAAAATATTTGAAACAATTTTTATGCGCGCACGGTATTTACGTTAGTATCCGATTTCTTTTATAACGTAGATACCGAAGGAAGTGACGGAGCCGCAAACTTAACCGAGCTAGACTCCGACTATTCCGAACCAGGCAAGCATGTTTGAACCTTTGATATGATGAGTGTTTTTCATGATTGCTTGAGTGGTTTCCTCATGACCTATTTATATAAGCATTTGTGAATGTTATATTTCATGCAAAGCAAGCTACAAGTGAACTTCGAAATTTGATGTGTTCATATGATGGTGAGATAACCTGATTATGTGCTGGCATGATATGTTGTAAGCTGGTATTGTTGAAGCATGCTAGTTTTATGTCAACCGTTTAACTCCAGTATTAACGTGGACCAAGTCTTATTCCCGTTCGTCTTTTTTTTGTGCCGCCACATGTCTTCTGCAAAGAATGCGGTTTAGTCAGTTGCAAACCTCTTTCCTTGTACACACCAAATAGAGGGGCCGTGATGAGGGTTCCATGGCGCTGGATTAAAGCCCGTCATCCAGTCAGGGGGCATGGGTGTTTCCGGTTGGGACCGAGAGTACAAACTCTGCAGAGTCAAAACCATTCGAGTAAACGTGTCCATGGTCAAGGACTTTAATCAACATATTAGTGTCAATCTCAATATCAGTCTTAGTGTCAATCTCAGTGACAGTCTGCGGAGAATAAGTGTGAAATTGAGAGTGGTAAACCCGGCTGAATGTTATTCCTGTGGATGTACTAACCAATTTATTATCAAGTACCGAGTATTTCCGTGGGATGATGTTACCTTCATGAGCTATTTGAATTCGAATGATTTGATATAAGCCCTTTATGTGATGTCGCTCAAACGTCCGACTGTGGCATTAATGTTATTTATTTCTGATATAAGCCCTTTATGTGATGTCGCTCAGACGTCCGACTGTGGCATTAATGTTATTTACTTTTGATATAAGCCCTTTATGTGATGTCGCTCAGACGTCCGACTGTGGCATTCTTTTATTTACTTCTGATATATGCCCTTTATGTGATGTCGCTCAGACGTCCAACTGTGGCATTATTGTTATTTACTTTTGATATAAGCCCTTTATGTGATGTCGCTCAGACGTCCGACTGCGGCATCCTTGTTATTTACTTTCATTATAAACCCTTTTTGAGATGTTGCTTAGATGTCCGACTGTGGCACGTGCTGTCATTTACGTTTTAATATAACCCCTTTATGTGGTGTCGCTCTGACGCCCGACTGTGGCATGTTGACTTATTTTACCTTTTGAGGCATCACTTCAGACACCCGAGCGGTCTTCAGTTATTTTATTGGGATTTCGGGAGGACTACCGCCTGACTTCCTTTTTATTTAACACACAGTGCAGATTTATTATCTGAGTGCGCATTACTAGTATGCTCATGTGTATCATGTCTGCATTTGTTATATCTTATGTCCAAACTGTGTTGTGAGTACATTCAAAGTACTCACCTGGCTTGTTGATTTGGCGAGATGTTGATGAAGGCGATCTTATGGATGAAGAGTATGATAGCGAGTCCGACGCCTAGAGGAGTCCCAGTCAGTACCGTGCGATTCTGGAGTTGGTCACTTGTATTATATACGCTTCCGCTACCCTAATAAAATCATCGAGCCTCAGTCCGGCGCTTGTTAGATTTTTGGAGTCATGTCACCCACTTCACTGTGACATATCCACCACCACTTTTATTACGAGTCAATAGTTATGCCACCATACCGTTTATGTCATATCCGCCTTTATGTGTAATATCAGCGTGCTTGTAATAAATTGTTGAGCAGCCTCAGCTCAACCCAGTATAATATTTAGTACTTCTGGATTTTCTGTATCAAGGATTTGTCTACCAGTAAGAAGGATTTTTCCTATGCTGGTTTGATAAAATGGTCGATTTTTCAATAAATATTTTATTGAAAAACTGGTCCTGACAACGTTGGTATCAGAGCCAGGCTGACTGTAGGAAGCCACTAGGTGCGATCGCTAATCGGTTATTAGCGTAATAAGTGCTATTTTAACATTTTGCAAATGTAGCAATTTTCTGTTAGTCATCATAAATTTATGATTTGACTGTTTGGAATTTTTGTCTACCTTTTTAGATGGCTGGCACCGACTGTGAGTCACAAGTGTTCGCCAATTTACCTAAGGGTTTTATCAAGCTTCTCATCTCCATCACCAAGGTCGCGATCGGGCCATCGGCTCGTCCGGAGTTCACACTCTACCAGCACAAGATCAGCGACAGCGTGTCTATGCACCAGGCCGCAGTGCAATTCAAGGGAGGACGTTCTGAGTCTCCGCTTCCGATTTGTGGGAAGGGCCATGCCTATGGAGAGGCATGCCATGCAGATGGCTGCCCGTGAGGCGATAGCTCGTCTCCGGGATGCCCTCCCTTTGATGAAGGCTCGTCGCTACCGCTACCTCCCATGCCACGTGCCATACACATGTCACTATGCATTTGCTTGTGCTAGGGGGGAGAGAGATGAGGCTATTGAAATGTTAGTTGAGTATCTCAAAGCTCTTGAGGCAGCTTTTGATAACCTCGTGGACGACCTTGTGGCTGCTCGTATGGACTTAGTTCAGGGCTGTTCCGCCAACATGAGGGAGCTCCTCCATACAGCACCACCCCTGACTTACGTCTCGTCCTCAGCATCCTATACACCTGCCATCTTAGCCGCCGCTCGCCGCTTGCCTACCACTGAGGAGTTTGACCAAGTCATTGCTCCTACTCCAGTCAGTGCTGCACCACCTGTCGCGCCCGCACCAGCTCCTCAACTCAGTACTTCACGCCTGGAGCCTATTAGTGAGGAGGAGGTTGAGTCTCCAGCATCACTGGGTCTTACCCTCGGCCGGCCGAGGGATGTTTTTACCATCTCCGACTGAGTGCGCCTAGCAGCCATGCGATGTACCAGCTTGTATGATATGTTTATATGTATATAGGTTTGTGAGAAGTAGTTCGTGTGCGCATCATGTAGGAACTCGGAGAAGTGCACTAGCCTAAATAACATGTCAGGAATGTGTACGCACATCCTGAGTGATGTATTATATAAATACGGCTTGCCTGTAAGATATGTACTAAGCGGTCCTTCTCCATGCGCAATCAAGTATTTTCTTAAAAAAATCTTGGAGTTTCGCCTTTGCAATATTATTAAATTTTGCCTCTCGGTTTTTTTTCTCATGAGTTCTGTAAAATACCCCAGAGTGGAAAAATGCCTCGTCCCTGGACTCGTTCCATGCCAAGTCCGCCGGAAGAAAATTATGGTACCCAGACAAGTAAGAATTTCACACAGGGGCAGTCAAGCCAGCAAGGCAGTGAAGCAGCATTTTCTCAAGTATGCCGCCTTTATGAGCAAAGCCAACAGCAGCATCAAGAAATGATGAACCATGTTATCAATATGGGAAATCACCGTGAACAATACCATCAGCATTCCAAATTGTCTGAACTAGAAAAGACACATCCTCCAAAGTTCTCTCACACTGATAGACCGCTTGAGGCCGATGATTGGCTTCGAGACATTGAAAGGAAGTTAATTATTGCACAATGTTCGGACCGTGAGAAGGTAGTTTATGCACCTCACCTCACTGGAGCAGTTGCATCATGGTGGGAAAATTTCCTACACATGCACCCCAATGAAAATACCATCACCTGGGAAGAATTTAAAGAAGGTTTTCATGGGGTGCACATTCCCAGAAGCATTATGAAGATCAAGAAAAGGGATTTGATGACCTCAAGCAGAGAAGCATGACAGTGACTGAGTACAATAGTCAGTTGACTCAATTATCTCGTTATGCCAATGAAGAGCATATGACTGAAAATAAAAAGATGGAAAAATTTCTAGACGGTGTGGCACTAGCACTTAAATGCCAGCTGGTCGTACACACCTTTCCGAATTTCAAAACACTTGTGGACAAGGCTATTACATTGGAAAATGAGCGCCGCAGCTTGGAGGACTTTCGCAAGCGCTAAAGGGACAAGACTACTCATGCTCGCAACAACCGGAACAAGATTGATTTTCAGAAAATTGGAGCGAACAAGTCCACAACCATTGCTCCACGCCCAAACAAAAATTTTCATGCAAGAGACATGGATTTTACATATCACCCAGGCGTTACTTGCTACGCTTGTGGAGATGAAGGACACTATGCGAAACAGTTCCCAAAGCCAAGAAACTCGGCCCCCAAGCCGAACAACAGTGGAAATAATTCAACACCCAAGCATAACAACTTCAACCCCAATAACAATCATAAGAAGGGTCACTTGAACCATGTGACCAAGGAGGAAGCACATAATGCTCCAATATCGTACTCTTATGTTCCCTGTCAACACAATACCTGCCACAGTTTTGTTTGATTCTGGAGCTTCTCACTCGTTCATTTCAAAGAAATTTGCTTTGCAACATAATTTTTCGATGCTTCCCTTGGAAAAATCCATGACCATCAAGTCCCCCGGGATTAAGCAAATCACTCAGAGTTACTACCAAGGTGTGGTTATTGAGATTGAGGGACTAAAGTTTCAGGCAAATCTCATTGTATTGGAAAATTAAGGGACTAGATGTTATCCTAGGAATGGACTGGTTAACCACCAATAAGGGATTTATCGACTGCTTCAATCGGACTGTAATTCTTACTCATCATCACGGGAAGACGATAAAAGTTGCAGCTCAAGAAAGACCAATATCACGGCAACCAAGGTGGAACAAGGTGGACATTTCAGAGTTAAGAAAAGTTCCAGTGGCATGTGAGTTCCCTGACGTATTTCCTGAAGAACTACCAGGCATGCCACCAGACCGGGAAATAGAGTTCATCATTGAACTAGCACCTGGAACCACCCCCATTTACAAGAAGCCCTATAGAATGGCACCTTCCAAGTTGGTAGAATTAAAAAAGCAAATAAAAGAATTACTGGACAAAGGATTTATACGGGCCAGCTCCTCACCTTGGGGTTCACCAATATTATTTGCCAAGAAAAAGGATGGCACACTGAGATTATGTATAGACTATCGAGCACTCAACATGGTCACCATCAAAAACAAATATCCGATGCCACGGATAAATGATTTATTTGACCAGCTCGCACAAGCCAAGGTTTTCTCAAAAATTGATTTAAGGTCGGGGTATCATCAACTAAAGGTACGGACAGAAGATATCCCTAAGAGAACATTCACCTCTAGATATGGATTACATGAATTTACAGTAATGCCATTTGGACTGACAAACGCCCCGCATATTTTATCCACCTCCTGAACAAAGTTTTTATGAAATTTATGGACAAATTTGTTGTGGTGTTCATTGATGATATTCTGTTTTACTCTAAGACACCAGAAGAACATGCTGAACATCTTAGAATTGCACTGGGAGAATTAAGGAAACATCAATTATACGCCAAATTCAGCAAATATGAATTTTGGTTAAGACAGGTTGGTTTTCTAGGCCATTTATTGACCGAAGAAGGTGTTGCCGTGGACCCAGAAAAAGTCAAGGCCGTACTTGGCTGGAAACCACCAGCCAACGTAACAGATGTACGAAGTTTCCTGGGAATGGCAGGATATTACCGAAGGTTTATTGAAGGGTTCTCCACCATAGCAAAACAAATGACACAATTACTCAAGAAGGATAAGAAATTTGTATGGACTGAAGCTTGCGAGAAAAGTTTCCAAGAACTCAAAAGAAAATTAGCAACAACACCAGTATTGGTTGTGCCAGACATACACAAAAGTTTCGAAGTGTATTGTGACGCATCCCGGAAGGGCATTGGATGCGTATTACTGCAAGAAGGCATGAAGAAAATTATCCTACTCATGACTTGGAGTTGGCAGCAGTCATTCATGCACTCAAAGAGCGGAGGCACTTTTTGCTTGGAAATCATTGTGAAATATATACGGACCATAAAAGCCTCAAATATATTTTCACACAACCAGAACTCAATTTACGACAACGGCGCTGGTTGGAATTAGTGAAAGATTATGATGTTGGCATTCACTACCATCCAGGAAAGGTGAATGTAGTGGCAGATGATCTTAGTCGAAACCCCAGCTCGTGCAACGACAGTCTACAGAACTTGAGACCTGAATTTCAGCAGGAGTTCGCCAAACTCAACTTGGTGATGGTCACTGAAGGCAATGTGACAAATTTGGAAATACAGCCCACCCTAATGGAACAGATTAAGGAGGCTCAGCATGGACACCCCAGCATCGAAGGCATAAAAAGAAAAGTGAGTCTGAGCAAGGCCTCAGAATTCATCATAGACAATAAGGGAATATTATGGTACGGAGAAAGACTTTGCGTACCAAATATAGAGGATCTCAAACAACAAATTCTAGCCGAAGGCCACACCGCTCCATATTCAATCCATCCTGGAGGAACCAAAATGTACAAGGACATTCAGGAAATTTTTTGGTGGCACAGTATGAAGAGGGATATAGCCACATTCATCGCATGTTGTGATTCATGTCAGCGCATTAAAGCCGAGCACCAAAAACCAGCATGACTATTACAGCCAAACAAGATACCCGAGTGGAAATGGGACGAAATTGGAATGGATTTTATTGTCGGACTACCTCGGTCACGACACGGAAATGATGCCATATGGGTCACCACAGATAGATTAACTAAGGTGGCACATTTCATCCCAGTAAAGACAACCCACACCACTCAGAAGCTTGCCAAACTTTATCTCTCCCGTATAGTTTGTCTGCATGGAATTCCAAAGACTATAATATCCGACAGAGGCACTCAATTCGTCTCTAGATTTTGAGATCATTTACAACAAGCTCTGGGAACTCAACTAGTATTCAGTATAACATACCACCTCCAGACTGGAGGACAAACTGAACATGTGAACCAAATTCTAGAGGACATTCTAAGAGCATGTGTTCTCACCTATGGAACCAGTTGGGAAGAAAGCTTGCTGTATGACGAGTTCGCATACAACAACAATTACCAAGCCAGTTTACAAATGGCACCTTTTGAAGCCTTGTACGGGCGAAGATGCCATACACCATTAAATTGGTCAGAAACTGGAGACAGTCATATCTTCGGCCCCGACATACTCAAGGAAGTCAGCTTTGAACCCGGTGAATATGTGTATCTACGAGTATCTCCTATGAGGGGCCTGTAATGATTCAAAGTTAAAGGAAAGCTAGCTCCACGGTTTATTGGACCCTTCTGTGTGACTGAGCGAAGAGGCACAGTAGCCTATTAGCTAGACCTACCCGAAGAGCTGTCAGACGTCCACGACGTGTTCCACGTCTCACAGTTGAGAAAATGTGTAAGCAACCCAGAGAAGCATGTATCTCATGAGAGCATTGACGTGCAACCAGACCTCACCTACAGGGAACATCCAATAAAAATATTGGGGGGGGGGTCCGAAAGGAGGACCCGTCAGAAAACAATTAAGTTTTTTAAGGTTCAGTGGAGCAATCACACCGAGGATGAAGCAACATGAGAAAGAGAAGATTTTCTTCGGATAGAGTACCCACACCTATTTGAGGATCAGCTGAAATCTCGGGGACGAGATTTTTCCTAAGGGGGTAGGCGTTGTAACACTCCAAAAAGTTTGATTTGGTTTTTATCAAATTCTTTAATTAATTGGAAGGAGGTTATTTTTTAAAAAAAATTAAGACTCTCCTTCTCAAATTTTCTTTTCTTTTATGACAAGTATTTTTTTATTATGGGTTCTTCCCAACCTTGATTTTTTTGGTCTTGAAGATTTTTCATCTTGTGTTGGCACAACACAAATAATTTTGGAAGGGTTTTACAATTCCTTTTTATTAAAAAGGATTCCTAAAATTTATGGATTTATCCTTTCCCATTCAAAAACTTCTCTCTTGCCATGACCTATGTTGAAAACTTTCTTCCAAAACCCACCTCCCTACTTTGGGTCAGGTCAAGCATCAAGTCCAGCAAAGTTCAACTTCACCTAGATTTTTATTCTATTTATTTTAATCTAAAAATCTTTTTCTGCCATTTATTTGGACCATAGTGATCTACAAAGGAACTACTAGATTTCCTTTGAGTTTTGGTTCCAACTAAATTCCTACGGCTAGTCCCTAGTACCCACAACCTAGACCATCAAGAGCTGCTAGTCCACAGTTCAAAATTTTCAAAATTTGCTTGCTACAAGTTTGGACCAGATTTGCCATTTTTGGTCAAATTCATTCTTTTTCTTTTCCAAAAATTCTGAGATAATTCAGGCAGTCTCCAGATGCATCAAGAGATCACCTCACCAAGGTTCAGCTCAAGAAAAGTTTTCCACGTGCCTAAATCATTTCGTCGAACAGCTGTTGTGCACTGTTTCTGTTCAAATTCAGAAATTCAGTGTTTCAGTTTAGAGACAGTGTCGTTTTCGTCAGTCGGCAGCGTCAATCTCGCCAGTGCTCTCGTTGGCTCATTGCTCACTGCTCCTCCTTCTTATCCAGTGTGCCGCACGGTTGTTTGGCTAGTCGTGAGCGTCGGTGGCGACGTGTCGCGTCAGCTCCGGCATCTTCCACGGTGGCAGAACCGCCCGTGGCGGCCAGCAGGGGCCAGACCTGCCATACGGCGCCGTCCAGCACCGCCCACAGCACCAGGAGCCTCCGCGTGGCCGTCCCCTTCTCTGTGCGTGCTGCAGAACCGTCGCCGTGGCCTGAGAGGCGCAGAGCACGCTCTCTGCTGTCGACGAGCCCATGAGCTCCGTTCCGTCGAAACCACAGGAGCGGGCCAAAATCCGACCAGGTTAGCCGTTGAATGGTGCCAGTGGACCAATACGAAGCAATCCATTCACCTTAACCTCCCATACAACCTCTGCCTCACCGTAATCACTCGTGGGAGAAATCCCATTCTCGGCAACTGCCTCGGGCTGGCTATAAATGGAGGCCTCGAGTTCGTTCTCGACCCAGCAACTCCCCTCCTCGCCTCAGAACCTCGCCACACTCATCAGAGGGCCTTGGGAGAGCCTTATTCCCCGACTCCGGCCGCCCCGATCCGCTTCGGGCTCCGGCAAGATTCTCTCGGGCGAGAGCACCCCCGCCTCCCAAGTTGTGCCAGTAGCCTCCTAGTGCACCCACTCCCCTAACCCGCACTCCGATTTGGCGTTTGCAGCTCTCTTCAGAGGGATCCCTCCTCGACCGAACCGCCGTCCGTCGGAGTGGAAGCCGCCGTCGGCATGGTGCTCGCCGACGACCAAGTACACCACCCACCAATGCGGAATTGTCCCGTGAGTGCAACCATACCCTTGCCCTCCTCTAGATCATTGTCGATCGTCGTCGGCGATCATCGTTTGCTTCGGTCGACCGTGATTTCAAACCTGACATGTGGGACCCCCTCGTCAGCTCTCTACTTTTATTCGAAATGTTTTCTGAAAGCGCCTTCAGGCAAAGTACGTTTTCCCTTTGGGTCGGCGTATTTCTAACCGAAACATTTTCTATTTTCTAAACTAGCCCCTGGAAAGTTTCTATTTCATCATAGATTAGTCCCTGGACTAAAACCTTTATAACTTTTAAACAAAAGATGATTTTGAGCTGATTCTTTTTCTGCCCTCTTTATCTTTCTATCTAGGTTTTTATCATATTTATTTGAAAAATATTTGAAACAATTTTTATGCGTGCATGGTATTTACGTTAGTATCCGATTTCTTTTATAACGTAGATACCGAAGGAAGTGACGGAGCCGCAAACTTCACCGAGCTAGACTCCAACTACTCCGAACCAGGCAAGCATGTTTGAACCTTTGATATGATGAGTGTTTTTCATGATTTCTTGAGTGGTTTTCTCATGACATGTTTATATAAGCATTTGTGAATGTTATATTTCATGCAAAGCAAGCTGCAAGTCCGCTTCGAAATTTGATATGTTCATATGATGGTGAGATAACCTGATCATGTGGTGGCATGATATGTTGCAAGGAGGTATTGTTGAAGCATGCCAGTTTTATGTCAACCGTTTAACTCCAGTATTAACGTGGACCAAGTCTTATTCCCGTTCATCTTTTTTTTTGTGCCGCCACCTGTCTTCTACAAAGAATGCGGTTTAGTCAGTTGCAAACCTCTTTCCTTGTACACACCAAATAGAGGGGCCGTGATGAGGGTTCCATGGCCCTGGATTAAAGCCCGTCATCCGGTCAGGGGGCATGGGTGTTTCCGGTTGGGACCGAGAGGGGGGCAACCCTTAGAGCGCGCGATATAAATTTGATCCCATGCTATTCGAGGTTGTAGCCTCCCCGTCTTAATGTTTTTCTTGAACGTTGCTTAGGGTGATTCCTGGCAGCGGAATATGGAATAGGTGTGTACTGGTTAGATGTGTTTCTCCTAAAATACCGTAAACGGAACTAGTCCTTTGTGACTACCAAAAACCGTTGGCTGTGGTTAAAGAGTACAAACTCTGCAGAGTCAAAACCATTCGAGTAAACATGTCCATGGTCAAGGACTTTGATCAACATATTAGTGTCAATCTCAATATCAGTCTTAGTGTCAGTGTCAGTGACAGTCTCCGGAGAATAAGTGTGAAATTGAGAGTGGTAAACCTGGCTGAATGTTATTCCTGTGGATGGACTAACCAATTTATTATCAAGCACCGAGTATTTCCGTGGGATGATGTTACCTTCATGAGCTACTTGAATTCGAATGATTTGATATAAGACCTTTATGTGATGTCGCTCAGACGTCCGACTGTGGCGTTAATGTTATTTACTTCTGATATAAGCCCTTTATGTGATGTCGCTCAGACGTCCGACTGTGGCATTAATGTTATTTACTTTTGATATAAGCCCTTTATGTGATGTCGCTTAGACGTCCGACTGTGGCATTCTTGTTATTTAATTCTGATATAAGCCCTTTATGTGATGTCGCTCAGACGTCCGACTGTGGCATTATTGTCATTTACTTTTGATATAAGCCCTTTATGTGATGTCGCTCAGACGTCCGACTGTGGCATCCTTGTTATTTAGTTTCATTATAAGCCCTTTTCGAGATGTCGCTTAGACGTCCGACTGTGGCACGTGTTGTCATTTACGTTTTAATATAAGCCCTTTATATGGTGTCGCTCTAACGCCCGACTGCGGCATGTTGATTTATTTTACCTTTCGAGGCACCGCTTTAGACACCTGATCGGTCTTTAGTTATTTTATTGGGATTTCGGGAGGACTACCGCCTGACTTCCTTTTTATTTAACACACAGTGCAAATTTATTATCTGAGTGCGCATTATTAGTCTGCTCATGTGTATCATGTCTGCATTTGTTATATCTTATGTCCAAACTGCCTTGCGAGTACATTCAAAGTACTCACCTGGCTTGTTGATTTGGCCAGATGTTGATGAAGGCGGTCTTATGGATGAAGAGTACGATAGCGAGTCCGACGCCTAGAGTAGTCCCAGTCAGTACCGTGCGATTCTGGAGTTGGTCACTTGTATTATATATGCTTCCACTACCCTAATAAAATCATCGAGCCTCACTCCGGCGCTTGATGAGCTGTAAGATTTTTGGAGTCATGTCACCCACTTCACTGTGACATATCCACCACCACTTTTATTATGAGTCAATAGTTATGCCACCATACCCTTTGTGTCATATCCGCCTTTATGTGTAATATCGGCGTGCTTGTAATAAATTGTTGAGCAGCCTCAGCTCAACCCAGTATAATATTTAGTACTTATGGATTTTCTGTATCAAGGATTTGTCTACCAGTAAGAAGGATTTTTCCTATGCTGGTTTGATAAAATGGTCGATTTTTCAATAAATATTTTATTGGAAAACCGGTCCTGACAACAATCTGAGCACATGCTCACTAGTTAAGCAATTCTCCTCCATCTTTTAGCTATAGAACTTGTTGGAGACTTCATATCTCTCAACTCGGGTATTTGCTTGAAATATTAACTTCAACTCCTGGAACATCTCATATGGTCCATGACGTTCAAAACATCTTTGAAGTCCCGATTCTAAGCCGTTAAGCATGGTGCACTAAACTATCAAGTAGTCATCATATTGAGCTAGCCAAACGTTCATAACGTCTGCATCTGCTCCTGTAATAGGTCTGTCACCTAGCGGTGCATCAAGGACATAATTCTTCTGTGCAGCAATGAGGATAAACCTCAGATCACGGACCCAGTCCGCATCATTGCTACTATCATCTTTCAACATAGTTTTTCTCAAGGAACATATCAAAATAAACATAGGGAAGCAACAACGCGAGCTATTGATCTACAACATAATTTGCAAAATACTATCAGGACTAAGTTCATGATAAATTAAAGTTCAATTAATCATATTACTTAAGAACTCCCAATTAGATAGGCATCCCTCTAATCAACTAAGTGATCACGTTATCCAAATCAACTAAACGATGTCCGATCATCATGTGAGATGGAGTAGTTTTAAATGGTGAACATAACTATGTTGATCATATCTACTATATGATTCACGCTCGACCTTTCGGTCTTAGTGTTCCAAGGCCATATATGGATATGATAGGCTCGTCAAGTTTAACCTGCATATTTTGCGTGTGTAAAACTAGCTTGCACTAGTTGTAGATGAACGTAGAGCTTATCACACCCGATCATCACGTGGTGTCTCGGCACGACGAACTTTGGCAACGGTGCATACTCAGGGAGAACACTTTTACCTTGAAATTTAGTGATAGATCATCTTATGATGCTACCGTCAAACAAAGCAGAAGATGTATAAAAGATAAACATCACATGCAATCAAAATATGTGACATGATATGGCCATCATCATCTTGTGCCTTTGATCTCCATCTCCAAAGCATCGTCATGATTTCCATCGTCACCGGCATGACACCATGATCTCCATCATCTTGATCTATATCATTGTGCCGTCACATGGTCATCTCGCCAACTATTGCTCTTGCAACTATTGCTATCGCATAGTGAGGGAGTCCTGGACTAGGGGGTGTTCGGACAGCCGGACTATCAACGTCCGCCGGACTCCAAGACTACGAAGATACAAGATTGAAGACTCCGGCTCGTGTCTGGAAGGTACTTTACTTGGCGTGGAAGGCAAGCTTGGCGATACGGATACATAGATCTCCTACTATTGTAACCGACTCTGTGTAACCCTATCCTTCTCCAGTATCTATATAAACCGGAGGGCTTTAGTCCGTAGGACAACATACTCAACATACAATCATACCATAGGCTAGCTTCTAGGGTTTAGCCTCCTTGATCTCGTGGTAGATCTACTCTTGTACTACCCATATCATCAATATTAATCAAGCAGGACATAGGGTTTTACCTCCATCGAGAGGGCTCGAACCTGGGTAAAAACATCGTGTCCCTCGTCTCCTGTTACCATCCGCCTCGACGCACAGTTCGGGACCCCCTACCCGAGATCCGCTGGTTTTGACACCGACATTGGTGCTTTCATTGAGAGTTCCTCTGTGTCGTCACCAATAGGCTTGATGGCATCTTCAACCTACAATGCTGCCCAGGGTGAGACTTTTCTCCCCGGACAGATCTTCGTATTCGGCGGCTTCGCACTGCGGGCCAATTCACTTGGCCATCTGGAGCAGATCGAAAGCTACGCCCCTGGCCGTCAGGTCAGATTTGGAAGCTTAAAAACTTCACGGCCGATGTCCGAGGAGACTTGATCCTCGACGGACTCGAGCCACAGCCAAGCGCGCCGCACTGTAACGATGGGCATGATCTAGCTCTGCCGCCGAACAGTGCTTTGGTGGCCGCACACGAATCCGCTCCGGCCATTAGCCCGGAGCCGATCGCCCAGATCGAGGGCTGGTGGTTAGACGCCGCCCCGGGGGCTTCAACATCCACGGCGGTGGAGCCGAACACTAATCTTGTCCCCTGCGAAAGTCGTGATTCCGAGGCGCCGGACTCCTCGCCGGACTACGAACCTCCCGCGCCCCTACCAATCGATCCGGATTGGGCGCCGGTTATGGAATTCACCGCCGCGGATATCTTCCAATGCTCGCCCTTCGGCGATATCTTAAATTCACTAAAGCATCTCTCGTTATCAGGAGAGTCCTGGCCGGATTATGGCCAGGATGGTTGGGATGCGGACGACGAAGAAATTCAGAGCCCACCCACCACCCACTTTGTAGCCACTGTCGACGATCTAACCGACGTGCTAGATTACGACTCCGAAGACATCGACGCTATGGACGACGATGCCGGAGACGAATAGGAACCAGCGCCCACAGGGCACTGGAAGGCCACCTCGTCATATGACGTATACATGGTGGATACCCCAAAAGATGGGGACGGCGAAGGAACAGCGGAGGCAGATTCCTTAAAGAAACAGCCCAAGCGCCGGCGTCAGCGGCGCCGCTCTAAATCTCGCCACAGCAAAAACGGAGATTCCGGCACAGGAGATAATAATACTCCAGAGAGTGCCGAAGACAATCCCCTCCCGCAAGACTCAGCGCAGGAGGATGCAGAAGCAAGCCCTCATGAGGGGGTGGCAGACGAAGAGGTCGAGGATCATAATTATATGCCTCCCTCCGAAGACGAAGCAAGCCTCAACGATGACGAATTCATCGTACCCGAGGATCCCGTTGAACAAGAGCGCTTCAAGCGCAGGCTTATCGCCACAGCAAACAGCCTAAAGAAAAAGCAGCAGCAGCTTCAAGCCTCGACGCACAGTTCGGGACCCCCTACCCGAGATCCGCTGGTTTTGACACCAACATTGGTGCTTTCATTGAGAGTTCCTCTGTGTCGTCACCAATAGGCTTGATGGCATCTTCAACCTACAACGCTGCCCAGGGTGAGACTTTTCTCCCCGGACAGATTTTCGTATTCGGCGGCTTCGCACTGCGGGCCAATTCACTTGGCCATCTGGAGCAGATCGAAAGCTATGCCCCTGGCCGTCAGGTCAGATTTGGAAGCTTAAAAACTTCACGGCCGATGTCCGAGGAGACTTGATCCTCGACGGACTCGAGCCACAGCCAAGCGCGCCGCACTGTAACGATGGGCATGATCTAGCTCTGCCGCCGAACAGTGCTTTGGTGGCCGCACACGAACCCGCTCCGGCCATTAGCCCGGAGCCGATCGCCCAGATCGAGGGCCAGTGGTTAGACGCCGCCCCGGGGGCTTCAACATCCACGGCGATGGAGCCGAACACTAATCTTGTCCCCTGCGAAACACGTGATTCCGAGGCGCCGGACTCCTCGCCGGACTCCGAACCTCCCGCACCCCTACCAATCGATCCGGATTGGGCGCCGGTTATGGAATTCACCGCCGCGGACATCTTCCAATGCTCGCCCTTCGGCGATATCTTAAATTCACTAAAGCATCTCTCGTTATCAGGAGAGTCCTGGCCGGATTATGGCCAGGATGGTTGGGATGCGGACGACGAAGAAATTCAGAGCCCACCCACCACCCACTTTGTAGCCACTGTCGACGATCTAACCGACATGCTAGATTACGACTCCGAAGACATCGACACTATGGACGACGATGCCGGAGACGAATAGGAACCAGTGCCCACAGGGCACTGGAAGGCCACCTCGTCATATGACGTATACATGGTGGATACCCCAAAAGATGGGGACGGCGAAGGAACAGCGGAGGCAGATTCCTTAAAGAAACAGCCCAAGCGCCGGCGTCAGCGGCGCCGCTCTAAATCTCGCCACAGCAAAAACGGAGATTCCGGCACAGGAGATAATAATACTCCAGAGAGTGCCGAAGACAATCCCCTCCCGCAAGACTCAGCGCAGGAGGATGCAGAAGCAAGCCCTCATGAGGGGGTGGCAGACGAAGAGGTCGAGGATCATAATTATATGCCTCCCTCCGAAGACGAAGCAAGCCTCAACGATGACGAATTCATCGTACCCGAGGATCCCGTTGAACAAGAGCGCTTCAAGCGCAGGCTTATCGCCACAGCAAACAGCCTAAAGAAAAAGCAGCAGCAGCTTCAAGCCTCGACGCACAGTTCGGGACCCCCTACCCGAGATCCGCTGGTTTTGACACCAACATTGGTGCTTTCATTGAGAGTTCCTCTGTGTCGTCACCAATAGGCTTGATGGGATCTTCAACCTACAACGCTGCCCAGGGTGAGACTTTTCTCCCCGGACAGATCTTCGTATTCGGCAGCTTCGCACTGCGGGCCAATTCACTTGGCCATCTGGAGCAGATCGAAAGCTACGCCCCTGGCCGTCAGGTCAGATTTGGAAGCTTAAAAACTTCACGGCCGATGTCCGAGGAGACTTGATCCTCGACGGACTCGAGCCACAGCCAAGCGCGCCGCACTGTAACGATGGGCATGATCTAGCTCTGCCGCCGAACAGTGCTTTGGTGGCCGCACACGAATCCGCTCCGGCCATTAGCCCGGAGCCGATCGCCCAGATCGAGGGCCAGTGGTTAGACGCCGCCCCGGGGGCTTCAACATCCACGGCGATGGAGCCGAACACTAATCTTGTCCCCTGCGAAACTCATGATTCCGAGGCGCCGGACTCCTCGCCGGACTCCGAACCTCCCGCACCCCTACCAATCGATCCGGATTGGGCGCCGGTTATGGAATTCACCGCCGCGGACATCTTCCAATGCTCGCCCTTCGGCGATATCTTAAATTGACTAAAGCATCTCTCGTTATCAGGAGAGTCCTGGCCGGATTATGGCCAGGATGGTTGGGATGCGGACGACGAAGAAATTCAGAGCCCACCCACCACCCACTTTGTAGCCACTGTCGACGATCTAACCGACATGCTAGATTACGACTCCGAAGACATCGACACTATGGACGACGATGCCGGAGACGAATAGGAACCAGTGCCCACAGGGCACTGGAAGGCCACCTCGTCATATGACGTATACATGGTGGATACCCCAAAAGATGGGGACGGCGAAGGAACAGCGGAGGCAGATTCCTTAAAGAAACAGCCCAAGCGCCGGCGTCAGCGGCGCCGCTCTAAATCTCGCCACAGCAAAAACGGAGATTCCGGCACAGGAGATAATAATACTCCAGAGAGTGCCGAAGACAATCCCCTCCCGCAAGACTCAGCGCAGGAGGATGCAGAAGCAAGCCCTCATGAGGGGGTGGCAGACGAAGAGGTCGAGGATCATAATTATATGCCTCCCTCCGAAGACGAAGCAAGCCTCAACGATGACGAATTCATCGTACCCGAGGATCCCGTTGAACAAGAGCGCTTCAAGCGCAGGCTTATCGCCACAGCAAACAGCCTAAAGAAAAAGCAGCAACAGCTTCAAGCCTCGACGCACAGTTCGGGACCCCCTACCCGAGATCCGCTGGTTTTGACACCGACATTGGTGCTTTCATTGAGAGTTCCTCTGTGTCGTCACCAATAGGCTTGATGGGATCTTCAACCTACAACGCTGCCCAGGGTGAGACTTTTCTCCCCGGACAGATCTTCGTATTCGGCAGCTTCGCACTGCGGGCCAATTCACTTGGCCATCTGGAGCAGATCGAAAGCTACGCCCCTGGCCGTCAGGTCAGATTTGGAAGCTTAAAAACTTCACGGCCGATGTCCGAGGAGACTTGATCCTCGACGGACTCGAGCCACAGCCAAGCGCGCCGCACTGTAACGATGGGCATGATCTAGCTCTGCCGCCGAACAGTGCTTTGGTGGCCGCACACGAATCCGCTCCGGCCATTAGCCCGGAGCCGATCGCCCAGATCGAGGGCCAGTGGTTAGACGCCGCCCCGGGGGCTTCAACATCCACGGCGATGGAGCCGAACACTAATCTTGTCCCCTGCGAAACTCATGATTCCGAGGCGCCGGACTCCTCGCCGGACTCCGAACCTCCCGCACCCCTACCAATCGATCCGGATTGGGCGCCGGTTATGGAATTCACCGCCGCGGACATCTTCCAATGCTCGCCCTTCGGCGATATCTTAAATTGACTAAAGCATCTCTCGTTATCAGGAGAGTCCTGGCCGGATTATGGCCAGGATGGTTGGGATGCGGACGACGAAGAAATTCAGAGCCCACCCACCACCCACTTTGTAGCCACTGTCGACGATCTAACCGACATGCTAGATTACGACTCCGAAGACATCGACGCTATGGACGACGATGCCGGAGACGAATAGGAACCAGCGCCCACAGGGCACTGCAAGGCCACCTCGTCATATGACGTATACATGGTGGATACCCCAAAAGATGGGGACGTCGAAGGAACAGCGGAGGCAGATTCCTTAAAGAAACAGCCCAAGCGCCGGCGTCAGCGGCGCCGCTCTAAATCTCGCCACAGCAAAAACGGAGATTCCGGCACAGGAGATAATAATACTCCAGAGAGTGCCGAAGACAATCCCATCCCGCAAGACTCAGCGCAGGAGGATGCAGAAGCAAGCCCTCATGAGGGGGTGGCAGACGAAGAGGTCGAGGATCATAATTATATGCCTCCCTCCGAAGACGAAGCAAGCCTCAACGATGACGAATTCGTCGTACCCGAGGATCCCGTTGAACAAGAGCGCTTCAAGCGCAGGCTTATCGCCACGGCAAACAGCCTAAAGAAAAAGCAGCAGCAGCTTCAAGCTGATCAGGACCTGCTGGCCGATCGATGGACCGAGGTCCTCGCGGCCGAAGAGTATAAACTCGAACGTCCCTCCAAAAGTTACACAAAACGCAAGCTGCTCCCCCGATTAGAGGAGGAAGCATACATACATCCATCACCAGCGCACGATATGGCTGACCGACCACCCCGTGGTCGTGACAGAGAGGCATCCAGGCCCCCAGCCAAGACCATACCCCGGCATCGCTCCAAAAGTACGAAGCCAAGAGGGAACGCGCCGGACTTGCGAGACATATTGGAGGACAAAGCAAGGCAATCCAGATCCATCTATGGATCACGTGGGCACCCTACGACCCATGACGAATACCGTCATGTCGGATACAATAACCCCGGCCGGGCCGAACACAGCAGAAAGCTCTCTCTCGAGCTGCGTCGCGATATCGCTCAATAAAGGGGCGCCGCACATCCGTTATGCTTCACTGACGAAGTAATGGATCATCAGATCCCTGAAGGGTTTAAACCCGTAAACATCGAATCTTACGATGGCACAACAGACCCCGCGGTGTGGATCGAAGACTATCTTCTCCACATCCATATGGCCCGCGGCAATGATCTCCATGCCATAAAGTACCTCCCACTCAAGCTTAGAGGACCAGCTCGGCATTGGCTTAACAGCTTGCCCGCAGAGTCAATTGGGTGTTGGAAGGACCTGGAGGCCGCATTCCTTGATAACTTCCAAGGCACGTATGTGCGACCACCAGACGCCGATGACCTAAGCCACATCATTCAGTAGCCAGACGAATCGGCCACACAATTCTGGACACGGTTCTTGACGAAGAAAAATCAAATCGTCGATTGTCCGGACACAGAGGCCCTTGCAGCCTTCAAACATAACATCCGAGACAAATGGCTAGCCCGGCACCTGGGGCAGGAAAAGCCGAAATCCATGGCAGCCCTCACATCTTTAATGACCCGCTTTTGTGCGGGAGAGGACAGCTGGCTAGCCCGCAGCAACAATCTCCGTAAAAATTCTGGCAGTCCGGATACCAAGGACAACAACGGCAGGTCACGTCAAAACAAAAACAAGCGCCGAATTAACGGCGACGATAAGGAGGATACGACAGTCAATGCCGGATTCCGAGGCTCTAAACCCGGTCAACGGAAGAAGCCATTTAAAAGAACCATTCCGAGTCCGTCCAATTTGGACCGAATACTCGACCGCTCATGCCAGATACATGGCACCCCTGAAAAGCTAGCTAACCACACCAATAGAGATTGCTGGGTATTCAAGCAGGCCGGCAAGTTAATTGCCGAAAACAATGACAAGGGGCTAAATAGCGACGACGAGGAAGAGACCCGGCCGCCGAACAACAGAGGACAGAAGGGTTTTCCCCCACAAGTACGGATAGTGAATATGATATACGCGACCCATATACTGAAGAGGGAGAGGAAACACGCACTCAGGGACGTCTATGTGATGGAGCCAGTCGCCCCAAAGTTCAACCCATGGTCCTCTTGTCCGATCACTTTTGATCGAAGAGACCATCCGACCAACATACGTCATGGCGGATTCGCCGCATTGGTCTTAGACCCAATCGTCGATGGGTTTCACCTCACGAGAGTCCTGATGGACGGCGGCAGTAGCCTGAACCTGCTTTATCAGGATACAGTGCGCAAAATGGGCATAGACCCATCAAGGATTAAACCTACAAAGACAACCTTTAAAGGTGTCATACCAGGAGTGGAAGCCAACTGTACAGGCTCAGTCACACTGGAAGTGGTCTTCGGATCCCCGGATAATTTCCGGAGCGAAGAGTTAGTCTTCGACATAGTCCCGTTTCGCAGCGGCTATCACGCTCTGCTCGGACGAACCGCGTTTGCCAAATTCAACGCGGTGCCGCACTATGCATACCTAAAGCTCAAGATGCCAGGCCCTCCTGGAGTCATCACGGTCAATGGGAATATGGAACGCTCCCTCCGAACGGAGGAACATACAGCGGCTCTCGCGGCAGAAGTACAGAGCAGCCTTCTAAGGCAATTCTCGAGTCCGGCCATTAAACGGCCGGATACAGCAAAGCGCGCCCGGAGCAATATCAACCAAGACCACCTGGCGCGATCAGAGCACGCGTAGCAATGCGGCCCCAACCCTCGCCCGCGTATGATCGCAAGAATAACACTCCGCGTACATCATTACTCTTTGGAGATACCATGGGCACTGGGGAGGGGGCACGATCACAACGGACCCAGAGTGCGGTTCGACCACACCAGGGGCTCGCAAATGTGCCTCTTTTTAATTATTATTTTTCTTCTTTTTTGTACACAGGACTCTGTTAACCAGAAGCCCTGTCCGGCGGTGAACCTGCCGAACTCATGATGCAATAGTCAGGGAGTAAAGAAGGCCGCGTCGAACACTCAGGTGGTCTCAATTACGAGCATTAAATTCAATTATGTACACCAAATCCGAAGCTCATCCCTGGAGGGGGACATGTTTATTTAGTCCAAATACCTTGCTTACCGCACTATTTGTATCAGTCCGCTCTACTAGCAGACTTTTTCTTTCATTAATAATGCAGCACCTTTATGATCACAATTGCATTACATTATATATATATATACTCATTATATGACATCTGGCACCCGTATATTTTGGTACGGCATAATACACTAGGGGCTTAAGTTCCCCACTTTATGGTGTGATAAAGTCCGAACACTTTCACAAGTGCGGCACCCCGAACTTATAGCATTATATGAATCGGCTCCGAATCATGTCTTGGGTCAATAGTTGGGTTTTCCCGGCTCCCATGTTTGGCACCTTACGTTTCCGTTCTGTCGGCTAAGGTAGCACTGGGAGAACCACTGCGATTGCGCCCCGGTTGAGCCGGGTTAACGCCTCAGTGGAGAAAGCTAAAACTGACCGGCATGATAAGGCGAGAGACTAGTCGCTGTTCGAGAGGTTTTTTCGGGTCCTTAAATACTCACGCCGCTTCGAGCGAAGTTCCGGATTATGTCCGATGAAGGCGTGGATAGCGCCCCGGATTCGGTCTTCCGAATACCAGGGGCTTCGCCGAAATTTAAAATTATAGAATTCTATGGCTAAGTGAGAGTGTTCAAGCATTATAAGTCCGGTCGCCTTGTTCGTTGTGTTGAGCGCCTCCCTAGATGGACCCAAATATGGGAACAAGAGTGCTCAAGTTTATCACCGAACACCCCAGCACTTGTGGCTTGGGGGCTGAAGCCAACGACTTGCCATCTCTCAGATTTTATAAACGGCCGCACAGAAGGTAATATTTTAAATTAAACAAGCGTTGCTCATGGCGCATATGAACGAAGTTTTTAGCGCACAGGATAAATAAACAGCGAGTTCACTCAAAGATTACATTTCGGGAGCACTCATCTGCAATATTGCAGGCTCCCTTCAGGACAATATTATAATACTTCTCCGGCGTGCGATACTCCTTGCCCGGTGGCGGTGGGTCCGTGAGAAGCTTCTCCGCATCCAATTTGCCCCATTGCACCTTTATGCGGGCAAGGGCCCGACGAGCACCTTCGATACAGGCGGAGCGCTTGACTACATCCAGCCTAGGGCATGCATCCACCAGCCGCTGCACGAGGCCAAAGTAGCTCCCAGGCATGGCCTGTCCAGGCCACAGCCGGACTATGAGGCCCTTCATGGCCTCCTCAGCTACCTTGTGGAGTTCGACCAGCTGCTTCAGCTAGTCGCTTAGGGGCACCGGATGGCCGGCCTCAGTATACTGAGACCAGAAGACCTTCTCCGTCGAGATCCCCTCCTCGCCACAATAGAATGCGGCGGCATCAGCCGCACTACGCTGCAGATATGCAAACGCCCCTGGAGAGCTCCGAATTCGGGTAAGTATCAGGTAGTTCACATTAACATGCTTGCTTTGCATGAAAAACGCCTTACCCGCCGCTATCTTCTTTATGTCCTCAACCTCCTGAAGGGCCTTATGGGCCTCGGCCTTGGCGGACTTGGCACTTTCGAGAGCCGAGGCAAGCTCGGACTCTCGAGTCTTGGAGTCACGCTCCAAACTCTCATGTTTTTCCATGAGAACCTGGAGCTCTTGCCGAACTTCCGCCACCCGCGCCTCTTGCTTTTCTCGCTCCGCCCGTTCCGCGGCCGCATTGCGTTCGGCCGCGGACACAGCATCCTTCAGGGTTGCCACCTCGTTAGTGGCCCCTGCAATGCACATATTATCCTTGTTAATTTTATTTGCAATCAAAATCCTTTTCTGTAAGGTACTTATTCAAAGAGGTGTTACTCACTTTCTTTTTCCTCGAGCTGCTTCTTTGCATGGCCGAGCTCTTGCTCGGACCGCTCGAGTTCCTTCTTTAGCACATCAACCTCCGCCGTCAGTGCGGCAGAGGTCAGCAGTGCAGCCTGCAAACCCATATTGACATATTTTAGGTAACCCTGCGTATATCTTATTATAGATCCTTAGTCCGGCTTTTCTTTCCGAACACCGAACCAAGCATCAGGGGCTACTGTCTATGCGGTATTATATTACATAATTTTAACTTCTTACCTCAAAGCCTGTTAAAAGGCTACTGCAGGCTTCGGTCAGCCCGCTTTTCGCGAGCTGAACCTTCTCAATCACCGCACTCATGATAGTGCGGTGTTCTTCCTCGATGGAAGCGCCTTTAAGCGCCTCCAGCAGGTTATCCGGCGCCTCCGGTTGGACGGAGGCCGCCGGCGTCATGGTCCTACCCTTCTTTTGAAGGGGCCGCTTGCCGGACTCTGGAACCACTGCGGGTTCCGATGTAGAGTCCGGCACGAAGTCCGGGGGGCTGCCTGACGGCGCCTCCGGAGCCTCCTCCTGATGGGTCCCTCTCCGGGATCCCACCTCGACGTCCTCGTTGGCGCGTGAGGTGGAGGCAGTCGGGATGGAATTCACATACGACGAGGCCAATGACCCGCTCGATGAGTCGGGGAGATCATCATTAGCCGGACTACGGGCAGAATGCGGCGTTAGAAGGATACTACGCGACAGAAATTACACATAAAGGATCCGGATACTTACGATCTTGCCGGACGCCTGGCCCTTGGAGGCCGCTCATCCTCACCAACGCTGATGTTGGCGGAACTATCCGGGGGGATAGTCCTCCCCCTCTTGGACCCTTCGCCCCCCCCCCCACGATGGGGGAAGCCTTCCTTTTCTTCTCTCCCTCCTCCGGGAGAGAGTACTCCTCCTCCTCGTCTTCGGGAGAGGAGTCCTCGTCGTCGTCAGACGCCTGATTGCGGGAACTCTTTCGAGTCCCCGCGGCCACCTTCTTGGCCTTCTTCTCCGGCACCACATGCGGTGCCGGAACCAGCAGCCCTGTTAAGCGGGCATTCACTGGGTCTTCTGGCATGGGAGCCGGGCTGATGAGCAGCTTGGCCTTCTCCATCCATTCCTGTCAAAGGAAGAGGCAGAATGAAGCCTCACTAGAGTCAATCTAATTATCACAAGTGTCCCGTAATGGGGTTTAATCACTTACCTCGTCAGTTGGATTCTGCGAGCTGAATCCGCGGTCTTTGGTCGCGGACGCGGGGGCTTCGGCGCCCTTGAACAGCACCCTCCAGGCGCCTTCGTATGTTGTATCGAAGAGCCCGTTTAGCGCCTGGTGCTGTTCCGGATTGAACTCCCACAAATTAAATGCCCGTTCTTGGCATGGGAGGATCCGCCGGATGAGCATGACTTGGACCACGTCGACGAGCCTGAGCCTACTGCTCACCATCTTCTTGATACATGCTCGGAGTCCCGTCACCTCCACCGGATTCCCCCACTGCAAGCCCTTCTCTTTCCAGGAGGTGAGCTGCGTGGGGATGCCTGATTTAAACTCGGGGGCCCCCACCCATGTGGATTTGCGCGGCTCGGTGATGTAGAACCACCCCGATTGCCACCCCTTGACGGAGTCCACGAAGGTCCCTTCTAGCCAAGGGACGTTGGGCAATTTGCCCAACATAGCGCCTCCGCATTCCGCTTGCGTACCCTTCACAACCTTCGGCTTGACGTTAAAGGTCTTGAGCCACAGGCCGAAGTGGGGCCGGATGCAGAGAAAGGCCTCGCACACGACGATAAATGCCGAGATGTTGAGGATAAAGTTCGGCGCCAGATCGTGGAAATCCCTGCCATAGTAAAACATGAGCCCTCGGACAAATGGATGGAGCGGAAAGCCCAGTCCACGGAGGAAGTGGGGAAGGAAGACGACCCTCTCATGAGGCCCGGGGGGAGGGATGAGCTGCCCCTCGTCGGGCAGCCGATGCGCGATATCGCCGGAAAGGTATCCGGCGCTGCGCAGTTTGGTGATGTCCTCCTCCTTGACGGTGGAGGCTAACCATTTACCTCCCGCTCCAGACATATTCGGAGAAGGTCGAGGTGAGATGCGCGAGTTCGGGTGTTGGAGCTTGAATTCATGGGGATGGATAAGCAAAGGAGGAAGAAGGCGTAGGTGAGAAGGTGAATCCTTATCCCTTATATATAGGCGGACAAAACTATGCGTCCCCCACCGGCCTGGTAAAACTCGCTTATCTCCCAAGCGCCACCGTTGATGGCGCGGTTGGGTTACCCACGCACGTATTGATGAGAATCCCGGAATAAGGGGAACATGATCTCTGCTTCGACAAGACGTGCCAAGGAAACCGCTTCGCTAAACATGCTGAGGTGGTATAGTAATTCAAACAAAGGCCTGGTGGCGGTGTGATGTCATGCCGCATAATACGTCAGCAGATTGAACTAAGTGTACATTTTATTCTCTCTACGGTGGAATGTGGAATTTATTTTGCAGAGCCGGACACTATCCTGGTGTTCATTATCTTCTCTGGATTATTCAAGGGAGGAACCCGCCTTGCAATGCAGAACATTGTGCACGCCGGACTTATCATCATTGAAGACTGGTTCAGGGGCTACTGAGGGAGTCCTGGACTAGGGGGTGTTCGGACAGCCAGACTATCAACGTCCGCCGGACTCCAAGACTACGAAGATACAAGATTGAAGACTCCGGCTCGTGTCCGGAAGGTACTTTACTTGGCGTGGAAGGTAAGCTTGGCGATACGGATACATAGATCTCCTACTATTGTAACCGACTCTGTGTAACCCTAGCCTTCTCCGGTATCTATATAAACCGGAGGGCTTTAGTCCGTAGGACAACATACTCAACATACAACCATACCATAGGCTAGCTTCTAGGGTTTAGCCTCCTTGATCTCGTGGTAGATCTACTCTTGTACTACCCATATCATCAATATTAATCAAGCAGGACGTAGGGTTTTACCTCCATCGAGAGGGCCGAACCTGGGTAAAAACATCGTGTCCCTCGTCTCCTGTTACCATCCGCCTCGACGCACAGTTCGGGACCCCCTACCCGAGATCCGCCGGTTTTGACACCGACACATAGCGATAAAGTAAAGCAATTATTTGGCGCTTGCATCTTATGCAATAAAGAGATAACCATAAGCCTTCTGCTAGTTGCCGATAACTTCAACAAAACATGATCATCTTATACAAGAACTTCTCATCACGTCTTGACCATATCACATCACAACATGCCCTGCAAAAACAAGTTAGATGTCCTCTACTTTGTTGTTGCAAGTTTTACGTGGTTGCTACGGGCTGAGCAAGAACCGTTCTTACCTACGCATCAAAACCACAACGATATTTCGTCAAGTTAGTGCTATTTTAACCTTCTCAAGGACCGGGCGTAGCCACACTCGGTTCAACTAAAGTTGGAGAAACTGACCCCCGCCAGCCACCTATGTGCAAAGCACGTCGGTAGAACCAGTCTCGCATAAGCGTACACGTAATGTCGGTCGGGGCCGCTTCATCCAACAATACCGCCGAACCAAAGTATGACATGCTGGTAAGCAGTATGACTTGTATCGTCCACAATTCACTTGTGTTCTAATCGTGCATATAACATCTACGTATAAACCTGGCTCGGATGCCCCTGTTGGGGAACGTAGTGATAACCCACAAGTTAGGGGATCGCAATAGCTTTCGAGGGTAAAGTACTCAACCCAAATTTATTGATTCGACACAAGGGGAGCCAAAGAATATTCTTGAGTATTAGCAGTTGAGTTGTCAATTCAACCACACCTGGATAACTTAGTATCTGCAGCAAAGTATTTAGTAGCAAAGTAGTATTATAATAAAGGTAACTGTAGCAAACGTAATGTTTTTGGGTTTTGTAGTAGTTGTAACAGTAGCAACGAAAAAGTAAATAAGCAAAGCACAATATGTGAAAAGCTCGTAGGCATTGGATCAGTGATGGATAATTATGTCGGATGCGATTCCTCATGTAATAGCTATAACATAGGGTGACAC
The DNA here is from genome assembly GCA_963921465.1 of Triticum timopheevii. NCBI lineage: Eukaryota > Viridiplantae > Streptophyta > Magnoliopsida > Poales > Poaceae > Triticum > Triticum timopheevii. Next base: position 53,553,497 of record OY997266.1, read on the forward strand.
AGAACTAGCTCCAGTTCATGAATGTAATGTAGGCATGTATTCCGTAAATAGTCATACGTGCTTATGGAAAAGAACTTGCATGACATCTTTTGTCCTACCCTCCCATGGCAGTGGGGTCCTAGCGGAAACTAAGGGATATTAAGGCATCCTTTTAATAGAGAACCGGACCAAAGCATTAACACATAGTGAATACATGAACTCCTCAAACTACGGTCATCACCGAGAAGTATCCTGATTATTGTCACTTCGGGGTTGTCGGATCATAACACATAATAGGTGACTATAGACTTGCAAGATAGGATCAAGAACACACATATATTCATGAAAACATAATAGGTTCAGATCTGAAATCATGGCACTCGGGCCCTAGTGACAAGCATTAAGCATAGCAAAGTCATAGCAACATCAATCTCAGAACATAGTGGATACTAGGGATCAAACCCTAACAAAACTAACTTGATTGCATGGTAAATCTCATCCAACCAATCACCGTCCAGCAAGCCTACGATGGAATTACTCACGCACGGCGGTGAGCATCATGAAATTGGTGATGGAGGATGGTTGATGATGACGACGGCGATGAATCCCCCTATCCGGAGCCCCAAACAGACTCCAGATCAGCCCTCCCAAGAGAGATTAGGGCTTGGCAGCGGCTCTGTATCGTAAAACGCGATGAAACTTTCTCTATGATTTTTTTCTCTGCGAGACGGAATATATGGAGTTGGAGTTGAGGTCGGCGGAGCCTCAGGGGGCCCACGAGACAGGGGGGCGCCCAGGGGGGAGGGCGCGCCCCCACCCTCGTGGACAGGGTGTGGGCCCCCTGGTCTTGATTCTTTCTCCAGTATTTTTTATATTTTCCAAAAAGTGCCACTGAGGATTTTCAGGACATTCCGAGAACTTTTGTTTTCTACACATGAAACAACATCATAGCAATTTTGCTGAAAACAGCGTCAGTCCGGGTTAGTTTCATTCAAATCATGCAAGTTAGAGTCCAAAACAAGGACAAAAGTGTTTCGAAAAGTAGATACGTTGGAGACGTATCACATAGTAATTTCAAAAAAAATCCTACGCACACACAAGATCATGGTGATGTATAGCAACAAGAGGGGAGAGTGTGTCCACGTACCCTCATAGACCAAAAGTGGAAGCTTTAGAACAACGCGGTTGATGTAGTAGTACGTCTTCACGATCCGACTGATCCAAGTACCGAACGTATGGCACCTCCGAGTTCAGCACACGTTCAGCTCGATGACGTCCTGCGAACTCCGATCCAGAAGAGCTTCATGGGAGAGTTCCGTCAGCATGACGGCGTGATGACGGTGATGATGTTACTACCGACACAGGGCTTCGCCTAAGCACCGCTACGATATGACCGAGGTGGATTATGGTGGAGGGGGGCACCGCACACGGCTAAGAGAGATCAATGATCAACTTGTGTGTCTAGAGGTGCCCCCTGCCCCCGTATATAAAGGTGCAAGGGGGGAGAGGCGGCCGGCCAAGAAGGGCGCGCCAAGGGGGGAGTCCTACTCCCACCGGGAGTAGGACTCCTCCTTTCCTTGTTGGAGTAGGAGAACGGAAGGAAGAAGGAGAAGGAAGGGGGCACCCCTCCCTAGTCTAATTTGGACCAGTCCATGGGGAGGGGTGCGGCCACCCTTTGGGGCCTTTCTCTCCTTTCCTGTATGGCCCATTCAGGCCCAATACGAATTCCCGTAACTCTCCGGTACTCCGAAAAATACCTGAATCGCTCGGAATCTTTCTGATGTCTGAATATAGCCATCCAATATATTGATCTTTATGTCTCGACCATTTTGAGACTCCTCGGCATGTCCCTAATCTCATCCGGTACTCCGAACTACCTTCGGTACATCAAAACACATAAACTCCCAATACAAATCGTCACCGAACGTTAAGCGTACGGACCCTACGAGTTCGAGAACTATGTAGACATGACCGAGACACGTCTCCGGTCAATAACCAATAGCGGAACCTGGATGCTCATATTGGCTCCCACATTCTACGAAGATCTTTATCGGTCAAACCGCATAACAACATATGTTGTTCCCTTTGTCATCGGTATGTTACTTGCCCGAGATTCGATCGTCGGTATCTCAATACCTAGTTCAATCTCGTTACCGGCAAGTCTCTTTACTCGTTATGTAATGCATCATCCCGCAACTAACTCATTAGTCACATTGCTTGCAAGGCTTATAGTGATGTGCATTACCGAGAGGGCCCAGAGATACCTCTCTGACAATCAGAGTGACAAATCCTAATCTTGAAATACGTTAACTCAACAAGTACCTTTGGAGACACCTGTAGTGCACCTTTATAATCACCCAGTTATGTTGTGACCTTTGGTAGCACACAAAGTGCTCCTCCGGTAAGTGGGAGTTACATAATCTCATAGTCATAGGAACATGTATAAGTCATGAAGAAAGCAATAGCAACATACTAAACAATCAAGTGATAAGCTAACGGAATGGGTCAAGTCAATCACATCATTCTCTAATGATGTGATCCCGTTAATGAAATGACAACTCATGTCTATGGTTAGGAAACTTAACCATCTTTGATAAACGAGCTAGTCAAGCAGAGGCATACTAGTGACACTCTATTTGTCTATGTATTCACACATGCATTATGTTTCTGGTTAATACAATTCTAGCATGAATAATAAACATTTATCATGAAATAAGGAAATAAATAATAACTCTATTATTGCCTCTAGGGCATATTTCCTTCAATCGGGACCATACAGTCAGATCTGATGATACCCGGAATATGCATCTAGAAAATACAAGCGCTCACACCCCGAAGTCGAGTCAATAATCTGATCGATCCGGGGGAGAGGGAAATGATCTTTCGGGCAGGCCCGATTGATATGCTTGAAACCAATGCACATACGAAGTGAATCATCCTTCTTAAGGACCATGACCACATTGGCAAGCCACTCGGAGGGGTAGATCTCTCGGATGAACTCTGCTGCTAGGAGCCGAGCCACTTCCTCGCCAATTGCTTTTCTCTTCTGCATGGCGGACCGTCGAAGATGCTCTTTGACAGGTTTTGCCTTCGGATCGACATGCAAACGATGCTTAGCTAGTCCCCTGGGTACACCCGGCATGTCAGAAGGTTTCCATGCAAAGATGTCCCAGTTCTCACGGAGGAACTGGATGAGCGCTTCTTCCTTTTGCTGTCGAGCGTTGTTGAGATATGAGTCGGTGAAGCATAGGGACCGGTCGGGTGAATATGAATCGGCTTTGTTTCTCCAGACGACTGAAATGCAGAGTCTGTGGCAGGCTTCTTGGCCCGTAACAAATCACTCGGATCTGCATTTTCTGATACTCCTGCGATTCAACTGATGCCATTTGTGCATCGGCGATTTTGGAACCCTTCTGGAAGCATTCATCTGCTTTCTACTGATTGCCCGTGACTGTGATCACACCTCTGGGGCCAGGCATCTTCAGCTTGAGGTACACGTAACATGGTCGAGCCATAAAACGTGCATAGGCAGGCCTACCTAGAATAGCATGATAAGCACTATGGAAATCCACAACTTCAAATGTCAACTTTTCCTTATGGTAATTCTTGGAATCACCAAAAACCACGTCAAGGGCGATCTGGCCGAGTGATCCGGCTTTCTTTCCAGGGATAACGCCATGAAAACTCATATTGCTCTCGCTAAGTTTGGACATCGGAATGCCCATCCCCTTCAAGGTTTCAGCATAAAGGATATTTAGGCCGCTACCACCATCCATCAGCACTTTGGTTAGTCGAGTGCCTTCGACCACTGGGTCGACCACCAATGCTTGCCTCCCAGGGGTGGCTATACATGCCGGGTGATCAGATTGGTCAAATGTGATGGCCATTTGCAACCATTTCAGGTATGTGGTCGTAGTCGCCGGAGCAACCATATTTACTTCTCTGTTGATAACTTTCAATCAACTTTTGCTCTCAACATCAGCAAAAATCACCAGGGTGGAATTGACTTTAGGATATCCATCGTCTTCCTCTTCGTTCTCGTCCTTGTCGGACTCTTTCTCCTTCTCACTAGACTGTTTCTCTCGGAATTGCTGGATCAGGAGTTGGCATTATCGAGTGGTGTGTTTAGGATAAATCAGATTACCCTCTTCATCCTTCTTCGTATGAATGTGACAATCCAACACATCATTTCCCGCTTGATCTTTTACCTTCTTAGGGGTCCAGGGCCCCTTAGTTTTTCCTTTAAACTTTCCTTGAACCACTGCCTCAATTTCACCAGGTGCTCCAGGCTCGGCCTTACGTTTCTGTTTCCGATTGGAATTACCCCCGCCGGCATCTTGGCCGACTGGTTTACCCTTTCCGCTGCGGAGTCGATCCTCTTCTTCCCCGTTAGTGTAACGGGTGGCTATTTCCATCATCCGAGTCGGAGTCATATCTCTAGTCTGACCGAACTTCAGAACCAGCTCTAGATATTTAACGCCTTCCTTGAAGGCACACACTGCTTGATGCTCAAATACATTTTCCACCGTGTGATGCAAAGTGGTCCACCTCTGAATGAAATCCCTTAGAGTCTCACTCGGTTTCTACACACAATGCTGCAATTCTGTCAACCCTACTGGCCGCTTGCAAGTACCTTCAGAAGTTCTGACAAATACTCGGGCAAGTTCTTCCCAACTGAATATAATGCCTGGGGCTAACTGAGTCAACCACGCTTTGGCTGACCCTTCCAACATCAGAGGAAGATGCTTCATGGCCACTTCATCATTTCCGCCACCAATCACAGCCACTCGGTAATCCTCAAGCCAAGTTTCCGGCTTGGACTCTCCGGTGAATTTGCTGACTCCGGTCGCCAACCTAAAGTTGGGAGGAATCACTACAGCCCTGATGGATCTGCTGAAACATTCTGGACCTGAAACATGAACTCTGCTGCCAGTCGGACGATCTCTATCGCGGTCTTATCTGTGTGCTCTGTTCCGGTCGACTAGACCTTGAACGAGAATAGATCTCGCATCAAAGCCTGGCTCTCTTGGGTAGGCCGGGACTCTGCGCTCCCCACTGTGAAAGCGTCTGTCATCGTATTGCCAAGGCACATATGGCCCACTCCTCGGAGGAGGTGTGGGCAGTCGACGACGGTCATCACGGCCGAGTCAGTGATCATATTGCCCATGGTTCCTATACTGATCTTGCTATTGCCCACGACCATCACGCCGCAGGGGTGATCTTGGGCTGTGGGCAGACTGAACTATATCCGCCACCACGGATCTGCTATGAATCCTATTCCGCGAATGAGACACCGCTGTGTTCTGTTCTCCTGCTGCCTGGAGTAAGGCCTGGATCTGCATCAAACCTCGTCCAGCCTCCTACTGGGAAGGCTGAATTGACTCTGCTATTCGGGCTGCAGCTGTGAGATTTTCAATTGGAGTGCGGTATACCTTAGGTGGAGGCAGAAAAAGCTGTCGTCGACTGGACTCAGGGATCAGCTCCCGAGCACGCTCGTCGAATGCGCGCTGGAGGTTCTCCAGTCGAGTGTGCTCAGCCAAATTAGCCAAGCGCACCTCTTCCAAGGCCCGAGCCTCGGGGGTTTCTCCAACGATGGGCGTGCGGAGTGCATCCATGTTGCAACGATGAAGTTCTTCCCTCTGCTGTGAAGAGAGGGGTTTGGGACGGTACTCCTCGTGAACGTGCGCACCACCATCCCTGCCGTCTTCGCGGCGGAAACCAGGCGGGCTATGTCAGTGTCCAAACCGGCAGATCTCGGGTAGGGGGTCCCAAACTGTGCGTCTAAGGCTAATTGTAACAGGAGGCAGGGGACACGATGTTTTACCCAAGTTCGGGCCCTCTCGATGGAGGTAATACCCTACTTCCTGCTTGATTGATCTTGATGATATGAGTATTACAAGAGTTGATCTACCACGAGATCGTAGAGGCTAAACCCTAGAAGCTAGCCTATGATTATGATTGGTGTTGTCCTACGGACTAAACCCTCCGGTTTATATAGACACCGGAGGGGGCTAGGGTTACACATAGTCGGTTACAGAGAAGGAGATCTACATATTGGAATTGCCAAGTTTGCCTTCCACGCAAAGGAGAGTCCCTCCGGATACGGGATGAAGTCTTCAATCTTGTATCTTCATCATCCATTAGTCCGGCCAAAGTATATAGTACGGCTATCCGAGGACCCCTTAATCCAGGACTCCCTCAGTAGCCCCTGAACCAGACTTCAATGACGATGAATCCGGTGCACAGATTGTCTTTGGCGTTGAAAGGCGGGTTCCTTCTCTGAATACTCCACAGAAGATTTCGAACACAAGGATCGTGTCCGGCTTTGCAAAAAAAATTCCACATACAACCGTAGAGAGCACAATATTCCACCAATCTAATCTGTTGACAACTTTTTATAGCATGACATCATGCCACGGTCCGGTCATTATTTGAACCGTTTTTCATAACCAGCTACTGCATGTAATGCGAGGTGGTTTCCTTGACACGTCTTGTCGAAGCAGAGATCGTGTCCCCTTATCACGGGATTCTCATCAATATGGGTATGGGTAACCCAACCGCGCCATCAATCGTGGCACTTGGGAAATAAGCGATTTTAATGGGCAAGTGGGGAGGCGCGCAGTTTCTACCGCCTTTATAAAGAGATAGGAATTCTCCTCTTTCACCCACCCCTTCTTCCTTCTTCGCTCATCCATTCTCGCACGCTCGAGCTCCAGCGCCCCAGTTCTTACCTTCTCCGTACAACCGAACATGTCCGGAGCGGGAGGCAAGTGGATGGTGACGGAGGAGGACATTACGAAGCTCCGGGCGGCCGGATACTTCGCTGCAGACATCGCGCACCGGCTCTCGGACACAGGGTAGATCATTTCGACTCCGGGACCCCACGAGAGGGTTGTGTTCCTCGCCCACTTCGTCCGCGGACTGGGATTCCCCCTCCACCCATTTGTCCGCGGGCTCATGTTCTATTATGGGCTAGATTTTCATGATCTAGCCCCTAATTTCATCCTCAACATCTCGGCATTTATCGTCGTGTGCGAGGCTTTTCTCCGCATCAGGCCTCACTTCGGCCTGTGGCTAGAGATCTTCAATGTGAAGTCGAAGATAGTGGTCGGCCAGCAGGCGGAGTGTGGAGGCGCCATGGTGGGCAAGATGCCCAGCGTCACCTAGCTCGAAGGCTCCTTTGTGGAGACCATGAAGGGGTGGCAATCGGGGTGGTTCTACATCACCGAGCTGCGCGACGCCAACTGGGTGGAAGCCCCCGAATTCCGATCTGGCATCCCCATGTGGCTCACCCCCTGGAAGAAGAAGGGCCTAGCCTGGGGCACGTCCGCGGAGGTGACCGGACTCCAGAGCTGCATCAAAAATATGATAACCAAGAAGATCAAGCTTGTCAACATGGTCCAGGTCATGCTATTTCGCCGGATTCTCCCGTGTCAAAGACGGGCATTCAACCTATGGGAGTTCGATGCGGCCCAACACCAGACACTGCAAGGGCTCTTCGACACGACGCACAAAGACATCTGGAAGGTGTTGTTCAAGGCCAGCGAAGTTCCTCCTCCCACCACCGAGGACCGCGGACTCAGCGCCAAGCGCCATGCCAATTCGGTAAGCATTTTATATTTTGCAAGATGTGCCTTTCCTTAGTATATTCATGGGAGGAACTTAAGCCACCATACTGATTTAACAGGATTATGTCACGACGGTGGAGCGGATCGACTGTCCAGCTCCGTTGCCTGAAGATCCAGCAACCGCTCTCCTGACGGAGATGCTGGTTCCGGCGCCCTATGAGGAGCCGGGGAAGAAGGCCAAGAAGAAGGCCACGGGGACCAGGAAAACTCTCCGGTGCAAGGTGGTGTCGGACTCATCATCCCAAGACACCGAGGCGCACTCCTCCAACGACCATGAGGAGGAGGAGGAGAAAAACCCTCTCCCCAAAACCGAGGGGGACAAGAAAAGGAAGGAGCCCCTTTCGGGGAGGCCGAAGGGTCCAAGAAGGGAAGGACACTCCCTCCGGACCACTCCACAACCACCACCTACAGCAAGGGGGAGTGGCTACCCAGGGCCAAGCCCCAGGCGAAGTCGTAAGTATTCGTATGCCAGAATACTTCTTGCATGTTTTAGCTTTATGGCTTCTTATTATGTCAAGATTTGCTTGTGCAGTCCGTCCAAAGCCCACATCGACTTATCCTCCTCGAATGGGTCCTTGAGCTCGTCGGAGATGAACAACTATTCGCTCCCGACGGCTTCCACTCCCGGGCCCGCGAATGACACCGAGGTGTTATCTCAGAGGATACTGGGCCAGGTGGAGGTAGTCCTGGAGATGCCTCAAGGCGAGGCTCCTGATGCCGGGCTCATGGGGGGAAGATCCCCATGGATTCGGATGAGGGGGGCCGCAGCAGGCTAGGCCCCCAGCCAGATACTGCGCCGGAACCTCCAGTGGTTCCGGATTCAGGCAGGTAGCCCCCCGCCAGGGGGGCGAGCCGCCTGTGCCGATGACCTCTGTCCATCCAGAGGCATCAGATAACTTGGTGGAAGTGCTTCAGAGCACTTCCCTTGATGAAGGACACCGTACTCTTATGAGTACTGTGATTGCAAAGGTTCAGTCCGCCAAAAGCGGATTGACCGAAGCCTGCGCCAGCCTCCTGACAGGCTTTGAGGTAAGTAATTTAAATTATGAGAAAGTATCACAGTATAGACAGTAGCCCCTGATGCTCTATTTGGTGTTCGGGAAGAGAAGCCGAACAGAGGATCAAATATTATTCCCAGGAGTCTAATCATATTATGTCTATGTGAATAAGCAGGCGTCGCTACTGGCCACCGCTGCTGCCACTGTGGAGGTCTGAGGCAGAACCTGGGGCGGGCTGAAGAAGATCTCGGCCTTGTGAAGAGGCAGCTCGAGGAGAACAAAGGTAAGTAATACCCTGTCTGAATGTTATATAAAGGAAAAAACATTGATGTTAATAGAAGCATGATGAATTTTACTAGGGGCCACGACCGAAGTGGCGGCCCTTAAGAAGGCGCTGTCCGAGGCCGAAAACAAAGCGGCCAAGGAGCGCACCGAGCGCAAAAAATAAGAGGCTCGTGTTGATGAGGTCCAGCAAGAGCTTCAGGATTTTGTCAAAAAATTCGAGTCCTTGGAGCGTGACTCCAAGACACAAGAGTAGGAGCTTGCGAAGGCCCATCAGAGCGCACTAGACGCCAAGGCCGAAGCCCAGAAGGCCCTCAAGGAAATTGAGGCGGCCAAGAAGATAGCTGCATGTAAGGCTTTCATTATGCCAAGCAAGCATGTGAAGGAGACTTTCCTTTTACTTACCCGAGTTCGGAGCTCTCCAGGAGTATTCGCAGATCTGCTGCGCAACATCTCTAATGATGCAGAGTTCTACCGGGCTGAGGAGGGGAGCTCGACGGATAAGCTGTTTTGGTCCCTATATATTGGGGCCGAACATCCGATGCCCTTGAGCGACCAGCTAAAGCAACTGGTCAAACTTCACAAGGCGGCCGAACTGGCCATGAAGGACTTCATAGTCCGGCTGTGGCCTGGCGAGCCCCTGCCCAGCAGCTACTTCGGCTTTGTCAAGCGTATGGCGAATGTCTGTCCGTGGCTTGAAGTCGTTAAGCGGTCCGTCTGCATTGAGGGTGCACGCAGGGCCTTGGCTCGTGCGAAGGTGCACTGGGGGAAGATGGACACCGAGAAGCTGGTGACAGAGGGGCCGCCGAAGGGCCAGGAGCATCGCCACCCCAAACAGTATTATTAAAATGTCATTAAGGGTGCCCGCCTTGTAGCGGATGAATGTACTAAGGATCTAATGTTCGAATGAATGTACTCATGTCATCCTGTAATATGAAAACCAGTTCATGTGCGCTATATGGCGCTTGTTAATTTAAAATATTACCTTCTATGCGGCCGTTTATAAAATCTTGAGAGTTGGCCAGTCGTCGGCTTCTGCCCCCATGCAACTAGTACTGGGGTGTTCGGGATAAGTATAAACACACTTTATCGAAATTTTTGGTCCGTTTAAGGAGGTGTTTAGTGCCGCGAACGAGGCAATCGGACTATACGGCTTTATCGCTCTCACTTAGCCATAGAAGTCTACAATTTTAAATTTTGGCGAAGCCCCTAGTATCCGGAAAGCCGGACTCGGGGCGCTATACACGCCTAAATCGGACGAGTCCGATTCCTCGCCTGAAGCGGAAAAATCTTTAAGGATTTGAGACCTCTCGAACAGCTACCAGCTCTCGCCTTATCATGACAGTCAGTTTTCGGCTTTCTCTACAGAGGTGCTCATCCGGAAGAACCGGGACACAATTGTAGTAGTTCTCCCTGCGCTACCTTAGCCGATATAGCGGAACGTAAGGTACCAAAACATAGGAGCCGGGCAAACCCAACTATTGACCCAAGACATGATTCGGAGCTGATGCATATAGTGTTAGAAGTTCGGGGTGCCGCACTGTCGAAAGTGTTCGGACTTGTCTTGCCAGGTTATGGGTTACTGAAGCCCTTGGCAAACTGGTCGTGCCAAAATGCATGGGTATAATAAATAAGCAGTAAAGGAAAGGGGTAAATAAACGTAATAGCAAGCTAACGTTGTATAATATTTTCCCTTGTTATTCAAATGATACATCAAAGCGTACATATACAAGAAGTGCGATAAGAAGAATAGGACTGTTTGACACATCCTGACCAGGAGCGGGCGGTATGCCGGTATGTAAAACAGGTATAACGATCATTATCAGAGACCACCTGAGGATTCCCTTGTACGCCAAAGCTTCTTGTCCTCCTGGTGTGTCCGTCCCGCTATGTGTCCGATAGCCGGTCTTCCGGAAGAGCCTCCTGAAGTTAGGGCCCTGAAAGAAAAAAGGGGTGCGAAGATGCGTGTGTCCCGGGGCGGTCGAAACGTATTGTGGACCGTGTTATGGTCGTGCCTCCACCTATGCCCAGGGTATTTTAAGTGTGTAGTTGTGTACGGGCGGCACAAATTTCGCCGCTTGACTGGGACTAGGGCATAGGCTGGATTACTAGTCGAGCTCTCGACGTGCCGGATGATCCTGTTGCGGAGTACTCCGGACTCGCTTGACTGTATCCGGGTTCTTTATCGCTGAATTGGTTGTTTGCCTCAGAAGGCTGTTTTGTACTTCCGCCGCGAGGGCCGCAGTGTGCTCCTCCGTGCGGAGCGAGCGCTCTGTGTTTCCATTAACTGTAATAACCCCCAAAGGTCCTGGCATTTTGAGCTTGAGGTATGCATAACCCGGTACCGCATTGAATTTGGCGAATGCGGTTCGTCCGAGTAGTGCATGATAGCCACTGCGGAAGGGGACGATGTCGAAGATTAACTCCTCGCTTCGTAATTTGTCCGGAGATTCGAAGACCACTTCTAGTGTGATTGAGCCCGTACAGCAGGCCTCCACACCGGGTATGACACCCTTGAAGGTGGTTTTTGTGGGCTTGATCCTTGAGGGGTCGATGCCCATTTTGCGTACTGTATCCTGATAGAGCAGGTTCAGGCTGCTGCCACCGTCCATGAGGACTCGTGTGAGATGGAATCCGTCGATGATGGGGTCAAGGACCAATGCGGCCGAACCGCCATGGCGGATACTGGTACGATCGAAGGTGATCGGACAAGAGGACCATGGGTTGAACTTTGTGGCGACTGGATCCATCGCATAGACACCCCTTAGTGCACGCTTCCATTCCCGCTTGGGCGTATATCATATTTACTATTTTTACCTGGGGAGGGAATTTCTTCTGTCCTCCTATGTTCGGCGGTCGGGGCTCCTCGTCGTCGTTGCTATGCAGCCCCTTTTCCTTGTTTTCGGCATTCAACTTGCCGGCCTGTTTAAACACCCAGCATTCCCTGTTGGTGTGGTTGGCTGGTTTATCGGGGGTGCCGTGAATTTGACATGAGAGATCGAGTATGCAGTCCAAACTGGATGAGCCTGGGCTGTTTCTTTTGAATGGCTTTTTCCGTTGTCCGGATTTAAAGCCTCTGAATCCGGCATTGACTGCCATGTCTTCGGCGTTGTCGCCATTGTTGTGACGCTTGTGTCTATTTTGTCGTGGCTTGCCGTTGCTGTCTCTGGCGTCTGAATCGCCTGAGTTTTTGGGTGTGATGTTGCTACGAGCCAGCCAGCTGTCCTCACCCACGCAAAAGCGGGTCATGAGTGTCGTGAGGGCTGCCATGGATTTTGTCTTCTCTTGGCCGAGGTGTCGGGCGAGCCATTCGTCACGGATGTTATGCTTGAAGGCTGCTAAGGCTTCGGCATCCGGACAGTCGACAATTTGGTTCTTTTTGGTGAGGAACCGAGTCTAGAATTTCCTGGCTGACTCTCCGGGCTGTTGGGTTATGTGACTTAAGTCATCAGCATCCGGTGGTCGCACGTAAGTGCCCTGGAAGTTATCGAGGAACGCGTCTTCCAGATCCTCCCAACTGCCAATGGAGCTTGCTGGCAGGCTATTCAACCAATGTCGAGCCATTCCTTTGATCTTAAGTGGTAGGTACTTTATGGCATGTAAGTCATCGCCCCGGGCCATGTGAATGTGGAGAAGAAAATCTTCGATCCATACCGCGGGGTCTGTTGTGCCATCATATGATTCAATGTTTACAGGTTTAAACCCTTCTGGGAATTCGTGATCCATGACTTCATCGGTGAAGCATAGGGGGTGTGCGGAGCCTCTATGCCGGGCTACATCCCGACGTAGTTCAAATGAATCTAGTCTGTTATATTCAGCCCGGCCGGACTTTGGTTTATTGTATTCGGCGTGACGGTCATCGTCACGTCTTGTGGCGCGCCCCCGTGATCCGTAGATCGACCTTGACTGTCCTGCTTTGTTTTCCAATACATCTCGCAGGTCCTTCGTGTGCCCCCGGGCCTTAGTATTATCATTTGATTGGCGCCTGTTCCTTAGGGCTAGCTTGCCCATCCTCTTGCTCGGCCTGCTCGAAGCCTGGCTGGGCAGGATTGTTTTCGTCTTCGGCACCATCCGGATTGTTATCTCTTGTGCCGGTATCGCTATTTTTGCTATGGCGGGGCTTGGAGTGGCGCCTATGACGTCGGTGCTTAGATTGCTTCTGCAACAAACGTTATCGTTCGTTGCCTCATTGCCATTGCTTTCTTTGGGGGTGTCCACCATATATATATATCGTATGATGAGGTGGTGAAGGAAATATTCCCTAGAGGCAATAATAAAGTTATTATTTATTTCCTTATTTCATGATAAATGTTTATTATTCATGCTAGAATTGTATTAACCGGAAACATAATACATGTGTGAATACATAGACAAACATAGTGTCACTAGTATGCCTCTACTTGACTAGCTCGTTGAATCAAAGATGGTTAAGTTTCCTAGCCATAGACATGAGTTGTCATTTGATTAACGGGATCACATCATTAGGAGAATGATGTGATTGACTTGACCCAATCCGTTAGCTTAGCACTTGATCATTTAGTATGTTGCTATTGCTTTCTTCATGACTTATACATGTTCCTATGACTATGAGATTATGCAACTCCCATTTACCGGAGGAACACTTTGTGTGCTACCAAACATCACAACATAACTGGGTGATTATAAAGGTGCTCTACAGGTGTTTCCGAAGGTACTTGTTGAGTTGGCGTATTTCGAGATTAGGATTTGTCACTCCGATTTTCGGAGAGGTATCTATGGGCCCTCTCGGTAATGCACATCACTATAAGCTTCGCAAGCAATGTGACTAATGAGTTAGTTGCGGGATGATGCATTACATAACGAGTAAAGATACTTGCCAGTAACGAGATTGAACTAGGTATTGAGATACCGACGATCAAATCTCGGGCAAGTAACATACCGATGACAAAGGGAACAACGTATGTTGTTATGCGGTTCGACCGATAAATATCTTCGTAGAATATGTAGGAGCCAATATGGGCATCCAGGTTCCGCTATTGGTTATTGACCAGAGAAGTGTCTCGGTCATGTCTACATAGTTCTCGAACCCGTAGGGTCCACACGCTTAACGTTCGTTGACGATATAGTATTATATGAGTTATGTATGTTGGTGACTGAATGTTGTTCGGAGTCCCGGATGAGATCACGGACATGACGAGGAGCTCCGGAATGGTCCGGAGGTAATGATTCATATATTGGATGATATGGTTAGGCCAAGGGGTCAGACCCACGGGGCTATAAGTCGGTGCAAAAGGAGTTTTGCGGAGGCCAGGGGGGCAAACACCGGAGAACCTGGCGTCTGGCCCTGGGCCAGAGGCCGAGGCCCATGGTGTCTGGGCTAGACACCAAGGATTGTGGTGTTTGGTCCTGGAGTCCAAGTGGGACTCTTGCCTTTTGGGAAAAACTGACTTTGAGGAGGCTTTTGCTCCAAGTTTCGACCCCAGGTCTCAACATATAAATAGAAGGGCAGGGCTAGCACCAAAGACACATCAAGAAACACCAAGCCGTGTGCCGGCAACCCCGTCCCCTCTAGTTTATCCTCTGTCATAGTTTTCGTAGTGCTTAGGTGAGGCCATGAGGAGATTGTTCTTCACCAACACCATCACCACGTCGTCGTGCTGCCGGAACTCATCTACTACTTCGCCCGTCTTGCTGGATCAAGAAGGCGTGCGTTCGGTACTTGGATCGGTCGGATCGTGAAGACGTACGACTACATCAACCGCGTTGATAAATGCTTCCGCTTAGCGATCTTCAAGGGTATGAAGATACACTCTCCCTCTCGTTGCTATGCATCACCATGATCCTGCGTGTGTGTAGGATTTTTTTTGAAATTACTATGTTACCCAACAGTGGCATCCGAGCCAGGTTTTATGCATACATGTTATATGCACGTGTAGAACACAAGTGAGTTGTGGGCGATACAAGTCATACTGCTTACCAGCATGTCATACTTTGGTTCGGCGGTATTGTTGGATGAAGCAGCCCGGACCGACATTACACGTACGCTTACGCGAGACAGGTTCTACCGACGTGCTTTGCATATAGGTGGCTGGCGGGTGTCAGTTTCTCCAACTTTAGTTGAACCGAGTGTGGCTACGCCCGGTCCTTGAGAAGGTTAAAACATCACTAACTTGACGAACTATCGTTGTGGTTTTGATGCGTAGGTAAGAACGGTTCTTGCTCAGCCCGTCGCAGCCATGTAAAACTTGCAACAACAAAGT
This sequence comes from Triticum timopheevii, assembly GCA_963921465.1. NCBI lineage: Eukaryota > Viridiplantae > Streptophyta > Magnoliopsida > Poales > Poaceae > Triticum > Triticum timopheevii. The sequence continues at coordinate 53,568,623 of OY997266.1, forward strand.
AGAGGACGTCTAACTTGTTTTTGCAGGGCATGTTGTGATGTGATATGGTCAAGACATGATGCTAAATTTTATTGTATGAGATGATCATGTTTTGTAACAAAGTTATCGACAACTGGCAGGAGCCATATGGTTGTCGCTTTATTGTATGCAATGCAATCGCCCTGTAATTGCTTTACTTTATCACTAAGCGGTAGCGATAGTCGTAGAAGCAATAGGTGGTGAAACGATAACGATGCTACGATGAAGATCAAGGTGTCGCGCCGGTGAGGATGGTGATCGTGACGGTGCTTCGGAGATGGTGACCACAAGCACAAGATGATGATGGCCATATCATATCACTTATATTGATTACATGTGATGTTTATCCTTTATGCATCTTATTTTGCTTTGATTGATGGTAGCATTATAAGATGACCTCTCACTAAATTTCAAGGTATAAGTGTTCTCCCTGAGTATGCACCGCTGCGAAAGTTCTTCGTGCTGAGAAACCACGTGATGATCGGGTGTGATAGGCTCTATGTTCAAATACAACGGGTGCAAAACAGTTGCACACGTGGAATACTCAGGTTAAACTTGACGAGCCTAGCATATACAGATATGGCCTCGGAACACGGAGACCGAAAGGTCGAACGTGAACCATATAGTAGATATGATCAACATAGTGATGTTCACAATTGAAAACTACTCCATCTCACGTGATGATCGGACATGGTTTAGTTGATTTGGATCACGTGATCACTTTGATGATAAGGGGGATGTCTATCTAAGTGGGAGTTCTTAAGTAATATGATTAATTGAACTTTAATTTATCATGAACTTAGTCTTGATAGTATTTTGCAAATAATGTTGTAGATCAATAGCTCACGTTATTGCTTCCCTATGTTGAATTTTAATGCGTTCCTTGAGAAAGCAATGTTGAAAGATAATAGTAGCAATGATGCGGATTGGATTCGTGATCCGAGGTTTATCCTCATTGCTGCACAGAATAATTATGTCCTTGATGCACCGCTAGGTGACGGACCTTTTGCAGGAGCATATGCAGACATTGTGAACGTTTGGCTGGCTCAATATGATGACTACTTGATAGTTTAGTGCACCATGCTTAACGGCTTAGAATCGGGACTTCAAAGATGTTTTGAACGACATGGACCATATGAGATGTTCCAGGAGTTGAAGCTAATATTTCAAGCAAATACCCGAGTTGAGAGATATGAAGTCTCCAACAAGTTCTGTAGCTAAAAGATGGAGGAGAATCACTCAACTAGTGAGCATGTGCTCAGATTGTCTGGGTACTACAATCACTTGAATCAAGTGGGAGTTAATCTTCTAGATAAGATAGTGATTGACAGAGTTCTCTAGTCACCATAACCAAGTTACTAGAACTTCGTGATGAATTATAGTATGCAAGGGATGACGAAAATGATTCCCGAGCTCTTCGTAATGTTGAAATCGACGAAGGTAGAAATCAAGAAAAGAGCATCAAGTGTTGATGATTGACAAGACCACTAGTTTCAAGAAAAGGGCAAAGGGAAAGAAAAATAACTTCAAGTAGAATGACAAGCAAGTTGTCACTCCCGCGAAGAAGCCGAAAGCTGGACCAAAGCCTGAAATTGAGTGCTTCTACTGCAAAGGAAATGGTCACTTGAAGTGGAAATGCCCTGAATATTTGGTAGATAAGAAGGATGGCAAAGTGAACAAGGGTATATTTGATATACAGGTTATTGATGTGTACCTTACTAGTGTTTATAGTAACCCCTGGGTATTTGATACTTGTTCGGTTGCTAAGATTAGTAACTCGAAACAGGAGTTACAGAATAAACAGAGACTAGTTGAGGGAGAAGTGACGATGTGTGTTGTAAGTGGTTCCAAGATTGATATGATCATCATCGCACACTCCCTATATTTTCGAGATTAGTGTTGAACCTAAATAAATGTAATTTGGTGTTTGCGTTGAGCATAAATATGATTAGATCATGTTTATTGTGATATGATTATTTATCTAAGACAAGGAATAAATTGTTATTATGTCTACATGAATAAAACCTTCTATGGGCATACACCCAATGTTGATGGTTTACTGAATCTTGATCATGGTGATACAAATATTCACAAGATTGATGCCAAAAGATGCAAAGATGATAATGGTAGTGCAACATATTTGTGGCACTACCGTTTGGGTCATATCGGTGTAAAGCGCATGAAGAAACTCCATAAAGATGGACTTTTGGAATCATTTGATGCTTGCGAACCGTGCCTTTTGGGCAAGATGACTAAAACTCCGTTCTCCGGAATAATGAAACGAGCTATTGACTTGTTGGAAATAATACATACCGATGTATGTGGTCCAATGAGTGTTGATGCTCGTGGCGGGTATTGTTATTTTCTGACCTTCACAAATGATTTGAGTAGATATGGGTATATATACTTGATGAAACATAAGTTTGAAACATTTGAAAAGTTCAAAGAATTTCAGAGTGAAGTGGAAAATCATCGTAACAAGAAAATAAAGTTTCGACGATCTGATCATGGAGACGAATATTTGAGTTACGAGTTTGGTCTTCATTTGAAACAATGCAGAATAGTTTCGCAACTCACGCCACCTGGAACACCACAACATAATGGTGTGTTCGAATGTCGTAACCGTACTTTACTAGATATGGTGCAATCTATGATGTCTCTTACCGATTTACCACTATCGTTTTGGGGTTATGCATTAGAGACAGATGCATTCACGTTAAAAAGGGCACCATCAAAGTCCGTTGAGGCGACGCCTTATGAACTGTGGTTTGGCAAGAAACCAAAGTTGTCGTTTCTTAAAATTTGGGGCTGCGATGCTTATGTGAAAAATTTCAACCTGATAAGCTCGAACCCAAATCAGAGAAGTGCGTCTTCATAGAATACCCAAAGGAAACTGTTGGGTACACCTTCTATCACAGATTTGAAGGCAAGATATCCGTTGCTAAGATGGATCCTTTCTAGAGAAGGAGTTTCTCTCGAAAGAAGTGAGTGGGAGTAAAGTAGAGCTTGATAAGGTAATTGTACCTTCTCCCGAATTGGAAAGTAGTTCATCACAGAAATCAGTTCCAGTGATTCCTACACCAATTAGTGAGGAAGCTAATGATGATGATCATGAAACTTCAGATTAAGTTACTACAGAACCTCGTAGGTCTTCCAAGGTATAGTCCGCACCAGAGTGGTATGGTAATCCTGTTCTGGAAATCATGTTACTAGACCATGATGAACCTACGAACTATGAGGAAGCGATGATAAGCCCAGATTCTGCGAAATGGCTTGAGGCCATGAAATCTGAGATGGGATCCATGTATGAGAACAAAGTGTGGACTTTGGTTGACTTGCCCGATGATCGGCAAGCCATAGAAAATAAATGGATCTTAAAGAGGAAGACGGACACTGATGGTAGTGTTACTATCTACAAAGCTCGACTTTTCGAAAAAGGTTTTTGACAAAGTTCAAGGTGTTGACTACGATGAGATTTTCTCACTCGTAGCGTTGCTTAAGTCTGTCCGAATCATGTTAGCAAATTGCCACATTTTATGAAATCTGGCAAATGGATGTCAAAACTGCATTCGTTAATGAATTTATTAAAGAAGAGTTTTATATGATGCAACCAGAAGGTTTTGTCAATCCTAAAGGTGCTAACAAAGTGTGCAAGCTCCAGTGATCCATCTATGGACTGGTGCAAGCATCTCGGAGTTGGAATATACACTTTGATGAGTTGATCAAAGCATATGTTTTTATACAGACTTTTGGAGAAGTCTGTATTTACAAGAAAGTGAGTGGGAGCTCTGTAGCATTTCTAATACTATATGTAGATGACATATTGTTGATTGGAAATGATACAAAATTTCTGGATAGCATAAAAGGATACTTGAATAAGAGTTTTTCAATGAAAGACCTCGGTGAAGCTGCTTACACATTGAGCATCAAGATCTATATAGATAGATCAAGACGCTTGATAAGATTTTTCAATGAGTACATACATTGATAAGATTTTGATGTAGTTCAAAAATGGAACAGTCAAAGAAGGAGTTCTTGCCTGTGTTGCAAGGTGTGAAGTTGAGTAAGACTCAAAACCTGACCATGGCAGAAAATAGAAAGAGAATGAAAAGTCATTCCATATGCCTCAGTCATAGGTTCTATAAAGTATGCTATGCTGTGTACCAGACCTATTGTATACCTTGCTCTGAGTTTGGCAAGGGAGTACAATTTTGATCTAGGAGTAGATCACTGGACAGCAGTCAAGAATATCCTTAGTAAGGACTAAGGAAATATTTCTCGATAATGGAAGTGATAAAAGAGCTCGTCGTAAAGAGTTACTATGATGCAAGCTTTTACACCAATCCAGATGACTCTAAGTCTCAGTCTGGATACATATTGAAAGTGGGAGAAATTAGCTAGAGTAGCTCCGTATAGAGTATTGTAGACATAGAATATTTTGCAAAATACATACGGCTCTGAATGTGACAGACCCGTTGACTAAACTTCTCTCATGAGCAAAACATGATCACACCTTAGTACTCTTTGGGTGTTAATCACATGGCGATGTGAACTAGATTATTGACTCTAGCAAACCCTTTGGGTCTTGGTCACATGACAATGTGAACTATGGGTGTTAATCACATACAGATGTGAACTATTAGTGTTAAATCACATGGTGATGTGAACTAGATTATTGACTCTAGTGCAAGTGGGAGACTGAAGGATATATGCCCTAGAGGCAATAATAAAGTTATTATTTATTTCCTTATTTCATGATAAATGTTTATTATTCATGCTAGAATTGTATTAACCGGAAACATAATACATGTGTGAATACATAGACAAACATAGTGTCACTAGTATGCCTCTACTTGACTAGCTCGTTGAATCAAAGATGGTTAAGTTTACTAGCCATAGACATGAGTTGTCATTTGATTAACGGGACCACATCATTAGGAGAATGATGTGATTGACTTGACCCATTCCGTTAGCTTAGCACTTGATCATTTAGTATGTTGCTATTGCTTTCTTCATGACTTATACATGTTCCTATGACTATGAGATTATGCAACTCCCATTTACCGGAGGAACACTTTGTGTGCTACCAAACGTCACAACGTAACTGGGTAATTATAGAGGTGCTCTACAGGTGTCTCCGAAGGTACTTGTTGAGTTGGCGTATTTTGAGATTAGGATTTGTCACTCCGATTGTCGGAGAGGTATCTCTGGGCCCTCTCGGCAATGCACATCACTATAGGACTTGCAAGCAATGTGACTAATGAGTTAGTTGCGGGATGATGCATTACATAACGAGTAAAGAGACTTGCTGGTAACGAGATTGAACTAGGTATTGAGATACCGACGATCAAATCTCGGGCAAGTAACATACCGATGACAAAGGGAACAACGTATGTTGTTATGCGGTTCGACCGATAAATATCTTTGTAGAATATGTAGGAGCCAATATGGGCATCCAAGTTCCGCTATTGGTTATTGACCAGAGAAGTGTCTTGGTCATGTCTACATAGTTCTCGAACCCGTAGGGTCCGCACGCTTAACGTTCGTTGATGATATAGTATTATATGAGTTATGTATGTTGGTGACCGAATGTTGTTCGGAGTCCCGGATGAGATCACAGACATGACGAGGAGCTCCGGAATGGTCCGGAGGTGAAGATTCAAATATTGGATGATATGGTTAGGCCAAGCGGTCAGACCCATGGGGCTATAAGTCGGTGCAAAAGGAGTTTTGCGGAGGCCAGGGGGCCAAACGCCGGAGACCCTGGCATCTGGCCCTGGTAGATGCTGAGGCCCATGGCGTCTGGGCCAGACGCCAAGGATTGTGGCGTTTGGTCCTGGAGTCCAAGTGGGACTCTTGCCTTTCGGGAAAAACCGACTTTGAGGAGGCTTTTGCTCCAAGTTTCGACCCCAGGGCTCAACATATAAATAGAGGGGCAGGGCTAGCACCAAAGACACATCAAGAAACACCAAGCCGTGTGCCGGCAACCCCGTCCCCTCTAGTTTATCCTCCATCATAGTTTTCGTAGTGCTTAGGCGAGGCCCTGAGGATATTGTTCTTCACCAACACCGTCACCACGTCGTCGTGCTGCCGGAACTCATCTACTACTTCGCCCGTCTTGCTGGATCGAGAAGGCGAGGACATTATCGCGCTAAACGTGTGCAGAACTCGGAGGTGCCGTGCGTTTGGTACTTGGATCGGTCGGATCATGAAGACGTACAACTACATCAACCGCGTTCATAAACGCTTCCGCTTAGCGATCTTCAAGGGTATGAAGATACACTCTCCCTCTCGTTGCTATGCATCACCATGATCTTGCGTGTGTTTAGGAATTTTTTTGAAATTACTATGTTCCCCAACAGGTGGATGTCCAGTGCCTTATAGGCGGTGGTTCATGTTCTTCTCCTGCATCGTCGTCCATACCGTCAATGTCTTCGGAGTTGAAGTCAAGAACGTCGGTTAAGTCATCGACAGTGGCTATTAAATGGGTGGTGGGTGGGGAACAAATTTCTTCGTCGTCCGCTTCCCACTCGAGCCAGACATAGTTCGGCCAAGAATCTCTCGACAAGGAAAGAGACCTTAATGAATTTAGCACGTCACCCAAGGGCGAGTGCTGAAAAATATCCACGGCAGGGAACTCTATGACCGGTGCCCAATCAGATTCGATAGGCACGGACGCACGCGGTTCGGATCCTGTAGCCAGAGACGAGTCCGAGGGTCCGATGACACCACCCTCACAGGAGGTGGGATCAGTGTTCGGCTCCAGCGCCGATGAGTGCACGGCCTCCGTGGCGGGGTCCATCCACCCGTCCTTGGAGGGCACGATCTGCTCCGGATTGATTTCCGGCGCCGCCGCAAGCGTGATCTCCCGAATAGTGTCTGATGGCAGATCAAAGTCATGCCCGTCGTGACCGTCCAGCGCGCCTGACATGGGCTCGAATCCGTTGAAGATCAAGTCTCCGCAGATGTCGGCAGTATAGTTTAAGCTTCCAAACCTGACCTGACAGCCAGGGGCGTAGCTACCGATCTGCTCTAGATGGCCAAGCGAGTTGGCCCGCAGTATGAAGCCGTCGAATACGAAGATCTGTCCGGGGAGGAAAACCTCCCCATGGACTGCGTTGTTGAAGATGATTGAAGAAGCCATCAAGCCTTATCGCGACGACACAGTGGAACTCTCAATGAAAGCACCAACGTCGGTGTCAAAACCGACGGATCTCGGGTAGGGGGTCCCGAACTGTGCGTCTAAGGCTAATGGTAACAGGAGGCAGGGGACACGATGTTTTACCCAGGTTCGGGCCCTCTCGATGGAGGTAATACCCTACTTCCTGCTTGATCGATCTTGATGATATTAGTATTACAAGAGTTGATCTACCATGAGATCGTAGAGGCTAAACCCTAGAAGCTAGCCTATGATTATGATTGTTGTTGTCCTACGGACTAAACCCTTCGGTTTATATAGACACCGGAGGGGGCTAGGGTTACACAGAGTCGGTTACAGAGAAGGAGATCTACATATCCGAATTCCCAAGCTTGCCTTCCACGCAAAGGAGAGTCCCATCCGGACACGGGACAAAGTCTTCAATCTTGTATCTTCATAATCCAACAGTCCGGCCAAACTATATAGCCCGGCTGTCCGAGGACCCCTTAATACAGGACTCCCTATGGCTACATGGTCCGTCGACAATCAAGAGTTCAGCCACAGGGTCGCTGCTATCGCACTCAGATGCGGTCTCGACGGATCCAGTCGACAGGTCGAACATGCCGTAGAGAGTTTCGTCGGGCTAGATTGCCACGACTTGCTGGGTGGATGAATGACGATCCACCGTGTGTTTCACCCACCGCTGAAGCCGCGACCTACCAGATCGCTTGCGGCGGCAAACAGCGGGGAGAGAAGACACCATGGGAGCCGACCGATACTGGGTCGACGGCTGCCGGAGAAGGACGCCGCATACGCAAGCCCGAAAGTGCGTCGCCCCTCGGACGACGAGCGCCTCATCGTCAAGGGGATCTTCCTGAAGCCAGGCGGAGTCGTCGGTGATGAAAACGAGCGCGCCGAGATGGATCTCGCGGCCCTCAGCCAATCTGCTACGTCTTGAGCTTGTGTTGGTTTTCCTTGAAGAGGAAAGGGTGATGCAGTAGAGTAGCGTAAGTATTTCCCTCGGTTTTTGAGAACCAAGGTATCAATCCAGTAGGAGGCTCCTCAAAAGTCCCACGCACCTACACAAACAAACAAAGAACTAGCAACCAACGCAATAAAGGGGTTGTCAATCCCTTCATGGCCACTTGCGAAAGTGAGATCTAATAAAGATAGTATGCACTACAAAAAAAGACACATCTGTGACATTTTGGGCCGAACGAATTTTTTTGTCATACATATGACACTTTTATGACGATAATTGTGACAAAACCCAGTATCATCATAGATGTGGTGGGCTCCTACTTCTATGACAAAAAATCATGACAGAAAATAGGCTTTTCGTCCTTGGCAGGCCGGAGACGCAGCTGCATGACATTCTTTGGGCCGTCCATGACGGAAGAAAACGTGGTAGAAGCGAGGGGGAGGAAAATTTCGGGGAGTTGCCGGTTACGCTGGGAGATCGATGTGCGTTTCTCTCGTATGTTCGTGCGTGTGTGCGAGGCGTTGGCTCTAACTGAAGCTGAGCGAGGCGTTGGGCTCTAACTGAACCCGAGCGATTGCACTGCAGGCTACGCGTTACTGAACCCGAGGGATCGATCGATGGCTGTTAACTGAACCCGATGTAGCAATTCCTTCGCTACTGCTACTAACTGAAGCCGATCGATTGGATGAATGGTGAGCGTTGCGCGGGGGGGGGGGGGGGGGGGGTTGGATGAACAGTGAGCGATGGCGTTGCCTCTGGATGAACAAGAACCCGTGGTGTGGAGGGCTAGATGAACAATAGACGGTGGAGGGGTGGCCGTGGAGGGGTGGTTGAACAGGACCCCGTGGTGTGGAGGGCTGGATGAACAGTAGACGGTGGAGGGATGCCCGTGGAGGGGTGGTTGAACAGTAGCCGGTGGAGTAGCGCACGGTGGAGGCTGGATGAACAGGAGCCCGCGGAGGCTGGAGGAGGTCGACGGTAGCCTGTGGAGGCTGGAGGAGGTCGACGGTGGAGATGAACAGTATCCCGTGGAGTCTCGTTTTGTGGTACGCCACACCACTCCCCCCCCCCCCCCCGTTTCGACCGTAGCACTCCAACACAAGTCCGTTTCGTCCGTTTTGCGGTACGCCACACCCCTCCCGATGAACAGGACCCCCGTTTTGACCGTAGGAGGTCCATTTCCTCCATTTTGCGGTAAGCCACACCCCTGCCGATCAACAGGACCCCCGTTTCGACCGTAGGAGGTCCGTTTCCTCCGTTTTGCGGTACGCCAGGCCCCTCCCGATCAACAGGACCCAGTGTTGAACGTGGCCAGTCGAACACAAGGCCGTTTCCTCCGTTGTGCGGTACGCCAGGCCTCGTTTCCATCGCCTGTTCCATCCAAGCCCTCCCGATGAACACGACCATGCATTCCGTTCCGACCCAGCCGGTTGGCTCCCCATGAACACGACGACGATGTTGTTTCTCCGTTCTGACCCAGCCATGTATGTATGCGCGATAGGCGTTAGAGACCCTGCCCGTATGTACGTACGTGGCTGTATTTTCTTTCTTGCACACTCGCCGATGTACGTACGTGTACATGCTACGTGTGCGCCTCTACTACGACATGTGCGCGCCTCTACATCCACCAGTATATATGTACGTACACATTCGCGACCAGAATGACAACACTACGTATGCTTCGACCAGGTGGGTCCCGACTGTCAGGCACTTCCTTGCGTGCGAAGATGTAGCTGGTGGGTCCCAGCAGTCAGGGGGCGAATGGTTTTGGTTTTTTTGCCTGGACGCACTTCCTTGCGTGCGAAGATGTAGCTAGTGGGTCCCAGTAGTCAGGGGGGCGAATCGTTTTATTTGCCCGGACGCACTTCCTTGCGTGCGAGGGTGTAGCTGGTGGGTCCCAGCAGTCAGGGGGGAAACGTTTTTTCACGAAATATGGTGGCCCGTCCGGTGGGTCCCCACTGTTAGGTCGAGGAATAATTATTTTGCGCGTAATAAGGAGGCACTTCCTTGCTGCGGCCGTGGACCCAGCTGTTAGCCTCTCCATGTACAGTCCACGTCCGATGGAAGCCGTTCCTTGACCACGTTGACCACGCCGCGCCGAGAGCACCAAGGCGGTGGACGACGGTGAGGCCTAGGAAGGGGACGACGCGGAGCCGGGGAAGACGCGGCAGTGGATGCCCACGCGTAGAGGAGTATGAGGGTTCACTGGTTCGCTGTGGTGTGAGGCTGTCGTCGCCGCAGAATAACAGGGGTGTGGGTGAGTAGAGGGATGGCCTGGCCAGCGGTGGGAGTAGTAGGGGGTGGTGAGGCCTCCGCCGCATCGCAGCCGGCCACGGGAGGTAGGAGCACGAGGCACAACCGGCGCTGGTTTGGGCGACTGCAGCAAGAAGACCAGAGGTTGAAGAAGCACTACGGCCGTTGGATGGACAACATACGGTCACTGGATCTAGAATCGTGCATATTTACTAAGTTGACAAAGCCCTCCATCCCCGTCAACTTAGTAGGCCCACAAGTCAGCCAGCCACTATACTGGGTCCCAGCTAACAGGAGGACTATTCATTTTTTTGTGCATAATAAGGAGGCACTTCCTTGCGTGCGATGATATAGCTGGTGGGTCCGAGCTGTCATCGACGGTAATGTTTTTTTCGTGAAATACTGAGGCCCCTTCGGTGGGTCCCTGATGTCAGGTGGACGAATCATTATTTTGCGCGTAATAAGGAGGCATTTCCTTGAGTGCGGCCGTGGACCCAGCAGTCGGCCTCTCCACATACAGTCCACTTCAGATGCATGTCGGTCGTTGACCACGTTGACCAGGCCGCGCCGAGAGCACCAGGGCGGTGGACGACGATGAGGCCTAGGAAGGGAACGACGCGGAGGCAGGGAAGACTCAACAGTTGTTTCCCACGCGGAGGGGAGTACGACTGAACGAGGGTTTACTGGTTCGTCTGCCATCGTCAGAGAATAACAGCAGGTGTGGATGAGTAGAGGGATGGCTAGGCCAGCGATGGGAGTACGATGGGGCGGTGAGGCCTGCGCGGCAGCACAGCTAGCCGCGGGGAGGAGGGAGCAGGCAGTCCCGCCGGTGCTTGTTTGAGCGGCTGGAGTAGGAAGAGCAGAGATTGAAGAAGCACGACGGCCGTTGGATGGACATCCAACTGTCACTGCTTGTGCGTCAACCTTTTTCTTAGGAAAGCCTCAAATTTGTGGAAAATAGCATACAGCCCATCTGCCATCATTTCTAATAATTTACAGCCCATTTGCTAATTCTTAAGGTTTTCTTTGGAGCCCATATTCTTTTTGTTAGCATTACAGCCCATATTGTGGCCACAGTTAAAAAATTATACGAATTTTTGCATATTTCGGTGCGGTCCGAACTGTTTTTAATCCCGAAATTTCGACTCACATTCAAACTGATTTTAAAAATAAATATATATCAACATAAAATCCAACAAATTCTCCACGCATAAAAATTAATGTAATTTAAAATCATGAAATGAAAAAAAATATTTGAAACTAATTGCCGGTTTGATGTTTTAAAAATGTACAGCCCATTTCTCATTACTGATGGGCCATTTTTTCGGCCAGCTGAATGAAAAGCTCTCCTCGTCTTGAAAGATTTGCAGCCCAACAGGCTTGGCAAAGCGACTTAGTTGCCAAATCACAAAAAAACAGGGTTGTGGCCGTGGACCCAGCTGTCAGCCTCTCCACGTATAGTACTCTTCCGATGGAAGTCATTCCTTGACCACGTTGACCACGCCGCGCGGAGAGCACCACGGCGGTGGACGACGATGAGGCCTAGGAAGGGGACGACGCGGAGCCGGGGAAGACGCGACAGGGGAAGCCCGCGCGGAGAGGAGTACGAGGGTTCACTGGTTCGGCTGCGGTGTGAGGCTGCCATCGCCGCAGGGCCTGGCTAGCGGTGGGAATAGTAGGGGGCGGTGAGGCCTCCACGGAAGCACAGCCGGCCACGGGAGGCAGGAGCATGCGGCACGACCGGCGCTGCTTTGGGCGACTGGAGCAAGAAGACCAGAGGTTGAAGAAGCACTACGGCCGTTGGATGGACATCGTACGGTCATTAGAGCTAGAATCGTTCATATTGACTAAGTTGACAAAGCCCTTCGGCCCCGTCAACTTAGTAGGCCCACAAGACAGCCTCCCACCAAGGTGGGTCCCAGCTAGCCGGGGGAGTATTCATTTTTTTGTGCGTAATAAGGAGGCACTTCCGGTGGGTCCGAGCTGACAGCGGGGGGAACATTTTTTTGCAAAATACTGGTGGTCCGTCCGGTGGGTCCCTGCTGTCAGGTGGAGGAATAATTATTTTCCGCATAATAAGGAGGCACTTCCTTGCGGCTGTCATGGACCCAGTTGTCGGCCTCTTCACGTACAGTATTCTTCCGATGGAATTCGGTCGTTGACCACATTGACCACGCCGCACCGAGAGCACCACGGCGGTGGACGACGGCAAGGCCTAGGAAGGGGACAACGCGGAGCCGGGGAAGACGCGGCAGTGGATGCCCACGCGGAGAGGAGTACGAGGGTTCACTGGTTTGGCTGCGCTGCCGTCGCCGCAGAATAACAGAGGGTGTGGGTGAGTGGAGTGGAGGGATGGCCTGGCCAGCGGTGGGAGTAGTATGGAGGCGGTGAGCCCTCCGCGGCAGCACAACCGGCCATGAGAGGCAGGAGCAGGCGGCACGACCGGCGCTGCTTTGGGCGGCTGGAGCAAGAAGACCAGAGGTTGAAGAAGCACTACGGCCGTTGGATGGACATCGTATAGTCACTAGAGCTAGAATCGTTCATATTGACTAAGTTGACAAAGCCCTCCGTCCCCGTCAACTTAGTAGGCCCACAAGTCAGCTTCCCACCAAGGTGAGTCCCAGCTAGCAGGGGGAGTATTCATTTTTTTGTGCGTAATAAAGAGGCACTTCCGGTGGGTCCGAGCTGACAGTGGGGGGAACATTTTTTTCGCGAAATACGGTGGCCCGTCTGGTGGTACCACCAGTCTGGGGGGAACGTTTTTTTCACGAAATAAGGTGGCCCGTCCGGCGGGTCCCTACTGTCAGGTGGAGGAATAATTATTTTGCGCGTAATAAGGAGGCACTTCCTTGCGGCCGCCGTGGACCCAGCTGTCAGCCTCTCCACGTACAGTACTCTTTCGATGGAAGTCGGTCATTAACCACGTTGACCACGCCGCGCCGAGAGCACCAGGGCGGTGGACGACGGCGACGCCTAGGAAGGGGACGACGCGGAGCCGGTGAAGACGCAATAGTGGAAACCCGCGCGGAGATGAGTACGAGGGTTCACTGGTTCGGCTGCGGTGTGAGGCTGCCGTCGCCGCAGAATAACAGGGGGTGTGGGTGAGTGGAGGGATGGCCTGGCCAGCGGTGGGAGTAGTATGGGGGCGGTGAGGCCTCCGCAGCAGCACAACCGGCCACGGGAGGCAGGAGCAGGTGGCACGACCGGCGCTGCTTTGGGCGGCTGGACCAAGAAGACCAGAAGTTGAAGAAGCACTACGGTCGTTGGATGGACATCGTACGGTCACTGAAGCTAGAATCGTTTATATTGACTAAGTTGACAAAGCCCTTGGTACACTCCAACTTAGTAGACCCACAGGTCAGCCTCCGAAAAGGTGCGCCCCAGATGTCAGGGGGAGGAATCATTTTTTGGGCGGCCGAAGCTAAGAATATCCGAGATTGAAGAGAAGCACGACATCCGTTGGATAGACATCCAACGGCCACTGCTGCTAGAACCGTGTGTTGACTATAATAAGTTGACAAAGCCTTGCATATGCGTCAACTTATTTTTTTTAGGGGACGCGTCACTTAGTAGGCCCACAACTGTGTGGCAGAGAACTTTTAGCCCATTTGCGTTTTGTAAGAATGTACAGCCCATTTTTGAATTCTAATGGAATTTACAACAGCTCATTTACTAGGATAATGATTAATAATTTCAACCAACCATTGAAGACAGAATTTAATAAAATTTCCCACATTTTGATGGGATCCGAAATATTTTTATCCCAAAATTTCTATTCAGATTAAATATAAATTTGTATTACGTAAAAATCCAACGAAACATTGCGCGCGCAACAATGAAAATTTAAGATTTTCAAAATCTATAAATAATATTTTATAAACTAATTTCGTGTTTGGTGCATTTTTTTATAGTTACTGCCCGGTTTTTATAATTACATCCCATTTATTATTTTTAAAGCCATTTTCCTATTAAGCCTAATGCATACCTCCTAGGAAAGATTTGCAGCACAGCGGGGCGGAGAATAACAAGTTGACCTTGCCTGGGTATTCCTCAAAAAGACGTATAGCTGGGCTAGCCATTTTCATCTTGAAAAAAGTAGTATCTGGGTTGGATATCTGGCCTGGGCTAGACGGGCCATAGCCCGCCCAGTTAATATCTGCTCTCCTCTGAACAACAACGAAATCATCGCCAAGAAAAACTCTGCAGTGCTCACGCCTCAAAAACACAAATACTGCTCGAGCTGCTTGGTCCCAGCTGTCAGCCGCACCTTGTGCAATTCTCTCATTTATATTGACTACATAGGTTCACAATGGTGTGGGACCGTGATGTCAGGAAACCAGGAGAAAGCAAAAAAATATATAGTTGTACATAATAAGGAGGCACTTGCGTACGTACGGCTATGGCCCTAGTGGGTCCCTGGTGTCATCCAGTCAAAATAAAGTCATATCTTAAATCCTCATGTTCGTTGACCATGTTAACAATGCTCGGCGCCACGGCGAGCGCAACAACTCGAAGGACAACGGAGAGGGCCTCGCGGGCCCTACGGAGGTCTGATACAGCGCCCGCTGCTCATTCAGGAAGCCAGGATCATCGGACACCTATGAGCACCTTCAAGAAACTGAGACGGCATGAAACGGTAAGGCTGCGCTTGGGAGCTCTGGTTTATTTCAAACCTGTATTAACATACAAGTGTAATTTACTCGTCATCGGAAGGCCCGAGCTCTGTAAGTAAAACCGGCGGGTTACGCGTGTAATTTGAGAGACTAGTGTATATTTTACGAGCATAGCTAGATGGACGACATTACCAGACGATACATGCTCGACGTGCGTATCATGCCATCCATGGGCAAGGCTGAAACAGCAGCTAACGGCTGGATTAGCAATCGTCTGAGTGTCGTTCAATGTTTTTATCGTGTGTGAAGTACTTTCGATATTTTACTAGTCAAAATCGACCAACCAAGCGCCTTCGCCCGAGACCATCTGCTTTAATTTACAAGCGTCATTTTTAGAAGCGGTTTTGGTTGGAAAACGACGATCCAATCACGGCCTAATATCATGAGTTGGTCGGAAGATCATATGGTTTCACGTCTAACCTACCCGACATGTCGTATAGGCTATGAATGAAACATCAGACGATGAACTTCTTACGCACGGAAACAACAGAAGAGGATGATCTTCTTAACAAGCAAATCACTAGCATTAGATCGACATGCAAAACATACGAAGCATTATTCTCAGGAGGCACGGTGAACAGCTCGTGACGCCGCATGCCACAACATTCCAAGCTCAACTTTGCAATCAGACACAAGGCCTGGCATTACATAGACAATATTCAGAACAAACTCTTAACACATGAATATCTTAGCAGAGTAACTATTTACTTCTAAACTGAACATAGGAATAGGAAAAAACACTCGACGCTGCTCACAGCAAGGGCGTCCCACTCAAAAATATCAAATGCATGTCTTCTGGCTAACATCAATGAGCAAATTTTGACAAGGTTTTCCAATTCCAATATATTAAACTAACGTCTTCTTGCTAACATCAATGAGCAAATTTTGACAAGGTTTTCCAATTCCAATATATTAAACTAACGTCTTCTTACTAACATCAATGATTAAACTTTGACAAGCTCCTCCCCTTCAAAATATGTAATGCCTATGATCGTGTCCTGTCTTAGCTTCTTGTACTTGTTTGGGCACTTTTTGACCAGGGCACTCCACGTGTTGTTAAATTGGCAATGGTCTCTGCAGACTAGTCATGTCACCGGTGTCTAATAATACTCTGTAAAGCTTCTCGGTCATTCCTTCTGTAATGTACCGCATCCAGTGACTGCTTCTTTCTGCAAAGTGGAACGACCAACTGGACCCAGTAACACAGCAGTTTGCCTTGGACACATTGGCTCCTTTTGTGCAGTTCAACTAAAATCAAAGTCGGAATAAAACCGAGCTTTAATTTTGATATCCCTGTAAGCAAGAATAGGTATAAGGGAAACAATTACTGAGAAATAATGGTTGATAACTTGTCTTAATGGGAAACAAAGCAGGAGAGGAGCAATTCTCCATCAGTGTGATTCATTCATATTGATTGAGGCATTATCTTAACAATGCCTTGGTTCAACATGTATAAAGAACGACAAAGCAGAAAAGTACCATTCCTAAAACAATGCACTAAAATCAAGCAAAGTGTTTCGTGTAGCGAAGCAAAATGTTGCAATAGCAACAAGTTGACTAGATATCATGCGGTAGAGACCAAGATTTGAAACAACTCGACAGGAACACTGGAAACAAATCTCGATCTCCTTTTATGCAGTTCCACCAAAATTAAGCAAAGTCACCGGTGTGACATTCAAGTTGAACTGCACAAAACACTCTTAAAACATAAGTGTTTCGAGTAGCGAAGTAAAATGTCGCAATAGCAACAAGTTGAATCGATACCCCTATTTTAACAGAGGCAAAAAGGAAACAATTACTTGCTGATAAAGGAGGATGAAACAAACGGTGACAGAAAGAAGCATCTAACTTATCTTGGATGGAAAACAAAGTAGGATAGTAGCATTTCTAAAATGGTAGCATTGATTCATATTAACAGAGACACTCTCTTGAAAAAACATTCGTTAAAAAATGTAATTTACTTTTAACAGTGGCATTGCTTCAATATTCCGGCGGCATTCTTAGATTAACAATAGCAAAATAGCTGTATGGGACATGCTAGCACCATGTGCGTCCACACGTATAAATGGGTGATGCAGAGTATGTAGCCAAGCAGCATATCTGTGTTGGTCCCATATTTGTTCTCTTTGAACTTTTTTCCTATGTGAGGGCAACAAATCTAGTCCTGCACAAACTACCCGACCCCCCCCCCCCCAGTTTCTTTCCCTTTTCAACAAAGAGATCGGTTCCTTACAGATGTGTGTACTGGGTTACCCCCTTTTTCCCTTTTTGACCAACAAAGCGGCTGGATAGCCAGTCTATACTACTTTTCCTCCCTCCTTTCCTCATTGAACCACGTCCTAGATTCATGCTCCACCCCACCGCACCTTTATTTCCTCTTTGAACCAAGACTTAGATTCGACTATAGATCAAAAAAGATCCACATGCAGCTAGAGCAACGACGGTTTCAAAGAAACTTATACCTTAGGGTCATCGGGATGTGGGAAGGCATGCGGCGGGAGGCCGGATCTGCCCACACTACGAACGGCAGGGAGGAAGAAGGGGTCGGTGGCCCTCCCGCACAGGCGCTGGGTGAAAGAGAATAGTGCAGCCGGCAGTGGATTGCCTCCCTCGCCGAAGGCGATAGAGTTAACGTTGCACCTCCTCCCCTTCCCAGTGCCACGGGATACGGATGCCTCCTTCACCAGCTGTGAGGGGGGAGAGAGACAAGAGGCCAACGCAGTCTTGTTTAGATTTGGTGAAGAGAGAGTGAGAGACTGTGAATATAGCAAACCCTAGCAAATGAATGTTGAGCCTCCAGCGTGTAACATATATGTATTGCGGCGAGCGTGTGGAGAGTGCAAACCCTAGCGAACAACCGCTGAGGATCCCGCTTATATATATACTAGTAATGTAGTACGGACCGAGCTCCAGTGCCTTCACTCCATCTACTTTTGGCTATATGACAGGTGAGCCAGCCACATTTTGGGCCCACCTGTCATAAACCCAAAGGCAGGTGCACTAAGTCAATGAAGCTGCGTCCATATAGTACTCTCGTGTGTATATGACTAATATATAGTGGAGTGGTTTTCTTATTCTCTCCATAACAATCGTTTTAAATTGTGTAAGTACGAAAAGAAACTCTTTATTTAATGTACAGAGGGAGTACTGCTTCCGATGAACTAATGATCCACGCCCACGCGTCCTGGTCGCACTTCCTGTCCTTCACGTGTGGTACACTACCCTCCCTTAAGTGAACAACCACACATGCGCCAAATTATCGGAAACGTGTGAGAGTGTGTACAAATAAAGAATTTTAATTTCAATTATCGGAAACATTTGAGAGTATTACAAAGTTTGACTTCAGTCAAATCTAATATGCGGAGTAAATAAAAATGGAGGGCTACTACGTCCATCCAGGCTTTTAGTCCACACCATTTTTTAAATCAAAGTTAATAGCTGGACAAATAAAATTCAGGGGAGCTGGAGACAAAGTTGTGAGAGGGCTTAGAAATCAATACAAAACTTATGCTCTTAGTACCAACGTCGATCCTTCTTCGAGGAAACATTTGGTTCATAGCCAATTGTGTGATAAAATTGCACCAATGTGAAAGACGACTGCGTCTCCAACGCAACCGAGGTGAACTGACGAAGGATATCATCTTTGTGCGTAACAAGCAAAGAGCACTGATGGAAGACAACTTGTTTTTCATTCAAAATTGATCAGCTTCACCAGCCGACGCAACCATGAGGCGCGACCATGAGCATCGATAGGTCATCGTGGTGATGCATCATCCATTTGGCATCAAGTTTGGGTGAGGCACCTATGAAGTTCGACAAATCCTCACTGTGGTCTGTTTCTTCTCAGTAATCAAGCTCGAGGAAGGAAGAACCACGTGGCAGAGGACAGTGAGGCGGAACAACAATGGCCATCCAATTTTCTGCAGTTCCACTAAAATTGAGGAAGACATGCCCGGGTATGGAGATACCCATCGCTGTTTCCAAAAATATAAAAAAGGGTTAATGAAAAGTACACCAACAAACAGAAGCATCATAATTATATCTTGATGGGAACTGAACCATGATACCCGAGAAAAAAAGCATTTCTTCATTTAACCAGTGATAGTACTACCACCATATGGACAATGACCGCACAACCACCATGTACTTTTTGTCGAAACAACATGTATACCTCCACCGAGTATAATAGTACTAGTAGGTGATGTTGGACCAGCCGACGAACCCTAGCTACTATGCATGGGGAGCTGGGGAGTAGTCGCATAGAAGAAAACCCGCACGCAGCGACCTGGGAAGCTGGACCAGTATAAGAAGTTATACCTCAGGTGGGCGAGATGTCGTTTAGGCGGGCGGGCGGGATCTGCCCACACGACGGCAACGAACAAGGGCGCGGAGGATCTTCCTCCGCGCCAGCGCCGGCTCCGAGAGGACGGTGCGCATCGGCTCCCCCCGTCGCCGACGGCGACAATGTCAATGCTGCACCTCCTCACCTCCCGCAGCGGACGGGATTCGGCCGGATCTGTGACCACTGGTAAGGAGAGAGATAGACTGGACACTGTCATCTTGTTTTGATATGGAGAGGGTGAGAGAGCGAGACGCGAGAAACTCTATCAAACAAGAGGCTATAATGGAGTAAAAAAAATCTCTCCATAGCAGTGGTTTTAAATAGAATACGCGCATTCCCGGAAAAAAGAAACGAAAACTGGCGGACAATTTTTTAAGGGTCTGTCTAGGACACATCTAGATGTGACATAGTTATGTCACATCTAAGTTGATGTCCACTCTGTTTGTGGTCTTTTTTTGGGGGGGTCCTAGTTTTTTTTGTTTCTTGTTGCTACATTATATACTTGTGGGAGCTTAGATGTGATAACCTTAAATAACATCTAGATGTGAATTGGACAAACTGATTTTCTAACGTACCAAGAAAGAAAACTCGATCAAAAGCACGCCCCCGCTTCCAGGTCGCGAGAGTCGTCGCGCACACACACATAGACATAGACATGCATATCCGTGTTTACGTAAAATTCCATTTCCATCTCCATATCCAATCATATTTGTCCAACTGGTACATTATTTATATTGTTAATTATATACGCAGCAATATTAACGTACATCATCTCTTGTTTGCGCACGTCCGGACCGCTGCCATAGCCGGTAGTGACCAACCCGAACCCTCTTCATCACCCGCGCGTGCTTCCCGCCCGAAACGGTCAGTGCCGCATTCATGCCCGGCCAGAGCAGACGCGAACTCTCACTGGCGCCGGCATTAAAGGGGCGCCGGCCGACAGAGTGTCGCCCGTGCCGCTTCCGGGTGCACGTGGCTGCTCCGCGTTCAAAGGTCGCAATAGCCGGCTACAACATGCATGTAAAAAGTTTTTGGGAGTCCGTGCTACAACTAGCTGTCCTCCCCCAACTCGTCAATCTCTTCGAGTAGTGCTAGTAGTACTCCATGGCGAGATCCCTCGACAAGCAGGCAGGAAAGTTATCGTATACTCGGTTTGCGGTGAGTGGCATGCCGAGCGACCGTGTGGGGTCGAACCGTGGAGGAGGGTGAGACACGAACACGACAGATGTGATTTACTATGTGATTTGACTGCTCCTTAGTGCCCCCTACACGTACTCCCCCTATGTGTATGCAACTGTCACACGTACACATGGACGCAAAAACGCGCGCGACGCCCTAATGCATGCATGTCCGAGCACACGACGGAACACACACGGTCACGCTAAGTGCTCAACCGACACGTGCATGCACACACATACTAAGTCAGGGTGAGCTAGTGACCGTATAAACACCGGAAAATATATATATTGAGCGCAATGAGCGTATTATGAAGTCCACTGACCGTATTTTTACAAATATACAGTGACAGACAGTGTATTTATCTCATTTGAAATTAATCCATATTAACCGGAGAGGAGGCAGTATGGACTAGCATTACTTGCGCGCGGTGGCTCACAGGACAAGGAGAAACTTTTGACTAATGCAAGCTCTCCCTCGCTCAGGCGGTGGACGTGCAACAGTTAATTCGGTGTCAGATTGCCAGAACCATACACTATACTACTAGTGCTACTATTGTTCAACTTCCCGAATAGGCGAACAACCAAGCGCAAAGTTTACTAATATAGTCTATAAAGGTACATACTATACTAGTACTAGGAACCGGATGGAGGAGCGTCTGCACTCTTATTATAATTTTAAAATGTGATAAAGCAATCTTCAACACATTTGGTTATCTTCGAGGGTTCTCGCATGTGATAATGGAAGTTGATTGCATGGAACACTCGCCACAATTCTCGCTTAATTCTGGCTCATATCCTGTTACAAATAGTAGCGCTCGGTAATATTTCCTCCTTTTTTGTTATTCAGCATGTAAACAGGTCAGCAAACCTTGCGGCGCATCTTCGTGCGAACCGTGCTTGCTGCACTTTGAATGTGGCCGAGAGCTGGCTTGATGAAACACCTCGCTTCCTACTTTTTTTACGGGGTACCTCGCTTCCTAGTGACCAATGTCTTGGCTGATCGTCCTAAGAATGCTTATATATGAATAAAGCTCTCTCATTTACCCGCAAAAAGGATTGAGCCATATTAACCGGAAAGGAGGGAGTATGGACTAGCACTACTTTTTGGTGTGTCCCATCAACTCACAGAATGAGGAGAAGCTTGCAGGACAAGGTGAAGCTCGCTTACGCCTTTTGACTAATGCAACCTACCCTCGGTGGACATGCATTAGTCCATTCGGTGTCAGATTGTCAGAGGCATACACTATAGTACCCAACATGCGGAGTACCATCATTGTTCGACTTCACGAAGAGGCGAAGAGCCAAGCACAGTAGTACGAGTAGTACTACTACTAGAACCGCATGGTGGAGCATTTGTACTCTTATTTCTTTTTATCTCTGATAAAGTACATGTTTATTCCGGAGAAGGGCGGAAAACGGCAGCCCAATATCGCAACATGTAATGAATGATGTCGATCAACCAACCATGCTCGAATATATCTTGTCCTCCATGCGAACCCGTCTGTGTGTTCTCGCTCCTCGTCTCTCTCAAGGAACAGCGGGTTGGCTCTTTGCCGTCAATTGAGATCGGTTTGCTCACACTCATGTCCCACATGTTAGTGATATGCCAAGAGGAGGTGCGTTGACCGACTGGCCATACGCATACTTGGTTTTGAACCTTCATACTACTCCTCCCTCCGTCACAGTTTACAGGGAGCGCTTCATTATGATGCATTTCTCTCAATGCATTTCCACCACCAGAGAGACTTTAGACGCGTTTGGTTTAATGCTCAATTAATTAGGGTGTGGTAACCGCAATCAAGTCCACAATTTCCTCTCCATGTAACAACGGAATGGAGTAAGTGCATGCATGTGTGCACCCGGGGTGGAAGCACTGCATGCATGTGTGTACGCATTATTCCCTCTACTAGTAATAGACACCGTGCTATAACTACCAATGCTATTTTTCAGGCCGATCGCTAGTCGCCTTGGTCCCACAGATCTTTTTTCTTTTTTCTGAAGCGCACTGTATAAACAGTGACGGATGGAGTAGTATGAGCGGATTCAAAGAAGAGCATATTGATGGTTGCTTCTTCAGAGCAACTTACAGTGGGAAAGGTGGGGCTTACGATTTGACTGCTCATTACTCACTATTAATGCGGCGCAATGACCGGGCTGAGTCTCCCATGTGGTTGTGCACTACCCCCTCGGTTCTTAAATATACTCCGGAGTATATTTGTCTTTCTAGAGATTTCAACGAGTGACTACTCAAATATTTGTCCTTTTAGAGATTTCAAATGGACTGGCACATACGGATCTATATACATATTTTAGAGTGTAGATTCTCTCATTTTGCTCCGTATGTAGTCACTTGTTGAAATCTCTAGAAAGACGAATAGAATATTTAGGGACGAGGGAGTACACATACGAAGCAAAATGAGTGAATCTACACTCTAAAATATGCCCGTTTGAAATTTGTAAAAAGACAAATATTTAAGAACGAAGGAGTATAATTTTGTGCATGGCACATGGACCCGGATGATGAAGAGGCTTCTGGCAATGCTATCAAGCTTCCATCATTTGTTTACATAATTGACGTACTATACAAATAATTTTCCAGCGAGACATGAAATTGTACAATGGTGTGAGCTTTCAACTTCTGTTTCGCGTGTCTTGCCATCGATGCTCTTTCGGAAACAATAAAAAACTAACTTCCTTGCTAATGCATGTCAATTATTAGCAGATCAGAGCTAATAATTACATCACAACTGAAGACAGAGTTGTGAGAAGGTGTTAAATTAAAATTGATACATGCTTTCATTGGCAGCAACGTCCCCCCAGCTCTGTCTAAATCAACAAGGCATGTTGGGAAAAAAAGTAGCTGTCTGGAGCATGCAACATTCCGATCATTTTATGCAGTTCCACTAAAATAGAGCTGAGCGTCCCTGTTCCAAAGATATTAAGTGTGATTAGAATAATAGAGAACTGATGATGAAACAATAAACACATAAATAGAAGTCGGTAACCTTTGCAGTCTCTTTTAAGACTAACTAGTTGGAGAAGATTAGGCTCGGAGTTGGATGAGGAGGATAGAGCAAAACCAATCTCCCTTTGTGCAGTCGCACTGAAATGTAGAGACGTTGCCCATGTGACATTTTAGTACAACTGCACAACACACTCTTAAGAAAAGAGTGATTTGTGCAGTTCACCAAAAGGTCGCAATAGCAACGAGGTGAAATGGATAGCCCTATTTGCAAAAAAGAGGTAGAAAGGAAACAATTACTGGCCAATAACAGTTGATGACACATGCGACGACAAGAAAGAAGCATATTCCCTGCCCGAAGGGAAGATAACAACATAGTTGTGTTTGTCTAAAACGGTGTGAGGACGAGAATGCAATATGGAAAGTACGCTGGACGAGCTACGTTTTGGGCAAAGAACTATGGAAGATCCACATGCAGCAACGTGGGAAGACGTGCAGTGAAGCAAGGCCGAAGGGGATACCTGGAGGTCGTCGGGATGTAACTAGGTGAGCGGCGGCGGGCGGAATCTGCGAGCAGGTGGCATAGGCCCTGCCGCGCCGGAGCTTGGTCAGAGAGAACGGCGTGTACCGCAGATCGGGACGTTCTGCCTCGGCGCCGTCCAACGGAGAAATGATGCACTTCCTCCCTTTCCCCTGGCGGACGGGGTGCGGCCGGATCAGTGACCAACGGTGAGAGAGAGAGAGAGAGGCCACCGCACTCCCTTTCCCCCGGCGGACGGGATGCGGCCGGATCAGTGACCAACGATGAGAGAGAGAGGCCACCGCAGCCTTGTGTGAGATACTCTGAAGAGCGACAAACTAGGCACGCAAGGCTCCATTGTATATAGTGAACGGACTACCTTTTTCTCCATAAAAATCGTTTTATATTCTGTGTACGTGCCATTGAGCGCTATAACTTTATTTAAAAATAACGCGGCAACACGTCAAGTCGAACTTTGTTTCGTGCAGGCATGGTACACGACCTCCCTATGTAAATAACTGCTACAGGCGTTCAAATTAGCACGTGGGTTGCCATTTCGTAAAGAAATGAGCTCCACCGTGTACCCGCGCGGGTGTAGCTGGGCACGAAGCGTGAGTACATGCATGGTGCACCTATTCTCTTCTTGTATACGTACACCACCTACGTGGGATTGTGTGAGAGAGATACAAACCTAGAGAGATATAGTGTGTGGGTTCTTGAGAGTTTTTTTTGGGGGGGGGGGGTCAATCAAAAAAATGTAACATATGCAATGTGTGTGAAATAGAGTCCTGGATATAACATATATATAGAGGGGGCGATCCATGAGAAGAGAGTGGAGGTATCACCGGCTTGAGGTGTCCATAGAATCGAAAAGAGGGATGATGTGTGTGTGTGTGTGCGCGCGCGATCGGTAAAGAGTGTCATCGAATTTGTGTGTGCCCATGTCAAAGATATAGAGTGGCTGGCCTACTGGAACGTGAGAGGGGACATGTGCAGTTTGTCTCTGTGGCATGGATACCTACCTCCAGCGCTCGACTATCGGTGTGTGGTGGGGGAAGAGGGAGGCCCAATTAACTATAGAGGTACAATGGCTGGTATATGTGTGGAGGAGGAGAGAGGCCTACCTCATGTATTAAGGAGATCGATCTGCCTCATGTATTAAGGGAGATCGATCGGCATCCATGCATATGTGCATGAGAGGAATTAGGTTGGGAGAGAGACAGAGCTAGATTGTTGGAGGGGGTGGTAGTGGAGTTGCTTCTAACAAATGGTGGGATAGGCTTGCTAGACAAATGGAGGGCACGCCCGCAATATCAATAAGAGAGGAGATGGCTGCTTGTTGCCTGTGCACGTGCGTGTGAGAGACGGGTCAGGAGGCATGCACGAATGATGAGGGGGGACGATGTGGCTGTGGTAAGCAGACATAACTACATAGGAAGATCAATCGCCCTTTGTTAGAGAAAGGAGAGACATAACTTGTGAGGTACGTCGATCGATGGGGGGGTAGTTAAAGTCGATCCAGGTATATGTTGGGAGATCGATCGGTATATACATGCATGTGTGTGTTAGAAGCAAACGAGGCACAAGGAGAAGGATAGAGATAGAGGGATGCATGTAGGAGGTGGTACGAGAGGCATACTATATCAAGCGGGAAGGAGTGTGCGAGTACGAGAACGATGAAAAGAGTGGTGGAAGTGAGGCATGGACGGTGAAAGAGAAGAGGGGAAGCTTGTGTTTGTGCTAGGCACACCTGGCTAGAGAGGCATATCGATCGATGTGTGCCGTAAAGAAGGAGCTGGGGGGCCTACACACACCGTGGGTGAATGACCTAAAGTGAAAAGACGAATTTGCGCGATGGAGCTAGAGAATGCTGAGGGAGGGTGAGAGGGATGCGGGCGTGTGCATGCACAAGAGAAAGTTATTGCTAGCTACAAAGATAAGAGGGTTGTGTGGGTGTAAAAGACGAATAGAGATCATATATACTTCATTATAAAAAGAGAATTCAGATATTTGAAGAATTTATCATAGTGTTTTAAACCGACGTATGTGTGAATATATATAACGGTGATACACATGGTGTGTTTATGAACATGTTATACTACATTTAATATATTTTATCTCTACTCTTATAAAAAACGGAGTTGTTGATGATGGTGTGCATGCCATCCTGCATTATAGGCCGTCCGATTTATATCTGGCGGATAGCAAGGAAATTATGATGGTTGAAGTTGGCAACAATCATGATTGTAGATTCTTATTGAAATAGAGAAACGAATTCAAATTTAGTTCGAATTGCAGCGGTAGTATAGACATTTGGAATGCACTAAAATGTTGGTATAAGTAGGTTACATGCATTATACAGCAAAGCGAAAAAAATAATCGGACATAACATGGATTCATACTCCCTCCTTCCATCTATATAGGGCGTAATGAGATTTTTTAAGACCGCCTTAGACTATTGACAAGATTAATAGTACAAGACATGCACAATGTGAAAATTATATCATTGAAAGAACCTTTCACAGACGAAGTTAACGGTGTGCTTTGTGTAAGTTGCATGTCATATATCATTGCTCTAATATTTGGTCAAAGTTAGCATCGAAAAACGCATTAGGCCCTATATAGATGGAAGGAGGGAGTATCTTTTAATAGCATTTGTATAGTAAAACGGGGCAAGACTCTCTCTTTGTCTGGTGTGAATAGTTTTATTTTCTCCGTTTTCTTTTTGGTTGAGGGAAGTGTGAATTGACATGGTAAGTACAAGTACAATAATACTATGCAGTCAAAAAAAAGTACAATATTACTACACGTTAGACTTGTCCCTAAAATTCAACCCGCGTCTTGTTATATCCCGAAAATTCAGATATCGTGCTCCCAAAACTGGCACCTTCACAACCCGCGCCTTGCTATCCCGAAATTACAACGCGCGCGAAAACTCCCTCCAGCTGCCAAATCCCGACACGCGAAATCCCCCTTCTAACCCTGAGCCGAAAGGGCCGCTAGTTCAAATCGGTGGGGGGTACTTTTGTAACACACCCTACATTTTGGACAAGCGCGTCCCTAAGTCATGCTTCACCCCCTCCCATCGCCCCCTTTTCGCCATTCGAAATCCCAGGCCGCCATAACCTCTCTGCTCCAGCCGCAAAACCCCACCCTCCTCCGTCCACCATGTCATCGTTGCCCAGCTGGAGCCTCTTCCCCGACGACGTCGTCCACCGCAACAGCTCGACGTCCCTCGTCCACCTCCCCGGATGAGGATCCGTCGTCCATCTCGCTGTCCCGCCGGTTCAGCCACCCCGTCCTCCACCTCCAAGGAGCTGCTCCATCCCCACAGTGCCACCTTAACCTGCTCCACCGGAACCGCAACATCCTCACCGACTCCTCGGACGAAGCCGAGGCCTACTCGGTGCCACCAAAGAGGTTTTACACTCATCGCATCGCACCTTCTCCTTAACTCGACCTCCCGGCGCCGACGGTGCTCCATCCCGCACCCCCATGGAGCGGCTACCTTGAAGCCGGCGCCGCGGGCGACATCTCCACGGCGGCTCTCCCCCAGTGCGAGGCCCCTTCGGCGGCGGCGTCCATACCAGCCGGATCTGCTGCTGCTGCTCCGGCTCTCGCTCGCTTGCTCGCGCTATTGCTACTGCTCCGGCTCTCGCTCACTCGCTCGCGCTGCTGCTGCTGCTCCGTCTCTCGCTCGATCGCTCGCTCGCCCAGCTACTGCTGTTGCTCTCCCCCTCGCTTGTGCTGCTGCTCTGCTCCGATTAAGCCACACTTCAGTCGACTGAATCGACTTTTGGGTCAGTCGATTTTAGGGGTTGGGGGGGGGGGGGGCTCGCCGGAGTTAAGGAAGAACCACCCGCAGCGGGGACGGGGGCTCGCTGGAGAGGTACCCCACTATCTATCTTAGGGTTCAGGGTGGGGGGCGAGGGGCCTAGAGGGCTGGCTGGGGCGGCGGTGGCAAGTTGTTTCGGGGCGGCGAGGCGGCGGTGGGGCCGGCGGCGAGGCCGGTGGTGGCAGGCGGCTCAAGCGTGTGCAGGTTGAAGATGAACTGCAGGCCCTCCCTAAACTACATGTCAAGTGTCTCTCTGCTACCATTGCGTTCAGTTTCGACAGTAGCATTCAAATTCCACGGTTAATTTCAGTTTTGACAGTTAAGTTCAGAGTCAACAGTTTTTACCTCATCTGTTGTAATCAGGTGGTTTTTGGTGATGTTAATTTTACATCCATTTTTCATCATCTATTGGAGATGCTATTAGAATCCCACTTGAGATTGACGATGTCTGTCTTGTGCTGCTTCAGCCTTGACGTCTTACGGCTCACCGAAGCTGCTCCATCGACAGAACGATCCATCACAATAGAGCAGTGCCCTGGACGCCGTCTACAGATTCCTCAGATCTTCCTCCACATCTCCGACAGCCACCTCTGCCTCAACTGCTTCAGCGACCAGCCCAATAATGCTGAGGTCAACACGGCTACGGCAAAGAGGTTGTACACTTGTTGCGTCACTTATTAATATACATTCACGTCGATCCATTAGGGCTATTTTGGTTCAACGGAAAAACGTCGATCCACTGGTTGTTACCATCACTCTAAATTTCTGCATGCTCTCCTTACATAATCTCACCATATTTTTTTTCGTATGCATGTCAGATATTGTACACAGTCATGCTGAACATGTAGAGAAAACGAGAAGAGTTTTGCGCGGCAATACAATGTCATGCAGACATCGCTCCATGGTGGGTTCAATGGCAAACCCTCCCCAACCCTCTCCAGATTGTAATCCAGAGGAAGATATCTGTTCTGAGGCGTATTCAGACGCCGCTGACCACTCCTATTTACCCCCCAAGGTGTTTGCTCTACCTTGGCATGATGATGTTAGTCATATCATGCATATGTTGCCTTGCAGTGCCTACTTTTGACATCATATATGTCATCTGCTTAGTTTAGACATGTTCTGTAATGCCACCTGTTTAGTTTCTATATCATATATGGGAATTATGCAGTCTTATGTCTTTTAGCCAGCCATAATATATGTGAAATGTGCAATGCCATCCTGTTTAACTTGGCATCATATATTTGAATGATATCTTGCCCATCTTTTCTTCATTACATTTCCATTTGTCGACAATGTTTGTACATTAAACTACTCTTCCTGTGAATCAGCCATTTGGGTGGGAGATGGAAAAATCTGGAGTGAAAACAAGGCCTTCAGAGCAGACAGTGCTACCTGTCGAAGCAGATCTCTTGTTGGGTCCCGATAGCTCCTCAGAGATGGATTCAGAGACAGATGACCAGTCCTATTCCCCCACTGAGGTGTATTCTCTAACTTGGCACGTTTATACTGCTCATATCATGCATACGGTGTTTTGCATTGCATAGTTTAGACATCATATACACAATATTCAACACCATGTTCTTAGTTCAGACATCATATCGAATGCCCTCTGTTTAGCATATAAATCACATATGTGAATTAAATGATGCGGTCCTGATTACTTAGATAACATGTAGGTGAATTATGTCATGCGATCCTGTTTAGTTATTCATCATATCTTTGAATTATGTTATGCTATGCTATCCAGTTTAAATAGACATCATATATGTGAAACTATGTCATGCTATCCGTTTTAGTTAAACAATATACATGTCAACTATTTCATGCCCTCTTTTTTCCACACTATCTATTGCATCTGTCTCTCATACAATGTCTGTACATTCAACTATGTTTCCTGTTTATCAGCCATTTGAATTGGAGCGGGTGATGCCAGTATCTAGCGGAATAAAAACACGGTCTTCAAATAAAACAGTGCTACCTCTTGGTGGAGATAGCACCCTGGTTGTACATGCACAAGAACCAGCCCTACCACACATAACCCAAACTCTCACAGATTGTACCCCTACTGCGATGGACAGAGAACCAGCTTCACCCAATCTAACCCCAACCCCAGCCAATAGTAACCCAGTTCATGTTGACACAGCACCATCTCCACCACAGGGCTCCCAAACAACAGCAGTTAGTAAGCCAGCTCCAGTGCCCAAAGGACCGGTACTATCACGGCGAACCCCAACTCCACCAGTTAGTATGCCTATTCCTGTGGAGGAAGCACAACCAGCCAGTCGTAGTTTAGCATCTATCGCATTTGATGTTGTTAAATCGTATGTGCGTATCTTCCCATCTTGGAAATATTATACTGAAGATGAAGGAAAATGCCAGTTGCAGGTGTTTGTCCAGGAGTTATGTGTAAGTAATGTTATTCATGGCAATTACTTTGCTTCGTCTCATACATCCTACCTCCATGATGGTTATAATACAGCAAATTTTCCCATTTTTCTCTATAGAGAAGGACCGATTTGGAAACTCAGGATGAGGTAACCTGTGCTAATACCTCTGCTATCTTCAAGAATGCTTGGTGGCAGTATCGGAATTACCTGAAGAAAACGTACTTCACCGGCAAAGAAACTCATCAAATTCCCTTACGTTCTCCTGAGACACATTTACTGGACGATGACTGGGAACGCCTTGTTCTATACTGGTCCCGAACCAAGAATGTGGTAAGGTCTATGAGCTTATTTTCTATTTTTAAGTATTTTATTCCTGCGTCTTACTGTACTCTATTCATGTAGAACAAGTGCCTAAACCTGAAGAACAACTGTCTAATTTAAGATTCCATTGCTATCATAGTTCAAAAAAGCGCTAGGCGTTAATTGTGCGTTTTGCCACCGCCTTGCGCTTTACTGACCAAAGCGCATGCTTATGCGCAGTTATGCACAGATTATGCGTAGTTATGTGCAATGCGTTTTGCCAACGCCTAGAGCCTAGGCGCGCTTAAGCGCTCGCTTAGGCGCGCCTTTTTTAACTATGATTGCTTTGCTCTTGTATCACTGTATTTACTGATACGAACTTATTTTAAAATTGAAGGATCCAATCGAAACTCCAATGGCACAGCAGGTATGTTCACGCATGTTTCTTTAACAGGTTTGCTCTTATCAATAGCTCTGTTGATTTCAATTTCAATTGTGTATACAGTTGACTTTCATATCATGCACATTACTAGCATCACAATAGAGCCAATAGTATTGTTGTACATGTAGACCCGTGGTACCTATCTGAAATCTTGTTGTGTCGTGTAGTTTCCCACGCTTTGTATTCTTTCACTGCTGCTTTGTCTTGAACTGATATGATTTGAACCGTGTCTCTTTTTTGATTTGGCAAGACAATGCAGTGACCATAGGACATAGATATATGTTTGTTTGATGCTTTTATTATGTACTAGTACTTGGCAATAGAAGACTTGGTAGTTTAATCCTGTCCACCTTACTAATGAACTGGTTCACCGAAATGAGTTTCATATACTAGTACATGCTAAACTTGTTATGTGTCTGCTTGTTTCTTCTTTTAGAATGCTGACAGAATATTGGGGAAGAGTGCCTTATTAAGCAATGGTAAAGGAAGTAATGCAGATAAGGTTCAGGATAGTGACACATCCTTATTGGTCTCCAACAAAGCTGATAAAACAGCTAAGGAAGACTATCTTGAAGACAGCGAGACAACCCCAAAGTCCTGTCTTGGTTTAGTGTTCGAGTTACTGGCCACTACCGCATGCACAAGCTATTCAAACTCACTGTCTGAATCAGTTCGGTTTCTTGAGTCTCAACTACAAGCTGAAAGACATCGATCAGTTGTGCTGCGACAAGAAGCGGAAGGACTGTAGAAGTCCTTGGAGCCTTCAGATGCATACTTTCTGGTGCAACAGCAAGCGTTGGAGGATTTTAGCGCCAAACAGGACAAAGCTAATCAGCTTGCTAAGCTTATTGTCGGCATGGTGGATAGCCATGATAACGTTTCTTGAGCTCTTCTGAAGTTGTTTCAGTTATGCTCTTGTTTTGCTGCCGCGTTTATTTGCACTGGTGGCCAATTTTGACGGCCAAGTGTATGTAATATGCTGCTTTGTTCCCTATATTTGCACTGGTGGCGAACTTTGATGCCCAGTGGATGTAATATGTGTAATAGCGGTAATAGGCTAGCCTTAATTGCTTGCTTATTTATTTCCTTATTGTCTTGTTTAGTTGTTTGCTTGTAGTCACTGTAGTTCTTTTTCTGTGTTTTTCTAGTGGCCACAATAGCCTATTTTTGGTAACTAGGCCAAAATAATCATGGCAACACAAGGACTGTTGTAACCATGGGCCTCCTGTAGGCCGTATGATCCATGGGCCTTCGTTCGGCCGTAGGACCATTGGCCTTCTATACGGGCCGTAGGATCCATCGGCCTTCTATACGGGCCCTAGGGGTCAATGGGTCTTCTACGGGCCATAGGGTCCATGGGCCTTCTACGGGTCGTACTATCCATGGGCCTCATATGGGCCATAGGATACATGGGCCTTCTACGGGGCGTATCATCATTTTGCCAATCATGGGCCGTACTATTTGTGGACCATAACGGGCCGTTAATAGGCTGTATTTGATAACTCTTTGAAAACAGCTGAGGGAGTCCCGGATTAGGGGGTGTCCGGATGGCCGGACTATGACCTTTGGCCGGACTCCCGGACTATGAAGATACAAGATTGAAGACTTCGTCCCGTGTCTGGATAGGGACTTTCCTTGGCGTGGAAGGCAAGCTTGGCGATACAATATGAAGATCTCCTCCCGTTGTAACCGACTCTGTGTAACCCTAGCCCTCTCCGGTGTCTATATAAACCGGAGAGTTTTAGTCCGTAGGACGAACAACAATCATACCATAGGCTAGCTTCTAGGGTTTAGCCTCTCCGATCTCGTGGTAGATCAACTCTTGTACTGCCCATATCATCAATATTAATCAAGCAGGAGTAGGGTTTTACCTCCACCGAGAGGGCCCGAACCTGGGTAAAAACATCGTGTCCCTTGTCTCCTGTTACCATCCGCCTAGACGCACAGTTCGGGACCCCCTACCCGAGATCCGCCGGTTTTGACACCGACATTGATGCTTTCATTGAGAGTTCCTCCGTGTCGTCACCTTTAGGCCTGATGGCTTCTTCGATCGTCAACCATGACGCGGTCCAGGGTGAGACTTTTCTCCCCAGACAGATCTTCGTATTCGGCGGCTTCGCACTGCGGGCCAACTCGTCTGGCCATCTGGAGCAGATCGGAAGCTACGCCCCTGGCCATCAGGTCAGGTTTGGAAGCTTAAACTACACGGCCGACATCCGCGGGGACTTGATCTTCGATGGATTCGAGCCATGGCCGAGCATGCCGCACTGTCTCGATGGGCATGATCTAGCTCTGCCGCCGGACAGCGCCCAGAGTGCCGCTTAGGTGTCCGCTCCGACCATTAGCTCGGAGCCGACTGCGCTAGTCAGGGATGGACGGTTGGACGCCGCCCCAGGAGCCGCAGTCTCTACGGTGGTAGAGCCGAATACCAGCCTAGTCCTTTGCAAGGCCCGTGACTCCAAGGTGCTGGACTCCGTTCCGGACTCCGAATATTCCGCACCCCTTCCGATCAAACCCGATTGGGCTCCGATCATGGAGTTCACCGCCGCGGACGTCTTTCAGCACTCGCCCTTTGGCGATATCCTGGATTCACTAAAGTCTCTCTCTTTGTCAGGAGAGCCCTGGCCGGACTATGGTCAGCAGGGTTGGGATGTGGACGACGAAGAAATTCGAAACCCACCCACCACCCACTTTGTAGCCACTGTCGACGATCTAACCGACATGCTCGACTTCGACTCCGAAGACATCGACGGTATGGACGCCGATGAAGGAGACGACCAAGAACCACCACCTATAGGGCACTGGAAGGCCACCTCGTCATATGACATATACATGGTGGACACCTCCAAAGCAGGGGATGGCGACGAAAAAGCGGAGGATGACCCCTCCAAAAAGAAACCCAAGCGCCGACGTCAGCAGCGTCGCTCTAAATCCCGCCAAAGCAAGAACAGCGAATCCAGCACCAGAGACGTCAACACCCCGGACAGTGCCGAAGACAACCCCCTCCAGCAGGATTCATCGCAGGAGGACGAAGGAGCCAGCCCTCATGAGAGAGCGGCAGACGGAGAGGTCGAGGACGACAATTATATGCCTCCCTCCGAAGACGAGGCAAGCCTCGCCGACGACGAATTCGTCGTGCCAGAGGATCCCATCGAACAAGAGCGTTTCAAACGCAGGCTTATGGCCACGGCAAGCAGCCTCAAGAAAAAACAGCAGCAGCTTAGAGCTGACCAAGACCTGCTAGCCGACAGATGGACCGAAGAGTATAAACTCGAACGCCCCTCCAAGAGTTACCCAAAGCGTAGGCTGCTACCCCAACTAGAGGAGGAAGCAACTAAACCTACATCACCAGCGTACGATGCGCCCGATCGGCCACCCCGTGGCCGCGACAGAGAGGCCTTCCGGCCCTCAATCCAAGCCGCACCCCGGCATCGCTCTAAAAATACCAGAGCATGGGGAAACGCAACAGACCTGCGAGAAATATTGGAGGATAAGGCAAGGCAAACAAGATCGATCTACGGATCGCGTGGGCGCCCCACATCATGGGACGATAACCGTCACACTGGATATGATAAATATGGCCAGGCCGAATGCAACAGACAAAGCTCATCCGAGCTACATCGTGATATAGCCCAGTACAGGGGCGCCGCACACCCACTATGCTTCACAGAAGAAGTAATGGATCATCAAATCCCCGAGGGTTTTAAACCCGTAAACATCGAATCATACGATGGCACAACTGATCCCGCGGTACGGATCGAGGATTATCTCCTTCATATCCACATGGCCTATGGCAATGATCTACACGCCATCAAATACCTCCCGCTTAAGCTTAAAGGACCAGCTCGACATTGGCTTAACAGCCTGCCAGCAGAGTCAATTAGTTGCTGGGAGGACCTGGAATCCGCATTCCTCGATAACTTCCAGGGCACTTATGTGCGACCACCAGACGCCGATGACCTAAGCCACATAATCCAGCAGCCAGAGGAATCGGCCAGACAATTTTGGACACGGTTCCTAACCAAGAAAAATCAAATAGTCAACTGTCTGGACGCCGAGGCCCTTGCAGCCTTCAGGCACAACATCCGAGACGAATGGCTTGCCCGGCACCTAGGACAGGAAAAGCTGAAATCTATGGCAGCCCTCACGATACTCATGACCCGCTTTTGCGCGGGCGAAGACAGCTGGCAAGCTCGTAGCAATAACATAACCAAGAGCCCTGGCAATTCAGATACCAAGGACAACAATGGCAAGTCACGTCGCAACAAGCACAAGCGCCGCATTAATGGCGACAATACTAAGGATACGGCAGTCAATGCCGGATTCAGAGGCTCTAAACCCGGTCAGCGGAAGAAGCCATTCAAAAGAAACCCTCTGGCCCATCCAACTTAGACCGGATACTCGATCGCTCGTGCCAGATACACAACACCCCCGAACAACCAGCCAACCACACCAACAGGGATTGTTGGGTGTTCAAGTAGGCAGGCAAGCTAAGTGCCGAAACCAGAGACAAGGGGCTGCGTAGCGATGACGAGGAGGAGCCCCAGCCGTCGAACAACAAAGGACAGAAGGGATTCCCCCCACAAGTGCGGACGGTGAACATGATATACGCAACCCACATCCCCAAAAGGGAGCGGAAGCATGCTCTCAAGGACGTCTATGCGTTGGAGCCAGTCGCCCCAAAGTTCAACCCATGGTCCTCTTGCCCGATCACCTTTGATCGAAGGGACCACCCCACTAGCATCCGTCACGGCGGATTCACCGCATTGGTCCTAGACCCAATCATTGACGGATTTCACCTCACTAGAGTCCTCATGGACGGCGGCAGCAGCCTGAACCTGCTTTATCAGGATACAGTGCGAAAAATGGGTATAGATCCCTCGAGGATTAAACCCACAAAGACAACCTTTAAAGGCGTCATACCAGGTGTAGAAGCCAGCTGTACAGGCTCGGTTACACTCGAAGTGGTCTTCGGATCCCCGGATAATTTCTGAAGCGAAGAGTTAATCTTCGACATAGTCCCATTCTACAGTGGCTATCACGCTCTGCTTGGACGAACCGCATTTGCAAAATTCAATGCGGTGCCGCACTACACATATCTCAAGCTCAAGATGCCATGTCCTCGCGGAGTCATTACGGTAAATGGAAACACCGAACGCTCCCTCCAAACGGAGGAGCACACAGCGGCCCTGGCGGCGGAAGTACAGAGCAGCCTCTCAAGGCAACTCCCCAATCCGGGTGTTAAACGTCCGGACAACGTCAAGCGCGCCCGAAGCAACCTCCAACAAAGCCGGTTGGCACGTTCCGAGCAAGCATAGCAGTGCGGCCCCAACCCCATCCCTCGCCAGATGGTGATATCGGTACCACGCGTACATAATTACGCTTTGAAAATACCATGGGCATAAGGGGAGGGGCACAACTACGGCACGGCCAGAATGCGGCTCAACCGCACTTAGGGGCTCCCTACTCTGCCGTTTCCTTTTCTTTTTATATACTTTCAGGACCCAACTATTCGGAAGGCCTGTCCGTCAATACACTCGTCGAACACACGATGCAACAGCCAGGGAGAGAACAAGCCGCGTCAAATGTCCAGGTGGTCTCTATAACGAGCTAAATACCCGTTTTACTTAAATTCACGCAGCTTGCCCCTGGAGGGGGACATGTCAAATAATCCCATCCCTTGCTTATCGCACTATTTGTATCGTTCTGCTTTCATAGCAGCTCTTTTTAATAAACAATACATAGCTCTTATCTATTATTGTATTCATCTATTTTTATACAAATATGTTCAGTCATGACATTATGCAACCGTACACTTTGGTACGGCCAATACACCAAGGGCTTAAGCACCCTATAATATGGTGTGAGAAGACCGAACACTCTCATGAGTGCGGCACCCCGAACTTATAGCACTATATGCATCGGCTCCGAATCATGTCTTTGGTCAATAGTTGGGTTTGCCCGGCTCCCATGTTTTGGTACCTTACATTCCGCATTGTTGGCTAAGGTAGCGCTGGGAGAACTACTGCGATTGTGTCCCAATGGAGCTGGGTTAACACCTCAGTAGAGAATGCTAAAACTGACTGTCATGATAGTGCGAGAGACCGGTCGCTGTTCGCGAGGTTTTTCGAGTCCCTAAAGACTTATGCCGCTTTGAGCGAGGAGCCGGATTCATCTGGCCTAGGCGTGGATAGCGCCCCGAACTCGGTCTTCCGAATACTAGGGGCTTCGCCAAAATTTAAAATTATAGAATTATATGGCTAAGTGAGAGTGATAAAGCATTATAAGTCCGATGGCCTTGTTCGTTGTGCTGAGCGCCTCTCTAGATGGACCCAAGAATGGGAAGAAGAGCGCTTAGGTTTATCCCGAACACCCCAGCACCCGTGGCACGGGGGTAGAAGCCGACGACTTGCATCTCTCAGATTTAATAAACGGCCGCACAGAAGGTAATATTTTAAATTAACAAGCATTGCTTAGCGCATATGAACAAAGTTTTCAGCGCACATGATAACAACATGCGAGTCTACTCAAAAATTACATCTTTGGAGCACTCACCCGCTATAATGCGGGCACCCTTCAGGACGCCCTTATAATACATCTCAAGCGTGCGATACTCCTTGCCCGGCGGTGGCGGGTCCGTCACAAGCTTCTCAGCGTCCATCTTGCCCCACTGCACTTTAGCACGGGCAAGGGCCCGACGGGCACCCTCAATGCAGGCGGAGTGCTTGATGACTTCAATCCATGGACAGGCGTCCACCAGCCGCCGCACCAGACCGAAGTAGCTCCCAAGCATCGCTTCCTTAGGCCACAGCTGAACTATGAGGCCCTTCATGGCCTGTTCGGCCACCTTGTGGAGCTCGACCAGCTGCTTCAGCTGGTCGCTAAGGGGCACCGGATGTCCGACCTCAGCATACTGAGACCAGAATACCTTCTCCGTCGAGCTTCCTTCCTCGGCCCGGTAGAATGCGGCAGCATCGGACACACTGCGGGGCAGATCTGCGAAAGCTCCTGGAGAGCTCCGGATTCGGGTAAGTAACAAGTAATTCACTTTCACGTGCTTGCTTTGCATGAAGAAGGCCTTACCCGCCGCTATCTGCTTTATCGCCTCAATTTCCTAGAGGGCTTTTTGGGCTTTGGCCTTGGCGGCTTTGGCACTCTCAAGAGCCGAGGCGAGCTCAGACTCTCGAGTCTTTGAGTCATGCTCCAAACCCTCGTGTTTTTCCACGAGAGCCTGGAGCTCTTGCCGCACCTCCGCCACCCGCGCCTCTTGCTTCTCTCACTCG
This sequence comes from Triticum timopheevii, assembly GCA_963921465.1. Taxonomy (NCBI): domain Eukaryota; kingdom Viridiplantae; phylum Streptophyta; class Magnoliopsida; order Poales; family Poaceae; genus Triticum; species Triticum timopheevii. Next base: position 53,606,939 of record OY997266.1, read on the forward strand.
ATGCGCTCCAAGGCCGCACTTCTTTTGGCCTTGGACACCGCCTTCTTCAGGGTCGCCACCTCGTTCGTGGCCCCTGCAATACCCACGTTATTCTTGTCATTTTTTGCAAGCAAATCCTTTTCTATAAGGTACTACTTTCATAAGGTATTACTTACCTTCCTTGTCCTCGAGTTGCTTCTTGGCAAGGCCGAGCTTGTTCTCGGACCGCTCGAGACTCTGCTTCAATGCATTGACCTCCGCAGTTAGTGCGGCAGAGGTCAGCAGCGCAGCCTGCATTCCCATATCGACATATTTATGTTAGACTCCTGCGTATATCTTTTTAGATCCTCAGCTAGGCTTTTCTTTCCGAACGCCAAACTGAGCATCAGGGGCTACTGTCTATGCGGTAACATTTTTATATGTTTTGAATACATACCTCAAAGCCTGTTAACAGGCTTGTACAGGCTTCTGTCAGCCCGCTCTCGGTGGACTGAACTTTCTGGATCACCGCACCCATGACAGTGCGGTGCTCCTAATCGATGGAGGTGCCGTTAAGCGCCTCCAGCAAATTATCCGGCACCTCCGGTTGGACGGAGGCCACCGGCGTTGCAGTCTCGCCCTTCTCACGAAGGGGCCGCCCGCCGGACTTCGGAACCATTACAGGTTCCGGTACAGAGTCCGGCACAGGGACGGACTTGGAACCCTTGGGGGTTCCGCCCTCTTTTCGCCCAAAGTCCGGAAGGTCGCCTTGCGGTGTATCCAGGACCACCTCCTCCTGGTTGGGCCCCTTCTGGGACCCCACCTCAGCGTCGTCTGCGTCACGAGGGGAGGAGGCCATCGGAAGTGAAGTACTATTGACATCCGACGAACCCAGGGACCCGCTCGATGCAGCGGGGAGATCGTCCTTGGGCGGGCTACAGGGTTGTATTCGGCGTAAGAAGACACTATGCGACAAAAGAAAAATCATGAGTTATTATGGAATCTGGACACTTACGATCTCGCCAGGGGCTTGGCCCTCAAGGGCCACTCCTCTTCGCCGCCGTCGGTGTTGGTGGAGTAGTCCGGAGGAAGGGTCCTTCCCTTTTTCGACCCTCCGGCCTCCCTAGTTGGGGAGGCCTTCATTTTCTTCTCTCCCCCCGTTGGGGGAGAAGCCTCTTTCTTCTCCTCCTCGTCTTCACAGGAGGAGTCCGCCACGGAGTCATCGGACGATGAGTCTGATAACACCTGACGACGGGAACTCTTTCGGGTTCCCATGGCCGTTTTCTTGGCCTTCTTCTCCGGCACCACGTGAGGTGCCGGAACCAGCAGCCCCGTCAATCGGGCATCCGCTGGGTCTTCTGGTAAGGGAGCCCGACAGTTAACCTGCCCGGACTTCTTCAGATAGTCCTGTCAAAGGTGAGGGAGTTTAGATCCCACATAGTGTCAAACTATGAAAAAGCGTCATGTAAAGGGTAAAATAGCTTACCTTGTCGGCTTTACGCCGTGAGCTGAATCCACGATCTTCGGTAGCGGATGCGGGAGCCTCGGCGCCCTTGAAAAGCACCCTCCAGGCGTCTTCGTACGTAGTGTCGAAGAGCCTGCTCAAGGTCTGGTGCTGTGCCGGATCAAACTCCCACAAGTTGAAAGCCCACTGTTGGCACGGGAGGATCCGGCGTATGAGCATGACCTGGACTACATTGACAAGCTTGAGATTCTTGTTCACTAGTTTTTGGACGCAGGCTTGGAGTCCGGTCAGCTCCTCCAAATCGCCCCATGTCAGGCCCTTCTCTTTCCGGGAGGTGAGCCGTGTGAGGATGCCAGATCTGAATTCGGGGGCCACCGCCCATTCAGGGTCACGCGGCTCAGTGATGTAGAACCACCCCGATTGCCACCCTTTGATGGTTTCCACAAAAGCGCCTTCGAGCCATGTGATGTTGGGCATCTTGCCCACCATGGCTCCTCCGCACTCCGCTTGGCAGCCGCCCACTACCTTCAGCTTGACATTAAAAGTCTTCAGCCATAAGCCAAAGTGGGGCTGGATGCAGAGGAAGGCCTCGCACACGACGATGAACGCCGAGATGTTGAGGATAAAATTCGGGGCCAGATCGTGGAAATCCAGGCCGTAGTAGAACATGATCCCCCTGACAAATGGGTGGAGTGGGAAGCCCAGTCCGCGGAGGAAATGGGGAAGGAATACCACCCTCTCATGGGGCCTGGGGGTGGGGATGAGCTGCCCCTCGTCTGGAAGCCGGTGCGCAATGTCGTTGTGCAGGTATCCGGCTTTCCGCAAACTTTTGATGTGCCCCTCCATGACGGAGGAGTCCATCCACTTGCCTCCCGCTCAGGACATGGTTGGAGAAGGTCGAGGCGAGATGTGTGGGCTTGGGCGCTGGAGCTCGAGTGCGCAGGGAGGGATAAGAAAAGGAGGAAGAAGGCGTAAATGGAAAGGGTAGATCCTTATCCCCTTATATGGGCGGCCGAAACTACGAGCCCCCACCGGCCTAATAAAACTTGCTTATCCCCCAAGCGCCACGGTTAATGGCGCGGTTGGGTTACCCACGCCCGTATTGATGAGAATCCCGGAATAAGGGGACACGATCTCTGCTTTGACAAGACATGCTAAGGAAACTGCCTCGCTACACACGCTGAGGTGGAACAGTAAAATGATTCAAATAAAGGCTTGACCATGGCATGATGTCACGCTGCGGAATACGTCAGCAGATTAGATTTGTGCGGAAATTATTCTCTCTACGGTGGTATGTGGAACTTATTTTTGCAGAGCCGGACACTATCCTTGTGTTCAACATCTTCTATGAAGTATTCGGAGGAGGAACCTGCCTTGCAATGTCGAAGACAATTTGCACGCCGGACTCATCGTCATTGAAGCCAGGTTCAGGGGCTACTGAGGGAGTCCCGGATTAGGGGGTGTCCGGACGGCCGGATTATGACCTTTGGCCGGACTCCCGGACTATGAAGATACAAGATTGAAGACTTCATCCCGTGTCCAGATAGGGACTTTCCTTGGCATGGAAGGCAAGCTTGGCAATACGATATGAAGATCTCCTCCCATTGTAACCGACTCTGTGTAACCCTAGCCCTCTCCGATGTCTATATAAACCGGAGAGTTTTAGTCCGTAGGACGAACAACAATCATACCATAGGCTAGCTTCTAGGGTTTAGCCTCTCCGATCTCGTGGTAGATCAACTCTTGTACTACCCATATCATCAATATTAATCAAGCAGGAGTAGGGTTTTACCTCCACCAAGAGGGCCCGAACCTGGGTAAAAACATCGTGTCCCTTGTCTCCTGTTACCATCCGCCTAGACGCACAGTTCGGGACCCCTACCCGAGATCCGCCGGTTTTGACACCGACAATAGCCCAACGTTGTTTTTTTTAACATGAAAATGGCCCAACGTATTAACGGTCCGCAAATGGGCCGACTGTAACGACGGGCTGAATTTGGCCCGCAAGTAGAAAATGACAGTAACGGGCCGTATGTAACCGAATGCTGCAAATGAGCCCAAGAATCAATGGGCCCTGAGAAGGCCGAAAGATAACTTGGGCTGGAAATGGCCCAATGGAATATGTGCCTTGCAACCCTTTCTGTCACTGGATAAGGACACCGCAAGATTGAACCCAAAGCTAAGCACTTCTCCCATGGCAAGAAAGATCAATCTAGTAGGCCAAACCAAACTGATAATTCAAAGAGACTTGCAAAGATAACTCAATCATACATAAAATAATTTAGAGAAGATTCAAATATTATTCATAGATAAACTTGATCATAAACCTGCAATTCATCGGATCTCAACAAACACACCGCAAAAAGAGATTACATCGAATAGATCTCCACAAGAGAGGGGGAGAACATTGTATTGAGATCCAAAAAAGATAAGAAGCCATCTAGCTAATAACTATGGACCCGTAGGTCTGTGGTAAACTACTCGCAACTCATCGGAAGGGCTATGGTGTTGATGTAGAAGCCCTCCATGGTCGATTCCCCCTCCGGTAGAACGTCGGCGAAGGCTCCAAGATGAGATCTCGCGATTACAAGAAGTTACAGCGGTGGAAATTGTGTTTCGGGTGCTCCCTGGATGTTTTTGGGGTATGTAGGCTTATATAGGAGGAAGAAGTACGTCGATGGCCGCCCGAGTGGCCGCCTCGGCTGCTTCTTGACTTGCACTCCATGTCCTCTAGATCACGTTAGTTCCAAAAATCACGCCTCCGAAGGTTTCATTCCGTTTGGACTCCGTTTGATATTCCTTTTCTTCGAAATACTGAAATAGGCAAAAAAAACAGCAATACGGGCTGGGCCTCCGGTTAGTAGGTTAGTCCCAAAAATGATATAAATGTGTAAAATAAAGCCCATAAACATCCAAAAGGGGTAATATAATAGCATAGAACAACCAAAAATTATAGATACGTTGGAGACATATCAAGCACCCCCAAGCTTAATTCCTGCTCGTCCTCGAGTAGGTAAGTGACAAAAACAGAATTTTTGATGTGGAATGCTGCGTAGCATAATTCTCAATGTAATTTTCTTTTAATGTGGCATGAATGTTCATATCCAAATGATTCAAGATAAAAGCTTATAAAACATAAAAATAATACTGCTTCAAAGCATACTAACAAATAATCATGTCCTATCAAAATAATATAGCCAAAGAAAGCTTATCCCTACAAAATCATATAGTTAGGCCATGCTTCATTTTCATTACACAAAATACTCCCATCATGTACAACCCTGATGACGAGCCGAGCAATTGTTTCATATTTTTTAATGCGCTTCAGCTTTTTCAACTCTTACGCAATACATGAGCGCAAGCCATGGACATAGCACTATGGTGGTAAATGGTGGTGGTTGTAAGGACAAAAAGGGAGAAGATAGTCTCACATCAACTAGGCGTATCAACGGGCTATGGAGATGCCCATCAATAGATATCAATATGAGTGAGTAGGGATTTCCATGCAACGAATGCACTAGAGCTATAAATATATGAAAGCTCAACAAAAAAAACTAAGTGGGTGTGCATCCAACTTGCTTGCTCACGAAGACCTAGGGCATTTTTAGGAAGCCCATCATTGGAATATACAAGCCAAGTTCTATAATGAAAAATTCCCACTAGTATATGAAAGTGACAATATATGAGACTCTCTATCATGAAGATCATGGTGCTACTTTGAAGCACAAGTGTGGAAGAAGAGATAGTAGCATTGTCCCTTCTCTCTTTTTCTCTCATTTTAGTTTTTTCTTTTTTTTCCTTTTTCTCTTCTCTCTTTTTTGTTCTTTCGCCTTTTTCTATTTTTTTCTTCTTTTTTTCTTTTGTAAAGTCCAAAGTCTCATCCCGACTTGTGGGGTAATCATAGTCTTCATCATCCTTTCCTCACCGAGACAATACTCTAATAATGAAGATCATCACACTTTTATGGATTTACAACTCAAAGCTAGAACAAGATATGACTCTATATGAATGCCTCCGGCGGTGTACCGGGATATGCAATGAATCAAGAGCGACATGTATGAAAATTATGAAGGTGGCCTTGCCACAAATACGATGTCAACTACATGATCATGCAAAGAGCAATATGACAATGATGAAACGTGTCATAATAAACGGAACGGTGGAAAGTTGCATCGCTATATATCTCGGAATGGCTATGGAAATGCCATAATAGGTAGGTATGGTGGCTGTTTTGAGGAAGGTAAATAATGGGTTCAATACCGGCGAAAGTTGCGCGGTAATAAGAAAGGCTAGCAAAGTGGAAGGATAAGTGTGCGTATATCCATGGACTCAGATTAGTCATAAAGAACTCATATAGTTATTGCAAAAGTCTACTTAGCCCTCGAAGCAAAGTACTACTACGCATTCCCCAAGAGGTATAGATTGGTAGGAAAAGACCATCGCTCATCCCCGACTGCCACTCATAAGGAAGACAATCAAAAGAGCACCTCATGCAACAAATTTTGTCACACAACTTTTACCATACGTGCATGCTACGGGACTTGCCAACTTCAACAAAAGTATTTATAAATTTCATAATTATCCACTAGCATGACCCTAACATTACTACCTTTATATCTCAAAACAATTATAAGGCAACAAATTGATCATAGCATACAATTCAATTTCTATGATAGTTTTTATTATACCCAACTTGGATGCTCATCATTCTAGGACCAAATTTGTAACCAAAGAAAATACCATGCTGTTCTAAAAGACTCTCAAAATAATATAAGTGAAGCATTAGAGACTAGCAATTTCTATAAAATCAAGCCACCGCCGCTCTCTAAAAGATATAAGTGAAGCACTAGAGCAAAAACTATCAAGCTCAAAAGATATAAGTGAAGCACAAAGCATATTCTAGCAAATTCTAATCAAATAGGCTTCTCCCAAAAGTTGTGTAGAGCAAGGATGATTGTGGTAAACTAAAAAGCAAAGACTAATATAATACATGACGCTCCAAGCAAAACAGATATCATGTAGCAAATAAAAATATAGCTCCAAGTAAAGTTACCAATGAACGAAGACAAAAGAGGGGATGGCTTCCCGGGGCATCCCCAAGCTTAGGCTTTTGGCTATCCTAGAATATCTTTGGGTTACATGGGCATCCCCAAGCTTAGGCTCTTGCCACTCCTTATTCCATAGTCCATAAAAGCTTTACCCAAAACTTGAAAGCTTCACAACACAAAACTCAACAGGAAATCTTATAAGCTCTGTTAGTGAAAGAAAACAAAACCACCACATAAGGTACTGTAATGAACTCATTCTTTATTTTTTTTTTGGTGTTAAACCTACTGTATTCCAACTTATCTATGGTTTATAAACTATTTTACTAGCCATAGATGCATCAAAATAAGCAAACAACACACGAAAAACAGAATCTGTCAAAAACAGAACAGTCTGTAGCAATATGTAACTAACACAAACTTCTGGAACTCTAAAACTCCTACCAAAATAGGACATACTGTAAAATTTGTTTATTGATCAGCAGCAAAAAGAATCAATGCAAAATCACGTTTTTGTGATTTATTGAATTTTTTCTCATGAGCGCAAAGTTTCTGTTTTTCAGCAGAATCAAATCAACTATCATCATAGTTTATCCTATAGGTTCTACTTGGCACAAACACTAATTCAAGGATAAAAACACATCTAAACAGAAACTAGATGCAAGATTTATTAAATAACAGCAAGGAAAAATATTGGGTTGTTTCCCAACAAGCGCTTTTCTTTGAATCCTTTTAGCTAGGCATTAATAATTTTAATGATGCTCACATGAAAGACAAGAATTGAAGCACAAAGAGAGCATCATGAAACACGTGACAAACACATCTAAGTCTAACATACTTCCTATGCATAGGAATATTATAAGCAAACAAATTTACAAGGCAAGCAAAAACTAGCATATGCAAGAAAGAAGAAAGAGATGATAGCAATCTCAACATGACGAGAGGTAATTTAATAAGATAAAAAAATTTACGACCATATTTTCCTCTCTCATAATAATTACATGTAGGATCATAGGTAAATTCAACAAAATAGCTATCATAAAACATATTCTCAACATGATCCACATGCATGCAAAGTTGACACTCTTCCAAGATAGTGGGATTAACATTAACTAAAGTCATGACCTTTCCGAACCCACTTTTATCAAAAATATCATAAGATTGAACATACTCCAAATATGTGGGATCTAAAGTTGACACTCTTCCAAACCCACTTTCAATATTATTGCAAACATTATTATCAATCTCATATTCAACAAGGGGCTTAAATAAATTTTCAAGGTTATAAGAAGAATCACCCCAATCATGATCATTGAAACGAGTAGTAGACATAGCAAAACTACCATCCCCAAGCTTAGGGTTTTGCATATTATTAGCACAATTGACATTAAGAGAATTTATAGGAAAATCATTGCAATCATGCTTTTTATTAAAGGAGTTATCGTGAATCTCTTCATAAATTTCTTCATCATAATTTTCAGATTCACAAATTTCAAGCAAAACTTCATAAAGATAATCTAGTGCACAAAACTCACTAGAAATTGGTTCGACATAATTGGATCTCTTAAAGAGATTAGCAAGCGGATGAGGATCCATAGATCTTAGGTTCTCTGTTTAGCAATAAATAAGCATCTATTCCAACGAAATGCGCAAATGAAAGGGCAAGCAAAAGAGAGGAGAAGATTGGGAAAGAGAGGGCAAATAAAACGGCAAGGGTGAAGTGGGGGAGAGGAAAACGAGAGGCAAATGGCAAATAATGTAAATGCGAGGGAGATGAGTTTGTGATGGGTACTTGGTATGTCTTGACTTGAGCGAAGACCTCCCCGGCAATGGCGCCAGAAATCCTTCTTGCTACGTCTTGAGCTTGCGTAGGTTTTCCTTGAAGAGGAAAGGGTGATGCAGCAGAGTAGCGTAAGTATTTCCCTCGGTTTTTTAGAACCAAGGTATCAATACAGTAGGAGGCTCCTCAAAAGTCCCACGCACCTACACAAACAAACAAAGAACTCGCAACCAACGCAATAAAGGGGTTATCAATCCCTTCACGGCCACTTGTGAAAGTGAGATCTAATAAAGATAGTATGATAAGATAAATATATTTTTGGTATTTTATAATATAGATGCAGAAAGTAAAGATGCAAATAAAAGTAGATTGGAAGCAAATATGATAAGAGACAGACCCGGGGGGCATAGGTTTCACTAGAGGCTTCTCTCGAGATAGCATAAGTATTACGGTGGGTGAACAAATTACTGTCGAGCAATTGATAGAAAAGAGAATAATTATGAGATTATCTAGGCATGATCATGTATATAGGCATCACCTCCGTAACAAGTAGACCGACTCCTGCCTGCATCTACTACTATTACTCCACACATCGACCGACTCCTGCCTGCATCTAGAGTATTAAGTTCATAAGAACAGAGTAACGCCTTAAGCAAGATGACATGATGTAGAGGGATAAACTCATGCAATATGATATAAACCCCATCTTTTTATCCTCGATGGCAACAATACAATATGTGCCTTGCAACCCTTTCTGTCACTGGATAAGGACACCGCAAGATTGAACCCAAAGCTAAGCACTTCTCCCATGGCAAGAAAGATCAATCTAGTAGGCCAAACCAAACTGATAATTCAAAGAGACTTGCAAAGATAACTCAATCATACATAAAATAATTTAGAGAAGATTCAAATATTATTCATAGATAAACTTGATCATAAACCCACAATTCATCAGATCTCGACAAGCACACCGCAAAAAGAGATTACATCGAATAGATCTCCACAAGAGAGGGGGAGAACATTGTATTGAGATCCCAAAAAAGAGAAGAAGCCATCTAGCTAATAACTATGGACCCGTAGGTCTGTGGTAAACTACTCAAAACTCATCGGAAGGGCTATGGTGTTGATGTAGAAGCCCTCCATGGTTGATTCCCCCTCCGGCAGAACGCCGGCGAAGGCTCCAACATGGGATCTCGCGGATACAGGAAGTTACGGCGGTGGAAATTGTGTTTCGGGTGCTCCCTGGATGTTTTCGGGGTATGTAGGCTTATATAGGAGGAAGAAGTACGTCGGTGGCCGCCCGAGGGGCCCACAAGATAGGGGGCGCCCTCCTATCTCGTGGCCGCCTTGGCTGCTTCTTGACTTGCACTCCAAGTCCTCTGGATCACGTTAGTTCCAAAAATCATGCCTCCGAAGGTTTCATTCCGTTTGGACTCCGTTTGATATTCCTTTTCTTCGAAATACTGAAATAGGCAAAAAAAACAGCAATATGGGCTGGGCCTCCAGTTAGTAGGTTAGTCCCAAAAATGATATAAATGTGTAAAATAAAGCCCATAAACATCCAAAGGGGGTAATATAATAGCATGGAACAATCAAAAATTATAGATACATTGGAGACGTATCACAATCCACCGCCGGAAACCATGATGATGGGGATCGGAAAAATTGCAACTTCACCAATAAGTCGCTAAGACACCTGCCCCACGGTGGGCGCCAACTGTCGTGGTCCTAAGACTGACAGTAGAAAGGGGGGTAGGTATGGAGAGGCAAGAACTCAGCTATGGTGAAGGTGTACACACAAGATTTGCGAGTCCAGGCCCTTCGCGGAGGAAGTAACAGCCCTACGTCTCGGTGCCCGGAGGCGGTCGACTGATTATATGTGTGTGGTGTTACAGGGGGTGTGAACCCTTGTCCCAGAGGAGGGGGTGGCTTATGTAGAGTGCGCCAGGACCCCAGCCATCCTCCATTACAAGGGACTTAATGTACATAAAGTAGGGGCGTTACTGATAACGCCAGCCATAAGTGCTATTAATGACCTTAAAGACTACGGAGTGTCTGACCGTTGCAGTGCTGAGTGACTCCTGGTCTTCAGTAGGTCGAGTGATTCCTTATATGGTCGAGTGACAACGGGTAGGAGGGGTACCCGAGTGACATGATTGGTCGAGTGGATTGCACTCGACACCTTTGACTGGGGGTTCTTTGTTTGCATCTTGGACTTCTTATCTTCTAGGGTAGTGACCTTGGATAGGGCGTATAGGTCAGGCCTATGACCCTACCCCGGGTCTGTACCCTCATCATTTAGTCCTTGCAGAGGTCGCGCTTGGACTAATGCAAACACTTCTTCTTTGAGTCATTCTTCCGGGCTTCGATCTTCCTCAAGTTAGCCTGCCAGGACGGATTAGACAACATAGATTCCTGCCAACTCCTCGGGGCAGCGAGGTTCGAGATTCTCGTCATGCGTACGGGACAGCGAGATTTGCTTTCAGTTTCTTCAGATCCAATTAAGGATTCAACGACGACGAATGTGGCTCCAGGGCATTAGTCCTTAGGGGCACATGCACAAAGACTTTCCGTTGGCTCTAGTATGGGAGAAGCAGTAGTGGCGCGACGAAGATTTTTCAACTGCCGTCGACAAGGTCGGAATGGCTCCAGTATGGGAGAAGCGGCAATGGCACGATGTTGGCTCGTTCTAACGGTGATAGTGGTCATTCAGTTGTCCAGGAACCTCGATATATATTTTTTCTATGTTTGGGATGCTTTATACTTTTGATGAAGTTTAGTGAATAAATCTGAGTCCTTTCGCAAAAACAATTAATTCCATGCACGCATGCCCCTTCCAGTCCGTAACCAGTTCCCTTTCCCGCACTACCATGTGATTTTGTCTAGCCCACTTTCAATTGGTAACTGACATATTTAAAAGTACAAAACATCTCAAACATAATACGTATTATATTGAGTATAGAGGTCTACATGAAAATAACTAATAGCATGGTACTCTGACATCCGGGCTACGGAATATTGTAGCTTTGCAGAAAAGGAAAAAAACACTAGTGACATAAGGTACGACATTGAATCTCATGTCGAATGTTGATTCATCGTAGCCGTGAAACCTGGGTGACCGTCAAGCCTCGTCATGCACCAGTTCCATTTGATCACCTCATGGATTTGTTTAACCTAAACGGCACAAAAGAGGATTTTATCGTCAATTCTCCACTGGTCAATGGCTGAACTTTTTATAAATTAAGAGAGAGCACTACCAACTATCCACAGGGGCACGCAACCGCTCAGCCGTGCTCGGTCACATGATTGCTTCGCGATCCACGGAGTCATTGAATTTCAAGCGAGGATACACCAAGTTTTAAGTCTTAGTTTTCGAAACCTGTGATTTTTGTTGTTCTTTTGTATAAAGTTTGAGTGGATGAAATTGAAAAAATCATCGAAATGTATTCCAAATAGGTCTTATTTGAAAGCCTTTGTCACAAGAAACACGAATATGAAAACAGAAAGTAATTTGGATATTCATTCAAAATATATGAAAGATTGAAAATCTAAAGCAAAAAGAAAAATACTCCATCCATACTGGTGCATAAGTCATCTTCAGTGGTCGATGGCTGAACTTTTTTGTTAAGAAAGATAGAGCACTATCGAACATTCACAGGGGCACGCATCTGCTCAGCCATGCTCGGTCGCATGGCTGCTTTGCGGCCCACAAAGTCACTGAATTTCGCGTAAGGATGCACCAAATATTTAGTCATAGTTTTTGAAACCTGTGATTTTTGTTGTTCTTTTGTATAAAGTTTGAGTAGATGAAACTAAATGAAAATTTAAAAACTCATCAAAACGTATTCAAAATAGGTCTTATTTGATAACCTTTATCACAAGAAACACGAATATGAAAACAGAAAGTAATATGGATATTCGGTTCAAAAGATACGGAAGATAGAAAATTTAAAGCCAAAAGAAAAATAGGGTCGCATGCCATAAATCCCCTCTCAGAAAGTAATAGATGTCACTATATTTTGTTTGTACACATATTAATTTCTCCTTCTCTTTAGTCGGTTGGCAAAGTTTCTGCCTTTGTTTATCTATTACTACTCCTACTACTATATATAAAACCAAAGCACACAAGCAGACAAGTGTTACTCGCCTCGCTCGCTCACTCTTTTGCAGCAATGGAGGATCCCCGCAACGATCCCATAGACCGCGACGACGACGGCCTTCCGAAGCGCACCGGTGAGGAAGCGTCCGGCCGGTGCGTTCGCGTAGCTTTCGTGGTTGCAGTAAATCGTTAGCTTATGTGGTGTTTCAGGGACGGTATGGACGGCCAGCGCACATCATCACCGCCGTGATCGGGTCTGGCCTGCTGGCGCAGCCGTGGGCATCGGCGCAGCTCGGCTGGGTGATCTACCCGGTCATGGTGCTGCTTTTCGCCGGCATCATCTGCTACACCTCCGCGCTGCTCTCCTACTGCTACCGGTCCGGCGACCCGAGCCACGGCGAGCGCAACTGCATATACATGGACACCGTCAAGGCCAGCCTAGGTACGTGTCCTCCTAACCCCTACGTCGATGGCGGCAGCTCTGGCCTTCTTCTTGAACTTTACACGTCTTAATTAACACACTCATGTCTACTTTGCCATTTCGCCCATGGATGGATAAAACAGGGCGCGCAGATGTTGGGATATGCCAGTTTCTGTATACTCCAACATTTTCGGGGTGGCCATCGTGTATACCGTAGCCGCCTCCATGAGCATGTTAGCAATCCAGAGGGTTAACAATGATCTACTACATCTACAAGAGCCTGAAACTGCTGCCCACCTGGTTACTTTTTGCTCTTTTGCGAAGGAAGTTTGGCACCTGACACTCTGCAAGCTGAACATGAGCCCAGCTATGGCGGCAGTTCATGACGATTCCCTAGTTAGCTGGTGGCATCGAACAAATTCTTCCATGGGAAAGGAAAGAGCGAAATCTTGGAGATCCATTTTGTTCCTGGTTTGGTGGAACCTCTGGAAAGAAAAAAATGATAGAACATTCAGAAATATTTCTTGTCACCCCACACAACTGTTTCAGAAGATTCGGGTCGAAGCAAAGGACTGGGTTGACGCTGGGCGTAAGCGTGCAATGGCTCTTGTAGAGCGCCCCCTAGAACCAGACTGATGTACTTCTGATGTATCTCTAACCCCAATCCCTCCTTCTCTAATCTTGTTTTTGTAACTGTTTATTTCTTCTATACGCAATGAAAAGCAGTGGCCCTGCCTTTTTGTCAAAAATATAGCAGCAACCATCTCTTGACATCAACTGTGATGTCGCCAACATGTTCCGCGACCCAGCAGCTATACATAACATGGTCTTGACGTGAGGTGCCACCCAAGAGAAGACCATACTCGCACAACGGACAGTCAAGCCATGAAAAGAGCTGGTCACCACCAATAGTTCCAACAACGAAGGTGCTCGTCACACTTTGCAACGGAGATCGAAGAGGGAAGTCACCGACACCGTCAAATGACTCAAATCCCAATTCGGCTCCTCCTTCACGGACGATGGTAGGATGAAAGGGGGAAGGGTAAAGTGCGTCACCGCATCAGCCCAGTCGGCCGTGGTCGCGCCCTTCGTCTTCTTCAGCCGCGATAAGACTGCCAACAATGGATCCCACGACGGTCGCTTCATGCTGCTGCCGCCGTGAGGCTTCAGCTGGCACTTGTTCTTCCGAGCGACGACATGGTCCGTCCCATCCCCTCTGTCCATAACAGCGGGTTGTGGGGTCACAAAAACGGCACGGTGGGTAGGGGTTTTGGTGGCAGCCACGACGGCAGCAACCACTCGAGGAGGTGCCGCGGGTGCGGCGGTAGTGGCGGCGACGACGGTGGGGTCAGCCGCCGCGTCGGAGATGCTGTCCAGAGCGGTCTGGTGGCCGGCAGCGGTCGTGCACGGGAGGAAGGTGGGTAGCGGTCACGCGCGGGAAGGTTCAATGTGGCGGTTGAGCAATCGTGCGTTGTGTTTTTTTTTTGCTGCAACCGGCTTCAGTGTGTATATTTTCAGCCCAAGTGGATGTAATTTAGGACTGCCCACAAAACAGTTCAACAAAATTTACGGACAGGACAGTTGTTGGAGCTATTTTTTGGTCAAAAAGACCTAAAAAGAAATTATTTTGGCTGTTGACCTAGTGTAGGGCTGATGTTGTATGCCCACCAAAAAAAAAGGGCAGATGCTGTAGATTCTCTGAACAGGGAGGGGGCTCTACAGCGACCCAAAGTTAGTGCTAGCCGAGTGGCTTCTTGGCTAAGAAGCTCTGTTAGTGGACTGGTTTAAAAAAATTAGAGCGTTTGTAGGAGTGATAGAGGTCCCCGTGGACGTGCTTTCACCCACCACCGGAATTATCCTTCCCGATATTATGCTAGGTCACGATCGATGCCTAATCCTCAAGTTCAGAAACTAGCGTGGTTAAATTTTATTTTTAAACTAAGTTACCTTAAGGATTACTAGACCATTTTATGAGTATTGCATTGAGTGTTTTGATCTTGCAGTTATGATTATTAGACATTTTATTGATATGAATATATCAAACAAACGAGTTTTTTCTTTACAACGGAAATGAACTTTGCTTTTGAGTGTTGCTCCATCTAGACTCTTGTTGCTCTAAGCACGGAACATAATTTGTGCCAATAGTAGTCATTTTAAGAAACTAGATAATTGTTTCTGCATTATAATAGAGGTATAAATATTTTACATGCAATCATCATGACCAATTGAATCATTTAAAAAATGACATGGACTAGTTGAGGTGGTTCTCAAGGAAAACCATTGCAAAAATGTCAACAAAACCAAAAACTGGTGAGGTGGGATGAGAAGGGAGGACGAAAAAAAGAATGGACTAATGTTACATGTCTTTTATAGCAAAATAGCTAGCATCCACTAACTTATTCTGGAGTACTTGCATCTATGTTGTCTTACTAAATTACCTCGATCATCTTAGTTGGCTTTAATCTTGGTGCCTCACCTCCAGCTAGTAGATATGTTAGGGTTTAGTCCTTGCAGAGGTCGCGCTAGGACGAATGACAACACTTCTTCTTTGAGTCATTCTTCCGGTCTTGGATCTTCCTCAAGTTAGTCCGTCGGGACGGACTAGACAACGTAGATTCCTGCCAACTCCTCGGGGCTGCGAGGTTAGACATTCTCGTCGTGCGTACTGGACGACAAGGGTTGCTATCAGTTTCTTTCGACCGATTTAGGGATTCAACGACGACGAATGCGGCTCCGGGGCATTGGTCCTTAGGGGCACATGCACAAAGACATTCCGACTGGCTCCAGTATGGGAGAGGCGGCAGTGGAGCGACGGCCCCACCGGGGCATTGGTCCTTAGGGGCACGTGCACAAAGACTTTTCGACTATCGTCGACAAGGTCGGACTCGCTCCAGTATGGGAGAAGCGGCAACAACACGACGTCGGCTCGTTCTACCGGTGATAGTGGTCGTTCGGTTGTCCAAAAACCTCGATATAACTTTTACTATGTTTGGGATGCTTTATACTTTTGATGAAGTTTTATGAATATATCTGAGTCCTTTGGTGAAAAAAACAATTAATTGCATGCATGCATGCCTCTTCCAAACCATAACCAGCCCCCTTTCCCGCACTACTATGTGATTTTGTCTAGCCACTTTCAATTGGTAACTGACTTATTTAAAAGTATAAAACATCTCAAACATAATACTACGTATTATAATGAGTATAGAGGTCTACCTGAAAATAGCTAATAGCATGGTACTCTGACATCCGGGCTAATGAATATCGTAGCTTTGCAAAAAGAAAAAGAAAAAAAACACTACTGACATAAGGTACGACACTAAATCTCATATCAAATGTTGATTCATCGTAGCCGTGAAACCTGGGTGGGTCCTGTCGAGCCTCGTCATGCGCCAGTTCCATTTGATCACCTCATGGATTTCTTTAACCTAAATGCGTAAAAGAGGATTTTATCGTCAATTCTCCAGTGGCCGATGGCTGAACTTTTTATTAAGAAAGAGAGAGCACTACCGAACATTTGCAGGGGCATGCATCTGCTCAGCCGTGCTCGGTCGCATGATAGTTTCGTGATCCTCAAAGTTATTGAATTTCGCGCGAGGATACACCAAGTTTTAAGTCTTAGTTTTCAATACCTGTAATTTTTGTTGTTCTTTTATACTCCCTCCATTTCACAATGTAGTGCTTATAGATTTTTGTAAAAGTCAAACTTTGCCAACTTTGACCAAGTGTATAGAGAAAATTGTCTACATCTACAATACCAAACATGTACATTCTGAAAATATAACTCACGATGTATCCAATGTTGTGCATTTGGTATTCTAGATGTGCCTACTTTTCTCTACAAACATGGTCAAAGTTTGTAATGTTTGATTTTTGTAAAAAACTATAGGCACTACATTATGGAACGGAGGGAGTATCAAGTTTCAGTAGATGAAACTTAATGAAATTTTAAAAACTCGTCAAAACGTATTCAAAATAGGTCTTATTTGAAAGCCTTTGTCACAAGAAACACGGATATATGAAAACAAAAGGTAATTTGGATATTCGGTTGAAAAGATACAAAAGATTAAAAATCAAAAGCCAAAAGAAAAATAGGGTCGATGGCCCCACCTGCATGCCACAAATCCCCTCTGAGAACACTACATGATTAATTTTGGTTGTACCACATATTAATTTCTCCTTGTCTTAGTCGGTTGGCAAAGTTTCTGCCTTCGTTTATCTACCACTACCATAAAACCAAACCAAAGCACACAGAAGAAAGAGCAAGCAGACAAGTGTTACTCGCCTCGCTCGCTCGCTCTTTTGCAGCAATGGAGGATCCCCGCACCGATCCCAGGGACTATGACGACGACGACGGCCTGAAGCGCACCGGTGAGGAAGCGGCCGCCGGTGCGTTCGCGTAGCTATCGTGGTTGCAGCAAATCGTCTGATTCTGTGGTGTTGCAGGGACGGTATGGACGGCCACTGCGCGCATCATCACGGCCGTGATCGGGTCTGGCGTCCTGGCGCTGCCGTGGGCATCGGCGCAGCTCGGCTGGGTGATCTACCCGATCGTGGTGCTGCTCTTCGCCGGCATCATCTGCTACACCTCCGCGCTGCTCTCCGACTGCTACCGATCCGGCGACCCGAGCCACGGCGAGCGCAACTGCACATACATGGACACCGTCAAGGCCAGCCTAGGTACGTGTCCTAATTAAGTTCCTAACTCCTACGTCGATGGCGGCAGCTCTGCCATGTCTTCAACTTTACACGGATCTTAACTAGCACACTCATGTCTACTTTGCCATTTCGCCCATGGATGGATCCAACAGGACGCGCGCATGTTGGGCTATGCCAGTTTTCTGCATACTCCAACGTCTTTGGGGTGGCCATCGGGCATACCATCGCCGCCGGCATGAGCATGTTGTCAATCCAGCAGAGGGCTACCTGCTTCCAGCACAGCAAGGGCCACCCCCACCCGTGCAATTTCCCAGTCTGGCCCTATATGGCCATCTTCGGCGTGGCAGAGATCTTCTTCTCACAGATCCCGGAGTACCATACGTGGTGCTTCTCATATCTCGGCCCCGCCATGTCCTTCATCTACTGTTTGATTGGCGTCGGGATCAGCGTCGCCAAAGTCGACGTCGGTAAGGCTGGTCACAATGGGCAAGAACATAAGCTAGTAACTTACACACTTCCCTAGACTATGTTACTACCTCCATAGTGGGTAGGAACATCCATGTAGTGTCATGCAACGGTGTATTTATTAGGTTATAGACTCATTGTTTCTTGGAGTGTGTGATGTTCCGGTAACTTTGCTAGTTACCACAAGCACCTCTCTCTTCATTAAATATGTGCCACATAAGCAAAGTTGTATTGGAGTGTGTGATGTTACTCCTAAGTTCCTCCCCATTGTGACCAGCCTAACACACGCACACGCTGCTCAATGAATGATCTATCATGTCATGCTTGAACCTTGGATGCGTGCAGAGAACGGAGTCCTCAAGGGCGGCCCCATCGGCATCGCTTACCAGGTCTACCTCGCCGTCGCTTACCAGGTCTACTGCCGGCCCATCTACGACTTCGTCGAGAGGTACGCCGCGCGTAGGTGGCCGGAGTCGTCCTACGTCACAAGGGAGTTCGACGTGATACTCGTCTTGAGGTCGTCGTACAAGCTGAACCTATTCCGAGCTACGTGGTTGGACGGGTGTGGGGGAGTCATTGCCACAGAGGATCCGGCCCCATTATCCTTTGGTGCGGATCGCGAGATGATTGGGCAGGCGTCTCCGGCAGGTGTGGACATGCAGCGACAACTGGCGTGCCCGGAGGTGGTGATGGAGCAGCAACAAGTGGCGTGCTCTCAGGAAGTTGCGGCGGGCCAGCCGGATCCGGATGTAAATTTGGCCATGCAACGGAGGGAGGATGCTGCGGATGGGGGGATGACGCCCCAGGTAGCGATCGCGTTCGAAAAAATGAAGTGGTTTTGCAATGCTTTGGTGAAGAAGCTCGCGCCTCCGCTCCTTTTGGAGGTCCAGTCTTCCCTGCGTCCGGAGGCTGAGCCTTTTACACCCCGGCGTGCCACTAGGAGTGCGAGGAGGGCTTTGCCGGCCAAGACCAAGGCCTCGCCCGCTGAGAACGTGCTTATGCGTGCGTTAGGTTTGGTGCCTGAGGATTTGGAGGGTCACGAAGACAAGATACCCGAGCTCGCGGAGATCTTTGAGTCCCCTCTCAGAGAGCAGCATATTCGGGTCATCGCGGCCCTGTTCGGCAAGGAGACGCCTCCGGTGCACGCGCGGGAGGTTTCTACGTCTGTGGTGGTGGGGGAGGCCTGATCGTTGGGTCGAGCTTCGAGTGGAATACGGGCTGATGTTTCATATGGATTGGAATCCTAGGGTATTATCGTGGAACGTGAGGGGCCTTAATAACCCTGCTAAAAGGAACGCGGTTAGGGAATTTGTTATGGCAGCTAAGGTGAACTTGGTGTGTCTCCTCGAGACTAAGCTAGATGTACTTGATACATATGTGGTGATGCAATGCATTGGGCCATCCTTTGATGGTTTTGCTTATCTCCCGGCTATCGACACGAGAGGTGGCATTCTGCTAGCTTGGGAGAGCGCTTACATGGAGATTGACAATCTAACACGAGATGCTAACTTCCTCACGGGCCGTGTGTGTAATAAGGATGGTTGGGAATGGTGGCTTTCCGTAGTGTACGGTCCTCAAGGCGACGAAGCGAAGATTAACTTTTTGATCGACCTGCAACATAGGAGAGACACTTGCCCGGGCCCTTGGATGGTTTTGGGTGACTTCAATATGATCCTCAAGGCGGAGGAGAAGAATAATCCTAACCTAAATAGAGCTATGATGCGGAGATTTAAGTCATTTGTTGACAACAACGAGCTCAAAGATATCTACATGCACGGAAGAAGGTTTACGTGGTCAAATGAGAGGGAGAACGTGGTGATGACGAAGATTGACCGCGTGCTAGTTTCGGTGGATTGGGAGCTTTACTACCCGGATGTTTTGCTGCAAGCGCTTTCCACTAACATCTCCGACCACGCCCCGTTGCACCTCTCTACGGCGGCGCCGTTCTGCGCCAAGAAGAGATTTAGGTTCGAGATGTTTTGGACGCGACTTGAGGGGTTTGAGCATGTAGTGAAGTAAGCTTGGGTGTGCCCGGAGGAGATCTCGGACCCGTTCAAGAGGTTGGATGCTTTGCTTAGGAGTACGGCGGTGGCCCTTCAAGCTTGGGGACAAAGGACGACGGGGAACATTAAGATCCAAATTGCCATTGCAAATTACGTAATCCTGAGGCTAGATAAGGCGATGGAGTCGAGGGTGTTGTCGTGGTTGGAGAGGTGGTTGAGGAAAACCGTGAAACACTCGTTGCTAGGGCTGGCCTCCCTAGAACGTACGATCGAGCGGCAAAGATCGAGGCTCAAATGGATCAAGGAGGGCGATGCGAATACTAAGCTGTTTCAAGCGGTGGCTAACGGTAGGAGGAGCAAGAACTTCATACCTCATATTAGACACAATGGTGAGCTGATCCCGGACCAAATTAGGAAGGAGGAGATCTTCGCGGAGGTGTATGAGCGGCTCCTTGGGAGGGATAATGCGAGGGAGGCGGAAGTGGACTTAGACTTTCTTGGTTTGGAGGGCGTTGACATGGTGGAGTTGGAGGGGATGTTCACGGAAGAGGAGGTCTGGAACACGATCAAAGAGATGCCGCCGGACCGGGCCCCGGGCCCGGATGGTTTCATCACGGCATATTATCAGAAAGCCTGGCCGATCATCAAGAGGGACGTAATGGCAGTCCTCATGAAATTATATGTGGGGGATGGCCGGGGTTTTGGTAAATTGAACCGAGCGCACATCGTGCTGATCCCTAAGAAGCCCGAGGCGGAGGAGGTGGGTGATTTTAGGCCAATCAGCCTCACTCATAGTGCAGCCAAGTTGTTTGCTAAGATGCTTGCTAATCGTGTGAGGAAGAGGATGAAGGAGATCGTGGAATCTAACCAGTCGGCGTTCATTTGTGGGAGACACCTCCATGATAACTTCCTCTTGGTCCGGCAAGTCGCTAGGAAAATTCATGCTCGGAGAGATGCGGGAATGTTCTTGAAGCTGGACATCTCACGAGCGTTCGATTCCCTTGCCTGGCCGTTCTTATTCGAGGTTATGCGCGGGAAGGGTTTTGGTCCTAAGTGGTGCCAGTGGATTGCCATTCTCTTAAGGACCGCCAGCACGAAAGTCATTGTGAACGGAGTGCCAGGTAGAAGTTTCGTGCATGCCAAGGGCCTAAGGCAAGGGGATCCAGTTTCGCCCCTTCTTTTTGTGATTGCCATGGACGTTCTCTCAAAGATGCTCATTCGTGCTGCAAACATGGGCATCGTGAGTACCTTCACGGGTATTGCTCCTCATCAGGCGGTGTCCATCTATGCTGACGACGTGGCCTTATTTGTCAAACCTCGGCTCATGGACCTCTTTCTTGTCCGGTCGGTGCTCGCGACTTTTGGGGAAGCTTCGGGATTGAAGGTGAACTACAACAAATCCTTGGCGATTATGATCCACGGAGACAGTGCGGACAGGGATCGGGTTGAGGCGGTCTTGCATTGCCGCATGGGTGCCTTCCCATGCAAATACCTTGGGATGCAACTGGCCATTAGGACTCTTTCTAGGGCGGAGTGGCAGCCTATGTTAGATCATGCAAAGAGTTGTGCGCCGGCATGGCAAAGGGGATTGATCCACCGGCCGGGTCGTCTAGTGCTTGTGAAATCGGTTATTTCGGCCAAACCGATCCATCACTTCATGGTGACGGAGGCTCCGGTCTAGGTGTTGGAGGAGATCGAGCAATGGATGAGGGGTTTCTTTTGGGCTGGGAAGGAGAAGGCCCATGGTGGGCAATGCCTGATCGCTTGGGATGCGGTTTGCAAACCCACCTACCTGGGTGGCCTTGGCGTCCGGAACTTGCAGCTGCAAGGGCTAGCTTTGAGGGTGAGATGGGAATGGCTACGCAGAACGGACCCTGACAGGCCCTGGCAAGGCTTGCCAATGATGGAGGACAGAGATGCCCGAGTAGTTTTTGATAGCATGGTTTGCATCTCGGTGGGAGAAGGCACGAAGGTGCTGTTTTGGCGTGACCGATGGATCCAGGGTTTCTCTGCTAAGGATATTGCGCCATCTATCTTCTCGATGGTAGATACAAGGACGGCAAATAGGATATCAGTTGCGGAAGGGCTGGAGAATGGGAGGTGGCTGCGGGATATAACTGGAGATCTCGGTTTTGGTGACCATATGCAGCTCATTCACCTCAATCACGCGGTTAGTTTGGTGCAGCAGGACGTCTCACGCCCGGATGCCTTCTCGTGGCCCGCCGATCCGTCGGGTGTTTATACCGCGAGGTCGACTTACCAACGGCTTTGTCTTGGTGCTACGGTTGCGCCGTATGCAGTGTGTATTTGGAGGAGTTGGGCTATGCTTAAATGCAAAATCTTCGCGTGGTTGGCGGTGCAGCATCGTATTTGGACCTCGGACAGACGGGCGAGGCATGGGTTACAAGATCGCCCCTCTGCATGCTACTTGTGTCTGCAAGAGGAGGATAACGCAGAACACATCCTGGTCCAGTGCATGTATGCCAGGGAGGTGTGGCATCTCATGTTTGAGGCTTTGGGTTTACAGGCAGCCATCCCGGAGGGACAGGATCGACTCTTGGAATGGTGGTTGGCGCAACGTGCAAGGTGGAGCCGGGAAGCTAAGAAGGGCTTTGATACGGTGGTGATTGCGGTGCTTTGGGCTCTTTGGAAGCAGCGGAACGCGAGAGTTTTCAATAGGACGAATCGGCAGCTTAACGCGCCGGAGCTGGCGAGGGCGATCAGCGACGAGCTGCGGGAGTGGAAGGTTGCCGGGCTTGGAGGAGGACGTTTTGCCGGATTTTGTGAGAGAGTAGGCTTGTAGTAGTTTTGGGGGTGTGTGGGGTGTTCTAACTTGGGGGTTTGCCTGTATCCGCCCCAGGTCTCTTGTACATTGTGCTCTGCTCTCTTCTATAAAAATAAGGCACGCGATTCGTGTGCTCTCGAAAAAAAAAAGAACCCAACGAATTTTTTGCCACCACGTATATGTACGTAGCTATTGATTAGCTATAAACCCAATTAAAAAAATTCTTGTTTTAACCCATTAAATCACAAATGCATACATGTATAGCCTAATCAAAGCCCACACGTATGGCGCGGGAGCTGAAAGTTCCCTCCCGCCAACAATTTGTTGTTTTACGGGTCCTGCAAAAACTGCCTCGTACTGTACAATTTTTGGGGGACCTGTATAATTTTTATCAGACAAGGACGTTTTACGCTAGCTAGTATGGATGTTTTTTTCCGTCTCATATTGTAAAACCATGGTTATTTCGCAGTTCGGTTCTTTTGCAAGATCTACTAGAGTTGCTCTAAAGCGACACACCCGGTTGAATCAGTTTTGATCATTTGCCTCGTTTTAATTACTTGGTTGTTTGATCATTCTCCCTGCTTTATCTCAATGGGAAGTGGTTCCAGATCCCAGACGAAAGCTTTACTAGGATGGTAAAATGTTAGTGAGATCTTTTCTGAAAGCATCGAAAGAAACGGGACAAATGATCAAATCGCCTGACGAATCCTTCACGTGCCCAGTGCCGGCCACCAATGCCTTGCGCATTTCATTCAGGCAAAAGGCTCGGAGCCTAAGCTCGCGTTTACCCCGTCTGAAGAGTAAGCTTGTCTGATCTGAGCTTACGGACCAAAACAAGATTCCACCAACAGCTTGGGGAAATAGTACAACTGAAAGATTTTTTGGCTTGCTGCGTGGTTGGCAGAGAATTTTGTGCGGAATTTAAAGAGCTCCTCTTCTTTTACCGGCCGAGCTCCCTTTTCCTCACCCCCTTCCCTTCCCTTGATCTTCTTCCACCTCCTGAAAGGTTTCCGCAAGAACTACTAGTGTGCAGGGCGCCGGTGACGAGGGAGGGAACAGGGGCTCACCGTCGACGATGGAGAAGGCCGACGAGCGCGCCAAGAAGGCGATGCTGGAGCTACCCAACGGCCATGTGAAGCAAGAAGAGGTCGGCGTGCATCATGCGGCCGGAGGAGGAGACGACGGAGGCGCAATCGTTCCCGCGGCGGCGGGGTACGGATCCGGAGTGGAGCTCGCGGTGAAGATCGACATGAGCGTGCTTCACTGCCCGCTCTGCACCCTCCCCTTCAAGCCTCCCGTCTTCCAGGTTCCGTGCTCTCTCTGTTTCTTTCTTGCACACCCCGGTGGATTCTTGCGTGCAGACGTGCTGATTTACGGCCGGACTCCGATCTTTTGTGCAGTGCAGCAAAGGCGGGCACCTGGCCTGCGGCGGCTGCGTGGCCCTGCTGCCCGGCGGACAGTGCAGGGCGTGCGATGACGGCGGCGGGTTCTTCGCCCCCTGCCCCGCGCTGGACGCCATCGTGTCCTCGACCAAGGTCGCGTGCCCCCACGCCGGGTGCCAGACGTACGTGCCCTACCACGAGGCCGCCGACCACCGGAGCGCCTGCCCCCACGCGCCCTGCGCCTGCACGGAGCCCGGCTGCGGCTTCGTCGGCGCGCCGCAGGCGCTCGCCGGCCACCTCGCCGACCTCCATTCGGTGCCGGTGCGCACCGTCCAGTACGGCCGGGTCAGCCAGGTCCCGGTGTCGGGGCCGCGGCAGCTGCTCGTCTGCGAGGAGGACGGCCGCGCGTTCCTCCTGACCGTGGGCGCGCTCGGCGCCGCCGCGGCCGCCGTGTCGGTGGTGTGCATCAGGCAGAGCGCGGCCACGCAGCCGCGCTTCTCGTGCAAGATGTGGGTGAACCTGCTGCAACCGGCGGACGCGGCCAACGGCGGAAGGTCTGACATGGTCCTGGTGGACATCCAGATGAGGAGCACCACCAGGCCCGGCGCGGTGGTCGCCGTGAACGAACCGACGTTCCTGGCGGTGCCGCGGATGTACATGGTTCCGGTGGCCGGGGACGCGGCGTCCATGGAGGTCCCCCTCAACATCCGCATCGACAAGATCTCCTGCTGATCGATCGGTGTATCCCTTCTACGTACTACCGTTAGTTCGTGCTCCATGATCTGGAGATCCAGCTTAAACTGTTTGGGTGCTGTTAATCGTGGATTTATCAGTGCAATGTCATCCGGGTAACCTGCAGTGAAATTAAATGTGAGACTAGAGTAGCTTGCATGTTGGCTGCTCCTGCACACAGCACCCTCCCACTCATGGCTTGCCGTTTTGGTGCAAAGGCCACCCCGGACCGGACCGGGAAGGGGCAGCTTTGCCCGTCACCCCTCAGCCACTCCGCAGCGAAGGACCATAAAGTCATCATCTACCTCCGTCACATCATCCTCTGCTGCTACCCATCATGGTGGACTCCTGTGTGGCGAGACATGCCTCCATGCTCCTCATTATGTACGCACAACATTACTTACCAGGTTATGCTAACGGCCAGCGGTTGAAGCAAGCAGCCATTTAAGGGCAACCGAAGCTGTTTAGTCCTTTTCATCCCCGTTATTTTCCAGTTTTTAATGTACGGAGTATACGTGACTGCCGGTTCTTTCTTATACTTGTGCATCGTCTTAGCTAGCTGGTGTTGTATTTTCTGCCGTGTCTCCTATAAACATCTAATTTCTGATTTCAGATCAAGCCCTCCATATTATCCGGTAGGGAGCAAAACAGAAAATTGATGAAAACCCCGCAAAAGTAATACTCCCTCCGTCCCAAAACAAGAGAAGATTTTAAACTAAAACCACTATTTTGGGACGGAGAATGTGAGCTAACATAGCAACTGTATATTAAACTCATAAATTTTGTTGGAGTAAATCCTGCATTTTTAGGCACTTGAACCATGGTGGGCTGGGGATACCACAGTTCCTTTAACCGTCCAACCACGGATTGGTTCGCTATTTTCTTTTCTTTTTCGAACCATAACAAGAACACTTCCTGCTCTAAATAACATCAGCTATATATGCTCGTGTTGTTCTGAACTATCTGGACAAGATGAAATGATTTCAGACAACATCAACTGAACTAAAATGATGTTTTGCTAGAAAAAAAAAATTGATTGATGTTGTTCAGCCTCCACAGTTGTAAGTTCATCAATGAACAGAACTAACATATGCCCTCAGCCTTCATGTAACAAACATAATTTTTTCCACAAATTTATAAGTGTAGTTGCTTTCACAAATTTCAACCTATTGCTAGTTGGCTACATCTCAGGATGGCAAGACGCATCTGGGTAGTTTTCGCTAGTCTCGAGTAACAGCAGTCATGCGCCTTTTCCAAGTACATCAAAATACCATTTACTAATGTGCATGAGAAAACAAGTTCAAAATCGTTTCAAGATACTTAGGCTGTGTTCGGCAACCCTTCACTTCTCTATCACGGAGAGGAGCATGCGGAGCATCGGTTTAGCTACTTCACAAATTACAGCTGGATGCCGCTGCTCCGGAACGGAGTTGCCGAGCGGAGGGAGTCAGAACAGGCTCTTAATTCGAAGCAGCAGCGTGTGAGACATTAGTATCGCAGACTGTTGACTATTCAAATATGACATGTGGGGCCCCACTGTCATGGACTTATACTAAACAGAACATTAATTAATCAAATTAAGCATGGGGCCCCACTGTAAGTGAGTATTAGACGGGGGGTAGTGTAATATTGTTTAGCCACTAATTAAAAGGGGTCAGGCCCCACTGGCAGAAAGCCAGCCGGCTAGCAGAGGCCGGCGTGCTCGCTCGCACGCAGGCAGGGCCATGGCCACGGCCTGGCCGGAGGCTGGCGCGGATTAGGTGTGGGGCGCGGCCGACACAAAAATGTGGATCAGGTGTGCATTAATCCTTGAACCAAATGACTTTTGTACAATGTGGAGCTTTGACATATAAATACTATACATTATTTAGCACTGCCACAAAAAGTTTGAGGATTATTTGAATTTTGTTTAAATAGAAAAGATTTATTTTGGGGCTGTTTGGTCCAGTTTAAAATAATTTAAGGGCATTTTCATAATTTAAATAATTTTGGGTTATTCATGAAAATTAGTTAGTGAATTTTTTTAACCCAGCGAACATTTTTGTTTTACCGTTTGAAGAAATAATAATTTAACTTTATTTGAATTTGAATTTGAATTCGGTTTGGATCAAAGTGGGGTTTAGAAAATTAATTGCGATGACATGGCACCATTAGTGTGTGTGTGGTTACTGTAGCTTAACTACCAGGTGTTACACCGTCACATTGGCTACATGACAAGATGGCAAGACCATCTAGCTAGTTTCTGAAGTCTTGAGTAACATCAGCCGTTCGCCTTTTTCCAAGTATATGAGAATTCCATTTCATAATGTGCATGAAAAACAGGTTTAAATTCTTTTTGAGATACTTAATTGGAAGGAGCAACTTGTGAGCATAAATATCACAGAATGGCACATGAACATCAGAGCTAGAGCTATTCTTTTTATGGAAATTTTCACATTGCTAAACTGGCTTGGTTTCAGAGCGTTATCAAAACCAGAATACAAAATTTGGCTAAACATATAAGGTTTTTCTAATTTTTAGGAAGTTAAGAAATTTTTGATTAAGCTTAACCCAATCTAGTAACATAACAGCTTAACCCAATCTAGGAACATAACAAGTGTGATGACGGAGCAATCACATATATAAGGCAGAGTAGAATCATCTAGGACGTGATCGGTCCCTTGCATGGATTTTGGTCCCCTTGCATATGTTTAGTGGTAGAGCCTGACTGGTCAAATGCAACCTCTATATCATGTTCTGCATTTCATTTGGCTGCCCTCATTGCACCCTGAGGTTGTTTGATACGCGTCGTTTGGTTGGCAACACTTGAGGGTTATGGACGTGAAGTGTTTCGTTGCTCCCGGCCTAATGTTCTAGTCATTCCTTTTCATTAGTGGTGACCTTATCATAAAGTACACTACACATGCAATACGAAAATAATACCTTTTACGGTCCTAACTACTAAACAAATGATTTCGTCCTAGCCACTAACAAATGGCAGTACCAAACTAACAGTCAATGGCGAGGACGAGTAGTATACGCTAGTTGCTCTTATTCTAGCTGATATAGGGAGATCTGGAGGTAGCACCGCTTGTTGGTTGCACCGAGTTCTAGACAGTGTTCAAAATTTTGTATTAGCGGACTGTAACACTATTTCAGAGGAATAAATACACACTATTTTCTGCAAAAAAAAAGTTGGTAATTGAAAGAATTCCTTATATGACATTATTTTAAATTGTGGTTCCTTATTTGACACTCAAAGACTTTTTCTTCCTTATTTAAAACCGAGTCTAAATTTTATGCCATTTACGACACTTTCATCCACTTTTCCATCTAACGGTGTTAAATTGCATGCTAAAAAACTTTTGTGCCCCTCATGTCATATGAACCGGCCATTTGACCCAAGTCGTTAGCTTCCGCCCGATCCAACCACTCGTCCTCGTCCTCCTCCTGTGCCAAGCACACGCATACAGCTAGTCAGCTATGTAAGCGTGGACATGGCTGCATCACCAAATTGTGGGCGTTCAACTATTCTTGATCGACACGGCTGCAAAACAAAAAATTCATGTACCTCAGTATCTGAGTCGGTGTACGTGCTTGCAACCGGACACGTGATCCTTGGCAAAGTCCAAGCCAAACCGACCCCTTGCATTTTTCCTAGCCAGCTAGTTGTGTACACGTCCTTTGCTAATGAGTATGTATGTGTAGCTAGCCACCGCGCGAATACAAGTACACTAGTACGGATATTTGACCATATACGTGTATGCACAGGTAATTGGATAAATCATACGTGTGATATGTGTGTCGGCTGGTACAAACACACAAACATGTATGCATATTTTGCTGCGCCTGTTGGGATATGTATGCACGAATGGCGAGCCGATACACAAATATTCGGGTACATACGTGTACACAGGCTGTCCTGTATGTGTCGGCTATGTATTGTAGTTAGACCTTTAACACGAACAAATACTATCCTTGTCATGCATGTACGTGCAAGATAGTAATTAGTATGTCAGCTAGAGCATACACGCAGGAACTTATACTTCCATGACTAAAACACACACGTGAAGGAGCACTTATACTTCCATGACTAAAACACACACGTGAGGACGACGTCCAATGGAAATTCATTCATATTTAAGACTAAATTTACAATTAAAAGCACATCAAATAGTGAGCTGGACATATCTATTTTGATCACATACCACATGAGGGGTAATAAGGTCTTTTCATGTGTCATTTGCCACCGTTAAAGCTTAAAATAGACGGAAGTGTCATAAAGGGCATAATATTTAGACTCGGTGTTACATATGGAAGAAAAAAATTCTAGTGTCAAATAGAGGAACAAAATTTAAGGTAATGTTAAATAAGAAATTCTCTTGGTAATTGGTAGTAGTTGAGGTAAATACACCAGAGGTGCCTAAACTTGTCCGGCACGATCACTTTAGTGCCTAAACTTGTAAAATGTCAAAAACTGGTGCCACAACTTGTCCATTTGGTTCATATACGGTGCCTCGCTCGTACGCCGCCGTATTTGCTTGTCGCGTGGCCTGACAGCTGGCGTGTGGCCCACGGGTCAGTGGGTGGGAGTTTAGGAAGAGTTGAGTTGGACCAGACCAGCGGTTATTTTCCAGAAAACCCCCGGAGCTTTTATTAATTATCG
Organism: Triticum timopheevii; assembly: GCA_963921465.1. Classification (NCBI taxonomy): domain Eukaryota; kingdom Viridiplantae; phylum Streptophyta; class Magnoliopsida; order Poales; family Poaceae; genus Triticum; species Triticum timopheevii. Next base: position 53,636,378 of record OY997266.1, read on the forward strand.
CAAAAAAGTCTCTCCAACCGCGGGAACTGATTGCCTGCTATATTTGCGCCTATATTTGTCTCTGCTTTCTCACGATCAATCCGAGGCGAAGGTGGCGGAGGTGGTGCGGCACGGCGATCGGCGGCGGATGCGATGGATGACCCTCGCCGTCGTCTTCCAGGCGAAGCAGCTCCTACGTATGGTAAGTCACACCCTTCCAGTTTTCTCCTCATCCCGATTCTCTATTCTTCGTCCATGCGTATGCGCCGGGTAGGGTTTGCCTGCTCTTTTTCCTTGCTTGATCTTCATCTTTCTTCCATGGTATGCATGATGTGTATGTGGACTGTTGCGGATCAGATATGGGTGCATTGATCCTGATTTTCACTAGGATTTAATTGGGGTTTTGAAAGTAGGCGTCTTTCTTGTCAGCAGTTGCTCATGCTTATGTGCGCAACAAATTAGGCTACAATATTTCTGATCTATGATTATTTGTCTTGTTGGTTATTGGTCACTGCACCTCAGATTTGTAGATTGTTCGAACTAATTTTTTCAGAAGATTTGTGACTGAATTTTGTCTTCAGTTATCGTACAGTAAACTGAATTTTGGTGACACCTGATGTACACTTAAACTGAATTTTGGTGATAGGTTATCTACTGAATGTGTGCACTGCACAAAACTGAACATATGTGCTCAGTTTGTGCTACGCAGTACAGATGTACTGAATGTGTGCAGTTGTATGTAAAGTAGTGAATAATTAAGTGTTTATTAAACCAAATAATTATCTGTTTAGTAAACTAAATATATGGATGTTGACATGTTGTGTACTGAATAGGTAACTAATTCTTTTGTACATAAGTGAAATCTGTGCTGAATATATGTGCAGCATAGTTATCTGAATATTTGTTCCATTTTAATAATGCAGGGCTATTTGATGGTCTGTTCACAGTTGAAATCCATCACAAGGGATTTTTTTGTGGATCTGGTAGCGACATGAAGTATATAGATCATGAAGTGGACTGGTTTGACTACTGTCAGAGTGATACTTGGTCTAATTTATGGATAGATGATTTTCTTCTCCAACTGGGCCATGACAGAGCAAATTCCAAGATGGATGTGCATTGGTGCCAACCCGATAAATCTTTTTGTGATGGGCTTCACCTGATGTCATGTGATGTAGATATAGTGCTCATGATTGCTGCAACAGTAGAACACAAGAACTTGGTCCTGCTGGTAGACCATGGTGACACTCTGCAGTTACTAAACAATGATGATGATGTGTTGCTGCATGGACTGAATGAACCAACTAAAGTAATAACTCAAGTTAAGTCTGGAAAGGGCAAAGAAAATGTTTTCTGGTCTGAAATACCAGAAAGTGCAGGAGATATTAGTTATATCAGAGCAAAGAGTTTCATCCCATTTGGTGAGGGCTGTAGTTCTGGTGTTGGTAATGAAGAATTAGAGGCTGAATTTGACAACTGCGAGAATGGTGATAGTACAAGCTCTGAAGATGATGATGATTTACATCAGAACACAGAAGAAATTGTAACAGACGAGGACTTCTACGAGAGTGATTATGAAGTAGCAGATGGTGATGACGACCTATTTGATAGTAATGTAGATAAAGATGTTGATGATCACAGAGAGAAGGAGATTTTGCCTGATTATGAAGGAGAACTTCCTGAAGATGTTCTAGATGATAGTCACTTGGAACTTTCAAAAGAAGAGAAAGATAAGCTCAAGTATAGGTTCAGCACATTCAATCCATGCACTGATCTTAATGCTCCTGCTTTCAAAGTTGGCATGGTATTTGGTGACATGAAAGAGCTTAGGCTTGCACTGGTTTCCTATAGTGTGAGAAACAGAGTGAAGGTGAAGAAAACAAGGAATACGGCCACTAAATTAGAAGCTATTTGCAAGCCTGGATGTACTTGGTATTTGAAGGCAGGCAAAGATAACAGGAGTAGTAGCATTCAGATCAAGAAATATCTTGATAATCACACATGCACCAAAGCTTGGGACCTTAAAGCTCTCACTGCCCCATTTCTGACTGCAAAATTCAGAGGTGAATTCAGAGATAATGAGAAAATGCCTTTGAGGAAGTTTTCGGAGAAGGTGCAGACAGAATATAACATGATTGCTAAGAGAAGTAAGCTAGGAAGGGCAAGAAGAGCGGCAGTTAGGTCGATCAGAGGGGAGGATGATGACCAGTACAAGATGTTGTGGGATTATGGCCAAGAGCTTAGAAGGACTAACCCAGGAAGCAAGTTTTTCTTGTGCACAAAGGAGGTTTTTGACAATAAAACTAAAGAGACAAAAAATCACTTTTCAACACTATATTGGTCATATGATGCGTGTAAGAGAGGGTTCCTTAAGGCTTGTAGACCAATAATTTTCCTTGATGGCTGCCACATTAAAACTAGGTACAAAGGAAATTTGCTTACAGCAGTTGGTGTCGATCCCAATGACTGCATATTCCCCATTGCATTTGGTCTTTGTGAAGTAGAATCGACAAGTAGTTGGGAGTGGTTCTTGGCTTCATTGAAGGATGACCTGAACATTTCCAACTCATCATCTTACACACTAATGAGTGACAAGCAAAAGGTAAGCATTGTTATCTCTATAATTTGGTTCTGATATTGTGATTGCAGAAGTTGGTCTAAGTTGACATGAATTTTGTAGGGTTTGATTGCTGCAGTGCAGAAAGTGTTCCCTCATTCTGAGCACAGACATTGTGTGAGGCACATATATCAGAATTTCCACAAAGTACACAAGGGTGAAACATTGAAGAATGATTTATGGGCAATAGCAAGATCTACAAACAAAATTGCTTACCACAAAAACATGGAGCAAATAAAGGAACACAGTTTAGATGCTTACAAGTGGGTTGAGAAGTTGTCTCCAAGAACATGGATAAAGGCTTTCTTTAACCCTTTCTGCAAATGTGACATCCTCCTCAACAATATGTCTGAGGTGTTCAACAGGTATGCTGCAATTTCTTCTTCTTTTTGTTCTCAACAGCATGCCACTTATACCCTGTCTTTTTACATTGATTAAATTTTCTATGCAGCTATATTCTTGATGGAAGAGATCTGCCAATAAAGTCCATGTTAGATTATATCTTCCATAAACTAGCAAACAGGATAGTTGGCAAACAAAGGGAATCTGAGAAGTGGACTGGCCGGCTGTGCCCCAAAATTCAAAAGAAACTAGACAAATATATAGAATGGGCAAAGAACTGCATGGTTACTGAGTATGGGAAAGGTGTTTTCCAGGTTTTGTCTCTGAATAATACATATGTTGTGGATTTGAACATGAACAGTTGTGACTGCAACAGATGGGAACTCTCAGCCATCCCATGCCATCATGCCATTGCATGTTTCAGACATGAAAGGATTGAGCCAGAGAGCATGGTGCATGACTGTTATAGTGTTGAGAACTACAAGAGTTGCTATGGCTGGAACCTTATGCCTATGAGGGACATGAAGCATTGGGAGAAAATGAATGGCATAGATGTATATCCACCTATTTACACAAAAGTCATGGGAAGGCCAAAGAAAAGTAGGAAGAAAGAGCCAGAAGAGAAAAAGGGTAAGGATGGTCTGAAGAAAGTAACAAAACATGGTGTCACTATGCATTGTTCTATATGTGGAGCTGCTGATCACAATAAAAAAGGTCACCACAACCATGTAAATGATGAACCAAAACCAAGAGGAGCAGAGGAATCAGAAGAAGAGTATGATGACCCAAGCATCATTGCTGTAATTTACTGCCTTCTACATTCAGCCTTTTACATTCATGACTTAATTTACTTTGCTTCCAATGATCATAGTATCTCTGCATTTGCAGAACATTATGCCACATAGAGTAAATCCCATGCTGGATCCAACAAAAACTAAAGATTCCATGGTGTTCATGATGCAGGAAAGGGTAATTTTCTTTTGTACTATAAACCATTTGCTTGCAACACTATGAATAATTTGCTTCCAATGCTTTGAATAATCTCCTTCCAATGCTCATTGCTTTACAATGCAGGAGAGGTTTAGGTCACCAACAATTAGAGATTATGGTCCACTACCTGAATCAAGCTTTATTGCTAATGCTAGGGACTCAATCCCAGTAGGTAGAGTGACTACAACAATGACAAGTGGAAGGGTGAGAAGAGCAGAAGGTGTTGCAGCTGAATCTGAGCAAGGAGCTGCACCAAGACCCAGGAAGAAGCAGGCAAGAGGAGGGTCAATTGCTGCAAGGGGAGAGAGAACACCTGCTGCAAGAGGAGGGGCAAATGGTGCAAGGGGAGGGCGAACACCTGTTGCAAGAGGAGGGGCAAATGTTACAAGGGGAGGAAGAACACCTGCTGCAAGGGGAGGGAGAACAACTGCTTCAAGGGGTGCAAGAGGAGGGGCAAATGCTGGAAGGGGAGGGAGAACACCTGATGCAACAGGAGATAGCACAAGTGCTCCAAGAGGAGCTAGAGCTACTGCCCCTGGCTCCTACAACCTTCTCTTTGGAAATGATGGAGCAAGTGCACACCAAGCCCCACACTTCATGCAAGCAGAAGAGGAGGTTCTTGTTAGCCAGAATGCACCAAATGGTCTCTATGATGAAGGATGGTCTGATGACCTTCATGATTTCCTCTCACTGTTATAGCCATTTTTCCATCTCACCTAGTTTCAGTTCATGAATGAACTTCTCATGCATCTTAGTTGAGTTCATGAATGAACTGCTCCTTTTGTTCGAGTTAAGAGACCAAGATACCAAACAAAACCTTCATGATTTGCTCTCGTTTCAGATGTACTAGATTTGGTCAAGTTCTGTTTCAAATACTACTATCCATGTTATCACTGGAAATCCTCTTCTCACTGTGAAGTTCTATTTAAAATGATGTTGTTTATGTTATCACTGTGAAGCTATATTCCAAATGGTGTTGTATATGCTATCACTATGAAATTCTCTGTTCATCTCTGAACATTAAGAATGCTCTTGCCAAGGTCTTATTTATATGTGAATATGTATGCAATCTACAAGCGCATTACAGAGTACAAGTGCATTACAGAGTAATATGCAATCTCTGTGTATTTTATATTTGTTTGAAATCTGTGTGAAATCTATCATGTTCTGGGTCAGACGAGCAGGTGAGTCGTTCTGGGTCAGCAAGGTTTTATATTTCAGAGTAATATGCAACTGAAAATTCAATTCTCATAAGCCACATTTCAAATAACAGGGCAGTCACATACTTTGCTATTTAAACATAGATCATGTTCAAAATACAATTTCATTTCCTCTTACCAAACTCATCTCTTTACTCAATCTCTTTCTAATTCTTCCCTGCTACTGGTAACAGAATGACACACAAGCCAACACACATACTAATGGCAAGTACCAAAATCCTATGTATGCACATCATTTGCTCCTTATTAATCCGAGCAATGACCTTCTTCTCCCTATCACAATGCTTCTCAGCCTCCTTCTTCTCAAGTTCTTCCTGCAACAGCTTGTTCTTCATAGCCAGATCACAAATGATTGTCTTTGCCCGGCCATCCCATCTTGGATCTATCCACTTCACATATTCACAAGCCCTGACAACCTGAAAATGTAAAAAAGTACTCAGTGTGAAAGACAGGAACCTTACATTTGCTCGAAGCCAAATCATACAAGCCTATGAAATCTACCTCATATTGGAAACCCAACAACCTTCTGCCATAGTCCATGCCTTCATTTGCAACACGGCGAGCAGGGCGAGCAGGGGGAACATGGCGACCAGAAAGAAGAGGCCTCCAGAAAGAATGGGGATCATCACCTGGTCGCTACTTTGCTTCCACTCCTCCTTGATGTGGTTCTGACCACCAGCGTCGGCCATCTCACTGAGCATCAGAGGACAAGAGCAGCAGAGGACAAGGGAGAGCAGAGAAATAACACTGATGGCCTCGCCGCCTACTCTCGGTCAACAGCTCGCCGCCGGCGACAAATCAACTACATCCGCTGTCGCCGCCGGTGACAAATCAACTACACCCGCCGCCGCCGCCGGCGACAAATCAACTACATCCGCCGCCGCCGCCTACATAGGGTTAGGGATTTGGTTTCGTGTTTTCTGAATCGAGGGCGGGTGGTTTGGGTATGGACGGTTATACAGATCAAGGACTTTTTTGCGATAATTAATAGAAGCTTCGGGGGTTTTCTGGAAAATAACCGCTGGTCTCGTCCGACTCAACTCTTCCTACACTCCCACCCACTGACCCGTGGGCCACACGCCAGCTGTCAGGCCACGCGACAAGAAAATACGGCGGCGTACGAGCGAGGCACCGTATATGAACCAAATGGACAAGTTGTGCCACCAGTTTTTGACATTTTACAAGTTTAGGCACTAAAGTGATCGTGCCGGACAAGTTTAGGCACCTCTGGTGTATTTACCTCGTAGTAGTTCCTACGTATATCAACCCGTTGCATGCTTTTGTATGAAAATAGAAATCGCGAAATGGGTAGTTAGTTGTGGGAGGTGAATATGAAGATTGACCGGACACCATCTACAAACGCGACCCGGGTGTGTCCGCGGCTGTTTGGGCACTTAAATTTGCTATGTGTTGGTTGTAGATGCTCTTGTTGCTCTACGGGCAGTCTAGCCGTGCGATCCTAGCGGTAGATGGAGGAGCATCCATGCGCCATTAATTATTTCTTTGGATTGGATTGGAAGCAAATATGGCTATTCCTAACCTGTTACGCGCGCAACGCGAATCGTTGCCGTCGCTGCTGCATGTGGATCAGCGCGAGGCCGCCCCACATGGCCCACCCGAATAAGACGTTTTCCAGTTTCCCCAGAGCTATACGGAACGAATACAGTCCAATCGTATCTGGCGACCTACCTACTCCCACAACTAGCTCGTACTCGCCTACGGGGCGTGTCCCATACCCCGTGACCCATCCGCCCGACCTGGACACAATTCAAAATTTGAATCCAATCGGGCTGACGCAGCCGCATCATCGGGAACCAAGACGCTCCCCATCCCTGCATGACTGCGTCCGGATCTGCAGATTTCTTCACGATTGACAAATGAATCTTGGTGCGGAGTCATTCACGGATCTCCTGCTCAGGTTTCTCCTCTCATAAGCTACTCCTTTTCTTTCATCGTCTTCACCGTCAAATCGTTCAATCTCAGTCTTGCCGTGTCCATGGCAGCTTATATTCCCAGCCATCTTTTCCGGAGGGCGTCTCAGATCTGGGATAGCTAGAGGAGAAGGACGATTGCGAGTCCATTTCTTCGGATTTCCAGAGCGATTCTCCTTCCTCAAACCAACATGGAGAGGAACTTGGTGCTACAGATTCAGGATCTCAAGTTCCTGAGGCCACGCCAGATTTTTCCAACGTCCCAGATATTGACAACACTGACAAAGAGGGCCGTCATCTGAATCGCAACACACTCCATCTCCGTGGCCTAAAAGGTATTATCTCATCCGTTCTCCCCGCCGTGTGTTGCGCCATTTTCAGTGAACTAGGCATATTTTTTCTGTAAAGTAGTTGGCTTGATCATGATTTGTCAAACTTTTGTCAGCTTGAATAAGCACGGTCATTGAAATGTTCAGTATTTAGTATTTGTATACATGAATGTTCCCATATTGGGCGCTGTTGTATGTAAAATGTTCAGTTTTTCATTGTATCATGGGCATTACATGTACAGTAAGAAAATTTGGACAAATCTACAGTTTTTCGCTGTCAAAAGTTTGATTACTTCAAGCAGATTGTTGTTACTGTGGAGCAGTTGGATGATGTTACAAAATACCCTGTTCTTATCAGCGTTCATAAACATGTCATTTGCAAACAGTACGTCATTCAGATTTATAATTCTGTCAAGCAATCATGCAACTCGCCGCTTGGTTACAGTTAAACATATAGTCAGATTATGCTGCTCCATTTCCAGGGCATTTATATAGTAAAATTGATGTAGGCAGTAGGCATTGGCATGTACAATAAGACAAAATTTAGTGCGAACAGTAGTTGATGCTGAAAGGTTTCTTGTTTCTGGCTAAGTGGATATTAATTCTGTCTATGCATACAGTATTCGAAACACTTGCCGATACACAAACCGATCTTTCTGAAATCCTCATTGTGTTTTTAAACAGGCAAAGCAACTAATTCTGAACCCAAGTTAGAGGGATTTCGCTTGCCGCTAAAAGTGTCTTTATTTCGAGCAAATTGTTGCTATTGCTGTTTTATGCTTATAGTATTTGTAACCCTTTGCCGACCACATACGGGTTTGTGGGAGCATGTACTCATGATTAAACACTATCTGATATTCCCAAATCAGCATTCTTAATTCTGTGCAGAGCAAGTACTTCTGAACCTTCAGAGTGATGTGCACGACAATATTTTCCTAAATTATTTTTATTCGCATTATGGTTAACAACTCCCAAATATGTAGGGTCCTTCTTGGCAATATACCTGACTGCAGTACCAAATTACCGGGAAGGAGAAGTGCTTTGGAGAAGACCATGAGAAATTACCCAGATAGGAAGTCAGAGTTCATCGTTAAGCCAAAGTAAAGTGTATGAAGTGCAGCATTCCAGGCCACAAAAGCTTAGTGCCTTCTATTGTGAAGTTCTCTCGATGTTGGAGTTCACTCGCTTCGAATTGCTTGATGGTCTGCTTATACATTCCTTTTGGATGTCCTGAGTAGAATATTAACATTCAGTTGCCTGGGTTGCTGCTGACAGAGAAACTTAGTGTCTTTTTTCTTTTGACCCGGAAAAACTTAGTGCCTTCTGTTGTAAAGTGATGAACGGATATTTTGCTGTTCAATAGAGCAATTCTATGTAAACTTCTCACTGCTCATTGTGCAACAATGTGAAACTTATTGATGTTACCGTTGTGGAAGACAAAAGTCCATCTTATCTGAACATTTGCTGTACATTTTGCCCAAGTCTCTGTAAATTTCTCGTTGTTCGGATTGTGCAGTACTTAAGTTCATCTAATCATGTCGTCGTGAAGTTTACATGCATGATTATTCTTCATTTTGCACGACACTATTTGTGCAAGATTAACAGAACCTCATCAAGCTGTAGAAAAGTGTTCGAGATTACGTTAGTGCGCACTTTACATTTCAGGTTGTGGGCCTCTTGTCCTCGACCACGAAGAACCTTACAGTTTGAAGTCATATTTTCAACACTTCATATTACCTTTTTCGGCAATCATTTTGTCTTTGATGAAGAGCTTGTCCTTATAATGTTACTAGGCATATAGTGAGAATTTTACATGACCAATTCTCGGCAACTTCCATTGGGCTCTTCGAATAATAACTCGAAATTCTTATGGTATTTCCAACCCACAATTACTCTGATATCTTATGGTCGACCGCAGAGAACTTTAGAGATAGCAGCCATATATACTTGAAGGCGAGCTTCTTGCACTCGACCATGAAGAACTTTAATGTTATATCTATCGGTAAGTTTTTTCATTGGGATCTTAGGAAACCAACTGTGATATTGTCATCAGTAGACACTACATCCCATATAAATGTCGATGCGCACTTTATATCCTCGGTTCCGGTCCTCTTATGATTGATTGCGAAGAACTTTAGAGATAGCGGCCATATGTACTCGAAGGCGGGCCTCTTGTACTCGACCGTGAAGAACTTTTGTTATATCGGTGAGTAAGTTTTCTAATTGGGGATCTCGGGAAATCAACCCCTAAATTATTGTGATATTGTCATCACTAGACACCACGTCCCATATATACAACCGTCGATGCACACTTTATATCCTCGATTCCGGTCCTCTTATGGTCAATTGCGAAGAACTTTATAGAAAGCAACCATACGTACCTGAAGGCGGGCCTCTCGCACTCGGCTAAAGAACTTTAATGTTATATCTATCTGTAAGTTTTTTGGTTTGGGATCTTGGGAAACCAACCCCATAAATATTATTGCGATATTGTCATCACTAGACAATATGTCAAATATAACTATCGATGCACACTTTATATTATTGGTTGAGGTCCTCTTGCACGAAGAACTTTCGAGATAGCAGCCAAATGTACTCGAAGGTGGGCCTCTTGCACTCGATCATGAAAAACTTTAATGTTATATTTTCATCACTAGACACTACGTCCCATATAACCGTCGATGCGCACTTTATATCCTCGGTTTCGGTCCTCTTATGGTCGACGATGAAGAACTTTAGAGACTGTAGCTATATGTACCCAAAGGCGGGCCTCTTGCACTCACATAGAAGAACTTTATTATTACATCGGTCGGTAAGTTTTCTCGTTGGGGGTCTCGGGAAACTAACCCCACAATTACTGTGATATTGTCAACTCATACCACTACATCCCATATAACCGTCGATGCACACTTTATATCTTCGGTTTCGGTCCTCTTATGACTGACCGCGAAGAACTTTAGAGACTGTAGCCATATGTACCCGAAGGCGGGCCTCTTGCACTCGACATAGAAGAACTTTATTGTTACATTGGTCGATAAGTTTTCTCATTGAGGATCTGGGGAAACTAACCCCACAATTATTGTGATATTGTCATCACTAGACACTACATTGCATATAACCATCGATGCACACTTTATATCCTCGGTTCCGGTCCTCTTATGGTCGATTGCGAAGAACTTTAGAGATAGCGGCCACATGTTCCTAAAGGCGGGCCTCTTGCACTCGATCATGGAGAACTTAATGTTATATCGATTGGTAAGTTTTTTCATTGGGGATCTTGGAAGAAATTTTGAGATAGCGGCCGTATGTGCCTGAAGGCGGGCCTCTTGCACTCGATATTTAAGGACTTCAATGTTATATCAAACGAGTCAAATAGGGAAGACAGGAAAGAAGTTCTAGCAGTTCTAAAAAGTTGTAGAATGAGAAATTCGGTTCTAGAAATAATAAGGAAGCTAGCACCCCCGTGAAAAAGGTTTGATCGAGCATGATGAAGGACTTCAACAAGTTTTTATGCCAACCGCACATAATAATAACCATATCAATTGATATTTTTTTTATTTATATCTTATATTGGAGCATTGTAATTACCAAAGCGGGTTGATGAGAACGATGTTGGGTACAGATAGAGAGATGGCTTTGCCCGAGTTGCTTTGCGAGAGGGGAAAGAAAGAGTCACGCTAATAGTTTTGGACTTGGTTCATAAAAAATAAATAATTTGAAAACTACAATTGGTTAGTGAAGTTTTTATTACAATGTATGTTTATAGTGAAGCTTTTATTTGTTTCAGTATAATGCGAGAAAACTATGACTTAATATATTAGCTTCAAAATATTATCGATATTAGACTTGTTTTGAAGAGCTCGCCGTTAAAAAGTCAACTAAATAAATTAATTCACATTTTACATAATATATTAAAATATATCAAGACATCTATCTGTAGTGCAACGTTGAGCTGAAGAGATGAGCATTAGCTGGCCGCAGCATGCTGGTGACGTGCTGGCTGTGCGCCGCACATGCACCTATGGCTGATGGCTTTGTTTTTTTTTCTTTGAACTGTTGTCTCAGAGATTCTTCAGCCACTCTGTACAACACTTTTGTTTCCCTATATCGGAACGTTTTTTGGCAACTTCACAGAACTTTTTAGCACCAGAGTTTTGCACATAGACAGTAATTCATTTAATACAAGTGAAAAAATAAATCTGCACATTTAAAGAATTAGCTTGAGTCAACTCGCTTCACTCATCCTGCTAGCTCCTGCATGCACGTAGTACTAGTACAGCCCAAGCTCTTTGACACATAGGCAGTACTACTAGGGAGGATGCATGTGGAGCTGTAGACCACAGCCGAATCTATAGGCCTGGCCCCACTGCCGGTCCAATCAGGTGGAATACGGCTCCGTGTACGCACCGTCGAAATTCGTTGCAAGTTGTAATACCATGCAGGACTGACAGCATGGTGGGCCTGATTGATTTGACTACCTGGTGGATGTGTGGGTTGGATACGCGTTGCGCGCGCAACTAGTTACTCCACGATTGGAAGCAGTGGCTCAGAGCTTGCATGTGCGTGGCCTTGTGAGGCTGCCGATGTTCTTGCAGCAATTAAAACCCTGGCAGGATTAATGTGAGCTGACAGAGACTCCAATTAAAACCCCACTCCAGCAAACACTGCTGCACAAATTAAGAAGCGCAAATCATCCGCAAATTAATTAACTACAATCCAAATCCATCCATTCCGGGGCTTTCCATCATAAAATCATAGTACTAGCTAGGGTTCATGTGCAGCTACGACAATGGCCCTAATAAAACAGTAGTACTCCAATAGTGATCAAGTTAGAGAGAGGCCGGGCTAGCTAATTCAGAAGAGCTTGGTGAGACAAAGGCGCAGATGAAGCTCGCCGGACTCTCCGTGCAGCATGTTGGGGTTGACGTGCACGTGGAGCCAGCCCTGCTCCATGTCCACCTCGCCGGGGACGGAGCAGCTCGCCACCGTCGCTTTCAGCTGGAAGCTGCTCGTGAGTGGCTGGCCCGGGGCCGCCGGAGGACCGTCCACCCAGAGCACGCCCGTGTACAGAGGCCGCGCGTTGCCCCGGACGCAGACGACGTTGACGGGGCGGCGGCCGCCCGGGTCCCTGCCGGCGCCCACGGCCAGGAGGAACACACAGTTGTCCTCCGCGACCAGCAGGCGGCGCTGGTCCTCCGACGATGCAGGCACGACGAACGGTTTGGCCACCTCGTACTCGATCTTCTCCACCGGCCGGCCACGAGTGTTGCCCGGACCGCGCCGTCAGGTGGCGCACGAGGCTCACATCACAGGCGAGACGTCGAACCGGCAGTCGAAGCAGTAGCAGGGCGCGTGCCTGCAGCTGGCCGCGTGGTCGGCGGCCGAGTGGTAGGCCATGTGGACCTCGCGCAGCCGAAACGCTTGTAGGGGCACGCCACCTTGCAGGCGTCCACCACGCCGTCCATGAAGCGGGAGCGGGTGTAGTTCACATCACGCCCGCATGGAACGCAGTGCTTGGTCGCGCCGCCGCCGCCGTCGCCACCGCAGGCGTGGCACACGAAATGCTCGTTCTCGCACTGCAATCCACAAGGCCGTGTAAGATTCAAGCTTCATTCTCCTTCCTTCCACGGGCAATTCTCTAGCTACTAGTTCAAATGTAGTCCGAGTACCTTGAAAACTGGAGGCCTGAGGGGGCCCGGACAGGCGGCGTAGTGGAACAATTTCTTCGGCAGGTCCAGATTGACGGCCGGTAAAGTTTCTTCCTAGCTCGAGCTTCATGGTACCTGTTATCTGGCCCATTGGTTTGCTTAGGGATTTGTGTATAAAAGGAGCGTCATGAGCACGCAGCTGTCCGTTGCAGTGTCATTAGCAGGTCCTGCTAGCATGTAGGTACTGACCTGCGCTCTCTCTGTTGTTCACATGCAGGTACTGACCTGTCATATCTCTATTGTCTACATGCAGGTACTACTGTAGCCATCTGAGTTTGCCGGGAAATGAAGCAGAGAGAGATGCATGCACAGGAATAGTCTTGGAGAGAGAGAATCGGATGCATACGCAACCTTATGTCATAAACACGGAAAATATCTGGTGCTCGAGCGACTCAGGTGCTACCGTGATACGGACTCCTGGGCCGTTGGATTTCAGATCGGACAGTTCCTAGTAACTTTGTAACATTTACAGAAAAGCCTTCTAAAAGTCCCAAAATTACACATAAGTCTAGCAAATCCAAAAGCTCTTATATGCCGTCCGATCTGGGATCCGACGGCCCAGGAGCTCGTATCACGGTAGCACCTGAGCCGCGGTATCACCAAATACTCACCCGTCATAAACAGTAGTAGCCCAATGTTTTCTTAATCCATGACAACAAATGGCAGCACAGGTGCAACTAATCTTTTTTGACAAAATAGATGCAACTAAGCTAACACATGATATATATTATTGTTATTTCAACCTTGTTTTTACACAGCAGAACAGTATCCTGCAGTATATGTAATAGGACGCTAATGTCGATTTATTCTGGGCATACTTTGCATTCAATCAAGGACAACAGCATAAAGACAAGAAGAGAAAACGTTGTGCAAGAGATATGCATTGGATTTTTTAATCTGGACGAACTGTAGCCATGCAACTGCCGTCAATGTGTCAGAACCAACCCGAGCTACTTCGCCCATTCATTTTCTAATCGGCTCTGGTGGTTACTGTTTAAGTAGGCCTGCAATCCTTGTAGAAGCTGTTGTACCTGGCACACATCCACATGCAGCAGAGTTCAGATTGGACGACAGTGATATGAGGTACCGTGTAGCTCGCGCTAGGAAAAACCGCTCTCTTGACGGCCTCCTTCTCTTCCTCCGCCATTGGCCCAAGTTCTTGTTCGGCCACCTCGGCGCCTTGCTCCTCCGGCTTCACCACGCGCTCCGGCTTCGCAATGGCTACTGGAATGGGGGCCGCCGGCGCCGGCGCCATGGCGGCCACTGGACTGGTCACCACCAGGTCCTCCACCGTGGCATCTTGCGTCGCAAGGGCCGCTGAACTGGGTGCCGCCAGGTCCGCCACCGTGGGGGACGCAGGCGTCGGCGGCATGACGGCCAGAGGAGTGGTCTCCGACACGGTGGCGGCTGGCTTTGCCATGGCGACGGGCCTGGGCGCCAGCGCCGCCTGTGCCACGGTGGCCGCCGGACTGCGGGCTAGCGCCGCGACGCTCGACTTCTTGCCGCCGCTGCCCTCGCCGTTGTGGGAAAACCGCTGCCTCTTGTTTTTCTGCTCCCCCATAGCGATTGACCGGCGCGCGCAGCTGAAAAATTGAGCGGCCGGAGTGGGCGATCGGAAATTATTGAGAGAGAGAGAGACTTGCTGGAAGAAGAACAAGCTAGATGTGGTGGTAGTGGTTCCTCTGCTTTGACCGAGGCGAGGCCGTGAAGTGTGCACCCGTGACCTTGGTTCTGTAGTTGAGCTGCTCGACACCAAGCTCTCCAAATTTGATTTGTAGAACAAATCTATTTTGCAAGTTGCTCTTCAAAATGTCTCTATTTGTCCAACCTCATAAATTGTCACATTGATAAAAAAATCAGAAAAAATATGCGTATTTTCTATATGATGCAACTCTTAGAAAGCATTCCTTTCCTGAGCCACGGCAAGAGTTACACCTTCCCTCCAAGCAACAACGGCAAGCCCGTGGATTCACCTCCCTTTTGTCTGCCACTTTGACAGCCAATGGGGTGGAGGAGAATTCTTGTGCCTCTGCTACGGCTAGTAGTTTGGGTTAGGATGGCCCTCATAGAGGCAGTGTTCAGACATATAGTGGTGTTTCTTCTTTGAGTTGGCCCTCTGGGCTCCGATCCTCTTTGTGTTCGTCCGTCTGGGCGAAATCGACAGACCTCAAGCGTATACTACTTGGGCGGTGAGGTTAGGATCTCTCGTCGTATGTGTGCGACAATGAATTCTGATATCAGGCACTTTGGATCGGTTAAAGGGTTCAACGACGATGGCTGCGGCACCAAGACGTTGGTTCTTAGGGGCACGTGCACGAAGACCTCCCGACTGTCATAGACAAGGTCAGGTTGGTTCTAATAGGGGAGCGGCGGTAGCGGCGCGTTGGCGCCTCGTTCTACCGGCGATAGAAGTCCAGAGGCCTCTACGCAATTTTTTATTATGTTGGTGGTGTTTTGTATTTCTGGTGATTTTTTAAATAAATTTGGATTTTTTTTGCCCCCAAAAAACTTGTACTACACTTCCTGTAATTCAAAGTTTATCATAATTTAGCAATGAAAGTGATGCGCACACGATTTGTTCAACACGATCTGCGCACGACATAATTAGAAGCCGCACAGATTAAGAAAACAAGGCAATCCCATGGTGTAAGTGACTTGTGAATCGTGAGTGAATCTGTCATGTGCATAGCTGTGCTCATTTAGCAATGCCATGGCACTCGATTCCTACCTTATACGTATCCACGCATTTCCCGAAATAGTACCGCCAAAATAGGCCCTAGCTACCACCATCCTACAAATTTAACCGTTACAAAATGCTACTAAAAATTGGAAAGAACTTATCATTCGTAATGCAACAAAATTTACATAATTACTTGATTAGTATAAATCATCTTTATGCATTGCATTGCGAATCAAAAGTTAACAAAGTACGGTAACAAAAACTTTCCGTACGACTGGATTATTCCACAAAACATTGCCGAGACATTTCTTTCCACAACATTTGCATCCGTTCTACTGTTGCTATAGCTGAAACCCTCACCGCCAAACTCCTGCACACACAGAAGAAAAAGGTGGCGAGCAGATGATACAGTAACTCCCAGCCAGCCACCCACCAGCCGGAAGCTAGCATGCATTTCGACAGCTCAAGCAAGGACCACTGGACTTACGTGAAGTATGGGCTATGCATGGTGTACGCTACTGCATGCTCGACTAGGAAAATTTAGCGGAGCTGGTATGTACCGGTGTGGCATCCACCGTTCGTCAGTTTCATCAAGATCTGTGCGGTCCCCTAGGTATAAGTGAGTAATCTCAGCAGCAACTTTATACCATGAAAATACATGTGGGACCTTTGCATGCTATTGTCAGCTTTTGTCAGGAGACAGAGAAAATATTAAGAGAAGGCTGGTTGCTTGCATGTTAAAATATTCTCTCTCTCCCCATCAAAAGGCTTCCATTTAATTTCATTGTGAAATTTTGGATGATAGATATCTTTTGAATGAAAACTTCAATTTTGAATATTTTTATATATTAGAATTCATAGCGAGAAGACCTTGAAAATAAGATCAATTATGGATACATTTGAACTAGTTTCAATTGCGCTGATTTCAAAAAACATATTCCACTCAAATTGAAAACAAATTTCACTCGTCTCCAAAAATCATTTCAGTCAATTCAAAATAACAGTTCACTCATTAAAAATATACGAGCTCACACATTTCAATTGATAGATTTCATGCATTTTTTAAAACATATTTCACCCATATCTTTAAGCTGTTTCCACTCCTTCCAAAAACTGACTTACTTGTTTCATATGATATTCACTGCTTTAAAAACACACAAGTTTAAAAACTGATTTCACACATTTTAAGAACATGATTTCACTCATTTAAAAATATAATTTCACTTAAATACTAACTTCACTCGCTTCATTCATTTATGAATATAATTTCACTCATTACAAAAACTTCTTTCAATCATTAAGAGACCGATTTACTCGTTTTGCAAGAAAAATTATTTCAATCATTTGAAGATTTTGATACCAATAATTTCAAACCCCGATTTCAATTATTTCTAAAAAGCATCTGCTTCATTAAACATATTTCACTCACCATAAAAAGTTTCGTAATAACCCAAATTTAGATTGTTTCAAATAACTAATTTAAATATTCTAAATAACAAGGTTCATGTATTTTGAAAAATTCAATAATTCACTAGTTTGAAAAAACACATTTCACTGATTTGGAAAACTGATTCACTCTTTAAAAACAAAATCTCTAATACTAATTTCACTTCGTATTTATGAAATATCTTGAAACATATTTCAAGCATCACAAAAATCAGTTTCAAACATTGAAATAGAAAGTTTCACGGGACAATGGATATATTTCAAAAAAAATTCAAGTATCTCATTTCTCACATGCACTAATTTCAGAAAACGCATTTCACTCACTCAATTAAAATACTATATTCAACTTGTTTCAAAAAACTGATTGCCCTAATTACAAAAGATAGATTTCACTCATTTCACTAGTTTCGGAGAAACACATTATAGACACTAAATTGAAATAACAATTTCACTTGTTTCAAGATCAATTTTGGATACATTTGAACTAGTTTTAATTTCACTGATTTCAAAAAACGGATTTCACTCAATTCAAAACATATATTTCACTTATATAAAAAGATCGCTAATTTCAAATGATTTCACTCATTTTAGATAATGGATTTCACTAATTTCAAAAGATTTCACTCATTTCAAAAATAGTTCTCAGTCATTTGACGTTTCAATGATTTGTTATCTTTCCATTACATTCAAAATCCAATTTCACTCAGTTCCAAAAAATGATTTCCCTAAAATTTAAATAAGTTGAGTGAAATAACTTTCACATGTCGACAAATGTAAGTTTCACATTTTGTAAATAACCAATTTGACATATTTTCACACACCGGAATAACATACTTTCACACTCAGTTCCACTCATTTGAAAAAACATATTTCACTCAAATTTTAGCCAGATTTCACTCATTTGAAACAACCAATTTCACTTATTTCAAATGATTTCACTCATTTCAAAAAAAATCACTAATTTCAATGAAAAGTTACATTATAGTTACACAAAAATATATTCCATTTCACTATGTTCAAAAAATGATTTCCCTAAAATTCAAATAAGTTTGAAATATGTTTCATAAGTTAAAAAAATACCATTTCATATATTTGAAATATTTAATTCATGCATTGAAACAATCAAATTCACATGTTTGAAAGAACACGTTTCACATATTTTCACTCATTTCGAATAATCGATTTCACACAATGAATCATTCAATTTCATAGATTTGAAATCTCACATCTCATAGTTTTCTGGTACAATATATTTGAAATCAATTCACATAAACTGGTTTCAACAACTTAAGAAAACTATATTCAGAAAAGTGGTTTCAATTATTTTGAAAATTGAAAAATTGAAATGAGTGAAATTTATATTTTGATATGATTGAAATAGTAAAAATTAAAGTAGTTTAAATATATTCAAAATTGGTCTTATTCTAAAGATTTTATGTTCAGGAATTTGAATATATGAAAAAATTAAATCATAGAGCATTACTGTAAAAAATACTGGCCATCCAAATATGTAAACAAAAATAAAATGCATGGATTTGTTTGGAAGAGGGAGAGGGGAGAGACATTGCATGCATACGTACGTCCCACTGCAAAAAGTACTGGCATGGGCACTATTCATCTGACATTGATTTGACTATATACAAAACATTAGCTGCCACAAATACACTCCTATACATTGAATGTGGGCCACCATAGCACGAATCACGAGCAAAATGACTGGTCGATGCTTCACCGGTAGCTACCTGAACCGGTAAAAGAGACTTTGCGACTGCGTGCTACAAAGAGTTGTGTTTTTCTTCTTTAATTTTCTGTTTAAAGGGATGGGCTTCTTGCTTTATTTGGTGCAAAAGGTTTGGCAGCAGTAGTACTGGCTATACTGCTACAGTAGCCTGGCATGTCAAGCCTCTAGGCTCAAGCTAGTAGCTCGTACAGGTTTGTACTGTTCTCCGTGGACTGCTGCTCCTCTCGTGCTCATGCTATGTATGTGCTCGAGCGGCCACCATTGCAATATGTCCGATCTAATAAATCAATGGGAAATTTATTATCATATGCCTAATTATCATCATATTCATTTAAATACATTGTCTATACCATCAAACTAGCGTGGTTTCAGTTCAATTATGTGAAAATTGGACGCCTGCGGCAAAAACAACTCTTAATCGGGCTATTTATTGTTGAAATAGAAATCTAATCAACTGAACTACAGAGGGCGTTTTGGTCATTTCAGAACATTTCAGCACCAACTGTAGCTGCTACAGCACCATTACCAAACGACTACACCTCAGCTCCAACCTTCCAGCTACAGCCGCTCCTTGCAGTCAGAGTTGTTGCAGCTGCAACCGAAGAAGTTGCAGCCCAATCAAATGCATCCAAGATCGTCACTCCTCTCGGGGGTGACTCGGGTGGAGTCCTAGCCAACCCGTTACAGCTCGGAGGGAGTCATGTGTAGCACCTGCCAAACAGGCATGACATAGCGTAGCACCTGTCGGTCAGGCATGACTTGACATCTCCACCGAAACTCCGTGCAAGACAAAGCCACCTTCTGCCTCAGTCTTCCAGCGCTGCTCCACAGACGATGCTCCCACGAGAGAAATGACACCGCATTGCCGCCATCGTCCGATCTGAATAATTTTTGGTTTTGAGAATCGGGCACAAAGGCTACCCCTTACTATCATGCTAGTTGGGCTGGGCCATTTGTGATTCCCTATGAGCAGAGTGTATGAGGTTTCTTTGGAGAGGCAACCCATGAAACGGATTCTTTTTTGAGAAATGGAACGGATTGACGTTCTTCTAGATAAAATCTCTTTTGTTCGAATCAAATGCTCGTCAAAGATATATAATCATGGTGGTCACCCTCATGGTGGTCATGGCTGTTACCTTTGTTCTCTCCTCGTCCGACGCCCACAAACAGGTTGATAAGTGAATTTTATCATGGTGGTCACGCTCAACCAATAGTGTAAGCCAAAGGCGGAACAAAATGAGAACTCCACGAATATTTTGTTCAGAAGAATTGAAAATTTCCCAAAAATTAAATTTGTTCATTATCACATACTTGTTTTTCTTTTGTGATGCAATATTGAACTATGGGAGTCAAGCAAAAGCAAAGAAAACAACATCTCACAATCCGTACAGTACTTTTTAGATGCAAAAAAATATATGTCACGCATTGGAAGTACCCAGTAAATGTGCATTCGAGGGATGCCACGAGGGGGAAAATAGTGGAAACCATCTTGCATGTGCGCGGCCTTGTGAGGCTGACGACGATCTTGCAACAAAAGGGCAAGATAGTGAATGCATGGCAGGAGCCCTGCTCCCATCCAAACAGAGAATCCAACGTGGGCTGACAGAGATTCCATTTTATTTGATTTTCACTTCAAACAACCAAAACACAGCTGAACAAAGAAGCGCAAATCATCCGCAAATTAATTAACAACCATGCAAATCCATCCATACCAGTACCAGGGTTTTCGATCAGAAAATCATACTAGTACGTACTAGGGTTCATGTGCAGATCGATAGGACAGTGACCCAAATAAAACAGTAGCAAAGCCCATGGTGATTAGCTAGGTTAGAGAGGCCGGGCTAGCTAATTCACGCTAACTTAGTGAGACAAAGGCGCAGATGAAGCTCGCCGGACTCCCCGTGCAGCATGTTGGGGCTGACATGGGCGTGGAGCCAGCCCTGCTCCATGTCCACGGCGCCGGGGACGGAGCAGCTCGCCACCGTCGCCTTCAGCCTCAAGCTGCACCCGAGCGGCTGCCGCGGGGGCGCCGGAGGCCCGTCCACCCAGAGCACGCCCGTGAACAGAGGCTTCGCGTCCGCGTCCGCGTCGGCGTTGCCCCTGACGCAGACGACGCTGACGGGGCGGCGGCCTGCCGTCTCCCTGCCGGCGCCCACGGCCAGGAGGAACACGCGGCCGTCCTCCGCGACCAGCAGGCGGCGCTGGTCCTCGGACGACGCCGGCACGACGAACGGCTGGGGCACCTCGTACTTGATCTTCTCCACGGGCCACGCGTGCGCGCCGGACGGTGACGCGAGGTGGCGCACGAGCTTCGCCGGCGAGCCCACGAAGCGGCAGTCGAAGCAGTAGCAGGGCGCGTGCTTGCAGCTGGCCTTGTGGTCGGCGGCCGAGTGGTAGGGGATGTCGTCCACGGCGCAGCCGTGTCCCTTGTAGAGGCACGGCACCTTGTAGGCGTCTACCACGCCGTCCATGAAGCGGGAGCGGGTGTAGGACACGTCGCGCCCGCATGGACCGCAGTGCTTGTTCGCGCCGCCGCCACCGCCGCCGCAGGCGTGGCACACGAAATGCTCGTTCTCGCACTGCGATCCACAAGTCGATGTACGCATGATTCAAACTTCAGTTTCCTTCCACATCTAATTCTAGCTACTAGTTCTTCAAATGTAGTAGGACTTAGGAGTCGGAGCGAGAGCGATTACCCTGAATACTGGAGGCTTGAGGGGGCAAAGACATGCGGCGCAGTGAAACGACTTCTTCGGCAAGGCCAAGATGGCGACCTCCACATCTTCCGTCGCCCCGGCTGCCATTGCCGCATCTTCTTGTTCGGCCACTTCGTCTTCCGGCTTCACCGCGCGGCCTGGCTTCACAATGGCCACCGGACTGGTCGGCTCCAGGTCCACGGCAGCTGAACCGGGGGCCGCCGGCGACGGCGCCATGGTGGCCACTGGTCTGGTTACCACGACCGTGGTGGCTGGCGTAGTCATGTCTCCCTCCGTTGTGGCCGCTGGACTGGGCGCGGCCGGCGCCGGCGGCATGGCGGCCAGGGGACTGGTCACCGCCACCGTGGGGCCCGGCTTTGCCGTGGCAACAGGGCTGGGCGCCGCCGGTGCCGATGCTGCCACGGTGGCCACCGGACTGCTGGATAGCGCCAGGACGCTCGACTTCTTGCCGCCGCTCCCCTCCGCTCTCGCTGAGCACCGTGGCCTCTTCTTGTGCTGCTGCTGCTCCCCCATGGAGATCGACCGGTGCGCCACCTGAAATTTTGACCGGCCGGAGTGGGGATCGTATCACAATAATTGAGAGAAAGAGAGAGACGGAGGGAGGGAGAGAGAGAGTTACTGAAAGAAGACGAGGTAGGTGTGGTGGGCGGCCAAATTCACTGTTTTGACCCTTTTGTGCACGTTTAGCCGCGTCTGACCCCTCTTTGAAAAGTTTTTCGGATCTTACCCGTTTCCTACCGCCACCCGAGCTGGCGGTAGCCTAGAACGCCCTACCGCCACCAGCTCTGGCGGTAGGGACCGGGTCAACGTCGACGGCGCTGTCTACCTGCTGACGTGGATAAGTGGCTACTGCCACTGGCCGTGGCGGTAGGTCTAGGCAGACTACCGCCAGAGACGGTGGCGATAGGGTGCTGAATGCATAAAACCAATGGCTGGGGGTTAGGTGGGCCCCACAAGCCACCCATTCGCCCCCAAATCCTTTCTTCCCCGAGCTGAGCCCCTCTCCCCCTCTCTCCCCCATCCTAGGGCTCCATCGAATTCATCTCCATTGCTTGAGTTTTCTCCGGTGGATTGAGGCCATTTTCATCCCTCAAGGTACCTCACCCACTCTCTTCTTTTTGGTTGGTTGGAATCAACTTATTTGATGGCATTGATTTCTTTTATGCAAACCCTAGTTGTGCTACATTTTGTGTGAAATCAATGGATTTGATGGATGGTAGATCTAGATCTAGGGTTGTATATGTGTGATTGACCATGTGTAGTGTGCTAACTTTGTTGTTTGTAGCTAGATCTATGGTTATTGTTTTGGTTATTTCTAGGGTTAGGGTTAGTGGTAAGCAAAGTCTTTTTTTAGTTGTTAGGGTTAAGCCATGATATTTTGTTCTTTAGTTGTTATTCGTTTTGTTGCTTAAATGTATCGCATAGAACTTTTATTGATCCATGGGATGCACAATGGATACTGTCCCATATTATGTTGCCGCCTATCTTTGACATTATCTAAAATTTATTTAGATGGGTTGTCTCGTGAATCTCCATTATTTGGATAAGGAGACATTTATGAATGGCAATGACGATGAAGGGGAAGAACACATGGTATTTGAGTATAGCCCAACCTATGAGGATGTAGTTGTGAAAGTTAGAAGTTTGTTACATTGGATGGACCCAAGTGATGAGCTTAAACTTATTGGAAGGTATGATGTTGGAGTGGGGGTGAAGTCTCGGTTGAAGAGTATGCCTATCACCTCGGAATTGCATTGGAAGGTGTACAAGGGTAAAGTAGAGCAATCACAAGACAACTCACTTGAATTATTTGCCACCAAGGTTGATGCTCCTCTGCTACAAATTGACTTGAACCGGCATGCCTCCTCCCCAATACATGATGCTAGGGTGGAGGTGTATGTCCCCAATTATTGTAGCCAACCACCAAGTAGTCAATCAAATGAAGCGGAGATGAATGATAGAGCCATAGTAATTCAAGACCCGGAGATAAATGATATGGCTCATGTTGATGATGATGATGCTTATGCGGAAGAAGAAGAGATTCATTACAATCCAATAGGTAACTTGGATGTCATTGTCCATCAACAAGACATGGATCGTAGCCTCCCTTATAACCGTATGTGTGGTTATGGCTCTGATGATGAGGGTCCTGAGGAAGATTTGGACGAAGATGGATTCACGGTGCAAGAAAATCAATTCTTCAAGGAGGTGCACGGCAAGGAAAGAGGACCCCCATTGTTTCATGATCTTAGCCTTGCCGACCATGCCATTGTTGATGGTGGCATGAGACTGGGGTTGGTTGAACCAACACCGTGCCCGAGAGTCGGCGATCCAAGGCCCAAGAATGAGGACGAGAATGCTCATTTGAAAAAAGGCATCAAGTTTGGGTGCTTCCAAGAGTTTAAGATGTGGTTGAGTGACTACGCCATTCAGAACCATAGGCCATTTGTTGTTGGTCATTCTAACCAAGAGGTGCGGTACACCATGAAGTGTGACAAAGAAGGATGCACTACTAGGAAAAGGCCTACTAATGGCGCACCGGTTTTGCCTACTAATGGCACACTACCGGTGCGCCATTAGTAGCACGCCATTAGAATTTTTTACTAATGGCGCACCACTGGTGCGCCATTAGTATCTGGTATACTAATGGCGCACCTGGCAGTGCGCCATTAGTATGTAACTCCATGCGCCATTAGTATGCCTCCCGGGGGGCCATATGTAACCATGTGCTTTGTCACACTAATGGCGCACTCTGCCATGATGCGCCATTAGTATCCTTTGGCATACTAATGGCGCACTCTGCCTTGATGCGGCATTAGCATGAATATTTGGTTTTTTTTTGCTTTTGTGATTTTTGCACAGGTTACAAAATATATTATTGGACAGAATATAGATAGCAGCACACAGCAATATCAGATTCATCGAATACAACAGAAGATTAGTCTCCGAATACAATTCATCATATTAGTCACCAAATTCAAAAGACCGAACAAAGATAAAACATTACAAGTCTCAAGACCGCGAGTATCGAGTTTGTCTTCACATTACAAGTCGATATCGATCATCTAAACTACCATCACATAAAAGAGAGTTGTGGTCATCACGATGAGCATCATCGGGATCAAACTGGTCTTCATCCGGTTCCTCCAACGCTCCCTCCTCTCTCCCGCTAGATAGCGAGCATATCTAGATTCGGCCTCTGCCCTAGTGATGTACCCTTTGTAAC
This sequence comes from Triticum timopheevii, assembly GCA_963921465.1. NCBI lineage: Eukaryota > Viridiplantae > Streptophyta > Magnoliopsida > Poales > Poaceae > Triticum > Triticum timopheevii. The sequence goes on from OY997266.1 coordinate 53,661,304, forward strand.
TGTTACCGCTGAAATGGTGAACCTGTCTCCGACACTCCTCCCAGTCGTCGTAGACTCCGAGAACCTTACCCTTGTACACGACATACGACGGCATCTCTATGCACAAGCCAAACAACAGACAATACATAAGCAATATGTAAGTATGCAACAAAAGGATTGGAAGAGAAAAGCAAGACATTAATAGCACGATTCATGGTCCTACTAATAAATAGCATCGATTACATCTAAGTTGAACAACTGTCCAAACCAAAGAGACATACGAATTCATTAAAGTTTAATTACAACATGAGCCAATCAATGTTTCAGAACTACACATCACTACTTTCGACTCGACTCATCGGACAGGAGCGTGGATGAAGCCGCCGTCTGTCGTGATGGTCATGAAATCGCGGTCGTTGTCACCCTGCATTTGTAGCATTCCATCTATCTCATTGTTGGACGGTTGATATCTGAGGTAGAACTGCCCCGACGTATGAAGGACATCTTGATGGATGATGTCCGCAAAGTCCGACTGGATGCGAAAGAATTCTTGTCTGAGGTCCGCGTCCTGGATTGCCGACAAGTTCGCGGCCCAATCTTTGAGATTATCTGGTAGCAGAAGTTGATGATGGTCCCTTACGATCGCCCGCATGTGATGGAGGGCATAGTAGGCATCCTTCTGACCGCCAGGCGGCTGCTTGACGCAGCAGAACTTCGTATTGTGTGAGAACATGTGCTTGCCGTACTTACGAACAGTCCTGGTGAAGGTGCCTCCAGATTTGGCGTAGTCGGGGAGAACATCATCAAGAACTTTCTTGACATTTGTGTAGTCTATCTTGGAGTTACGGTTCGGGTCGAAATACGTGGACATGGAATATTTCGGGCTTAAGAGGATGAGTGTGCAATGTGTGTCACTGCACAGAATACGGAATGTTAGAAAAAAAAAAGAACGATCAAAATCTAAGAAATCATATGTTACGGGGCGGTTAAGGGATGACTTACTCGGGAAAGTAAGCCACAAGGAAGTTATCCTTATCTGGGTTTGCCAGAATGACGCCTTCGAGGTGTGAACTCGCAACTTGGCGGTCCCCAGCGCTGCTCAAGTGCTTGGCACGCATGTAGAAGGGGTCTACTATCACGATGTCCGGGGTCTTGTCTCTAATGATCCGCATCTCCATACTCAACGAAAACAGCCGAACGAAGGTGTAGTGCAGCGGATGAAGATTAAACATAGCAAAGATGTCATCAAACCGCAGGACGATCGTACCCCCGATGTCGCCATCCACAAAGCCCTTGCCCTCTGGCACCTTGGCCACGAAAACCGGGTATGCCACATCCTTCTCTCTGAGACGCCGCTTCTCCAAAGAAAGAACACTGTCGTGCAGACTCCGCATAGCACCGGTTGCAGCATTCAGCATATTTGGCGGTAGCATCGCCCTACCCGCCACATGCACCCTCCTCGAGATATCCTTAGGTGAAGGTGGCCCGTCCTGAGCACGGATCGAACTCGGTGCCGACTGGCTCGCACCGGCGCCCTTGTTAGTCTTCCGTTTCCATCCCTTCTTCTTGATCTCCTGTAATGGGACCGAGTTCTGCTCACAGACCGCCTTCTTGAGCGTGTTGGGGCTGATAATATTTTGCACCTCAGCTATCTAAGGCTCGGTGAAGGCGGGAGCTGGAGGCGTCTCCTGAGAACTGAACGCCAGACGACGCCTATTGCAACTGGATTTCTCCGCCATACCAGCTAGATTGCGGTCGTCTTGGTTGGGTTCTTGAGAAAGAGGCCCGCAGAACTCATCAGCGTACCCATGTTCGGCAAAGTACTTATCGACTTTGGTAAATGTACCGTCGCCGTTGTCGTTGTCGTCGTCATCCAGATCCTGTGCCATAGGGTTGTCCGGATCCTGTGCCATAGGGATGTCCGACATAGGGATGTCCGGCAGGTCCGGTAGCGTTGCGGCATTCTTGCCATGGCTTGGCGCCGGCACGACTGGCGGTCTTGTCTATGGGGTGGTGTCCCCCGCCCCCAAACGAATCTGGCTCTTCGGCCAAAGCAGCGGCCAGTTTATGCAAGTGCTGAGGGTCATCTCATCTTCTTCGTCGGCCCCAGCGGGTCGAACCGGAGGTAAGAGCTCGTCGCAGCCTGGCAGCACCCAAACCACTTCAACCCTATACACTGTGGGTGGCATCGGATTACCGTGGAACATGCGGTTGCCCAGTTGAACGATTCTGCCCTTGGCGACATCGACCAACTCGGCGCCCACGAAGTGCAGAAGAGTGCAAGGAATGTCGGTGGTGCCCTGCGAAAACATGTACAGGGCGTCAGGGATGCCCAGTCAAAGGCAAGGAGATGAAGTCATCGGCCGAGAAGCTTAGTTACCGTGATGCCGTCGAGCTCGGCTAATGTCGAGGCACCGCCAACGGCGGGCGTGCAACTGACGGAGGGTGCGCTTGCTGGCGAGGTGCCGGCCGGCGTACACCCGGGTGCATTAAGCTCCAATGCCCGTGCCGGCGCCGGAGACACGAATACCGCCTCCGCCGAAGACACCAATGGCGCCGCCGCCGGAGACACCAATGGCGCCGCCGGAGACACCAATGGCGCTGCCTGCACGCTGTGCGAGTTGCTGGCCGTGAAGCTGGGAATCGGGGGAGGCCCCTGTTGGCCGCCCGCAATCCACGTCGTCAGCCCATGAATCAACGTAGGCACCATGGCGTTGAGCTTCGTTCCCAGTTGTTGTTCCACTTGCTCTTGGACAAGCTCCGGAATCCGCGCCACTTGTGCCTTGAGTGCTTCAACCTCGCGCGTCTGGCTTTCCGAGCTGGCCTTTTTCTCCTTCCGCACACCAGCGATATAGTATGACCCCCATTTTGTGGACAAGCCTTTGTCGGCCACACGACCAGTTGACGTCGACTTAGTGAGCTTATCCTTGCTTTTCATTATGTTCAACGCCCTATTTAAAGGGGTGTCGAAAGGGGAGCTCTGAGATGACCCCGCGCTACTGCTTTCAGTTTCCTGCGAAAGGAACGTGAACCATTTAGAAATATTGGGGATTAATTAGAGTGCAACCATATGGAGCTAATTACGCGGGGGTGTATTCCTTATCAGAACAAGCTCAAGTGCCCTGGTCTTCGGATCCGTGGTAAGCTCCTTTGTTATTGGGTCCTCCTTGTACGGGGCCCTGACATAGTTCCTGGTCTGCTTGTTACCACTGTATTTCTCGAAGCGGGGCGGTAGGCCTTGCTCGGCACGCTCCGCGTCCTCCTTGTCCCATATAGGCTCCGCCACTCTGTAACCGCAGGGACCGAGTTTGTGTTCCCCTAAGTTCAACTCCCGCATTTCTTTCCCCCACTGACTTGATTCGGAGGTTGCACTGGTCGAGCACTTGATCTTGAACTCCTTGTACTCATCTTCGCTCATCAAAGGATATTTCACCTTGATCTTCTCATAACTATCACCTTTATCAATCATTTTCTTCACCGCGCTTCTCCAAGTAGACAGGGCCATGCTCATCTTCGTGAGGGTGGCACTGTTCACTTTATTCCCTGAGAGGCGTGTGTTTTCAAATTCGGCGGGGAACTTGTATCGTTCGTGCAGCTTCGTGAAGAGGAGGTTGCACAAATTCCCTCGGTCCTTATGCCTAAGGTTCTCGATGTTGATCGAGACGGTGCTCCGGAGAATGCACCCGAGCTGAACCGAGTACCCCTTGACTATATGTTTGGGCTCCGTTGGATTCCTGTCGGAGTCCACTTGAGTGAATTCCTCCTTGACGGTGCGGAGCACATTTGGACGCCGGTCCTTCCTTTGCTTCTTCGATTGGCTGCCATCTGTGTGTGCGCCGCCATCATCAGTGGTGGCATCCTCGGTGGCACCATCAATGGTGTCATCCCCGACGCCACTAGGGGTTGTGTAATCAGGATCGGTGTCTTCCGCGGCGTCCTCATAGCGGTGAGGTTGTTCCTCCATCTCCCGGGACAGCTCCCAGAATTGCTTGCCGCCCGAACCACCGGCCTCATCGTTGTGGGCCATGTTTTGCTCTAAATAGGAAAAAAGTTTGGTCAAAAAGTTGGTTATTGTCAAGGAACAAGATCATGGTCTCATCATTTAGGGTTTGTCGACACCGAGGCACCCTAAAAGCCTAAGCTTTCATCATTTAGGGTTTGTCGACGCCGAGGCACCCTAAAAGCCTAAGCGTACATCATTTAGGTTCTCATCGACACCGAGGCATCCGGGGCAGCCAAGTTAAGTTTTCATCATTTAGGGTTCATCGATGCCGAGGCACCCTAGGTTGGGCCTAATCACTTGGCACTAATCACTTGGCTCTATTGCCACCTATGTTGGGTTTATCATCTAGGGTTTATCGATGCTAAGGAGAATTCTAAGTTGGGCCTAATCACTTGGCTCTATTGCCACCTATGGTTTAATGCAGCAAGAATAAAGGGGCAGTTGATCCTACTTAATTAAGTACTAAGATACCCCGGCCCATGCATTAGTCGCAAGTACCCCATATGTCCTATTTTTAGCAAAGTCATGCTAAAATTCACGGAAAATTTCAGCATGACCTTTGCTGAAAATAGGACATATGGAGTACCCGAATTTGCCGGAACGGAAGTTAATCAACATTCCGGCAAACTCAAGGGCCTCTCGGGGTACCTGCAAATTCATCACGACACGATGGTCGGAGACAAAACCCAGCAAACTAGCACCACAATGTGCCTCTACTTTCATATGGATGAAAAGGCCACAGACCATATGGTCCTCTGCTTTCATATGGACAAAAATCAGCTCAACTTATGTGAGCTTCCATTCCAGATCTAATAGGTCACCCAACAAAAAATCATCAATAGTTTTAGCTGGAAAAAAAATCATGGATTGCTGTTAACTGAAAATTAGTGAAAGAAATTGTTGCTGATCATGGAGCAGTTGTACACTACACATGCTTAAACTCTGAGCAAGTGTACTGTTATGGTCAAAACTGAATGTTGATTGCTTGCATCATCTACTCTGAATGATATTAATTAGTCAAAGAAGAAAGCAAATAGATATTTTCTCTCACAACTCGGATTGCTCACTGTCTTGTTCTGCTACATATTAATATTTAAAATTAGTTGTTGCAAACAGAAATAATTCATGAGATCCTTTTTGTTCTTATCTAATCCTTCAATTTCAGGTCTGTTCCCTATATCATACATTAATTCAAGATTACTTAAAAAGTCGCCTTGCAGTCAGAGAATCTGGGTACAGAGAGAAAAAAGGGTATAAAGTATGGACTGTGACTATTTGTTAAGTGTGGTACTACCGAACACATACATATCAAGATTCAAGAGCACATGCATACTGTTATAATAAACTTGTCTAATAAAAAGTGGATATAATATTATGAACTGCACAATGGCATAAAACAGAGCTGAGGCAATCCTGAAGCAAATGCCTAATTTTGTTAGTTAAACACTACAAGGCTAAGGGGCACTAGCACACTAGTAAGTGATAGGCAACCATCCTACATGGAATTGTGAAGAGTTACATGGATGAGTACCAACTCTAAGTGAAGGCTCAATGGATTCAAGATCAACCAACTGAAGTTGCCCAAACCTGCAACGAAAAGAGAGAATAATGATTTCGAACTGCTTCTGATGGCATACATAAGCATAAGTTCAGTCCCCCAAATCAAGCATGGTTTCTTACTGCCCACCTAAATAACCACCACCACAAGGAGCAGATGCAGATAACTCACTCAAAAAGACTAATAAACACCAGTTGCAGATGGATCACTTCCTTTTAACCTTACTAATGATATATATGTTGCCTTATTGCAACATTGCTAATAGAGGATGACATCAATTTTCTGAAATAGCTATAACAGAACATGCATAATCAATCAGCTAGAGAGCTTTTTGCCCTTTCGCTCTCGGGGATAATTCAATGATCTAGTAAAACCATGAGGAGACTTACTTCTAGTTTTTTTTGAGAATTATCTGCTTTTTATATAATATAAGGGAAGAGTTATCTACTTTTTTTTGAGAATTGTCTGCTTTTTATATCTGACAGAACCCAGTTCAGGTTACCACAAATTCATTCAAAAAAATGAGTCAACATGTACACTTATTTTCGATCGGAGGGAGTGGTACATTTTATTGCGAGCACACCTGAAGCCACAACAAGGCTGACATTTGGTTCCTAGCTTTATCATTACATACCAGCCAAACCAAACACAAAACTAACGGTATGTTTCACCTTGCAATCAGATCATGGAGTGAAAAATCACTGACCCAAACACCCAACTGTTTGATGAACTCTAGCTAAAACATCCCATATAATCTTCTATAAATTTCTTAAGAGAAACATACCCAGGAGCTTGAAATTTACAAGCTTGCAGGCTGCCGTAGGGGGAAGGAGGGGAAGGGGGGAGGTGAGGAATCACCTGTGGGATAACGGCAGGCTGCCGTAGGAGGACGCCAGTGTCGAGGAGGCAGCGGGCGGCGGCGCGTCGAGGAGGCGGCGCGTCGAGGAGGAGGAGGCGCGTCGAGGAGGTGGCGCGTCGAGGAGGCGGCGCGTCGAGGAGGAGGCGGTGGAGGCGGGGCAGCGGAGGGTTCGGCCGGCTGGGCGCGCCGCGGCGGCAGGCCGGCAGCGGTGGCGGCGGCTAGGAACCCTAGCTGTCGCGCTCGAGAGGGAGGTTGATGCAGGCGGGGCCGCGGGGGGAGGGGGACGGCGAGGGCGTGGGCGCGGGCGGAGGGAGGATGGTGAGGGAGGTGGCGCTCGGCTCGAGGAGGGGGGACGGTGAGGGAGGACGGCGAGCACGTCGAGGGCGCAGGCGGGGCGGCGAGGGGGACGGTGAACACGGCAGGGGGGGGGGCAGTGGGAGAGATTAGAGAGATTGGGGATTTAGTGTGGGGGGAAGCTTTCTAATGGCGCACCACCATCTCGTGCGCCATAAGTACGACTATTCTAATGGCGCACCAGCGCTCGGTGCGCCATTAGAATTTTGTTTTAATCTAGCCCACTAGTCCTATCTACAACCTAACCCTATCTACAACAGAACCCACCCACTAGCTCGACTGGTTAGCATGCAGCACACACACCAGGAGGTCCTGGGTTTGATTCCCAGGCTCCCCAATATTTTTTTATGCATTTTAAATGCTGTTTTATATTTATTTGTGTTTAAATATGTTTAAACTTGTTTCAATCATAACAGTAATATTTTTTTTATAAAAACAGTAATAATTTTTTAAAAAATATGTTCAAATTTCTTACTTGAAAATATCATCGGCGGCGGCGGTGGAGCGGGGGAGGGTGCGGGGATCGAGATCGAGATGGACGGGGAATCGAGATCGAGATGGAGGGGGATCGAGATCAAGTGTCCTCATGAATTCAAAAAGTGACCATGAAATTTAAAAATATTCATGATATGAAAAAGTGCCCATGAAATACAATCGAGAAATGAAGACTATGATTTAAATACAATCGATCTTAGCTAGCTATCTGTTCACAATCTTCTTGCCCTTCTTTTTCGCAAATGGAGTTCTTCTGTGGAACGGACGTCCTTTAGGTAGGGTGGTCCTGCTTCTTCTTGTGGTGTGTGCTGCTACTTCGTCGTCGTCGTCATGTTCGATCTTCAGGTCGCCGTACTTGTCGAAGTCTTGCTCATTGGCTACTCCATCCATTCCGATGATCTTCCTTTTGCCTCTCCTCACGACAACACGACTGGGCTTTGGCGGGTCGGTAATGAAGAAGCATTGGTCCACTTGGGAAGCCAGTACCCATGGCTCATTTTTCGCGGTGACGTTTGCGCCCGCGGTCTTGGATTTGGCTTCGGGTATAACCATGGTGGTGAAATATCGGTCTTCTTTTAGGACGCTCTTGGCCCATCTGACACGGAACATCGGCACCTTCTCTCCAGCGTAGCTCAGCTCCCAGATCTCCTCGATCCTTCTGTAGTATCTGTCCTTGTCCTTATCGGTGTAGGATTCCATCGTTACCCCGGAGTTCTGATAACCATCGCTCTTCATGTCCTTGTCCTCGGTGTAGAATGTGTAGCCGTTGATATCGTACGCCTCATAGGTCATCAGGTTACGCTCGGCGCCCTGTGACAAGGCGAATATGAGTTGTTTTTCCGCGGAAGAATCTTCATGTAAAGGGTACGACAGAAGCTTCTGCTTGAACCAACGCGTGAAACATGCGTTGTGCTCTTTGAGTATATCTCCGTCCATCCTCTGTTGGCCTCGGTCATTGTACGTCTTCTCAATAAAGGTTTTGTGCTCTACCACCCAAGGATCGACCACGTCTATGTGTTGTAGCGCGACTAGGTTTGCTCTTTCAAAGTCGGCGAGTCGACCCTCGAAGTCGACATGCATTTCGTGGCGACCCTCACGGTGACCCCATCCAGCGAGCCTGCCGAGGTGCCTGTTGACGGGCAGACCAACGGGGTTCTCGATGCCTAGATAATTCGTGCAGTAGGAGATGCACTCTTCGGTCAGAAAGCCCCTGGCTATACTTCCCTCTGGACGTGACATGTTCCGAACGTATCCTTTGATGACACCATTCATCCTTTCGAACGGCATCATGCTGTGCAGGAACGTCGGCCCGAGTTGGATGATATCCTCCACGATATGGACCAGCAGATGCACCACAACGTCGAAGAATGCGGGCGGGAAGTACATCTCAAGCTCGCATAGTATCACCACGATCTCTTCCTGTAGCCTTCTGAGTTGCCTCACGCCAATCGACTTCCGAGAGATGACGTCGAAAAAGTTGCATAGGCCAAATAGCGTTTCACGGACGTGCGCGTCCATGATCCCACGGATTGCAACTGGAAAGTATCTGCGTCATCAGCACGTGACAGTCGTGAGACTTCATCCCGCTGAACTTCTGCTTCATTGGGTCTAGGTATCTGCTTATCTTTCCCGCGTAACCGTAAGGAAGTTTTACTCCTAGGAGGCAGGTGAAAAACTGCTCGATCTCCTCCTGACTCAGAGTGAAGCACGCGGGAGGGTAGTCATTTCTGGTCTTCTTGGCCTTTTTGCCTTTGCGACGACTTTCTGTGTCCTGCTTCGCCTCATCATCATCATCATCATCATTAGCGTGAAGCTCCTGCCTGATGCCCATTGATTTCAAGTCTGCCCTTTCTTTCGGCCCATCTTTGGTCCTCTCTGGCATGTTGAGCAGGGTACCAAGCAGACTCTTGCACACGTTCTTCGTGATATGCATGACATCAAGGCTGTGAGGCACACGGTGGATCTTCCAGTACGGCAAGTCCCAGAAAACAGACCTCGTTTTCCATACCTTCAGCAGCGGCTCTGGCGCCTTTCGCTTCTTTTCCGGCTCTGGCGCCTTTTGCCTCTTTCCCGGCACTGGGCAGTCTTTCCAATTTTTCAACAGCTCGTCTATTTCCTCGCTGCTCCTCGTACACGGGCGTTTTCGGGGTTCGGTTTCACCATCGAACAGATCCTTGCGTTTCCTCCATGGGTCATCGTCGCGAAGCCACCTTCGATGTCCCATGAACACGGCTTTCGAAGACCCGGGATCTCTATCTAGCTGGCGATACGTTGTGTCATCCATGCACCTTACGCATCCAGAAAATCCGTGGACTACCTGCCCCGCGAGATATCCGTAACCGAGATAGTCATGCACCGTCGTGAGCAGTGCGGCTCTCATAGGGAAATATTCTTTCTCTGCGGCGTCCCACGTATTGGCTGGCGTTTTCCACAGCGTGTCTAGCTCCTCCTTCAGCAGCCCCAGATACAGATTGATGTCGTTCCCTGGTTGTTTCGGCCCTTCAATTAGCATACTCATGTGAATGTACTTCCTCTTCATGCACAACCAGGGGGGAAGGTTGTACATCCACACAAACACAGGCCAGGTGCTATGTGTGCTTCTCTGGCTGCCAAACGGATTGACTCCATCGGTGCTCGCGCCCAGCACGATGTTCCTTGGATCCTTCCCAAATTCTGGGTATTCAAAGTTCAACGCTTGCCACTGGCTCGCATCCTTAGGGTGACTCAGCATCTTGTCTTTTTTATTTATCTCCGGATCATTTCCGTCATCTTCCCGCTTCTTCTCCTCCCTATCCGCGTGCCAACGCAGGAGCTTTGCTACCTTAGGGTCCGCGAAATACCGCTGCAGACGAGGAGTGATCGGAAAGTACCACACCGATTTTCGAGGAGCTTTCTTCCTCTTCTTGTATCGAGTGACGCCGCACACCGGACATATGGTAGACTCCGCGTGCTCGTCCCGATAAATGATGCAATTGTTCATGCACACATGGTATTTCACGTGCGGTAAATACAGAGGACACACAATTTTCTTCGCCTCCTCGAAACTGGTCGGGCACTTGTTGTTGGGGAACATAGCAGAAATTCAAAATTTTCCTACGTGTCACCAAGATCTATCTATGGAGAAAGCAGCAACGAGGGTAAGGAGAGTGCATCTACATACCCTTGTAGATCGCTAAGCGGAAGCGTTCAAGAGAACGGGGTTGAAGGAGTCGTACTCGTCGTGATCCAAATCACCGGAGATCCTAGTGCCGAACGGACGGCATCTCCGCGTTCAACACACGTACAGCCCGGTGACGTCTCCCACGCCTTGATCCAGCAAGGAGAGAGGGAGAGGTTTAGGAAGACTCCATCCAGCAGCAGCACAATGGCGTGGTGGTGGTGGAGGAGCGTGGCAATCCTGCAGGGCTTCGCCGAGCACCTGCGGGAGAGGAGGAGGTGTCACGGGAGGGAGGGAGGCGCCAGGGCTTCTGGTATGGATGCCCTCCCTCCCCTCCACTATATATAGGGGCAAGGGAGAGGGGGGAGGCGCAGCCTTGCCCCTTCCTCCAAGGAAGGGGTGCGGCCAAGAGGGGGGGGGGGAGGAGTCCATCCTCCCCAAGGCACCTCGGAGGTGCCTTCCCCCTTGAGGACTCTTCCCTCCCCAAGTTTCCTTGGCGCATGGGCCTCTTGGGGCTGGTGCCCTTGGCCCATATAGGCCAAGGCGCACCCCCTACAGCCCATGTGGCCCCCCGGGGCTGGTGGACCCCCCCGGTGGACCCCCGGACCCCTTTCGGCACTCCCGGTACAATACCGATAAAGTGCGAAACTTTTCCGGCGACCAAAACAGGACTTCCCATATATAAATCTTTACCTCCGGACCATTCCGGAACTCCTCGTGACGTCCGGGATCTCATCCGGGACTCCGAACAACATTCGTTAACCACATACAAACTTCCTTTATAACCCTAGCGTCATCGAACCTTAAGTGTGTAGACCCTACGGGTTCGGGAGACATGTAGACATGACCGAGACGTTCTCCGGTCAATAACCAATAGCGGGATCTGGATACCCATGTTGGCTCCCACATGTTCCACGATGATCTCATCGGATGAACCACGATGTCAAGGACTTAATCAATCCCGTATACAATTCCCTTTGTCTATCGGTACGATACTTGCCCGAGATTCGATCGTCGGTATCCCGATACCTTGTTCAATCTCATTACCGGCAAGTCTCTTTACTTGTTCCATAACACATCATCCCGTGATCAACTCCTTGGTCACATTGTGCACATTATGATGATGTCCTACCGAGTGGGCCCAGAGATACCTCTCCGTCACACGGAGTGACAAATCCTAGTCTCGATTCGTGCCAACCCAACAGACACTTTCGGAGATACCCATAGTGCACCTTTATAGTCACCCAGTTACGTTGTGACGTTTGGCACACCCAAAGCACTCCTACGATATCCGGGAGTTGCACAATCTCATGGTCTAAGGAAATGATACTTGACATTAGAAAAGCTTCAGCATACGAACTACATGATCTTGTGCTATGCTTAGGATTGGGTCTTGTCCATCACATCATTCTCCTAATGATGTGATCCCGTTATCAACGACATCCAATGTCCATGGTCAGGAAACTGTGACCATCTATTGATCAACGAGCTAGTCAACTAGAGGCTTACTAGGGACATGGTGTTGTCTATGTATCCACACATGTATCTGAGTTTCCTATCAATACAATTCTAGCATGGATAATAAACGATTATCATGAACAAGGAAATATAATAATAACTTATTTATTATTGCCTCTAGGGCATATTTCCAACAGTCTCCCACTTGCACTAGAGTCAATAATCTAGTTCACATCGCCATGTGATTAACACTCACAGGTCACATCGCCATGTGACCAACATCCAAAGAGTTTACTAGAGTCAATAATCTAGTTCACATCACTATGTGATTAACACTCAATGAGTTCTGGGTTTGATCATGTTGCTTGTGAGAGAGGTTTTAGTCAACGGGTCTGAACCTTTCAGATCCGTGTGTGCTTTACAAATCTCTATGTCATCTCCTAGATGTAGCTACCACGTTCTATTTGGAGCTATTCCAAATAATTGTTCTACTTGGAGCTATTCTAAATTGTTGCTCCATTATACGTATCCGATATCTCTACTCAGAGCTATCTGGATAGGTGTTAAGCTTGCATCGACGTAACCCTTTACGACGAACTCTTTTACCACCTCCATAATCGAGAAAATTCCTTAGTCCACTAGTTACTAAGGATAACTTTGACCGCTGTCCTGTGATCCATTCTTGGATCACTCTTGTACCCCTTGACTGACTCATGGCAAGGCACACTTCAGGTGCGGTACACAACATAGCATACTGTAGAGCCTATGTCTTAAGCATAGGGGACGACCTTCGTCCTTTCTCTCTATTCTGCCGTGGTCGAGCTTTAAGTCTTAACTTCATACCTTACAACTCAGGCAAGAACTCCTTCTTTGACTGATCCATCTTGAACACCTTCAAGATCATGTCAAGGAATGTGCTCATTTTAAAGTACCATTAAGCGTTTTGATCTATCCTTATAGATCTTGATGCTTAATGTTCAAGTAGCTTAATCCAGGTTTTCTATTGAAAAACACTTTTCAAATAACCCTATATGCTTTCCAGAAATTCTACATCATTTCTGATCCACAATATGTCAACAACATATATTCATCAGAAATTCTATAGTGCTCCCACTCACTTCTTAGGAAATACAAGTTTCTCATAAACTTTGTATACACCCAAAACTTTGATCATCTTATCAAAGCATACATTCCAACTCCGAGATGCTTACTCCAGTCCTTAGAAGGATTACTGGAGCTTTGCATACTTATTAGCATCTTTCAGGATTGACAAAACCTTCCGGTTGTATCACATACAACCTTTCCTCAAGAAAATCGTCGAGGAAACAATGTTTCGACATCCTATCTGCAAGATTCCATAAATAATGCAGTAATCGCTAATATAATTCCAATAGACTCTTAGCATCGCTACGAGTGAGAAAGTCTCATCGTAGTCAACTCCTTGAACTTGTCGGAAAACATCTTAACGACAAGTCGAGCTTTCTTAGTGGTGATACTTACCATCATTGTCCGTCTTCCTTTCAAAATCCATATGTACCTAACAGCCTTACGACCATCAAGTAGTTCTTCCAAAGTCTACACTTTGTTTTCATATATGGATCCTCTCTCGGATTATATGGCCTCGAGCCATTTTTGGAATCCAAGCCCACCATCGCTTCTCCATAGCTCATAGGTTCATTGTTGTCTAGCAACATGACTTCCAAGACAGGATTACGTACCACTCTGAAGTAGTACGCATCCTTGTCATCCCATGAGGTTTGGTAGTGACTTGATCTGAAGTTTCATGATCACTATCATAAGCTTCCACTTCAATTGGTGTAGGTGCCACAGGAACAACTTCCTGTGCCCTGCCACACACTAGTTGAAGAGACGGTTCAATAACCTCATCAAGTCTCCACCACCCTCCCACTCAATTCTTTCGAGAGAAACTTTTCCTCAAGAAAGGACCCGATTCTAGAAACAATCCCTTATTGCTTTCGAATCTGAGACAGGAGGTATACCCAACTGTTTTGGGTGTCCTATGAAGAAGCATTTATCCGCTTTGGGTTCGAGCTTATCAGCCTGAAACTTTTTCACACAAGCGTCGCAGCCCCAAACTTTTAAGAAATGATAGCTTAGGTTTCTCTAAACCATAGTTCATACGGTGTCGTCTCAACGGAATTACGTGGTGCCCTATTTAAAGTGAATGTGGTTGTTTTTAATGCCTAACCCATAAACTATCGTGGTAATTCGATAAGAGACATCATGGTATGCATCATATCCAATAGGGTGCGATGTTCGGACACACCATCACACCATGGTGTTCCAGGCTGTATTAGTTGTGAAACAATTTCCACAATGTCTTAATTCTGTGCCAAACTCGTAATTCAGATATTCATCTCTATGATCATATCATAGGTATTTTATCCTCTTGTCACGACAATCTTTCAACTTCACCCTGAAATTACTTGAACCTTTCAATAATTCAGACTCGTGATTCATCAAGTAAATGTACTCAACATCTACTCAAATCATCTGTGATGTAAGATCATAATGATATCCACTACACGCCTCAGCACTCATTGGACTGCACACATCAAAATGTATTACTTCCAACAAGTTGCTTTCCAGTTCCATTTTACTGAAAACGAGGCTTTCAGTCATCTTGCCCATGTGGTATGATTTGCATGTCTCAAGTGATTCAAAAATCAAGTGAGTCCAAACGATCCATCTGTATAGAGCTTCTTCATGCATATCTACCAACAAACATGGTTCGCATGTCTCAATCCTTTCAAAAATGAGTGAGTCCAAAGATCCATCAACATGGAGCTTCTTCATGCGTTTTATACCGATATGACTTACGTGGCAGTGCCACAAGTAGGTGGTACTATCATTACTATCTTATATCTTTTGGCATGAACATGTGTATCACTACGATCGAGATTCAATAAACCATTCATTTTAGGCGTAAGACCATTGAAGGTATTATTCAAATAAACAGAGTAACCATTATTCTCCTTAAATGAATAACCGTATTGCGATAGACGTAATCCAATCATGTCTATGCTCAACGCAAACACCAAATAACAATTATTTAGGTTTTAGTACCAATCTCGATGGTAGAGGGAGCGTACGATATTTGATCATATCAACATTGGAAACACTTCCAACACATATCGTCAGCTCACCTTTAGCTAGTATCCGTTTATTCCGTAGCTTTTATTTCGAGTTACTAACACTTAGCAACCGAACTGGTATCTAATACCCTAGTGCTACTAGGAGTACTAGTAAAGTACACATCAACACAATGTATATCCAATATACTTCTATCGACCTTACAAGCCTTCTCATCTACCAAGTATCTAGGGTAATTCTGCTCCAGTGGTTGTTCCCCTTATTACAGAAGCACTTAGTCTCGGGTTTGGGTTCAACCTTGGGTTTCTTCACTAGAGCAGCATCTGAATTGCCGTTTCATGAAGTATCCCTTCTTGCCCTTGCCCTTCTTGAAACTAGTGGTTTCACCAACCATCAACAATGATGCTCCTTCTTGATTTCTACTTTTGTGGTGTCAAACATCGCGAATATCTCAAGGATCATCATATATGTCCCTGATATATTATAGTTCATCACGAAGCTCTAGCAGCTTGGTGGCAATGACTTTCGGAGAAACATCACTATCTCATCTGGAAGATCAACTCCCACTCGATTCAAATGATTGATGTACTCAGACAATCTGAGCACAAGCTCAACAATTGAGCTTTTCTCCCTTAGTTTGCAGGCTAAGAAAATCGTCGGAGGTCTTATACCTCTTGACATGGGCATGAGCATGAAATTCCAATTTCAGCCCTCGAAACATCTCATATGTTTCGCGATGTTTCAAAACGTCTTCGGTGCCTCAACTCTAAACCGTTCAACTGAACTATCACGTAGTTATCAAAACGTGTATGTCAGATGTTCGCAACATCCACAGACGACGTTCGAGGTTCAGCACACTGAGCGGTGCATTAAGGACATAAGCCTTCTAAGAAGCAATGAGGACAATCCTCAGTTTACGGACCTAGTCCGCATAATTGCTACTATCAACTTTCAACTAAAATTTTCTCTAGGAACATATCTAAAACAGTAGAACTGAAGCGCGAGCTACGACATAATTTGCGAAAACCTTTTTGACTATGTTCAGGATAAACAAGTTCATCTTATGAACTCCCACTCAGATAGACATCCCTCTAGTCATCTAAGTGATTACATGATCCGAGTCAACTAGGCCGTGTCCGATCATCACGTGAGACGGACTAGTCAACATCGGTGAACATCTTCATGTTGATCGTATCTTCTATACGACTCATGCTCGACCTTTCGGTCTTCTATGTTCCGAGGCCATGTCTATACACATGCTAGGCTCGTCAAGTCAACCTAAGTGTTTGCATGTGTAAATCTGTCTTACACCCGTTGTATGTGAACGTTAGAATCTATACACCCGATCATCACGTGGTGCTTCGAAACTACGAACTGTCGCAACGGTGCATAGTTAGGGGGAACACTTTCTTGAAATTTTAATGAGGGATCATCTTATTTACTACCGTCGTTCTAAGTAAACAAGATGTATAAACATGATAAACATCACATACAATCAAATAATAGTGACATGATATGGCCAATATCATATAGCTCCTTTGATCTCCATCTTGGGGCTCCATGATCATCTTGTCACCGGCATGACACCATGATCTCCATCATCATGATCTCCATCATCGTGTCTCCATGAAGTTGTCACGTCATCTATTACTTCTACTACTACAGCTAACGGTTAGCAATAAAGTAAAGTAATTACATGACGTTTATGTTGACACGCAGGTCATAAATAAATTAAGACAACTCCTATGGCTCCTGCCGGTTGTCATACTCATCGACATGCAAGTCATGATTCCTATTACAAGAACATGATCAATCTCATACATCACATATATCATTCATCACATCCTTTTGGCCATATCACATCACATAGCATACCCTGCAAAAACAAGTTAGACGTCCTCTAATTGTTGTTTGCATGTTTTACGTGGCTGCTATGGGTTTCTAGCAAGAACGTTTCTTACCTACGCAAAAACCACAACGTGATATGCTGCTATTTACCCTTCATAAGGACCCTTTTCATCGAATCCGATCCGACTAAAGTGGGAGAGACAGACACCCGCTAGCCACCTTATGCAACTAGTGCATGTCAGTCGGTGGAACCAGTCTCACGTAAGAGTACGTGTAAGGTCGGTCCGGGCCGCTTCATCCCACGATGCCGTCGAATCAAGATTGGCCTAGTAATGGTAAGCATATTGAACAAAATCAACGCCCACAACTACTTTGTGTTCTACTCGTGCATAGAAACTACGCATAGACCTAGCTCATGATGCCACTGTTGGGGAACGTAGCAGAAATTCAAAATTTTCCTACGTGTCACCAAGATCTATCTATGGAGAAACCAGCAACGAGGGGAAGGAGAGTGAATCTACATACCCTTGTAGATCGCTAAGCGGAAGCGTTCAAGAGAACGGGGTTGAAGGAGTCGTACTCGTCGTGATCCAAATCACCGGAGATCCTAGTGCCGAACGGACGACACCTCCACGTTCAACACACGTACAGCCCGGTGACGTCTCCCACGCCTTGATCCAGCAAGGAGAGAGGGAGAGGTTGACGAAGACTCCATCCAGCAGCAGCACAACGGCGTGGTGGTGGTGGAGGAGCGTGGCAATCCTGCAGGGCTTCGCCGAGCACCTGCGGGAGAGGAGGAGGTGTCACGGGAGGGAGGGAGGCGCCAGGGCTTCTGGTATGGATGCCCTCCCTCCCCTCCACTATATATAGGGGCAAGGGAGAGGGGGGAGGTGCAGCCTTGCCCCTTCCTCCAAGGAAGGGGTGCGGCCAAGAGGGGGGGAGGAGTCCATCCTCCCCAAGGCACCTCGGAGGTGCCTTCCCCCTTGAGGACTCTTCCCTCCCCAAGTTTCCTTGGCGCATGGGCCTCTTGGGGCTGGTGCCCTTGGCCCATATAGGCCAAGGCGCACCCCCTACAGCCCATGTGCCCCCGCGGGGCAGGTGGACCCCCCCGGTGGACCCCCGGACCCCTTTCGGCACTCCCGGTACAATACCGATAAAGTGCGAAACTTTTCCGGCGACCAAAACAGGACTTCCCATATATAAATCTTTACCTCCGGACCATTCCGGAACTCCTCGTGACGTCCGGGATCTCATCCGAGACTCCGAACAACATTTTGTAACCACATACAAACTTCCTTTATAACCCTAGCGTCATCGAACCTTAAGTGTGTAGACCCTACGGGTTCGGGAGACATGCAGACATGACCGAGACGTTCTCCGGTCAATAACCAATAGCGGGATCTGGATACCCATGTTGGCTCCCACATGTTCCACGATGATCTCATCGGATGAACCACGATGTCAAGGACTTAATCAATCCCTTATACAATTCCCTTTGTCTATCGGTACGATACTTGCCCGAGATTCGATCGTCGGTATCCCGATACCTTATTCAATCTCGTTACCGGCAAGTCCCTTTACTTGTTCTGTAACACATCATCCCGTGATCAACTCCTTGGTCACATTGTGCACATTATGATGATGTCCTACCGAGTGGGCCTAGAGATACCTCTCCGTCACACGGAGTGACAAATCCCAGTCTTGATTTGTGCCAACCCAACAGACACTTTCGGAGATACCCGTAGTGCACCTTTATAGTCACCCAGTTACGTTGTGACGTTTGGCACAGCCAAAGCACTCCTACGGTATCCGGGAGTTGCACAATTTCATGGTCTAAGGAAATGATACTTGACATTAGAAAAGCTTCAGCATACGAACTACATGATCTTGTGCTATGATTAGGATTGGGTCTTGTCCATCACATCATTCTCCTAATGATGTGATCCCGTTATCAACGACATCCAATGTCCATGGTCAGGAAACTGTGACCATCTATTGATCAACGAGCTAGTCAACTAGAGGCTTACTAGGGACATGGTGTTGTCTATGTATCCACACATGTATCTGAGTTTCCTATCAATACAATTCTAGCATGGATAATAAACGATTATCATGAACAAGGAAATATAATAATAACTTATTTATTATTGCCTCTAGGGCATATTTCCAACACTTGTTCCCCTTGCGAAGACGTTCGTGCCAGAATGACATGTTCTCGTCGAAGCATGCGTCGGTCATTTTGTGTTTTACCTTCATCTCCAGAGCCATGAGCGTTACTTTCAGGCGGGTATCCTCAGGCCTGCATCCTTCATACAATGGAGTAATCGCGTCTATCTCCAGTTGATCCAGCTTGGCTTTCTCTCGGGCGGCACCTCTTGCGTTATCCGTCTGCTTGCGAAGCAGCTCTTGAATATGAGGGTCCTGCACCCAGCCTCCATCGTCGTCTGCTCCGGCATCTACATCTTCATGATCATGCCCTTCGTCTTGATCTTCCTCATCATCATGTACGACATCTTCTACATGATGATTGTGTACATCATCACCGTCGTGATCATGTCCTGGAGATTCTTCGTCTTCTCGCCCGCCCTCGCCGCGGTGGTTGTCTTGTTGCCCTTCCTTATTTCTTGACCGGCCCCCATGGACGACTTCATAGTCATCTTCATCATCTTGCCACCGATAGCCATCCATGAAACCACACAGGAGCAGGTGGTCCCGCACCTGCCCGGAATCCGGGTCCGCAATAAGGCTCTTCAGCTTGCATCTTCGACACGGACATCTTATCTCCGTCTCGTTCTTTTGAAGCATCTCGGCCTTCGCGGAGCTCAAAAACCTATTCACGATGCCTTCGGTCATCGTGCGGACCATGGTCGCCTGCGGGGTAGAGCAAAACGATATTTTAGAACCAAGAAAATTTTTGGCATGACCTTCCCTAAAAATAGGACCAAAAAGAATACATAGTGCCAAAATTCTCGCCGAAACGGAAAGGAATCAACATTCCTGCAAAATATTGGCAACTATCGCATTTCAAATACCGGTACCTGCAAACACAAACATATATGCAACACCACAAACACAAGCAACACCACAAACATACATAGATCTAGCTAGGCCACAAAAAGTGCATGTGCACGTTGTTAGAGCGAGCTAGGGAGAAAAAAAGTAGATCTACATCATGAAGATAGCTTTCCCCTTACTTACCTATCAAAAAAAGGTAATTTCACCACTTAATTTTGATGAATCTATGGTGGAAATGAGGTGAGGAGGAGGAGGCAGCCGAGACAAGCTTGGAGGAGGAGGTGGAGAGAATGAAGTGGGGAAAGTGAGTGGGTAGGTGGGCAGTCCAAAATATCTTGTTGGTCCCAGGTTACTAATGACGCACCACCACAAAATGCGCCATTAGTAACCCTGGTTACTAATGGCGCACCGGCAGGTGGTGCGCCATTAGTACTTTTTGCAGAAAAGTAAAAAAAACATATGTATACTAATGGCGCACTGTCGAAAAGTGCGCCATTAGTAGTTTAAACTAGTAATGGCGCACTTTGCCATAGTGCACCATTAGTAGGTTTGCAAAAAAGTAAATATATATATATATATATATATACTAATGGTGCACTGTCTTGGTCGTGCGCCATTACTAGTTCTAACTAGTAATGGCGCACTTTGTCACCCTGCACCATTAATTTGTATGAAAAAATGGGAAAGAAATTCAATAGTAGTGGCGCACCGTGAGTACGGTGCGCCATTAGTGTATTCCACACTAATGGCGCACGAGCAACCGATGCGCCATTAGTATATAGTAGTGGCACACTATTTACCTGGTGCACCATTAGAATCAGTCCTATCTATAGCCCTTTTCCTAGTAGTGATGTAAACGGAAGGTTCGTGGAAGAAAAATTCATGAAACGGGGCAATGGGAGTTGAAAAGTTGTGTAGCTACTCACGAGTGCATACCTCCAGACAAAGCTGACCGAAGCAAGGGCCACCGTCAACTCACGTCAGAGTTTCTCGGCTACAAATTATTGAATGAGATATCCCATGACCCAACCGTGAAGGTGAAGTTTTTGATGAGTATTGTTGAAAAAATGTACGGATACATCTTTTCCTCAATGACTTCGCGTTCACGCTTTGCCGCCGCCTCCACAGAAGTCTCAAAGAAGATGATCGGTGACATCCTACAAGTCGAGGGGTAACTATAATGGTCATCGTAAGCATAACCTTAAGCACTAACCCCCACCCCACATTTGGTCTTCTCACACCCAAAAATCAAAGGCATCATAAGCATAACCCTAAGCATACCCTAAGCACAACCGTAGTTTGTACTATGAAGTGTCAGATCCACTAACTTGCGACCATAGTAAGCACATATATAACCTTACAAATCAACTTGATAGTTGATTTAACACAAGATGACACAAACTTAAGTCATTAGCATAACCCTAAGCACTAACCCTAAGCACTAACCCTAACCACAACCCTAGTTTCTAATATGAAGTGTTAGATCCACTAACTTGGCACTATAGTAAGCACATATATAATCTTAGAAATGAACTTGATAGTTCATTTAACACAAAATGACTAAAACTAGGGTTTGCAACAAAGCTAACAATGCAACCAAATGATATGATTCCAACCAACAAAACTGAGAGGGGTGATAGAGATACCTTCAAAGATGAAAATAGTCCGGATCCACCGGACAAATCTCAAAGAATGAAGATGGATTTGGGAGGGCTTCAATGGGGAGGGAGGTGAAAAATAGAAGACCAGCTCAGGGATGAAAGATGTTGAATGGGTGGGTGTGTGTGGGGGGGGGGGGGTACATTATCCTTCTCTAGTGGCTGGTGTGAGGGCAGGACCCTACCGCCATAGTCTCCGGCGGTAGGACTGCGAACCCTACCGCCGGAGACTATGGCGGTAGGGTCAACCCTACCGCCGGAGACTATGGCGGTAGGGTCAACCCTACCGCCGGAGACTATGGCGGTAGGGTCCTGCCCTCACACCAGCAACAGAACAGACATGCAAACATCTTTTTTCACAGTTTTCAGATCATATAACATCTTATATGCACAGTTTTCACAGCAGTTCATCATATGTAATAGATATAGCACAAGTAGTAGAAAACAATACCAACAGAACACTAGAAATATAAGTCCTCAAGTCCAACATAATACTTGAAATAGAAGTCCTCAAGTCCAAAGCAAACTAGAAGCTCATTATAGTTCAACATGGCCAAACACTAGTTTAACATGCCCAAACACTAGTTCATCGTCCCATTCTTCCTCTCTTAGAGCACCCCTCATTCGCGGTCTTCTTGCGGCGACGAGGGATCGGCTTTTGGAATGGTGACGGGCTGAATGGATAATCATGAGGGTGAGAAACCCTTTTTGCTTGGGAGGCTGGTGGTGCATCCATCATCTGTGACATGTTCATCTCTTTCGGGGCTTCGTCGTCCTGCAAGTCCACCTCCTCTTCCTCCTCAGATTCACCGGAGTCGCTGCCATCATCGGCGTGGCTAGAAGAAGCATGGGCGTGGCTAGTATTAGCACCGCCGTGGCTAGAAGAAGTGGCGGCTCCACTAGCCTGCACCATGGATGTGCTCGGAGCATGCACATCTACGTCACCCGGGCTTGCGCATCCAATAATGGTGACTAGCTTTCGGCAACGTTTCATGAAACGCTGCAGCAACAACAACAACAAAGAGACAAAGATTTTTAATGCAACAGAGTAAGTACTTGTGAAGTAAAACATTTTTAATGCAACAGACTAAGGATCTCTAGTGCTTACTTTCACCGTTTCCCTCAAGGTAGCATCCGACTCCGGAGTCCCAGGGTTATGGATTAGTGCATTCGAGCCTTCGATGATACTTCTATTGAGCTCAAAAGTCTGAAAATTCAACGTAAGCTCAAAAGTTTGCACAATCAAGCTAATATGAATCCACTCTTCAAATAGGTTCACAAGACTTGCCACTCTATCAATCAAGGGCGCATACTCTATGTGAGAACCTTGTGTACTTCTCACTATGGCGTCATACTTATCGTCTAATTCATTGTTTGCATCATGATCTGCGAGATCAGCATCGGTCCACCTTGGCCTCAAACGCACCCGAAATCGCCTCCCATTGTCATACCACTTTAGATGAGTTTCTTTCTAACTCCTCATGTCCGCCAAAGTCATATTCGTCTCTCTAGAACCGAGCCTCTGCTCCCACATCTCGACATACCTAGCATGGTGTTGTCGCCACTCAAGCACATTCTGATTATTCTTTCGGTTCTGACTGCAAAGAATGACAACAACAAAGCATAAGAAACAATTTGAAACATTGTATTGTTGGTTAACATAGCCTCGGTTAGGTAACTCACTTGTGAAGCTCAAGTCCACCCGTGCTTGCTGGCTCCGGTGGGGTGCATTTCCTCATACCAAATTGCATGGCCACTCGATGTGGTAGATGCCACTCGACAACATAAATGCATATGAGAGGGCACCTGATCCGCCAAAGATAGGAGTCCCTAGTGCACATCTGGTTCAATGTGAAACCCCTATTTGCCTCGTAAGGCCTCCAGTTAACCTATCAACGAGCTATTAGTTCGGCCAATGCATTTGATGGAAGCTTAGAGAAAATATTGAATCGGTATACCTGACGATATGTGGGGCTATCCATTTCGTTGATGAAATTCTTGTACAAGGACTTGTTCTTGCTTCCAAATATTCTAACCCGATCCCAAGAGAATGCCACGGTGGGGAGTCGGAAAACATCATCTTCTTCATTAAGGCCTACCCACACGTGCGGTGAAGGATGCTTTTCAGGACGCCCAACCGGCAAACGCTCCCACATCCAGACCGAGAGGCCCCAAATACATCCACCCATGCATGGCCTCGAGGTGGTTTTCCTACATGTGATGTCGAGCTGCAACCCAAAAATCAAACCGGTTAAATGTACTAACATAAGAGTTGGAGGAGTGCTCTTTGTAGGAATTCATGAACATACTACCATGCTTAATGGATATTTGCATAACTTGTTACCTGACGATATAAGTAGGCGAGCCCAACAGACCCCCAGCTGTACTTCTCGTCCCAGTCAGCCAAGAAGTCAAGAAACATCCAAGAGCAACGTCTCCAGAGCAGTCTCCAAAGACCACCTGTGATAGGAGGTGCCACACGTATGCTCGAGCATACTGCTCCACGGTCTCCTCATTGGCTTCTTCAGGGCATCCCGACCTATGATGCTGGAGCCAAGGGAATGGGACGCTGTTTGCCCTGTTGTCAGTCCTTCCCTGGGCACTAAGAGAGGCCGAGCAGTCACCGATGAGAGCGGTAACCCTCGCACGCCAGTTCTTGCCGTCCACTCGTCCGGTGAGAGCCTTGCCATCAATGGGAAGCCCAGTAATCATGGCAAAGTCCTCCAACGTAACCGTTAGCTCGCCACAAGGGAGATGGAAGCTATGTGTCTCTGGCCGCCAACGATCGACGAGGGCGGTGAGAGCTGAATGGCACATCGACGGTGGCACGCGCTTGAACTGAAGAACAAACGGTAGCAACCCGGCACGCTCAAAGTACGGCTCGTAGCGCATGTCATATTGCATCTGGTTTTCCGTCGTGTGGCTCCTAAAGCGGATGACAACAAGTTTCTGTAACAATTGAGAAAATATGTCAGAAGCTTCCTTCATTCAAAAAGTAGCATGAAAATTGTTACCTCTCCACGTTCGATAGCACGGGCACGATGGTCCTTGTCAAAAGCAAGGTCAAGCCCCGTATACAAACGCCCATTGTCCTCATCCTCGTCCATCCTAACAAATATATAATTTTTTCACTTATTAGACAACATCGTCTATACATATGAATAAAAAAAACTAAAACCAAACATCTACAATTATAAACTGCAAAATATGAAAATACCATACTATTAGTATGCATTCTCCATCACAACAAAAAGCATCTATATGAAATACACACATTTTCACACTATGCATTAACCACCTACAAATTTTGCAAAAAAATCATCCTCACAATTTTACAATGCATTAACCATCTAAGAATTTTGCAATGCCTTCATCCTCATAATCTTGCATTCACCATACACAAAAACTTCTCATACAATTCATATCTACATAACAAAAGAAAATTGACCAACATATCCTCACATATATGCATTCACCAACATATCCTCACATATCTCGCAATGGTTTCACCCACACATCCTTTCATAAGCCTACTACTAAATCATATACTAGTAAACAACTAAAACATCATAAAAAATCAACACCAAAACCTAGGTTGCACCTAGTGCCAAAAATAGCTTCAAGAATAAAAAAGCATTTCGAAAAATGATTGGAGGGAATGGAGGAGCTTACCGGCCTCTTCGATTTGCCCCAAAGCTCCGCGAAAATGGTGGAGGGAAGAGGGAGATCGAGGGAGGGGATCGAGAGGAGGAGAGAGGCGCCGCTCGCCTCTTCGACTCGAGGGGAGGAGGAAGAACGGGTTGGTGGGTGGGGTAGGGCCCGCCCGCAGCCACCAAGCACGAAAGGACCCTACTGCCACCGTCTCTGGCGGTAGTCTGCCTAGACCTACCGCCACGGCCAGTGGCGGTAGCCACTTATCCACGTCAGCAGGCAGACGGCGCCGTCGACGTTGACTCGGTCCCTACCGCCAGAGCTGGTGGCGGTAGGCCGTTCTAGCCTACCGCCGACTCGGGTGGCGGTAGGAAAAGGGTCAGATCCGAAAAACTTTCCAAAGAGGGGTCAGATGCAGCTAAACGTGCACAAAAGGGTCAAAACAGTGAATTTGGCCGTGGTGGGCAGGGCGCGTGTTCATTGTCTCCTTGCTACAGTAGTTTAGCTGACGTCCAAAGCAACAACCATATCCTCTGATGCTTTTTTAATGCATAATATACTACTATTAAAAGAGCAAACATGAATTCTCCTAAAGCCACACCACAAAAGTGTACACCGGATAACCAGGATCCTCCGATTTGATCATCTAACGAAATCTAAGAGCCAATATTACTTTGATGGTCTGCCTCCCGATCTAACGGCTGATGATGAATGTTCTGTTGTGTTCTGCCCGCGATCGGAGCCCGACAAGTTCGAATCTCCCTCCCCACGCTCCCGCAGTCCATGATATCGTCCCCGCAGGCCACCCGACATGTCAAACGCCGCGTGGAGTGCGGACGTTCAGCGCCAAGAGGCGGTCACCGCCAACCGACGGAACAGGCTCATCGTCAAAGAGGGCCAAGGACGCTGCGGCGGTGGCGGAGCAAGGAGAGGCGTCTCACGCGGGGATGGACCTTTCACCCGGCCACTACGTGCAAGCCGCGTGGAGCCAACAGAGCATCGCGTCGCCTACCAACTTCTCGCCACCCCCGCCGCAATGGCGGTATGCTCCCTCGCTTGGCTACTCCGACGGCGACGTGCATGGCTGTTTCAACCCCAACATCACCTTCTCGCATGACGCACCGACGTGTGCCTCCCCCTCCGGCCTGAACCCTGACCAGCGCACTCCCTCCCCCGCGTTCACCGCCGGCCTTCCCACCTAGTAAAGTTATTCACCGGTGGCATACTTAGCGTTTCCTAGGCCACCTCTACGCCGAGGCACCCTACCCTTCGCGCAACAAAAGAGCCAAGGCGGTGAGGGACACGGCACCCGCTGCCAAACGACTACAATCATCGATCGAGCAGTGCATCAGCGACGCCAAGAACAATGCCGCAAAGAGGAAGGAGAAATCCGACGTGCGGTGGTCAGCGTTGATGACGAAGCAGGACGTGAAGCTCGACCTACTCCGGCCAACGTCGCCGCGAAGAAGAGGAACACTGACCTGGCGTTCTTGATGGCGGCAGACATGTCAACGATGGACGAGCAAGTCAAGGCATGGTACCTGGCGGAGCGCGGCCCCATCTTGAACCAGATGCCCGGGTCGGCATCAATCACCGCCCCTACGCCCACGCCAACACCAACGCGACGCCCAGCCCCAGCCCGATGAAGCGGTGCCGAAGCCGACCACCAGCCCTAGCACAAAATCCACGCCGATGCCGAGCACCCCTGCGTGCACGCCGACCCCGGCCAGTCCTACGCCAGAGGAGCCTTCTGTTTGATGCGTCCCGTGTCTATGCTTTCCTTCCTTTTGATCGCCGAACTTTCGGGTATGTTTGATCGCCGAATTGTGGCTCGATGATTGCCGGCTTGTGGCATGGGGATCGCCGAACTTGTGGCGTTTTTTTGACAGCGGGAAAGACATGTTTGAATTATTATTTTTGGCGTCTGGGAGCCGAACCCTGGGGGCGCGGATGGGAGCTCGATCACCCGCAGGGCGAAAAAACCGCCGGCGCAAACGCGAAAACGCATTCGCCGTGTGCGCTGGGGGGAGGGGGCGCGAACACGACTGGGAACTCGATCGCCCCCAGGGCGAAAAAACCGCCGGTGAAAACGCGAAAGCTCATTCGTCGGATGCGCTTGGGGGGAGGGGGAGCGAATGGGTGGAGATGCTCTTAGCTGAAACCTCACCCCCAAACTCCTGCACACACAAAATAAAAAGGTTATGAGCAGATAAACTCCCAGCCAGCCCGAAGCTGACACCTCAAGGACAAGAATGTGCGTGACCTATGGGCCATGGTGTGCTACTGCTACAAAGTGTCTTTAATTTTCTTTTTAAAGGGATGGGCCTCTTGCTCTTTTTGGTGCAAAAGGTTTGCAGCCCTACTGACTGTACTACAGTAGCTTGGTGTGTCAAGCCACTGTAGCTTGTACTAGCTCGTAGGTCTGTACTCTTCTCCCAGCCAACACGACAGCCTGCCTCCTGGATGGCGCACGACAGCTCTGCATGATGGAGGCTGACACGAGACTTTAGTGCCACAACAACATTGGTGGCGAGCCTCTCGGATGCGTTGCATGCATCATTTGGGGACGGATCTGTGTAGCGTCACGTCGATCTGGCCCAACGAAAGGCATACAAATTTCGTTCATGTTTGAATATTTAGTGTGAAAACTAAAACAATTCCACTTAAGATGAAACCTTAAAAAGAACGATTCTATAACAAACTCCCCCGTTCAAACATTTTCAGAAGTTGCATAAACATTTTATGATGCACACTTGAATATTTTGTTAGGTGAGTATGTAAATTTTGCATTGATTTTGAAACATATCCTCAAATTCTGTTTTCATACAAAGTTTTTTTTTTCCATCTCTGTATGTATTGTGTTTTGTTTTTTATCTGGCATACAATATTTTAGTAAAGTGCGGGAATATTCTTTTGACACATGTGATTTCAAATCGGCAAACGTGGATATTTTACAATATAATATGAAACATGAAAAGTATCTTTTAAGACAGGTTCCCATTCAACCATATTTCGGAAATTGCGTGGAAATTTAATTTTACACACTTGGAACAATTTTTAGCAGGCATGAACATTTTCCGAAGATGGTGGAACATTTATTTTTAAAACCGTAGAAAATAGATACTACAATAGTATAATATATTCAATTATTATAATTTTATTTTCTTAGTGGAACTTTCTTAATCTAGTTAAATCGCAAAAGCCTCTACTCCCCCGTACTGCCATGCTAGTTGGGCCAGGCCATTGGTGATTCCCTGTGAGCAATGTGTGAGGTTTCTTTGAAGAGGGCAGCCCATGAAATGGACTCTTTTTTAATGAGAAATTGAACAGATTAATGTTCTTCTAGATAAAATCTCTTGTGTTTTGTCTAAAAAAATCTTGTATTTGAATCAAATCGCCAAAGATATATAATAATTAATCACAATTAATAGTTTCTTCGATGGACAGGCAAGCAGTAGCTATCCACTTATCCATACACAAGATATTTACTATCTACTAATATATTCGTCACGTGAATTAAAGCATTGATCAATCATTTAATATATACTTCTAATAGGCTAGACATACACATCTATATAAACACACAAATCAGAATAATATAACAACACAAAGAAAGGAAGAATTGTCCTCCCTCCGTCCCAAAATAAGTGACTCAACTTCGTACTAATTTTGTACTAAAGCCAGTACAAAATTGAGTCACTTATTTTGGGACGGAGGGAGTTCTTTTAGCCTTTCGAACTTGACACATGATGCAAGTCTTTCTACAGGTCCAATGCATGTTCGTTAACGTTGTCTTGTTCCCATTTAGCCCTGTAAGCATATTTTGAATGTTTACTTGTCAATTATAGTGGCAAAATGTATGTGTCAATTGAGTATGTTGCTAAAAATGACATACTTGCAGACTAATGGTTGCTCGTGACAAACGTTCTATGTCGAACTGATGGGCATTATAAGAAATCCTTGTCAGATATTCTCCGCAATAAAAGTACATGTATGTGTAGAGAAGTCCTTATCAGCATTACCGAAAGCCCTTGACAGCATTATCATGATCTTGTTAATAATTTTACTTGAGACCACCATGAACCTTTCTTTGAAATTCAATTAAATTGCGGCCTGCTTGATTCACTACATCGTGAGCTTTTTGAAGTTTTCTCCTATGCAAATTGTTTGATTTGTAGAAGAAAATTATTTTTCAATCGTTCTTCAACATGGTTCTACCGAGTCCAGTGTCATAAATTGTCACACTGATCTAAATTTTCAGGAAATATTATGCGTCTTTTCTATGGTGCAACTGAACAATTTGTACTACACATAATCTATTTCAGAGTTTCTCATAATTTAGCAAGGCAATGACATTTAATTCCTACGTTATTCGTATTCACACGTTTCCTGAAATATTACAACCAAAATAGGCTCTACCACCATCCATTCTTCAAGGCATCACACAAATTTAACCGTTACAAAATGTTATGAAAATTTTAAAAGTACTTAATTCATAATCTATCAAATTTTCAATAATTACTTGATTAGCATAATACTCCCTCCGTTCCTAAATATAAGTCTTTATAGGGATTCCACTAGGTGGACTACATACAAAGCAAAATGAATGAATCTACACTTAAAATGCATCTATATACATCCGTATGTGGTTCATAGTGAAATCTCTACAAAGACTTATATTTAGGAACGGAGGGAGTACTTTTTATGCATTGCGACTCAAAAGCTAAGGATTTTTTTATAACAAAACTTGTACGGCTCAACTATTCATTACCCATTAGGAACGGCATACTACCATAAAAACACATTTTCTTCCCCCAACCTTTGCGTTGGTGCCATATACTACTCCCTCCCTTCGCAAATATAAGATGTTCAAAATAGTGTGCAATGTACAAACACGTTTTAATGTGTTTGTTCACTCATTTCAGTCTCTATATGATTCATATTAAAATATTCAGAACATTTTATATTTTTGAATGGAAGGCATACCATTTAGAATATGAAATCTACTCTATATTCCATTACATATTCATTCCACGGTTGCAAGGTGAAACCTCACCACCAAAGTCCTGCACAAAAGAATAAAGGTCACGAGCAGATAATAACTCCCAACCACTCCCAAACTAGCATTTCGAAAGCTCAAGGACAAGAACTGCGTACGTGGCCTATGGGCTATGGTGTGGTACTGCATGCCACAAAGAGTTGTGTTTTTCTTCTTTAATTTTCTTTTTATAAAGGCAATTGGCTTCTTACTTTATTTGGTGCAAAAGGTTTGGCCGTCTTACTGGCTGTACTACAGTAGCCTGGCATGTAAAGCTCTAGGCACTGTAGCTAGTAGCTCATAGGTTTGTACTGTTCTCCCAGCAAACACGGAGCCCCCACTCAAGTGTTTGATAGGAGAAGCCCAAGCGCGTTCTCCTCCCTCTTGTCCAGGACTGAAGAAAGATTTGGAAATTCGAAAAACTGGGAAAACTTGAGCCCCTATATTTCTTCTTGGGTTGTGTATATATGGGTTTGTCTTATTTTCATTTTCAGTTGTTCCTCTATCTATCCTCTGCTTTCTGCGTTCCATATATCTAGATTTGTCATATTTCATTTTATTTAGTTGTTCCCGTGTCTATCCTTTCATATTTTTTAAATCATTACCATTGTCAAGCATCATTTGATATCTATCTATCTATCTATCTATTAATTGCACTATGCTCCCTAAATTTCAATGCCTCGCAATCAATTGAGGTCTCTAATTTGAATTCGGGTCACCCGGTTTTGACCAGGTCAACATTTTATCAAGGAGTTCTCTCATTCAATTCTATTAATTCGCTATGTTCCTTCATTTTGGACCTCTCCCATTCGATTGAGACATTTGATTTTGGATTTGGTTCATATTTTTACCGAGTCAATAATTTTTAATTAAATCGGCAGCAACCGACCTATAAAAATATAAAAATCTAGCGCACCCTCTCACCACTTAGAAAAAAGAAGCATCCCTTGTAATTAATATTATAGTTCCAGTGTAGTATATGCAACCACCAATGGCAAAAAAAACATACACATAAATATGGGTTGATTAACAGATAACACACAATCACACTACAAAAGGCCCACTAAAACATCTCATTATATAAATAGAAGAAAAACACAGTCCATCATCTCTCCACTCGCCAAACCAAATATTGTCTCAGTTCCGAAATATATATTGGTTGATTAGCAAAATAACACAGAATCATATCATGTCCCACCAAAACACCGCATTACAAATAAAAATAAAACACACTCCATCATCTCTCCACTCGCCAAACCAAATATCCTCCCAGTTTCAAAATACATATGGGTTGATTAGCAGATAACACAGAATCAAACCACAAGAGTCCATCAAAACACCATATTATAAAAAAAACACATTCCATCATCTCTCCACTTGCCAAACCAAATATTCTCTCGGTTTCAAAACATAAGCTATATTTTTTTTTTGAAAAGTCAAATTTATTTAGTTTCATCAAGTTCAGAGCCAAAATTATCAACACCAGCAATCCTAAATAAATAAAATACATAAATCCATTTCATAATGAATCTAATTCTACCGATTTGATGTTATGGATATTGATAATATTTCTCTACATATTGTTTCAAACTTAAAGAGCTTTTATTTTTCAAAAAATAATACACCTTATATTTTGAAACAATGAGAGTAAAAAAGTTATAACAACACAACAACACCAACGGCGCAGCAAAGCGAGTCCAACCCTTCTAGCATTTATTATATATAGTTCAAATGAGTGGAATACATCGGTACCCTGCTCATACATTGAACAAAGATGACAAAGCCGTGTTAGGCATTCCTAAGAAAAGATTTGTTGGTTCTGTGCATCCTAGCTGTACAGAGGCTGGGTATGTGTACTCATATCGTCTTGATGCTACATTTTGAGATAATAAATTCCACCCTTTGTCAAAAAAGAAAAGATTTGGTTGGACTTTAATTTTGTCTGAATTCAACGCAATACCATGCATGGAAAAGAGGCTTCATTTTTTAACCATATTTGCATTAAGAAGAAGACTACTGATGATCCACATAGGTCGTCGCTCCTTTAGGGAGTGACTCAGGTGGAGCCCTAGCCAGCCGTCATAGCCCCTCCCCCTCATCTCCTCCCCTCGCTACCGGTGGAGGCGTGGAGGGAACCCACAGACAAAGCCTGCACATCATCGGCGACAAAATGACCGTCCTCTCGCGTGAAGGCGCATGCTGCCGAGATGTGTGGAGGCACGGCGCAATCTTTAATTACTACTCCCTCCTTTCCGGTTTATAGGGCTCATCTCAAAATTTTAGATTTTCCATTTTATAAGGCTCAATTTGGTTGTTTTCCATCATATGTTCAGATTCCAAGGTGCATTAAATCATTGCATGCAAGTATTAAGAGAAAATTGACCAATGCATGTACTTTATGCATGCATGCATTGCAATTAATGCATTGATAAACATAATTTTTTGAGGAAAACAAGAGCATTAGTTAGGTGCTTTTGCAAAACTACAAAAAGTATTTCACCACTCACCATCTATCTTGATTGGTGAGATTTTTGAATTGAGCCCTATAAACCGGAAAGGAGGGAGTAGTCCTTGGAGTCGTGGTAGCGCTGCCGGAGGAGCTCCTTCCAGCGGGGGTGGCCCTACATTGCCGGGAGTGGCCACCTACTTAAGCCCGGGCCTAGTATATACACGACTGTATATGGGTGGGCAACGATGCTTGCATCCTTGACGGCGCACGACGGTCTGCCTCCTCGCGTGCACGACGGAGATTGTGCATCTGCGTGGGATTTGCATGCATGGCTCGCATGATGGAGGACAACATGAGCATGTGGCGCCATGACGGTGCTGGCAAGCCTTTCGGGGCGTTGCATCGGTTTGGGACGGATCTGTGTAGGGGCACTTCAATCTTATGCCAACAAAAGGCATATAAATTCCGTTCATATTTTCCTGACATATTTGAATATTTGGTTTCAAAACTAAAAGATTTCCATTTAAGATGAAACGTTAAAAAGAACCATTCTGAAACAAATTCCCCGTTGAAACATTTTTCAGAAGTTGCATGAACATTTAATTATACGCACTTGAATATTTTATTAGGCAAGTACGTAAGATTTCCTTAAAAACAATTCATACGAAGTATATATTTTCCAACAGTGTGTAATATTTCTGTTTTTTTTTCATCAGGCGAATAATTTTTAATAAAGTGTATGAACATTTTTTTAACGACACGCGTGATTTCAGTTTGACAACCATGGAAATTTTGCCATATAATATAAAACATGAAATGCAGTTTTTTTTAAAAACAAGTTCTCATCCAATCATATTTCATAAGTTGCATGGATATTTAATTTTACACACTTCGAACAATTTTCAGCAACCATGAAAATTTCCGAACACGGTGGAACATTTATTTTGAAAACCATACAAAATAGTTTCTAAAATACTGTGATATATACGCTTGTTATCTACAATTTATAAATTACAATTTTGGTACAACATTTTTATTTTCTTGAGTATTTTAGTGGAATTTTCTTAGTCCAGTAAAATCGCAAAAGCCTCTACCCTTTACTGCCACGCTAGTTTTGCCGGGTCTTTGGTGATTCCCTCCGAGCAGTGCGGTCTTTCTTTGGAGACGGCAGCCCATGAAACAGACTTCTTTTATATGAGAAATGGAACGGATTCATGTTCTTCTAGATTAAATTTCTTGTGTTAATCAAATGTTCGTCAAAGATATATACCCCATGGATATGCCATGCAGTAGCTATCCACTTAACCATACACAAGATATTTACTATCTATATATTCGTTGCATGAATTAAAGCATTGATCAATCATTTAATCTATACTTCTAACAATCTACATAAACACACAAATCAAATAATAACAACACAAAGAAAGGAAGAATTGTAGGTACGCGAGCATAACCAGCCTCCTGCCCTCCTGTACTGTACAGTGTACACCATGGCAATGTTGAAGAGGAACACGAGCGTCCTATGCTTCGTAGGCACCCTCATGGTGCTCATGGCTACCACCCTTCTTCTCTCCTCGTGTGACGCCCACAAAGAGGTTGATAAGTGAATTTTATCATTCAATTTGCAACGTCGCTAAGATCAGAAGATCAAGGGCATTTTTTCAGATTATATTTGAAACACACATTTTGTTTTATTTTTATGTCTGCGGACATGCAGGGGGATGAGCCTACTGCCTTTCCCTTGTCGGCGTCATATGCTATTCCATCTTTTTCCCAAATTGCACCGACCACCGATGAAAGAAGTTCTACGGCGGGGACGGCAAGCCGCCGGCCCTTGGAGCCTTCTGCAATGACTGTTGTTGTCCTGTCATTCAATTATAAGTTCCCGCTGAAGCTATTGAGCTAAGAAATAATTGAATATGCCAATATTCATAATTATTGTTTATTAGTGTGCATCCATGGACTGTTGCCCTGACTAATTAAGATGTTTTTAATCATTATAAGCTAGCTTTTTTAATAATTTGTTGTGTCCGACAGCTTTTGTAGTGATTTTATCATGTGTGTATCTCTAGCTCGTGTATGTGGAGACCGATTGAAGATAACTAGGTTTAACAAAAATGGTTGATGCTTGCATGTTGACAACATAATCACAAACAAGTTCTTGTTTGTTGTTTCTTCAATAGATGGGCATGGTATGTGATGTGAGCAAGTTCTTTTAGCGCTTTTAACTTCTTCTTTTTTGTCGCTTTGATATGTTGTTTTTATAGCTTACCACATATGCAATATGGTCTTTTAGCGTTTTTAACTAGACCCATAAAGTCTTTGTACATGTCCAACATATGTTTCTTAACGTTGTCTTGTCCCTATTTAGCCGTGTAAAAATATTTTGAATGTTTACTTGTCAATTATAGTGGTAAAATGTAAGTGCCAATCGAGTATGTTATTATAGATGAAATATTTGCAGACTAATGGTTGCTGGTGATAAAACCTTCTATGTCGGACTAATGGGCATTGTAAGAAGTACTTGTCAGGCTTTCTCGACAATAGAAGTATATGTATGTGTAGCCATGTCCTTATTAGCATTATCGAAAGTCCTTGTCAACATTATCAGAATCTTGTTAATAAATTTACTTCAGACCACCATGATCCTTTCTTTTCAATTCAACCAAAGTGCATGCGGCTTGTTTGATTCACTAAATCATGAGCTTTTAAACTGAATGTTGAATCGTCAAGCCATTACACATGCCAAGTGGAAGAATCTAAGAATATTATTTATTTATTGCGGGGACAATGTAAGAATATTTTGAATATTCATTATAGCACATGTAATTTACCGGAATAATTCTAATATTAAGTCATCTTGTGTGACCATTACTAGACATAAATGAGTTAGCATTATGGTTTTTAAATACTCTATTCTCTCCCTTCAAAATGGTATATGGATATGTGTATATATGTATCCTATGCATGTACTCCCTCCGTCCGGTTTATTAGTGTTGGGGAACGTAGCAGAAATTCAAAAAATTTCCTACGTATCACCAATATCTATCTATGGAGAGACCAGCAACGAGTAGAAAGAGAGTGCATCTACATACCCTTGTAGATCGCTAAGCGGAAGCGTTCAAGTGAACGGGGTTGATGGAGTCGTACTCGTCGTGATTCAAATCACCGATGATCAAGTGCCGAACGGACGGCACCTCCGCGTTCAACACACGTACAGCCCGGTGACGTCTCCCACGCCTTGATCCAGCAAGGAGAGAGGGAGAGGTTGAGGAAGACTCCATCCAGCAGCAGCACAACGGAGTGGTGGTGGTGGAGGAGCGTGGCAATCCTGCAGGGCTTCGCCAAGCACCGCGAGAGAGGAGGAGCACTTGGGAGAGGGAGGGCTGCGCCAGGGGCAAGGGTGAAGCTCCCATGTGCCTCCCCACTATATATAGGGGTGGAGGGGGCTGGTTTCTTGCCCTCCAAGTCCATTGGGGCGTTGGCAAAGGTGGGAGGAAAGAAATCCCATCATTTCCTTCCCCACCGATTGCTATCCCCCCTTTTTAGGGATCTTGATCTTATCCCTTTGGGATATGATCTTATTCCTTCTAAGGGGGGATCTTGGTGCGCCTTGACCAGGGGTGTGGGGCCTTTCCCCCACTACCCACGTTCATGTGGGTCCCCCCATGCAGGTGGGCCCCACTCCGGAACCTTCTAGAACCTTCCCGGTACAATATCAAAAAATCCCGAACATTTTCCGGTGGTCAAAATAGGACTTCCCATATATAAATCTTTACCTCCAGACCATTCCGAAACTCCTCGTGACGTCCGGGATCTCATCCGGGACTCCGAACAACATTCGGTAACCACATGCAAACTTCCTTTATAACCCTAGCGTCATCGAACCTTAAGTGTGTAGACCCTACGGGTTCGGGAGACATGTAGACATGACCGAGACGTTCTCCGGTCAATAACCAACAGCGGGATCTGGATACCCATGATGGCTCCCACATGTTCCACGATGATCTCATCGGATGAACCACGATGTCAAGGACTTAATCAATCCCGTATACAATTCCCTTTGTCTAGCGGTATTATACTTGCCCGAGATTCGATCGTCGGTATCCTTATACCTTGTTCAATCTCGTTACCGGCAAGTCTCTTTACTCGTTCTGTAACACATCATCCCGTGATCAACTCCTTGGTCACATTGCGCAAATGATGATGTCCTACCGAGTGGGCCCAGAGATACCTCTCCGCTTACACGGAGTGACAAATCCCAGTCTTGATTCGTGCTAACCCAACAGACACTTTCGGAGATACCTGTAATGCACCTTTATAGCCACCCAGTTACGTTGTGACGTTTGATACACCCAAAGCACTCCTACGGTATCCGGGAGTTACACGATCTCATGGTCTAAGGAAGAGATACTTGACATTGGAAAAGCTCTAGCAAACGAACTACACGATCTTTGTGCTATGCTTAGGATTGGGTCTTGTCCATCACATCATTCTCCTAATGATGTGATCCCGTTATCAACGACATCCAATGTCCATAGCCAGGAAACCATGACTATCTGTTGATCACAACGAGCTAGTCAACTAGAGGCTCACTAGGGACATATTGTGGTCTATGTATTCACATGTGTATTACGATTTCCGGATAATACAGTTATAGCATGAATAAAAGACAATTATCATGAACAAGGAAATATAATAATAATACTTTTATTATTTCCTCTAGGGCATATTTCCAACAGTCTCCCACTTGCACTAGAGTCAATAATCTAGTTCACATCGATATGTGATTAACACTCAAGGTCACATCCCCATGTGACTAACACCCAAAGAGTTTAGGGTTTGATCATGTTATGCTTGTGAGAGAGGTTATAGTCAACGGGTCTAAACCTTTCAGATCCGTGTGTGCTTTACAAATCTCTATGTCATCTCCTAGATGCAGCTACCACGCTCTATTTGGAGCTATTCCAAATAACTGTTCTACTTGGAGCTATTCTAAATTGTTGCTCCATCATACGTATCCGGTATCTCTACTCAGAGCTATCCGGATAGGTGTTAAGCTTGCATCGACGTAACCCTTTACGACGAACTCTTTTACCACCTCCATAATCGAGAAAATTCCTTAGTCCACTAGTTACTAAGGATAACTTTGACCGCTGTCCTGTGATCCATTCTTGGATCACTCTTGTACCCCTTGACTGACTCATGGCAAGGCACACTTCAGGTGCGGTACACAGCATAGCATACTGTAGAGAGCCTATGATAAAAGCATAGGGGACGACCTTCGTCCTTCCTCTTTCTTCTGCCGTGGTCGAGCTTTAAGTCTTAACTTCATACCTTACAACTCAGGCAAGAACTCCTTCTTTGACTGATCCATCTTGAACACCTTCAAGATCATGTCAAGGTACATGCTCATTTGAAAGTACTATTAAGCATTTTGATCTATCTTATAGATCTTGATGCTTATTGTTCAAGTAGCCTAATCCAGGTTTTCCATTGAAAAACAGTTTTCAAATAACCCTATATGCTTTCTTGAAATTCTACATCATTTCTGATCATCAATATGTCAACAACATATACTCATCAGAAATTCTATAGTGCTCCCACTCACTTCTTTGGAAATACAAGTTTCTCATAAACTTTGTATAAACCCAAAATCTTTGATCATCTTATCAAAGCGCACATTCCAACTCCGAGATGCTTACTCCAGTCCATAGAAGGATCGCTGGAGCTAGCATACCTTTTAGCATCCTTAGGATCGACAAAAACTTTCTGATTTGTATCACATACAACCTTTCCATACGAAGACTGGTAAGGAAACTCGTTTTGTCATCCATCTGCCAGATTTCATAAATGCAGCTTATGCTAACATGAATCCGACGGACTTAAGCATCGCTACGGATGAGAAAATCTCATCGCAGTCAACTCCTTGAACTTGTGAAAAACTCTTCGCCACAAGTCGAGCTTCATAGATGGTGACATTACCATCCACGTCCGTCTTCTTCTTAAAGATCCATTTATCTCAATGGCTTGCCGGTCATTGGGCAAGTCCACCAAAGTCCATGCTTTGTTCTGATACATGGATCCTATCTCGGATTTCATGGCTTCTAACCATTTGTCGGAATTTGGGCCCACCATCACTTCTCCATAGCTCATAGGTTCATTGTTGTCTAGCAACATGACCTTCAAGACAGGATTACTGTACCACTCTGAAGTAGTACGTATCCTTGTCACCCTACGAGGTACGGCGGTGACTTGATCCGAAACTTCATGATCACTATCATAAACTTCTACTTCAATTGGTGTAGGTGCCACAGGAACAACTTCCTATGCCCTGCTTCACACTGGTTGAAGTGATGGTTCAATAACCTCATCAAGTCTCCACCATCCTCCCACTCAACTTTTCGAGAGAAACCTTTCCTCGAGAAGGGACCCGATTCAAGAAACAATCCATATTGCTATCGGATCTGAATTAGGAGGTGTACCCAACTGTTTTGGGTGTCCTATGAAGATGCATTTTATCCGCTTTGGGTTCGAGCTTATCAACCTGAAACTTTTTCACATAAGAGTCGCAGCCCCAAACTTTTAAGAAACGACAACTTAGGTTTCTCCAAACCATAGTTCAAACGGTGTCGCCTCAACGGAATTATGTGGTACCCTATTAAAGTGAATGTGGTTGTCTCTAATGCCTAACCCATGAACGATAGTGGTAATTCGATAAGAGACATCATGGTACGCACCATATACAATAGGGTGCAACTATGATGTTCGAACACACCATCACACTATGGTGTTCCAGGCGGTTTTAATTGTGAAACAATTTCCACAATGTCTTAATTGTGTGCCAAAACTCGTAACTCAGATATTCATCTCTATGATCATATCATAGACATTTTATCCTCCTGTCACAATGATCTTCTACTTCACTCTGAAATTACTTGAACCATTCAATAATTCAGACTTGTGTTTCATCAAGTAAATATTCTCAACATCTACTCGAATCATCTGTGAAGTAAGAACATAACGATATCCACTACATGCCTTAGCACTTATTGTATTGCATACATCAAAATGTATTTCTTCCCACAAGTTGCTTTCTAGTTCCATTTTACTGAAACCGAGGATTTCAGTCATCTTGCCCATGTGGTATGATTTGCATGTCTCAAGTGATTCAAGATCAAGTGAGTTCAAACGGTCCATTTGCATGGAGTTTCTTCATGCATATACACCAATAGACATGGTTCGCATGTCTCAAACTTTTCAAAAACGAGTGAGCCCAAAGATCCATCAACATGGAGCTTCTTCATGCGTTTTATACCGATATGACTTACGTGGCAGTGCCACAATCAGGTGGTACTATCGTTACTATCTTTTGGCATGAACATGTGTATCACTACGATCGAGATTCAATAAACCATTCATTTTAGGTGTAAGACCATTGAAGGTATTATTCAATTAAACAGAGTAACCATTATTCTCCTTAAATGAATAACCATATTGCGATAGACATAATCCAATCATGTCTATGCTCAACGCAAACACCAATCTCGATGGTAGAGGGAGCGTACGATATTTGATCATATCAACATTGGAAACACTTCCAACACATATCGTCAGCTCACCTTTAGCTAGTCTCCGTTTATTCCGTAGCTTTTTGTTTCGAGTTACTAACACTTAGCAACCGAACCGGTATCTAATACCCTGGTGCTACTAGGAGTACTAGTAAAGTACACATCAACACAATGTATATCCAATATACTTCTATCGACCTTGCCAGCCTTCTCATCTACCAAGTATCTAGGGTAATTCTGCTCCAGTGGTTGTTCCCCTTATTACAGGAGCACTTGGTCTCGGGTTTGGGTTCAACCTTGGGTTTCTTCACTAGAGCAGCAGCTGATTTGCCGTTTCATGAAGTATCCCTTCTAGCCCTTGCCCTTCTTGAAACTAGTGGTTTCACCAACCATCAACAATTGATGCTCCTTCTTGATTTCTACTTTCGCGGTGTCAAACATCGTGAATACCTCAAGGATCATCATATCTATCCCTGATATGTTATAGTTCATCACAAAGCTCTAGCAGCTTGGTGGCAATGACTTTGGAGAAACATCACTATCTCATATGGAAGATCAACTCCCACTCGATTCAAGTGATTGTTGCACTCAGACAATCTGAGCACAAGCTCAACGATTGAGCTTTTCTCCATTAGTTTGCAGGCTAAGAAAATCGTCGGAGGTCTTATACCTCTTGACGTGGGCACGAGCCTGAAATCCCAATTTCAGCCCTCGAAACATCTCATATGTTCCGCGACATTTCGAAAAACGTCTTTGATGCCTCAACTCTAAACCGTTTCACTGAACTATCACGTAGTTATCAAAACGTGTATGTCTGATGTTCACAACATCCACAAACGACATTTTGGGGTTCGGCACACTGAGCGGTGCATTAAGGACATAAGCTTTCTACTGATTGCATAATCGCTACTGTCAACTTTCAACTATATTTTCTCTAGGAACATTACTAAACAGTAGAACTAAAGCGCGAGCTACGACATAATTTGCAAAAGGTCTTTTGACTATGTTCAAGATAATTAAGTTCATCTTATGAACTCCCACTCAGATAGACATCCCTCTGGTCATCTAAGTGATCACATGACCCGAGTCAACTAGGCCGTGTCCGATCATCACGTGAGACGGACTAGCCAACGTCGGTGAACATCTTCATGTTGATCGTATCTACTATACGACTCATGCTCGACCTTTCGGTCTCCGTGTTCCGAGGCCATGTCTGTACATGCTAGGCTCGTCAAGTTAACCCTAAGTGTATTGCTGTGTAAATCTGTCTTACACCCGTTGTATGTGAACGTAAGAATCCATCACACCCGATCATCACGTGGTGCTTAGAAGCGACGAACTGTAGCAACGGTGCACAGTTAGGGGAGAACACTTCTTGAAATTGTTGTAAGGGATCATCTTATTTACTACCGTCGTTCTAAGTAAACAAGATGCAAAACATGATAAACATCACATGCAATTATATAGTAGTGACATGATATGGCCAATAGCATATAGCTCCATTGATCTCCATCTTCGGGGCTCCATGATCATCATCGTCACCGGCATGACACCATGATCTCCATCATCATGATCTCCATCATCGTGTCTCCATGAAGTCGTCTCGCCAACTTATTACTTCTACTACTATGGCTACCGGTTAGCAATAAAGTAAAGTAATTACATGGCGTCGTTTAATGACACGCAGGTCATACAATAAATTTAAGACAACTCCTATGGCTCCTGCCGGTTGTCATACTCATCGACATGCAAGTCGTGATTCCTATTACAAGAACATGATCAATCTCATACATCACATATCATTCATCACATTCTTGTTGGCCATATCACATCACATAGCATACCTTGCAAAAACAAGTTAGACGTCCTCTAATTGTTGTTTGCATGTTTTACGTGGCTGCTATGGGTTTCTAGCAAGAACGTTTCTTACCTACGCAAAACCACAACGTGATATGTCAATTGCTATTTACCCTTCATAAGGACCCTTTTCATCGAATCCGTTCCGACTAAAGTGGGAGAGACTGGCACCCGCTAGCCACCTTATGCACCAAGTGCATGTCAGTCGGTGAAACCTGTCTCACGTAAGAGTACGTGTAAGGTCGGTCCGGGCCGCTTCATCCCACAATACCGTCGAAACAAGATTGGACTAGTAACGGTAAGCATATTGAACAAAATCAACGCCCACAACTACTTTGTGTTCTACTCGTGCAAAGAATCTACGCAATAGACCTAGCTCTGATACCACTGTTGGGGAACGTAGCAGAAATTCAAAAAATTTCCTACGTATCACCAAGATCTATCTATGGAGAGACCAGCAACGAGTAGAAAGAGAGTGCATCTACATACCCTTGTAGATCGCTAAGCGGAAGCATTCAAGTGAACGGGGTTGATGGAGTCGTACTCGTCGTGATTCAAATCACCGATGATCAAGTGCCGAACGGACGGCACCTCCGCGTTCAACACACGTACAGCCCGGTGACGTCTCCCACGCCTTGATCCAGCAAGGAGAGAGGGAGAGGTTGAGGAAGACTCCATCCAGCAGCAGCACAACGGCGTGGTGGTGGTGGAGGAGCGTGGCAATCCTGCAGGGCTTCGCCAAGCACCGCGAGAGAGGAGGAGCACTTGGGAGAGGGAGGGCTGCGCCAGGGGCAAGGGTGAAGCTCCCATGTGCCTCCCCACTATATATAGGGGTGGAGGGGGCTAGTTTCTTGCCCTCCAAGTCCATTGGGGCGTTGGCAAAGGTGGGAGGAAAGAAATCCCATCATTTCCTTCCCCACCGATTGCTATCCCCCCTTTTTAGGGATCTTGATCTTATCCCTTTGGGATATGATCTTATTCCTTCTAAGGGGGGATCTTGGTGCGCCTTGACCAGGGGTGTGGGGCCTTTCCCCCACTACCCACGTTCATGTGGGTCCCCCCATGCAGGTGGGCCCCACTCCGGAACCTTCTAGAACCTTCCCGGTACAATATCGAAAAATCCCGAACATTTTCCGGTGGTCAAAATAGGACTTCCCATATATAAATCTTTACCTCCAGACCATTCCGGAACTCCTCGTGACGTCCGGGATCTCATCCGGGACTCCGAACAACATTCGGTAACCACATGCAAACTTCCTTTATAACCCTAGCGTCATCGAACCTTAAGTGTGTAGACCCTACGGGTTCGGGAGACATGTAGACATGACCGAGACGTTCTCCGGTCAATAACCAACAGCGGGATCTGGATACCCATGATGGCTCCCACACGTTCCACGATGATCTCATCGGATGAACCACGATGTCAAGGACTTAATCAATCCCGTATACAATTCCCTTTGTCTAGCGGTATTATACTTGCCCGAGATTCGATCGTCGGTATCCTTATACCTTGTTCAATCTCGTTACCGGCAAGTCTCTTTACTCGTTCCGTAACACATCATCCCGTGATCAACTCCTTGGTCACATTGCGCAAATGATGATGTCCTACCGAGTGGGCCCAGAGATACCTCTCCGCTTACACGGAGTGACAAATCCCAGTCTCGATTCGTGCTAACCCAACAGACACTTTCGGAGATACCTGTAATGCACCTTTATAGCCACCCAGTTACGTTGTGACGTTTGATACACCCAAAGCACTCCTACGGTATCCGGGAGTTACACGATCTCATGGTCTAAGGAAGAGATACTTGACATTGGAAAAGCTCTAGCAAACGAACTACACGATCTTTGTGCTATGCTTAGGATTGGGTCTTGTCCATCACATCATTCTCCTAATGATGTGATCCCGTTATCAACGACATCCAATGTCCATAGCCAGGAAACCATGACTATCTGTTGATCACAACGAGCTAGTCAACTAGAGGCTCATTAGGGACATATTGTGGTCTATGTATTCACACGTGTATTACGATTTCTGGATAATACAGTTATAGCATGAATAAAAGACAATTATCATGAACAAGGAAATATAATAATAATACTTTTATTATTGCCTCTAGGGCATATT
The DNA here is from genome assembly GCA_963921465.1 of Triticum timopheevii. Taxonomy (NCBI): domain Eukaryota; kingdom Viridiplantae; phylum Streptophyta; class Magnoliopsida; order Poales; family Poaceae; genus Triticum; species Triticum timopheevii. Next base: position 53,705,499 of record OY997266.1, read on the forward strand.
TCCAACAATTAGGCCCCCTCTTATTTTGGGCTGAAATTTGACCTAAAATTTTACCTTACAAAACGTTAACTATATGTCACAAAAATTATATTGTCGGAAAGCTCTTTCAAATACAAATCCCACAGTATAATTTTTTATAGCATATACCACAAAAATTATATTGTCGGAAAGCTCTTTCAAATACAAATCCCACAGTATAATTTTTTATAGCATATACTTTATATTTTAGTAGTCTATAGATGGTCAAAGTCTGATCCAAAATACAAAGGGGTCCAATAAATCCGGACGGAGGTAGTATATAAAAATAAGTATATATGTGTGAGAGTGCACATATAGTCAGTAATGGTTGCATGCAACACATCATGTTGCCGTTAGGTCAATGGTTGTGATGGTTGCGTGTGATTAATTAAAGAGTGCTAATGGTAGGAGCTTGATGAGATAATCTTGACATACTTTGCCATACTTTCCTGAGTTAATTACATGCAGGGTCTAGTTAAATGAAGGGATCTTGCCACAAGTGTGGCTGCACACCAAACATGGGCTAATTCAGTCAAACTTGCTAACTTGTGACGTGATAAAGTGTGACAAGCATAGTATTCCAACAAAACATGCCGTAAACTTTGGCACATGCGATTAGCCAATAGCTGTTGCATGCATGAACTTGTGTTGCTCTGAACGGTCACGCCTATAGGAACGGATACGTCCAACCAATTGGGGAAGACTAAAATGGGCTGGCCCAGTTAGTAAAAGGCATGTATGCGTCAGTTACCGATAATGCTGTAGCTGGCGCCATAAGCGCTGAATAGGATCGGGAAATATTCCATAGTCAACCCATGGGAAGCGCCTATGCCTGACCTGCCCAACTGTGACGTCTACATGAGTGTACGTTCATTTTTTCAAGCGTTTTTTCCTTTCTCTTAACGTTAGGTGTAAATTTGTTCCTTTTTATTTTCTTACTTTCATTTATATTCCAAAAAAATTAAATATGTATCTCAAATTAATTGTTTGCGTAATTTTTAAAATGTTCGTACCCTTTAAAAAATGTTCACATGTTTGAAAAATATGTCCTTGAAATATTTTTTAAAAACTTTATACAATTAAAAAAAGGTTCTCGTAATTTAAAGAAAATTTGCTTACCATTCAAATATCATGAATTATTTATGCATTTCAAAAATGTTTTTATGACATTTTAAAAATAGTTGTACAATGTCAAAAAGAATATGTAATTTTAAAAATGTTTCGTACCATTCAATATTCATGCCATTTTCAAAAATGTTCAAACACTTAACAAACAATTTGTACATTTTACAGAAGATCATGAAATTTATTAAAATGTTCAAGTGTGTTAATGTTTTTTCCCATGTATTAATATAAATGTTCAACATGTAAATCATGAAAATGGTCAACGTGTGTACAAAAAATTATCAATGTGTACTTTGAAAAGTCAACAAAGTATTTAAGGAAAAAAATAAAAACTCAAAAGAAATTAAAATAAAACCGTTGCAAACCAACAAAAGAACCAAGAGAAAAAGGTCCAAAGAAAACCAATAAAGATTAAAAAAAACATGGAAGGTTCTAAAACAGGTTTGTACCCTTCTGTGTAAGACTTCCCAAAAGTGTTTTAGTGTGTTGGCCTACTTAGACGAGCATGCACCGAGCACAAGAAGCAAGACGGGGATACATATCGCAGTAAACGAGATATATCCCTCGTGCAACCCATGAAGCAGCCGAGGATATGTGTAGGAGAGTGATTCGTGGGCTCAATTCTCCACTCAATCAAATGCGAGGAATACTCCGTACTAGCATATTTTGCGGCTGAAAACCAAAAAAGGAAGAAAAAATAAACACTTCGAGTTGAATCAAATCTTCGTCAAAGTCTCAAAGATATATGCCAAGTAACTGCAACTAATAAGTTCTTCCATGAGCATGCATGCAGTAGCTATCCACTTGCCCATGCACAAGATATATATCCATTCCCGGCAGAAAAAAAGATATATCCACTGTATTCCTTAAGTGGAATCAATCATTTAACCTATACTTTTAATGTAGTATCCCTTGCAAATGATTGGATCCAGGACGCGAGATCGGTGCAGGGTTGGGAGAACAACACTCGCTAAAGGTAGGGGAGGGCAGAAAGCAAGAGGACACGGGGAATAAGTTCTTTGTCCATTCGGCTCATGCTTTTCGGAATAAGTTCTTTCTGGTTCTAGCCCACACGTACACCACACTTTAACCAACGCACACGACTCTGGCGGCACACTTATTCTCTTGCCCATGCGTGTCAACTTGGCGGCGCTACGCTTGCATATGATATCTGCGGTGGACACATCCGGCGGCGCCGTTACATGTAATTGGCTAGGCAAACACACGGCGGCCTATATATAAACACTCAACGAAACACAAAGGAAGAAGAAGTGCACGTACGCAAGCGTAGCTGACTAGCTAGCTTCCTGCCGTCTCCTGCACCGTACGCCATGGCGATGTTGAAGAAGAACACGAACGCCCTGATGTGCTCCAGCTTCGCGGCCGCCCTCATGGTGGTCATGGCTGCCACCATCCTCCTCTCCTCATGCGATGCCCGCAAAGAGGTTAGTAGTAATCCCTCCTTCCAGAAATACTTGTCGAAGAAATGTATAAATATGAATGTATCTAGAACTAAAATACATCTAGATATATCCATTTCTCCGATGAGTATTTTCGGACGGAGGAAGTACGTATTTGATTTGCACGGTCTCTCTGAGATCAGAAGATTTACTACACAAATTGCTTTGCAGATGGATGATCTTGCTGCTTCTTTTGTGCCGGCGTCGTGCTACTCGAACTACTTCCCACACTGCACCGACCACCGGTGCAAGAAGTTCTGCGGCGGCGCCCGCGAGCCGCCGGTCCCCGGCGCCTTCTGCAACGACCGAAGCAACTGCTGCTGCCCCGTTAGTTGAGCTCCGCAGAAACGATTCAAGATGAAGCTTAAATAGTTTTGATGCTGAGAAATATATTTGGGGATGCTTTCATGGAACGTTGGCCAGGCTCAGCAACACGTTTTCTACTAATCTTCTGTAAACCGGCTTAGAGTAAATTGTTTGTCTTCGGCAAAATATGTGATTTATATTAATCAAGTACACCAGTACATCAGTCCAGCACTAATGTCTCGTGGGGCACTTTCTCGACTCTCGTCTAGACGGCCCACACCACAGAGCATCTTAAACGTACTCTGGAATCCTGCATATACTAGCCACACCACCCACCGCTGGCCTGTCTTATGAATAGTTTCTATCTATGAATCACATATGTCCAAACAATCTAGTGTGCAGTATGCTTGTTCTTGGTGATCTTGGGTTGACCGCATAAGAAAAGATGTCAACGCTTTTTAAGCTAGCGAATATGTGTAAAGTTAGTATCTGTCTTACCGATGTCATGGCCGTGGTCATGGTCGCGACAGGAGGCGTCAGGGTCTTCACACTGCCACTGCTCTCCTTCCGCATCTCCATCAAGTTCAGAGATTGTGTGGTGGTGGCAGAACCGTCACCGTCTTTCGGGTCCGTCAGCTTCTACGCCGGCCAACTTCGGCCCGGGCTTCAATTTCTCTGGTTGCACGATGGCCGATGCCTCGCTCTCACTCATGAACACTATGAAGGCCACCGTTGATCTTTTAACTCTCTGGTTGCACATGAACACTATGATCGATCGCTAAAAAATCACCACCTTCGTAACAGCCCGTTAAAAAATCCCACCCGCACTCATGAACATTGTGAATGCTCGATCGCTCTGGTTGCACAGCCAGTTTCCACCGTTGATTTTTTAACTCTCTTTTGCACGCGGGTGGGATCGAGCGAGATGGTGATTTTTTTTTCTTCGATCGATCATTGGTGTTACGAAGCGAAGCAAAACGAACACGACGTATAGACTTCCTCTAATGGTAAGGAGTAGTAGAGATAATAGAGATTTAATAATAGAGACATCCACAAGATAAAAAAGATACATAGAAAATGAACGACGTACCGACATGCCGGCGGCGTCAGTATGTTTAGCTCATGCAATGGGAAACTATTTCCATTAAGGATAACTTATAGTTAATTTTGATTGAATTCCTACTGGGAGACATGAGATTCGTATAAGAAAAGCTGTCAATGCTTTTGAAGCTAGCGAATATTTATAAAGTTAGTATCTTTCTTATCGATGTCATGGTCGTGATCGTGGTCGTGGTCGCGACAGGAGGCGTCGGGGTCTCCACACTGCCACCCCTCTCCTTCCGAATCTCCACCAAGTTCAGAGGCAGTGCGGTGGTGGCGGAACCATCACCGGCCTTCGGGTCCGTCAGGTTTTATGCCGGCCAACTTCGGCCCGGGCTTCGATTTCAATGGTTGTGTGATGGCCGATACCTCACTCTCACTCGAAAAACTGTGAAGGCCACCATTGACCATGCCCTACCTGTTAGCATGGTCTCCATCGCCGGCATCACTTTCCCATCCAGCCCGTAGCCAGCCGTCCGCCTCTCCCGTGACCCGCTCTACAACTGTGTGGCGGGCGCAGCCAGCCAAACAGTGATGGAGGGCGGAGCTAGCCACAGAGGCGAAAAAGGGGGAGGGCCAATGGCAGCCGAGGCATGACTGGTGGCGGCGTGTGTGTGAGGGGACTCATACGGGGAGGCGGCGTGAGTGGGGCGGCGGTGTGGGGATGAAAGATCTGAAGGTGTTGATTGGAGAGAGGCTGCTTGAGGAATCGAGGGTGGAGTCGGCATGCATGCGTGGGCTTCCACCGTTGATTTTTTTAACTCTCTCTTTGCACGAGGGTGGGATCAAGCGAGATGGTGATTTTTTTCCTTTGATCGATCATTGGTGTTACGAAGCGAAGCAAAATGAACAGGATGTATGGACTTCCTTCAATGGTAGGGAATAGTGGAGATAATAGACATCCATAATAAAAAAAAGATATTTATTAGAATATCATTCTTCTAAGCAATGTGACAAAATATCAATAATCTTCATCAATCTTATAGATGCTTGCTTGTTGTAGAACTTTGTCAAAGAGAAACATTTAAGAACTTGTTGCGAAGGGAAATATATAATGTAGCCACAAATATGCCCCTGTTTTGCATGGAATAACAAAAGAAAAATTCATCATGTGAAAACTATTCGAATTAAGAAATCACAGTTGAGCATGTATTTGACTTCCATTTATATAGCGACTGATGGAGATTCACTTTCCTGCTTAACCACACTCTCCACGCAATTGTAAATGCCACCGTCCTTTTGCAATTCTAATATTTTCGGTTGGCCCTCTAGGTGAGGTCCCTATGCAACACTTTCTTTTCCGTGTCAAATTGAATAGCACTATTTCCACATTATGCGCTGGATCTCGTCACCTCCTAAGCTTCACCTCTGTTCTATATATCCAAAGATAATGAAATGTTGAAAGTGGGTACATCAGCTCTATTTGTCATACAAAATGAACGACATGCCGACATACCGGCGGCGTCATTATGTTTTGCTCATGCAATGAGAAACTATTATCATTACATAGAAAAGATAACTTATAGTTATTTTTGATTGAATTTCTACTGGGAGAGACGAGATTCGTTGCACAACTTGGTAATATGGCACTAAGTTTGGCGCAATCTGCAGAACAAAATATTGACCCCTCCGTAAACTAATATAAGATCTTTTAGATCACTAAAATAGTGATCTAAAAGATCTTATATTACTTTGCAGAGGAAGTACTATTGTAGTCTCATACCACAAAGATAATTTCAGCCATTATTGTATTGATTGATAGACCAATATATCTTGTTTAACCAAATCATATTGTTATGCACCCATCTTCTCAAATTAGTACTATCAATTTTAAACATTAATATCAAGGCACCAATATCCACTACAACTTTAATGAATTCGTATGTCTCTTTGGTTTGGACAGTCGTTCAACTTAGATGTAATTGATGCTATTTATTATTAGGACCATGAATCATGCTATTAATGTCTTGCTTTTCTCTTTCGATCCTTTTGTTGCATACTTATATATTGCTTATGTATTGTCTGTTGTTTGGCTTGTGCATAGAGATGCCGTCGTATGTCGTGTACAAGGGTAAGGTTTCCGGAGTCTACGACGACTGGGAGGAGTGTCGGAGACAGGTTCACCGTTTCAGCGGTAACAGTTACAAAGGGTACACCACTAGGGCGGAGGCGGAATCTAGATACGTCCGCTATCTAGCGGGAGAGAGGAGGGAGCGTTGGAGGAACCGAATGAAGACCAGTTTGATCGCGATGATGCTCATCATGATGACCGCAGCTCTCTTCTATGTGATGGTAGTTTAGATGATCGATATCAACTTGTAATGTGAAGACAAACTCGATACTCGCGGTCTTGAGATTTGTAATGTTTTATCTTTGTTCGGTCTTTTGAATTCAGAGACTAATATGATGAATTGTATTCGGAGACTAATCTTCTATTGTATTCGATGAATCTGCTGCTGCTGTGTGCTGCTGTCTATATTCTGTCCAATAATATATTTTGTAACCTGTGCAAAAATCAGAAAAGTAAAAAAAATTAATATTCATACTAATGGCGCATCACCTCAAGGTACGCCATTAGTATGCCAAAGGATACTAATGGCGCATCACTACAGAGTGCGCCATTAGTATGACAAAGCACATGGTTACGTATGCCCCCTGGGAGGCATACTAATGGTGCATGGTGTTCCATACTAATGGCGCACCGTGTGGTGCGCCATTAGTATACCAGATACTAATGGCGCACCAGTGGTGCACCATTAGTAAAAAATACAAGTGACATGGTACTAGTGGCGCACCAGTAGTGCGCCATTAGTAGGCAAAACTGATGCGCCACTAGTAGGCCTTTTCCTAGTAGTGCCCTAGTGGATGGAGAGTTTCACGCATGGTCGCAGGAGGACACGCCCATCGGATCTGGTCGGAGGAGATGGAGGAGCGGAGCGAGGGGATAACGTGGGTGTGCTGGGCGCTGCCAGCGGCCGCCGGAATCGGACGGGATCGACCACTGTAGGTGGCGGCGGCGAGGAGAGTCTCGTGGGAGAGGGACAGAGGAGGCGACTAGGGGTCGGGTGCGGTGGATGGATGGATAGCTTTATTTCTCTTTTCTTTAGAATATACAGTATCTAGATGGATGGACGATGGATGGATGTGGGTTTGCTGGGCATGGAAGGTAGGATGTTTGCCACGTCATCGATCCGTGTCACATAAGAGTAACCAATGAGAACTAAGCTTAACATCGCTGTTGCACGGGCTAGCAATTTAAGTTACATACAAAATCATTGAAAATACTAAAATGTTTTTCATGCATGCATCAATGAAAAAATAGCTATATAGAGGACAAAGAATTGGCATTATACCAAAAATCAAGCAACGTTGCGGTTTATGATTGAACCTTGGAGGCATTCTTTTCACTTTAGTGATCCATCTCCATGGCCTGTTTCACTCGGAGTTTGGATAACGACCATAAGAGGTGTAATGTATAGGCGGTGCAAAACTTCTCAATTTTGTCCTAATATTTCTTCTTTATATCATGTGCATATGGTGGCGGGATGCTCTGGATGAATTCATATTGGAGGGACTCGGTTGCAGCTCGTTTCCCTGGTACTCCTTGGAAAGTACAAAGAAATGCTACCTTAAACAGCCTATAGTGCAAAAATTGAAGTAAAAAAGAAGTAACAACATTTGACATATGGAAAGTGTAAGTTGATAGAAAATTTGCCAACACCAGCTTAGAGAAAGATTAATTTTTTTGGTATAGAACTACAACCGTTCAATATAAAGATACTTTGGAATTCAAAAACACAAACGGGGCATTCTGTTGCATGGTTGATACAGTCATTCACAGTAATATATCAACATGAATATAATTTCAATTGTATCCTGAATCTTTATTAATCAAAATCATATCCATTCATGCTCGTGCAGGCAAGCTAACCTTGGCAAAGACAACAGACATATACCTCATCATGTAAGAGAAACCATAAAAACAACCTGTCGGGATATCAGTTAACTGCAAATACAATATTTATTATGGAATGAGGGAATATATATTTGTTAAAATCATATATGAGGAAATTGTTAGATCAGAGAATTAAAGTGAATAAAGTTGTTTGAAGAAAGTCATATATACAACAAAAATAGGTTGTTGGCGTAGCATCATAGGGTTAAACTATAGATATTTATCCCTTCTTATAAGTAGAGAAGACAACCAAAAATGAAATAACATTGACTAAATTCAGAACAGGCGGAACAATTAAGCTTGTTCATGCCATTTCTTTTGCTAAACCAACTACAATTTCCTCAACCAATGTTGCCAAAGGGTGTTTTCATTTTTCTTTGAACAAAAAGTTTATTTTTCATTTTCCGAGTGCGAAAAACTATTTTTTTAAGAAACTACCATATATTTGTTGCAAAATGGCACCAGACGATTTGTCAAAAATATTAGACCATATTTTATGTCCAACCAACCAAATGGTCACATGTTAAATGCTTCCCGTCCACGTCTCATCAAATTGACATTTTTTTGCCGAATCAACCAGAACTAGGTCAAATTTTAACTACTGCTGCCTCACGGTTTGTTCTTTATTTTTCCAAAATTCATTTATAGGGACACAAGTAGCTATTTCATCAGAGATCCACCAAGAGTTTTGCAAGATTCCATCTCTAGCTATGAACGACCATACCCGTCATTTGAACGCATTTTGAAATTGGCATGAGAAACTAAAAAAAGAAAAAAGTAAAATTTTTGCATTGTGTCATTATATGTGACCTAGTTTTCATCCTAGATATTTCTTATACGTCGAGAACATTTTTCTTTCTTTCTGTTGGTTTTCATTCTACATTTTTCGTATACGTCAAGAACATTTTTAATACAATTTAGTATCTCTTAAATACTTGTTTAACATTTTTTTCAAATGTTTTCTTTAATATTTTCTAAATACAAGATCGAGTTTACTCACACACATTGTACATTTTCTGTATACATTTTTCGTATACACGAGAAACAATTCTTATATACACAATTAACAATTTCAAGTGCTTGGTTAGCACTTTTTTAATACATAACAATTTAAATTTTTTTAAATGCTTGATTAATATTTTTAAATACAATATTAATATTTTTAATACATGGCTAACAATTATATATTTACACATTAACATTTTCATATGCTTGATTTATGATTTTTAGATACTTGTTTAACATTTTTTTGAATGCTTGATTAACATTTTTAAATACATGATCAACTTTTTCCACATATATTGTATATTTTTTGTGTATATGGTAAACACTTTCTTTATACACATGTAAGATTTTTAAATGCTTGGTTAACATTTTTCAAACGTTTTATCTGAAGTTAGTTTTTTAATATATTTAATTATATTAATTGGAAGTATACATAAACGCAAATGAAAGAAGATTGACCGAACGAAAAAACAGACAAAAAACGAGCCGCGGCCCAGTAGTTGGCCCAATCGGTGCACCGAAAATCCTAAAGGAAAAAAAAGATGCCCTCGTCCCATCGAGGCCCAAGCCCATTCGGCACTACATTAAAAACGTTTCAGGCGTAGTTGCATCATTATGTGCGTCGTAGCTTGGTGGTTTGTCTCCGTAGGTTAACTTACTAGTCGTGAATTCAACTCTCGTGGCTGTCATTTTTTTGTCTCCTTTTTCCTCCTTTATTCACCTTTGTGGAATGAGTCCCACATGTCATTATATGGATGTCAACTGGTAGGTGGCTGTTGGACGAGACAACTTCAAAAAAAAAAGACAACTAGGCACACAAATAGACAAAATTGACACGTTGTCATCCAATCACCCTCGTCTAATTTCTATGATGATATAATTTGGTCATGAGGGACTTGAAATAAGGTGGTATGCATCATTCATATCTTGACCATTCTATGCAATCGGATCACGACCTTTTGGCCACGAATTGTCACAAGATTATAGGGTTTGGACCCCTCTAGACTCTTGATGACTAATTTGTGAATTTTGGTCATGGATAAATGACCAATTAAACCGCCGTCAATAATTTTAGTCATAATCGAGCATTTTTCTTGTAGTATTAAGTCTGCCTACCTTGGGCTGGCGTCCCTCGACCGGTCCATTGCACGCCAGCGCGTCTGCTGCTCTTGGCTTCAGGCCGGCGAGAATAACACCGCCTTCCTCCGGGTGCGAGCGGTGCACCGGAAGCAACGCTCTACGATTCTATCGTTGCACGTGAACGGCCAGGAAATTTCGGACCATGGAGACATGACTGAGGCAATCTACGACCACTTCTTGGCTGCGTTGGGCACTCCCGACTCCCGCGTGCTCACCCTGGACCTCGATGGCTTAGACCCTCACACCTTCGACCTGGTTGGATTGGATGTCCCGTTCTCAGAGGATGAGATTTGGACGGCGATCAAGTCGCTGCCGTCTGGCAGGTCGCCCGGTCCTGATGGGTTCTCTGCGCGTGCTGGGATATCATCAAGCCTGACATTTGTGCCTTGTTCGCCAAGCTCTACTCCCTCAACGGCAGGGGCTTCCAGAAGCTCAACGAGGCTTTCGTCACGCTGCTCCCCAAGCACCCTAATGCGGCCTGTATTGCGGACTACCGCCCCATCAGCCTTATTCACATCATCGCCAAACTTGTGGCTAAGGTCCTCTCCCTGCGCCTCGCCCCGAGCCTCGGCGACATGATCTCGACGAACCAGAGCACCTTCATCTCCGGAAGATGCATCCACGACAACTTCCTACTCGTGCAACAAATGGTGCGCTGCCTCCACAACCTCAAGCTGTCCCGCGTCATGCTCAAGTTGGATATTGCCCGCGCGTTCCATTTTGTCTCTTGGCCCTTCCTCCTCGACATCCTGCGACATCTAGGTTTTGGCCCACGATGAAGGGAGTGGATCTCCATCCTCCTCAGCACGGCAAGTACACGGGTCCTCCTCAATGGCTGTGCCGGGCCCCCTATTGCGCACCACAAGGGGCTCCGTCAGGGCGACCTGTTTTCCCCATGTTGTTTGTGCTGGTCATCGACGTCCTGGATCGGCTCCTCCAGCGGGCCGTCGCCGACGGCGTCCTCCGCCGCCTTACCCCACGCCACATGGCATCCAACATTTCCCTTTATGCTGATGATGTCGTCGTCTTCTGCCACCCGGACGAGCACGACCTTGCCGTGGTCCGTGAGCTCCTTCGGGTATATGGCGCTGCCTCAGGCCTCCACACGAACTTTGCGAAGTGCTCTGCCTCCCCTATCCAATGCTCTACGGAGGACCGCGCCACTATCCAACGCGGCCTCGCCTGCCCGATCGTGGATTTCCCCACCAAATATCTTGGCCTGCCCCTTTCTATCAGGAAGATCTCCTCCGCCGTGCTCCAGCCCTTCATTGACAAGCTCGAGCGCAAGCTATCGCCTTGGTGGGACTCCTTGCTCTTCAAGGGTGAGAGGCTGGCGCTTGCTCGCCACGTCCTCGGGGCCATGCCGCTGCACATCATGATGGTCATGGCTCTCACTCCACCCATTCTCAAGCAGCTCAACCGATTTGTCCATTCTTTTCTCTGGCGTGGACACAAGGAGGCCAACGGAGGCCACTGTCTCGTCAATTGGAGAACGGTCTGTCGCCCTATTTCGCTCGGAGGCCTTGGCATCCCTGACTTCCAGCGCGCCGGGATTGTGCTCCGGACTCGTTGGCTATGGCTCCAAGCAACAGATCCTTCCCGGCCTTGGCACCACCTGCACATGCCGAGCTGCCTTGAGACCCAGGCCATCTTCCGTGCTTCTACGACGTGGGCCCTCGGAGACGGTTGCTCCTGCCGCTTCTGGGTTGACCCCTGGCTTGACGGCAGGACTATTGCGGAGCTCACCCCGCTTATCTTCGACAAGGTGTCGTGACGGCGGCGCAAGATCCCTTCGGTCTGCGATGCCCTTGCCGGTCACTCTTGGGTGCGGGACATCTCTGGGTCCTTGGGGCCGGCGGCTCTGGTTCAGTACGTCAATCTTTGGCAGCGACTGCGTCAGGTCACTCTCTCAGACTCCCCGGACTTGCTCTCATGGCGATGGACTACGAATGGCGCATACTCTGCGAGCTCCTGCTACAGCGCCATGTTCTTCGGCTCCATTGAGCTCCCCCACTGGCGGCTCATCTGGCGCCCTTGGGCTCCTCTTCGGGTGAAGACCTTCTTCTGGCTCGCGCTCAGGGATCGGTGCTGGACGGCGGAGCGCCTTGCCAGGCACGGCCTCCCCCATGGTTCTGTCTGCCCCCTCTGCGACCAGGCTACGGAAACCATGGCTCACCTCCTCTCGGGTTGTCCATTCTCTAGGCAGGTTTGGTATGACTCCCTCGCTTGGTGTCGGTTGCCGACATCCGCTTCGGCTGCCACCACACCCGCTTGCCTACGGCGTGGATTCACCACCCTGGCCTTGCTCATCGCATGGGAGATCTGGAAGCAACGCAACGCTTGTGTCTTCGACGCCGTCCGGCCTTCCATCTCTAGGACCTTGGCGACGATCAGGGAGGAAGCCCGCAGCTGGGCTCATGCGGGCGCCCGAGGACTCGGCCTCATCCTGCCCAACGAGTAGTTCCTTGTATGCTTTGGGGATGCATACACCCCTTTCTGTTGTATGCATAACCTCCTGACTCACGCCGTGCTGCGTGTTCGTGCTCGTCAGAGGTTGTTCCTGTATTTGCTGTTAACACTTTTTTCTACCTATCAATGCAATGATACGCAAGCCTTTTGTGTATTCGCGAAAAAAAAGCTGAAGTGATCGATGAAATGGAGATGCCAATAGTATAAGCAAGAGATCAGACCTTTTCTAATCTGTGTTAACCAGCTTTTTCGGCAATCTTTGTAGTGTTTGTGTGTCTCGTTGGTTCGTGTACGTGGAGACAAATCAAAAGTAATGAAGCTTGAACAAAAATGGTTGATACATGGATGTTCCCAGACTAGATGGACATGAGTATGTGAGCAAGTACTCTTGGCGTTTTTAACTTCACCCAAATGCAATTCTCTCTACACTTCCAATACACATTTGATAACGATGTTCCTATTTAACCCCACATTAATTTTATCAAGGATTGACAAAAAAGAAATTGTATTTGGGGAGCAGGGTATAACTTGCATAAATAACCTTTAATATACCATCAAAGATAGAAATGTCTGACATTTAACATGAACCGTCAACCATTAATATAGTTCATGTAAGCAAAATGTTCCAATCAAATATTAGAGAAAGATGTGTGTATTACATTAATTCTGTTGTATCATAACAACAATGTACTCACTCGCATATCACCTAAAAACATTAGTTAGCTCCATATATGCAGAGAATATGTATGCATTGATCAACATATGAGTGGCTCGAGACGAGAGTGATCATTGTATCGATTGTACAAGAAAATCAGAAAATATAGCATAAGGAAACACATTTAGGATAGTTGGCACATGGCACCAAGGCTATGTCGCTACCACCCTGGGGCAGGATAGAGTGTGCATGAATGTGTTTTCTAGAGGGCGGGACATTGAGCAGGCAGAGCAATGATGATGGCCACAACAATGGGAGGGCCATCAAATAGCAAGTGGATCCAACGCACGCACGCACGCACGCAGAGCATGTAAAGCCGTTACACTATGGTTTTAAAGGGAGCTAATATTTTGGTCCCATGTGCAACGGAAGCTCTCATTCTTTTATGCAAGTTTTGCTGTCATCTACAATATAAAATGTATAAACCTTTAGCCCAAAGACTCAACATATGGTTGAAAGGTTACTAGGGTTGTTGTATCCCCTCTCACAAGGGTTCAAAGCCAAGATTGACACAATTTGTGCCAAATTAAGGTGAAACCTCAGTGGGCTCGACATTTTCGTCAATAATGTGGTGCATCTGACGAATTCATCAATCTAGAAGCTCAATGAGTGTAGTCTTCTGTAGGCAATGTATTGATGTGATAGTGGCATGTATGCATCTAGTTGTGCTTGGTGTTTCTAAAATAAGTTTTATACTAAGGGCCTGTTCGGAGACTCTCCCGCTTCCCAAGTCCGCTCCAGGAGTTGGTGGAGCTGTAGCTAAAATTGGCGGAGCGGGGAAAACGCAACTTCACAGATTCTCAGATTTCAGAGAGCTGGAGGACTGCCAAACAGCTCCTAATATGCTTATGTCTCCAGTGATCTGCTGGTACCCAGTGAGTACTCCAATGGCGCGTGAAACACCATGATCACCGTACAATCGCTCAAATTTTGGTTGACTGGCACATACAGATGGAGGTGAACACTTGAGAGGACTTGTGCTTGTAGTGATAGAAGTTTCCACGAGTGCCTGCTTATGGACAAAGTCAGCATCCCTTCGCCTCATCTGCTGCTAGGGAACGAGGGAAGCACCACACACACTAGGATATTCAAGTTACGGGTTCTCCACTCACCCAACCTGTTAAAGCGAGCCAAAGATAGGCCTTCTGCTCGTGACGAGAGTAGGACGGGAAATAACATGATTTCCTAGATTTTCTATTTGTGGCTATTTGCGCCAAAATGTTGCTTTGTCGCACAAGTGGGGCATGGGTCGGCCTAACTCAGCAATGCAACGAACTATTTCTCGGAGACCCCTATTTCTCGCTTTAAGCGAGCACTGGGAAGCCTCACCTCTGGGGCAGCCCCAGATGGGCCGGCCCAGCCACGCGGGAGGCTACGACCTGTTTTTTGTTCATAGAAAAAATGACATATACGAAAATATAGAGTGAAAACAAAAACAAACATAACAAAAAAAATGGAGAAAAAAGTTAGACATGTATATGAAAATATTGTTGACATAAAAATATGTAGAATAATAACCAAAGGAACAAACAAAACCAAAAAAAGGAACAAAAGAAAAAAGGAGATAAAAAAGCAAAGAAACAAAATGCAAAAAAGAATGAAAATGGAAGAGAAAAAAAGAAAAAGATCAAATGAAAGGAAAGAAAAAGGAGAATAAAGAAAATCAAAGAAAACAGAAATAAAATAAAAAGATCTGTTAAAACTGAGAAAGAAAACGAACAAATAACCCGGCACAAATGGCACAAAAGAGATCGTGCCCCTAGTACTAACCACGAATGGACTGTGGTAATAGTGGGGTGCTCCTGCTCGACGCTCGTGTGCGTCAAAACGAGGTGGTATCGCTAAAGCTGACGCGCGAATGTGCCGGCCTGAACAAAGCCTTGAGTGAACGCGGTAATTGAAAAACAAAAACAAACGCAATGGGACCCGAACTCTAGACCTAGCGCCGCATGCAAACGAAGCTGGCCAGCTCAGATACTAATTGTGTACATCATAAAAACAGCGTTTGTTTTGAAGTACCAACCCAAATGGTAGATCGGGGGTTTTTCAACATTTTCCATTAATTCTTGGAAAAATGAAAATCTTAAATATGCGACAATGTTTCAACAATCGTATGCAAATTTTGAATATTCTTTTTCTTGTAAATGTGAACTATGTTTTTCAAAAATTGAACAAATTTCGGAATCTGAATACTTTTTTTTGACTGTGAACAAGTTTTAGAAAGCGAATTTAGAATACACATTGATTATTTTCTTAGTATAGTGTGAACATTATTCTAAAATACGCTGAACTTTTTTTGAATGCATGCTGAACAAAATTTCACTACACGATGAACATTTTCTATACACAATGAACATTTTTTCAATGTATGGTGAACAATATTCAAATAAACATAAAACGTTTTTAAAAAAAATACGATGAACTCCTTTTGAATGCATGCTGACAAAAATTTCTATACACGATGAACATTTTTTATACACACTGAACATTTTTTCAATGTATGGTGAACATTTTTCTTCAATATGGTGAATTTTTTTGGAAGTCAAAACTATTTTTGAAACATGAACAAAATTTGGAATTTCAAAAACCATTTTCTGAAAAGTCAAACGAATTTCAAAAAATCTGAACATATTTTGGATATTTTGAATTTATGGAAAACAAAAAAAGAAAAAGAAAAAAGAGACACAAAAGGTAGAAAATAAAGAAAAGAAAGGGGATAAATAAGAAGAAGAAGAAGAAAAGAAAAAAGGAAACGATTACTAAAAGTAAAGAAGAAAACCGAAAAAAACATTTGAAAGAAAACAAAACAGAAAAAACCCGGTTCGAGGAACCTTCTGGAAGTTTCACAAAACCAGTTCCTCACTCCAAGTGGGCCGGCCCATATCATGTCGATCGATTTCTTTGCTTCAGCGAAGCGTCGACAGCTTGATGCTCACACGCTTCATATAGGAATCGTCGTCATAGTGGCTATCTGGAAAGGTCCTATGCGCCGCATTCTGCGTCGAATTGCTTTTTTTTAGGCAACCTCGTGAAAACTTTATTAACCCGTCACAATGTTTACAGGGACGAAACTAAGATCTCCCGGCTGGCCTAACCAAACATGGCGACCAACTGCGAGAGAGAGAGAGAGAGAGAGAGAGAGAGAGAGAATGTTTCGCAAGGTTGTGAGCTTCATAGCTTGAGCTCCTAAGTTCATGACCTATATTACATGAAGAAAAGCTGACGAATCATTCTGAAATCTCATGAAGAACCGCACCATAACCAGCAAACTTGCCCTGATTCAATTCACTGACCACTCTCTTGCAATCTGAAGCAACATGAATACTCCGGGCATATAGATCATCCGCTATGGAGAGAGCTTCCCTTATAGCTAGGGCTTCTAGCCTTTTAGGATCAGTTAAGTGTTTAAAGACAATTGCCGAGGCCCCAAGAAAAGTGTCGTGTTGGTCTCTGCATACTGCTCCCATTGCTCCAAACTTCCCTCTCCCAGACACTGCACCGTCTACATTGATCTTCACACACCCTTGGGTTGGCGGCACCCAGGTTGAACTGCTTGGAGCTCACTGTGGTGACTGCTGCTTCTCTTTCTTGTTAACTATCTCCAGCTCTGATAAGTACTTCTGAATAAAAGCATATGTGGCATGTGGAGACTGAAAAATCTCCTCGTGAATTGCCTTCCTCCTTGTTGCCCGTATTGCCCAAGCAGTTACCACAACACGTATAAACTCTGGAACATCTAGTATTTCATGTAGTGCTAATAGCCAGTCCTTAGCGTTTTCTTCCTGGTGTGTAATGATCTTCTCGACCAAATCCTCTAGTGCGAGTGCCCAAACGCTCCTGGACAACGCACAAGTGAGAAGGGCATGTTGCCAAGTATCCCGTGCTCCACACAAGCAACAAGAGTCGGTGTCGGCCATATGGCAATGATAGAGAACCTCTCTGCTTGGCATCGAGTGCCTTGCTAGTCGCCAGAGAAACATGCGGAGTTTAGAGGGGACTTGAATATGCCATAGTGTGCTCCAGATGTTGCTATCCTGCCTCGCGGATGAGCCCTTGGACTTGTTCCACCACCCTTCTCTGCTTGTTTTCGTCCTCAATATCATACGGTACGCCGAGCGAACGGTGAAACATCCGTTGTCCTCTTCATGCCAAGCCCAAAAGTCCGGCAGTTTCCGCGTGCACACTGGTATTCTCAGAATCTCATTTGCGTCGAATTGATGGGCGTTCACATAGAGCTGCTCGTTCACGGGCTTAGTGGGACGATCTCGCTAACCACAAGTAGATACCGCTGGAATAAAAAGGGTTGCGTTGCCGTGGTTCGAACCCAAGATGTTGCTACGTGAGAGCATATGACTATAGCCAGTTGACCTAGGGACCTTTAAAGATTACAGTACAGCGTAACACCTTAAGAAACTCAAACACTAATCCGAATTTTTTTCAAAAATTCGAATGCAAAACTTTTTTTAGGAAATAAAACGTGAATGTTTTACCATACGGGAACATTTTTCAATTTTTTTGAAAACTCAAACATATTTAAACACGCAAATGAATTTTGGAGAAGCGAATAATTTTTACAAAGGGAACTACCCAAAAAACTGAACAGGAACAATTTTTTCAAAAACAAGAACATCTTTCAAATTCCAAAACAAAATTTGGAAACACGAACAACTTTTGCACGTAAACAAATTTTGAATTCCCCAAACATTTTTGAAAACATGAAGGTTTTGGAATTTGTGAGCAATTTTCTAAAGCATGAATATTTTTTGAATCTTGAGAACAAATTTCAAAGCGTGAACAATTTTTTAAAACACGAACAATTTTTGGATTTTAAGAACAAATTTTAAAAATCCCGAACAAATTTGGAAGCGTAATTTTTTTTGAATACATGAACAAACAATTGAAATCCGGTAGATTTCTGAATTTTGAAAGTTTTGAACTATTTTGTGTAATGAGAACAATTTTTGAATTTTGAGAACATTTTTTTCGAAAATTGAACATTTTTTGAAAACATGAACATTTTGGAATTTGTGAACAATTTCTTAAAGCACAAACATTTTTTGAATTTGAGAACAAATTTTGAAACGGAGAACAAATTTCAACGCGCGAACAAAATTTTAAAGCAAGGTCATTTCTTGAATCTTGAGAACAAATTTTGAAACAGAGAACAATTTTGAAAAGTCCCTAACAAATTTGAAGCGTGATATTTTTAATACGTGAACAAATATTGAAATCCGGTACATATTCTAAATTTCGAAAGTTTTGAACTTTTTGTGTAATGAGAACAAGTTTAAAATTTGGAGAACATTTTTTATCAACATGAACAAAACTTGAATATTTTGAAAAAAGAGAAGAAAATAAAAAAAACTAAGAAAGAAAATTTGTTGAAAAGAGAAATTAACTTGAAAAGGAAAACTGAAAGAAAACAAAAAAGTAAGAAAAAGAAAAGAAAAAAGACCAAGAAAAGGAAGAAGAAAAAAACAGAACAAGTAAAAAAGACAAAACCGGTTCAGGAACCTTCTAGATGGTTCCCAAAACCAGTAAGAACCGGCTGGGAACGCTCTAGAAGAAGGATCCCAAAACCGGAACCCGGAACCTTAAACTAAAGATGGGACCCCCATATGCGATTCGTTAACACTTTGCCTTGGGACCTCCTACTCGGCGCTTCAGGCGCCAGCGAAGCTCCCTGGCGCCCGCGAGCCAACGCTATTGGGCCGGCGCACAACGAGCAGCGCCAGCGAATGATATTACCGCGGAAAGAAAACCCCAAAAAACTGCTGAGATGAGGATTCGAACTCTGTACAGTTGAACTCTTTACACGTTAGGTTAACCACTTGACCAGCATGCAGCTACTGAGAATAAAAAGCGTGAAAATAGTTAAGAGCAACCTGTAGCCGCGCTGTAGCGAAGTTCGGGAGTTATTTCAAAAAATGATCGCGAAAATTCAGAAAATTTAAGAATTTGTTTTCAAAAGGAAAAAGTTCATCAAATTGAAATGTTCATGTATTCAAAAAAAGGTCACGAATACAAAAATAGTTCATCGATTTTCAAAAAAGTTCATCTATAAATTGAAAAAGTTCATCGATTTGAAAAAAGGTTCATCGGATTTGAAAAAAGTTCATCCAAATTGAAAAAGGTTCATCGATGTGAAAAAAGTTCATCCATTTTTTTAATAAAAGTGTATCAAATTTAAGAAATGTTCATTCAATTTAAAAAAAACCATGAATTTTCAAATAAATCCAAAATTTTGAAAAAAGTTCATCGGATTTTATAATAAGTTCATTGATTTTTAAAATAAGTTCATCAAAATGTTAAAAGTTCATTCATTTCGAAAAAAATTTAATCAAGTTTGAAAAAAGTTCTTTGAAATTGAAAAAAGTTCATCATTTTAAAGAAAAAGTTCACGAATTAGAAAAAATATCGTCTATTTATGAACATTTCATGCATTTAAGAAATAAAGAAAAAACAGGAAACAGAAAAAGAAAAGGGAAAAACACACAGAGAACATGAAGGGCATTTCCTGTATGTATAAAGAAACGGAAAAGAGGTTTGTATTCACGAGTGAGGTCTGTGGCGTAGTGGTCGCTAGAGTTAGCGGTCAAGTGAGGGATCTGTGGTTCGATTCCTGGCTTCGTCGCTGCAGGCGCCAGTTTGGAGAAACAACTATAACCGGCACCTGCAGCGCCAAATAGGATATCCCCTTTGCCTTAACATGCGGCAAATAGGAAATCGAGGCTATCAGCGCCGCCTGATCAATTCCTCGTTAGTTTAGCGCACGCGAACAGAGAGGCCCAATTACTTCATAGTCTTCAGCGAGAATTTTCTAGTGACTCGCTTAATACGAGAAATAGTGGTCGTGCTATTTTTCTGCTAGTTTATTACGGTGTTTATTCCTATTTACATTCCACTAGTTCTCGGCCCAAAGTAGCATGCTAGGGAGCATAGGCGCCGTGAGTTTTTATTCTGATGTTGTCCACTTGTAGGTCTCCTCAGGGCAAGCGGGGTGACGACGGCGAGCGCTTATGCGTGGGCATGGGCGCGCGCTAGGGCTTGGCCTCGGGCTTGAGGACAGGCGGCCGCGGCGGTGGCGGGTGGTAGAGGGGAGAGTAGACCGAGTCCCCCGCTTTCGACAGGGCGAGGGCCTCCTCCAGGCCGTCCCAATGCGCGTCCTCACTGTGTCGGTTCTACTCCATGGCACGCTACGTCGCCTCCTTCAGAGCGGCCTGGTAGGCCGCCTCCTCCTCCTCCTCCGGCTTGACATCAGGGGGGACGGCACGAAGTCGGGGTTGAACTGCACGCCGCCGCGGCGGGCGACATCGTGCTCCATCGTGAAGCAGAACACCCAGTTGGGGAAGTTCGAAGTGTAAGCTGGGAGATGATGTTGCTCCGGCGTAAGGAGGGCGTGGCGCCGGCGCACCTCCTCTAAATGCATTTTGAGTTTGGTTCCGTGCGTTGGGCCGACGTTCTGTCCGTTTCAATCCAAACAAACACGCGCGAACAGTTTAGATCGCCCCTCTCGAGTTGCTGTCAGCGTCGAATTAAATTTTTATTTTTGCGGGAAAGCGTCGAATTATTTAACTAGCTTCCCCGCTGAAAACAAAATTATTCAAGTAGCCAGCGTGAGGCACTGACGCGAACCCCGTGACGCCACCATTCTGACGACTTGAGGTGGCGTACATACTTTTAGTTTGACGGCCGCGGCGTCACTATTTTCCCAGGCTAGAGCAGATGGACGTGGATCGAGGGTATCTTAGTAGAGAAATTCGAATCGACCAGTGTGTCCGTACAGTTTATTATAGCACATGAAGCAGACATGAGATGCCCTACTGGCCTTTAAAAATTACAGTATCTACTAATTTGATCGCTGCTTACTCCACCCTTACTCCAGCTATATTTCAATTAGTATATCGTCTGTTCTTTTTACTCTGTTTGGCTTAAGTCAACTATTTTGAAGTTTTGCCCAAATTTGTAGAAGAAGGTAACAACATTCATAATACTAAATCAACGTCGTTAGAAATTTATATTCATATATATTTGTTTGGTAACGTAGATGTTGATATTTTTTAGCATAAATTTATTTAAACTTTACAAAGTTTGACTTAAAAATATAAAAAAGAAACGTAGGGAGTGCCTGACAACCCGGAGTTCTCCAAGCACTGGATAGGTTCTCAGCAGTACATCTACTCTGTGTGTGTGTGTGTGTGGGGGGGGGGGGGGGGGGGGCGAAATCTTAAAAAGTTCTCGTCTAAGTCCTCATAATTTTTTTTCTTCACAAGCAAGTTGGTTCCATGTTGTTCTCACTCTACTCACCCAAGTTCGCAAGAAACTTGCATTTTAGGCCCAGGTAGAGTCTCTGACATAACCTTTTTTTTTGCAAGTACGTCTAAGGCCGTGATGACATAACTTTGTTGACCAGCTAATTGCTGCTATCATTTATGTATATAAAATTTATGTGCCATGAAAGTTCTTTCTGAGACAAGGGTACCATGGCTACATATATAAGTTGGAGGTATTTTATCCAAAAATATTCTAAGTTAGATGTGTATGTGACTATGTGTACAACATAAACATGTTTTGAAAATAAAAACAGAAAAAATCATACAATTTAAGGTATTCAAAATATACATAAAATATAAATTGCATAGCGTGGACTCAAAGTAGTACTGATTAATCAACATACATATGTTTCTTTAGATTTAGTTGGCATATGTATACATAGAAATTAGCTACTTCCTCCATCCACAAATAAGTGTATGTTTGACATTCAAATTTTATTCAGAAAAGAGTGTATTTCTATCCTTCCAATGCACTTTAAAATAGAAAAAAATGCTTCTCTCTCAGCACGTGATAATCAAGACCAATAACATTCAACACATGGTCTCGTCAGTTTCTACATGCATTTTGCTCATTGATGGTGGGGTAATTAAAGATTAGAGAGATGATGGTTTGTACCTTTCCAATACATTTTTACTCCACTCCATAATATGTCCTAAAATTTCTATATGTACATTTATTTGTGGACGGGGGAGTACGCACAAATACAGTAGTATGTGAACTAAAATCCAGCTTGGAGAGAAACTAATGTGTTCATGTGTGACACACAGAATCGTAGCTTTTTTAGAAATGGAGGAAGACCCCCGGCCTATGCATCTAGACGATGCGTGCAGCCTTTTATTAATTGTTCACACAAGACCTTACAAAATAATACAACGGTAAGACTAAAGCCACCGTCTAGGCAACATCTGTCGCTACTCCTATCCAATTGATGAAGGGATACTGATAGTCTGGGCCTCATACCAAACAGATCTCGCAGCCAAACCTACCATCTAAGACCTGAGGTCCCATCCAGGACGCCTGTCGGGTATGGGCACCCACCGGTCCGGTGCACTCCTCAATCAGGACGCCTGCCGGGTATGAGGCCGCCGCTGCCACCTGCCACCAATCCATCTTCAGAACTGTACTTGTGCATCTACCTTGCCCGGTCTAGCTGTCGTCGACGCCACCACGATGCCAGATCGCGTCACCCTCCTGCGCGAGTCCATCTCCGCGCATCGGATGCCGAGTCACCACAGCGCCATGCCGCCGAGATCCGCCGCCATCAATGGGTGAGATGAAGCACCGCTCCACCAAAGAATCCGTCCTCTGGTCCCTCGATCACGTGTGTACCTCTAAGAATGATGCCCCAAAGGGGGAAACAACACTAGAGCGTCGCCGTCATCCGATCATCCGATCTAGGGTTTCCCCCATAGGTAGCAGAGAGTGGCCTTGAACTTCTCCACGGCGATACCTTCAAGAAGGGAATGATGCAGATAGCGTCGCCACTGCCGGCCTTGGCAATAGCCGAAAGCAACTTTTCACCCAGATCTGTTCGAAGTAATCCAACTCCTGTGCACGGCCGCCCCCACCACCAGGGTAAGCACTCGCCGCCGCCGGCACCTCTACGATGCCCAGAGGCCGCGAGACTCGCCGCCGGTCACCGCTGCCAACACCAACCCCACCATCCACCGGATCTGGGCAGGGATCACAGATCCATCCCCCACCACCCACCACCACGAAGGGGAGGAGGCGGCGCGAGCGAAGGACGTCGGGATGGGGAGAAGGAGCCGAGGCAGGGCCAGCCCGATGCCCGGCACCACCAGGCAGATGGGAACGCCCCGCGAAGTCCCCAACTACGTGCGGGAGAGAGCCGCCCCGCCGCCGTCAACGCCACACGGCCTTTGGCCGGCGACGCCCCAGGGGGCGACGAGGGAGGGGGTTGAGGCGAAGTGGCGCTAGGGTTCCTCCCGGGGGCGTCCGCCAGAGCGCCTCGGGGAGGTTGCAAATATGGTCTGTGCGATGCCAACACAGAATCGTAGCTAAGTTCCAAAAGGCACATTAGAAAAAACTGTCATCACACTCAATTCAACTCTTCTAAACAATGAGCTCCAAGTCATGTTCTTCGTTGTACTTGATCGTTCCAACATCATGTGGGCTATATATACGATTGACCCTAACTGTGCCTACTAATCCCAACAGCCCGGTATACAGTGCAGCTTAACACAGTCAGAGAAATGGCGGCTTTCCTCCAGAGCCTCTTCCTAGCGACGGCACAGCAGTACTACGTCGGCGTCGACGATGGTCAGCACAACATGGAGCGCCGCCTCCGCCTCTACGCCGCCGCGTACATGCTGCTGGCCGTCTCCTTCCTCCTCCGGGCCACGCCCCCTCCGAGCAGCAACGCTGGCGCCGACGCCGTCACCGGGTTCTTGCTCTGGGTTGCCGCCCTGGCTCTTCTGCTCCTGTTCTTCGTGCACCAGCGCTTCCGGGCGGCAGCCGTGGCCGCTGCTGACCTCGCGCAGGCGGCGCTCGAGCCACTCTTCGAGCTTCTCAACTGAGCGTGTACGTGCGCTGTGCATGCCATGCATGCATTCATGTCTGGGGACTGTCGCTTCTCTAATTTTCTTTTTCGCTTTCTGGTTTGGCTTTGCTTTGTCCATCGTACGTGCCTGTGTTTAAGCTACTCCCTCCGTTCTGAATTATTTGTCGCAGGTATGGATGTATCTAGATGTATTTTAGTTTTAGGTACATTCATTTCTGCGACGAGTAATTTGGAACGAAGGGAGTAGGTAGCAAGATAAGAGCCGGAAATTGAGCCTCTTATGAACATTCAAATCCTTCATATATGTATGTGACACGTAGTTCTTCTGGGCAGATCTTTTTTGGCACATGCTTTTTCCCCTCTTCTATACTTTGGGCAAATCTGGCCTTTGGCAAATGCATTATGCGCAAATCTCATTTTGCGCTAGTTCCTTTTTTTGCCACGAATTTGATCTCCCCCGCTGAACATGTTTTTTTACGACGATGCACACCACGCCTTATGGACCGTACGTAAATACATGGGAATCCTGCAAATATGAGCACAGAATGGTACTTTTGGGCAGATCTTCCTTGGTAGTACTTCCTCCGTCCGAAAATACTTGTCATCAAAATGGATAAAAAAGGATGTATCTAGAACTAATATAGATCTAGATACATCCTTCTATTCATTTTGATGACAAGTATTTCCGGACGGAGGGAGTACATGTTTCCCCCCTCTACTGCGCTCTCGGCAAATCCCCTTCGGCAGAACCTATCTATCGTCCTTTCCGGGCAAATCTCCTTTGGCAGTGACATGAAGGAATATATACTACTATATTAAACCGGCTAAGCCAGGCTCGCTCCTGTGCGTTTGCCATTCCAGGCGACGGCTCTCCATGTGCTGACATGGGTTTCTCTATATTTTTATTATTTTTTATTTTTTAACTGCTCCTACTGATTTTCCTGCAACAAAAAACTGCTCCTACTGATTTACCGCACAAAGCCCGGCAAAATGATAAAAATGATTTCCCCCACTTTATATTATAAAAAACCATCACCGCATTACATCCGAGCAGACTGATACAAAAAGACGCCACCAGCGCACACAACACACACATTCAAGACAAGATACAAAGGTTTTTTTTTTGGGAAAACTTTGTTTTTGCCACTCTAGTTTTTGCCAACTTTGCTTATGCCACTCTAGAATTTGACATCTCACTTTTGCCACTCTTAGATTTTGACAATACATCACAAATGCCATTTTGTGGCAAAAACGATAATATTTCATTTCACTTTTGCCATTCTTAGCTTTTGATATGTATCACAATTGCCACTCTAAAACTTTTGCTTTTGCCACGGAATGGCAAAAGTGATATATTGTCAAAAGCTAAGAGTGGCAAAAGTGAAATGTCAAATTCTAGAGTGGCATAAGCAAAGTTGGCAAAAACTAGAGTGGCAAAAACAAAGTTTTCCCTTTTTTTTTACCGCTCCTATTGATTTACCGCACAAAGCCCAGCAAAATGATATACATCCGAGCAAACCGATACGAACAAACGCCACCAGCGCACACAACCCACACATTCAAGACAAGATACAAAGGTTTTTTTATTGCTCTTATTGATATAGCGCAAAAAGGCTAGCGAAATGATAAAAGGGGTTTCCACATTTATATTTTAATGCGTCCATCACTGCATTACATCCGACCAGACAGATACAAACAGACGCCACCACCACACACAACACACACATTCCATACAAAGATACAAAGGTTTATTTACTGCTCTTATTGATTTACGGCACAAAGCCCAGTGAAATGATAAAAGGGGTCCCCCCTTATATTTTAACACAACCATCACCGCATTACATCCGAACAGACCGATACAAACAGACGCCACCACCACACACAACACACACACCCAAGACAAGGTCAAAGGTGTCGGGCACCAACACACCACCCCACCAACTACCAAGCAAACTATAGATGTGCAATGAAGACCGCTTAGAGCCGACGGAGATCTCCACCATGAGAATCCGCAACGGAGAGGTGAGATGGACAACGACGAAGCCAAGACTCCAAAATGGTGCCTCCTAGAATGGTACGACCACAGATAGTCACCACCGCCCGATCCTATAGTTCAAGTTTTCATCCGGAGCAAGACAAAAGGAGTGCGAACGCCACGATGGAGCCTTCAGGAGGATACGATGTCAATGGACGCCGCCACCATTGGACAGTACAAGGACTGGGCAAGTGATGTACCCCGACGCTCACAACCTTTCATCGCACCCTAGCTCCTTCAACCACCCTCAACCAAGCCACCCTGCGTGGCCATGACTACCCGCCCGCACCTGAAATATATTCTAAATATTGGGAACGTAGTAATTTAAAAAAAATTCCTACGCACACGCAAGATCATGGTGATGCATAGCAATGAGAGGGGAGAGTGTGTCCACGTACCCTCGTAGACCGAAAGCGGAAGCGTTAGCACAACGCGGTTGATGTAGTTGTACGTCTTCACGGCCCGACCGATCAAGCTCGATGACGTCCCTCGAACTCCGATCTAGCCGAGTGTCGAGGGAGAGTTCCGTCAGCACGACGGCGTGGTGACAATCTTGATGTTCTACCGTCGCAGGGCTTCGCCTAAGCACCGCTACGATATTATCGAGGTGGACTATGGTGGAGGGGGGCACCGCACACGGCTAAGAGATCCAAGGGATCAATTGTTGTGTCTATGGGGTGCCCCCTGCCCCTGTATATAAAGGAGCAAGGGAGGAGGAGGCCGGCCCTAGGAGGGGCGCGCCAAGGGAGTAGGATTCCTACTCCTAGTAGGAGTATGTTTCCTTCTTTCCTAGTCCAACTAGGAGAAGGGGGGAAAGGAGGGGAGTGTAGAAGGAAGGGAGAGGGGGGCCGCGCCCCAAACCCCTTGTCCAATTCGGACTGGGCTTGGGAGGGGCGCGCGCCACCTCCTGGCTCCTTCCCACTCAGGCCCATTAAGGCCTAATACTCTTCCCCGTATTCCCGTAACTCCCCGGTACTCCGAAAAATACCCGAATCACTCGGAACCTTTTTCGATGTCCGAATATAGTCGTCCAATATATCGATCTTTACGTCTCGACCATTTCGAGACTCCTCGTCATGTCCCCGATCTCATCCGGGACTCCGAACTCCTTCGATACATCAAAACTCATAAACTCATAATATAACTGTCATCGAAACCTTAAGCGTGCGGACCCTACGGATTCGAGAACTATGTAGACATGACCGAAACACGTTTCCGGTCAATAACCAATAGCGGAACCTGGATGCTCATATTGACTCCTACATATTCTACGAAGATCTTTATCGATCAAACCGTATAACAACATACGTTGTTCCCTTCGTCATCGGTATGTTACTTGCCCGAGATTCGATCGTCGGTATCTCAATACCTAGCTCAATCTCACTACCGGCAAGTCTCTTTACTCGTTCCGTAATGCATCATCCTGCAACTAACTCATTAGTTACATTGCTTGCAAGGCTTATAGTGATGTGCATTATCGAGTGGGCCCAGAGATACCTCTCCGACAATCGGAGTGGCAAATCCTAATCTTGAAATACGCCAACCCAACATGTACCTTCGGAGACACCTGTAGAGCTCCTTTATAATCACCCAGTTACGTTGTGACGTTTGGTAGCACACAAAGTGTTCCTCCGGTAAATGGGAGTTGCATAATCTCATAGTTGTAGGAACAAGTATAAGTCATGAAGAAAGCAATAGCAACATACTAAACGATCAAGTGCTAAGCTAGCAGAATGGGTCAAGTCAATCACATCATTCTCCTAATGATGTGATCCCGTTAATCAAATGATAACTCATGTCTATGGTTAGGAAACTTAACCATCTTTGATTAACGAGCTAGTCAAGTAGAGGCATACTAGTGACACTATGTTTGTATATGTATTCACACATGTATTATGTTTCCGGTTAATACAATTCTAGCATGAATAATAAACATTTATCATGAAATAAGGAAATAAATAATAACTTTATTATTGCCTCTAGGGCATATTTCCTTCAGTCTCCCACTTGCACTAGAGTCAATAATCTAGTTCACATCGCTATGTGATTTAACACCAATATTCATATCTGTATATGATTAACACCCATAGTTCACATCGTCATGTGACCAACACCCAAAGGGTTTACTAGAGTCAATAATCTAGTTCACATCGCTATGTGATTAACACCCAAAGAGTACTAAGGTGTGATCATGTTTTGCTCATGAGAGAAGCTTAGTCAACGGGTGAAAGGGCAATTCCCTACCTTATGTTTTGGATGATGATGACAACCCTTTGTTGGTCTAATCTTGTGCTAAATGTTTCAGGTTCTCGATGATTAGTCTTACATCGGATAGTTGTTCTCTCTCAAAGGAAACGGTTGAAGACGGAGTCCTCTACGCTTTTTATCTCTTTGGTCGTAGGGAACCCGTACTATCAAGAGGGAGTCTACTTTGGAAAGAATAGGGGAATCCGTTCACGTACACCTCCATCACCCCTCTTTTGTCTTCCTCTGGTGTGAGAGAGAGTGCATCCCTTTTGGTTTGACCTCTGCTGTGTTTTCCCAGCGGTTGTACCGCTCGTCCGAGCGGTTGTACCGCTGGGTCTTGACGCTTTCCTGTCTTTGTCGAGCGGTGGTACCGCTGCCTCCGGGTGGTGGTACCGCCACCAGGCTCTGCAAAGACGTGCGGCGGTTGTTCCGGCCATGCACCGCCCATGTACCGGTCAGGCTTCTGTTTTGATGTGGTGGCTGGGCGGTGGTGGCCCGGTTGGTCCGGTTGTTCCTCATCAACCGGTACTACCGGAGGTTCGAGCGGTTCTTCCGCTCGTACCTTAGCCGCTCAAGCGCTCAAGGCCAAGCGGTTGCACCGGCCCCGCACCGCCCAACTACCGCCCTCAAGGGTGACTCCGTTCTGTTTCGGTGCGGTAGTTGTGCGGTGGCTGGGCGGTTGGTCCGGTTATTTTCTAATAACCGGTACTACCGCCCGGTGGCCCGGTTGTACCGCCTGGTAGGGTTCTGCCGTTACATCGTGAGTCCCGGTTGTACCGGGACAAGGAGCGGTTGTACCGATGCAGTGTTGAAAACGCAGTAACGGTTGGATTTATTAGGGTTGCTATATAAGGTGGTTCTTCCACCTACCACTCCTACCTTTTACCTCTCTCACTCCACCATTAATGCTCTGAAGCTCTCTTGCCCAATCTGTCTCTCTAGCCACTCAAACTTGTTGATTTGCTAGGGATTGAAGGAGGAGACCTAGATCTACACTTCCATCAAAGGATATTTGCTTCCCCCATACTTTCTAGTGTGGATTTTGTTATTCTTGGGTGTTTGAGCACCCTATACGGATGAGGTCACCTCGAAGCCATATTCCATTGTGGTGAAGCTTCATGGTTTCGTTGGGAGCCTCCAATTGTTGTGGAGATTGCCCCAACCTTGTTTGTAAAGGTTCGGTCGCCGCCTTCAAGGGCACCAATAGTGGAATCACGGCATCTCGCATTGTGTGAGGGCGTGAGGAGAATACGGTGGCCCTAGTGGCTTCTTGGGGAGCATTGTGCCTCCACACCGCTCTAACGGAGACGTACTTCCCCTTAAAAGGAAGGAACTTCGGTAACACATCCTCGTCTCCACCGGCTCCACTCTTGGTAATTTCGTGCCTTTACTTTTGCAAGCATACTTGTGTTGTATCCCTTGCTTGCTTATGTGCTAGTTGTTATTGCATCATAAAGGTTGCTCACATAGTTGCATATCTAGACAACCTATTTTGTTGCAAAGTTTAATTTGGTAAAGAAAAGCTTAAAAATTGTTAGCTGCCTATTCACCCCCCCTCTAGTCAACCATATCGATCCTTTCAATTGGTATCAGAGCCTCGTCTCCTTATTACGGACTTGGCCGTCCGAAGAGTATGGTTGACACCACAGACGGTGCGGAGGAGCACTCCGGTGTGAATCCTATCTCGTCTACGGCCGATGGGGGAACCTCGGTCTCTCGTGAGGAACTCAATGTGGCTCTAGACACATTGAAAGACTCCATGATGACCAAGGTTGAAAGCATACTTACTAAATTTCTTGAAGGACTCAAACTGCCCACCTCGCCGATGAAAGTGGGTGATCCCACTAACAAGGTGACGGATGCTCTCCGACAAGGGGGAAGCTAACAGTGAAAAGAGTCCTTCTACTAGTGGTAGAAATGGCACCGGCATCTTTGCCCATGTGGAACCTCCAATTTATGGAGGACCGATTCCCTCTACTCATTTAAATCATGCCGGTCCTCCTCCTAAGTATGAGAAAAATGTAGATTTTGATTCTTGGGTTTATCGCTTCAAGCGTCATTTAAAACATGTGAATACTAACCTTTGGAGAATCATTGAAGAAGGTTTCTATCCTCATGACCCAAGCAACTTCACCCCTCGAGAAGCCATGGATAATCAATTCAATGAGAGTGCTCTCTTCATCATCCAAGATGCAATCCTTCCCGAAGATCTCCCTCATCTTCGACCTCATGCCGTGGCTAAAGACGCATGGCAATGTGTTGTGTCTATCTATCGAGGAAGTGCTAGCATTCAACGCTCCAACTATGAAGTGGTGCAAGATGAAGCCGATGAGTTTGCAATGAAAGAAGATGAAGAACCTCGTGAGCTCTTTCGAAGAGTGCCAAACTCGCGGTCTCACTCCGAGATCATGGAAGCAAGGACACGGATGACAATTGGATCAAGCGCAAGTTCCTCAAGGCCATGATGCCTTACAACAAGGCCATGTCCTCCGTCATCCGTCAAAGACCGGACTTCCACTCCATGACCTCAAGTGAAGTGTTGGATGAGTTCGTTGCAATGAGCATCTTGGACAAGACCGCCGACAATGCAGTACTCCGTTCTCAAAGGGCAAAGAAGCCCAACCTTGCTTTGAAGGCCAAGGTTAGTATGGAAGAAGAGGAAGAAGTGGAAGATGAGGAGAGCAACCCCGAAGACACCAAGTATGATTATCATGAGCACATGGCCCTTGCTTTAAGACAATTTTGGAGCAAGAAGAATACAAGACCCAACTTCAACAAGAACAACTCAAGTGGCGTCAAGGGCAAGCAACTAGTTAG
Organism: Triticum timopheevii; assembly: GCA_963921465.1. Classification (NCBI taxonomy): domain Eukaryota; kingdom Viridiplantae; phylum Streptophyta; class Magnoliopsida; order Poales; family Poaceae; genus Triticum; species Triticum timopheevii. Next base: position 53,736,747 of record OY997266.1, read on the forward strand.
AACTTGCTTCAACTGTGGCTATGTGAGCCATTTCGTTGTGGAGTGTCCTTACGAGAAGCGGGAAGACAATGGTGGCAAGTTCATCCGAAAAGACAAAGCCAAGTCCTTCCCCAACAAGAACAACTTCGCCAAGAAGACTCCCACTCGTGGGTTGGTGGTTCAAGAAGAATACCAAGAGGATGATGATGATGATGAAAATGGAGAAGCGATGGCCATGGCGTCCGTTGCCATTGCTACTACTCCCCGGGTGTCTCTCTTTGATTTACCCAACGAGAACATCACTGCCAAGTGCCTCATGGCTAAAGCTTCAAACAAGGTAACCCCCAACATCAAAACCACCATCATTACTAATTCCTCCTCGGAGGATTGCATTGATGAACATGATGGGTCTAATGAGGAAGTGAATGAATTTGAGTCTTTTGTGAGTAAGCTCAAGGGCAAGTCCAAGAAGCATTTTGTTGCTCTCTTGGAACAACTTGGTGAGGCCAATGATATGATCGAGGCTCACGAAGAAACCATCTCTAAGATGGAAGGTCATAGTCATGACTATGCCGATGAGATATCGGATCTCTCTAATGCTCTTGAGGAAGAGCGTGTGCATCGTTTGACTTTTGAGGAGTCATACAACGATGACCATGCTAAGTTAAAGAAAGATCTTGATCATGCTCTTGTCGTGTCTTGTGCGCTAACTTCCGAGAAGGCTAAACTTGGGGTTGATCATGCTATACTCAAAGAGGAGTTTGAGATACTTGACAAGGCCCACAAGGTCTTGAAGGGTGCTCACGCTAACCTCAAGGAGTCTCATGCTCAACTCCAAGTTAAGCTAACCAAGGAAAAGGTCACCTTCCCTCATATGATATTAATTGATAATGCATGTGCTACTAACCCGTGTTGTGAGCATGTGCATCTTGTGGAGGAGAATGCCAAATTGAAGGATCAACTTGAGAAAGGCCTTGTGATATGCATTCAAGGTGAGAAGAACCTCAACGACCTTTTGAGCAATCAAAAGGAAGTTGTGGCCAAGGAAGGAATTGGGTTTGCACCCAAGTCCAAGAGCAAGAAGAAGAAGAACGACAAGACCAAACGTCCTCCTCCTCTCAAGCAAACTTTTGTGAAAGAGGGAGAGGGTGCTCCTAAGGAGAAGAAGGAAAAAGTGAAGGGAGTTGACGTCCAAAAGGGCAAAAGCATTTCCTCCAACAAAGCCGGCGACTTTAACCCGTCATATGTGTTGTGCCGTGCTAGTGATGGACATGTTTATGCTAAATTTGTTGGTTCTCCTTATGAGTACATTGAGTGGTCTATTTGGGTTCCCAAGACCCTTGTTACTAACATCAAAGGACCCATTACTAAATGGGTACCTAAAACCAAGCATTGATCTCTTGTAGGTGTTTGCTTCCGGTGGGGGATCATGGTTGCTCGACAGTGGAGCAACAAATACAAATCATATGACCGGGAGCAAGGACTTGGTGGTGGACGTGCAAAAGATTCCATCTATGCCCACCAATGTTGAGTGGGGTGATGCCTCACATTCTAAGGTATTGGGTCTTGGCAAGGTTGTCATTTCTCATGATCTAACGATCGAGAAAGTCATGCTTGTTGAGTCCCTTGCATACAATTTGCTTTCCGTTCGTCAACTTGCACTCATGGGTTTTGCTACTTTCTTTGACATTGATACCGTGGCCCTCTTGTGGAGCAAGACTCTTAAAGTAGCCTTTGTTGGGCATGTCAAGAACGGTCTCTATGTGATTAACTTTTTGGAGCGACCCACTAAAACCGCGACATGCCTAATGGCTAAAGTTGACGTGGGATGGCTTTGGCATCGCCGGTTGGCCCATGTCAATATGAGATATTTGCAAAGTCTTCTCAAGGGGGACCATGTCCGTGGACTAACAAATGTTAGTTTTGCCAAAGATCGTGCTTGCAGTGCTTGTATTAAAGGAAAGCTTCATGAGAAGGCTCACCCTCCCACGACCATCATCTACTCGAAGAGACCCTTGGAGCTCCTTCACATGGATATCTTTGGGCCTCCATCTTTTGATAGTCTTGGAGGTAGAAAGTATTGCTTGGTGATTGTGGATGATTATTCAAGATACACTTGGGTATACTTCTTCAAGAGGAAGAGTGAGACTCAACAAACCGTCATCGACTTGCAAATGAAGCTCAACGTCAACATAATGCAAAGATCTTGACAATAAGAAGTGACAACGGCACCGAGTTCAAGAACTACACCTTGGATGAGTTTCTTAGTGATGAGGGGATCAAGCATCAATATGCTGCACCATATACCCCTCAACAAAATGGTGTAGCGGAGAGGAAGAACCGGACGTTGATGGATGCGGCAAGGACCATGATGGCGGAGTTCAAGTCTCCATACAACTTTTGGGCCGAAGCCATCAACACCGCATGTCATGCATCCAATCGGCTCTATATCCGCAAAGTCTTGAACAAGACACCTTATGAGATACTCACTGGCAACAAGCCCAACCTCAAGTACTTCCGGGTGTTCGGTTGTAAGTGTTTCATTCTCAAGAAAGGTGTTCGTTTGTCTAAATTTGAGGCTAGAGCTCATGAGGGCATATTTGTTGGTTATGCTACAAACTCTCATGCTTACCGTGTTCTCAACAAGTCCACCGGACTCATCGAGGAGACGTGTAACATGGAGTTTGACGAAAATAACGGCTCCCAAGTGGAGCAAAGTGGTACTTGTGATGTAGGTGATGAAATTCCTCCCCAAGCCATAAGAAGAATGGGTATTGGTCATATTCTACCCATTGAGGAACCCCTTGTGGCCGAAGGAGAAGGACAATGCTCCACTCAAGTGGAGCCATCACCTCCCCAAGACCCACACGCTTCCGAAGAACAAAGTGAAGGCCCTCAACCTCGTGAACAAGACCAAGGGCAAGATCAACCTCAAGATGGTGGTGAACCTCTAAATGATGCCCAAGGTCAAGTTCTCCCCCTCGAGCAAGTTCAATATCATGAGCAAGCTCAAGATCAAGAACAAGCTCAAGACGATGCTCAAGATAATCAAGTTAACCCTCCTTCCTCCACAACCGAGGAGGAATTAGAGCGTCGTGCCGTGAAGATTGCTTCCAAGCTCACCACCCAAGGCCATCTCATGGAAAACGTGGTTGGAAGCCTAAGAAAGGGGGTAAGCACTCGTAGACAATTAGCAAACTATTGTGAACATCACGCGTTTGTCTCTTGTGTTGAACCCCAAAAGGTCTATGAGGCGCTCGAAGACTCGGATTGGCTCAATGCCATGCATGAAGAACTCAACAACTTCGAGTACAACAAGGTGTGGAGATTGGTGCCAAGGCCATCGGGGAACCACAACGTCATTGGAACCAAGTGGATTTTCAAGAACAAGCAAGATGCTCACGGGAACATCGTTCGCAACAAGGCAAGATTGGTAGCACAAGGCTACTCCCAAGTCAAGGGTATCGACTACGGTGAAACCTTTGCTCCCGTTGCTCGTCTTGAATCCATATGTTTGTTGATTGCTTATGCTTCCCATCACAACTTTAAGTTGCAACAAATGGATGTCAAAAGTGCTTTTCTTAATGGTCCTATTAATGAGTTGGTCTATGTCAAGCAACCCCCCGGGTTCGAGGATCCCTACTTCCCGGATCATGTGTATCAACTCAATAAGGCACTCTATGGCCTTAAACAAGCCCCACGTGCATGGTATGACCACCTTACCGAGTTTTTACAAGATTGTGGATTTGAGGTGGGGCAAATCGATCCCACTCTTTTTACTAAGAAGGTCAAAGGGGAGTTGTTTGTATGCCAACTATATGTTGATGATATTATCTTTGGTTCCCCTAACAAAGCTTTCAATGAGGAATTTGCCGCTCTCATGACCTCCAAGTTCAAGATGTCTTCGATGGGAGAGTTGAAGTTCTTCCTTGGTTTTGATATCAAACAAAGAAGAGAAGGAACCTTCATCAACCAAGCCAAATACACTAAAGACATGCTAAAAAGATTCAAGCTAAGTGATGTCAAGCCGGCTACTACACCAATGCCCACCAAGTGCCAACTTGACATTGATCCCAATGGTAAAGCGGTGGATCAAAAGGTATATCGCTCCATGATTGGCTCCTTGCCTTACCTTTGTGCATCTAGACCAGATATCATGTTGAGTGTGGGGATGTGTGCACGGTTTCAAGCCGCACCGAAGGAAAGTCACTATGTGGCGGTCAAGCGAATCTTTCGATATTTGGCTCATACCCCAAACTTTGGCTTATGGTACCCAAGAGGGGCAAACTTCAAGCTTGAAGGATTTATGGATTCCGATTGGGCAGGAGACAAAGTGGATAGGAAGTCCACTTCCGGAGGGTGCCGGTTTCTTGGGTGCTCTTTGGTGAGTTGGTCTTCCAAGAAGCAAAGTTGTGTGTCTCTCTCGTCCACCGAAGCGGAATATGTGGTGGCCGGTAGTTGTTGTGCACAACTCTTATGGATGAGGAAAACTTTAAAAGGAATACGGTGTCATTTGTGACAAAGTGCCTCTTTGGTGTGACAACGAAAGTGCCATCAAGATTTCTCTCAACCTGGTGCAACACTTCAAGATGAAGCATATTGAGATTCGGTATCATTTCATATGGGATCACATTAGGCGAGGGGAGATCAAGCTCAAGTATGTCAACACTCATGATAACCTTGCAGATATTTTCACGAAGCCCTTGGATGAAGCAAGATTTCGCGAGTTAAGGCATGAGCTAAATATCATTGATTCGAGCAATGTGACTTGAACCCTTGCACCCCCCACCATACTCAACTTGTTATCTAGTTTAGGTGTAGGCATGGACATAGGGGGAGTGTTGTTCTCTCAATGAACTCTCCCTCCCCCCATTATGCATAAAACGATCAACTTTTTCACATTATCCATTTTTGATGGTACTTGTGCTTCAAAGACGAGTTTTGGTCATGGGCCCAAGGATAATTCTTCGCGGTGCCATACCAATTGACTCAAACATAGGTGGCTCCGGCCACCGCCCTCTCTTGAGAGAGGCCTGAGCTCGCTCTGCTTTCGTGCGGTTGTTGTGTTTTCCTTTCGTTCTTTTCTCTGTTCTAAGTGTTGGTTTCTCTAAGTTGTTGTCCCGTTTGTTTTGTTCCCTTCTCCTTGGTTTGGGCATTGGTGGTCGGGCGGTACAACCAGGGTCACGGGCGGTTCTACCGCTGATACCTGGTTGTGCTGCTCCAGTAGGTTTGCAATCGGTACTTGGGCAGTTTTACCGCCCATTTTCACTGGGCTTCCTTCGTCCGGTACTACCGGTTGTTTCCGGGAGGTACTACCGGTGCCCTTCAGGAAACGGAAGTACCGCCCACAACCACCTGTCAGCACCTGACTTGCGGTACAACCGGTCCTTGGAGCGGTTCTACCACCGTGCGGCTATGGGCCTATTTATATCCGACGGGGTGAAGGGTTTTCTTCTTTTTCCCCTTCGTCCCCGTTCATCTTTTCCTTGCCCTAGCCTCCGGTCACCTATGCCCTGCCCCGGAGTGCGTCCCGCGCTTCGGATCCGTGGGCTCTCCGTGGATTCTCTCCATGGAGGCCTTCCGATCTTCTCACATGGATGGTGGTAATGCCCCTGTTCCTCGTTCCTCGTTCTAGGGTTTCTTCCTTGTCTAGGGAATTACTTAACCCTCCAAGTTTAGTGTTTGTTCTTTGGTTGGGAGAGATCATTGTTTTTCTTCTGTCTATGCAGTACCTAGAAATCAGAATATTGCTTGTGTGATTCACATGTCTTGGTTAGATCTATCTCCCCTGGTAGTGCCACTGTCAGTGGTTCTACCGACTATATGGGCGGTACAACCGGTGGGGCGGTTCTACCGGTGGGAGATTCGGTACAACCGGAATATATGAACCACACAGCACTGTTCTGGTTTCTCTATTGTTGCATTTTTCATGTGCTTTCGTCTCATTCTTGCTGGTTTTCGTGTGTTCTCTTTGTGTGTGTGTGTTCAGGTGGCTCTAGTTCTCGCTCTGCTCCTCGCAAGACCAAGAAGAGGGCTCGAAGGACTGCGCGCCCGGCTGTGTCTGCTGATGAAGAGGAAGTCATGATTCCCACCAAGCCCACTCGCCGTTAAAAGTCTATCGCTGCAAAGCAACGTGTGGTAATGCCACTGCACCGTTGGAAAGCCAAGGATTGGGAAGCCTTCCGCTCAAGGAATCCTTATGTGGTTCCCGTAGCTCCTCGTTGGACCACTGTTCAGTTTCGGAATGAGATGCAAGTACAGATTGTTCATGAACTCTTTGAGCACAACAAGAACAGATATGCCAAGCAGTGGACCATCGATCTTGACCATTGGAGGAACAACCTGGAGTATTTTGGTGAGGCTTTGGCTCTTTGTGAGGAGTTTGATCTTGTCAAGCTCATGTCCGTCAACTGTGACTTTGATGTTCAACTCATCCATCAGTTCTATGCCACCGTTCACTTTGGAGAAGATGACGCGTGCACCCTCACTTTCATGTGCCGTGATGAGCTCTTTCAAGTTCCCTGGAGGACCTTTTGCAATGCTATTGGGTACGATGATACCGGTCTGGAAGGAAGGGGTGGCATTCGCCCCCATGACCATCCTGACTCCATGCCTAAGGCCCCTCTGTACATTCGGGGCCTATGTATTATTGGTGAATCTAAAGATTTGGTGAAGGTCTATGACATCATGCATCGTGTGTTTCGCAATGTGCTTCTGCCAAAAGTGGGGAATCAAGATGAAATCCATGGCTATCTTGTTGACTTGATGGTTGCTATGAAGACCAAGGTGGGATCTGGGGAGACGTTTGATGTGGCCAACTGGCTGTGCCACGAGATGTAGAACATGGTCATCTACAGGAAGGTCCCCATTTATGCTCCTTTTGTCATGTGCTTTCTGAACTCCGTGTGGGAGGTTCGCCGTCCTGGAGAGCCCCTCACCTCTCCTGATAATCTCACCATTCATGAAGTCAAGCTCCTTAAGAAGAAGAAGCACGCCGAGCCTCGCTTCCCTGCTAATGCTCCTGAGGATGTCTATGCAACTTCTGACGATGAGGATTTTGAGCTGGAGCCAGGGGCCAAGCCTTCGTGGGTGGACAAGCTCGCTACCAAGGTGAAGAAGACTTTCTATCTTTAGTCTGACATTCAGAAGAGGATGTATGAGGCACATGTCAATGAGAAGCTTGGCCGGCGTTGCCAAATTGCAATGATGAGGCACCTCAACATTTCGGTTCAGAGTGGCTCTGAGAAGAGCATCACACCGGAGGAGCTTTGGATATCTTCCCACAACACCTGGACTGATGATGAAGCCCCCCTCAGCCCTCCACCACCTTTACTGTTGCTGATGATATCATGGAGGACTCAGATCGGGACGATGATGAAGATTCTGATAATGGTGAAGATTCTGACAATGATGAAAATCCAGATGCTACCGAGGAGTCAGAGGAGGACGACTGAGCCTAGGGCGCTAGCTTCGCTCTCTTCCTTTTTGGTGTCTTGATGCTGAAGGGGGAGAGAGTGTGATAGGACTCGGGAGTTGCATTGGTGTTTTGCGTAGTGTGTGTTTCGTGTTGAACTTTGTCAATGGTCTCCAGTTGAACTTTGTTCGTTTCTCGATTTGTTTTGTGTGGATGTTGTGCCACTCCTGCTATATTATTTATTTGCTTGTTGGTCATTATTGGTAGTATTGCTCTCGTTTCATTATGTTGTCTATCTTCTTTTATGTGCTTTTAGTGGCGAGCCTATAAAATCTAGGGGGAGTCTCGACCTTAAAGTATGCCCATGCTCTCTAACAGCTAGTTCAAATTGGGGCACACATCTAGGGGGAGCTCCGACTAGATTCTATAGATTTCTATCTTAAATCGTGTTGTTGTCATCATCCACCAAAAAGGGGGAGATTGAAAGGGCATTTCCCTACCTTATGTTTTGGATGATGATGACAACCCTTTGTTGGTCTAATCCTGTGCTAAATGTTTCAGGTTCTCGATGATTAGGCTTACATCGAATAGTTGTTCTCTCTCGAAGGAAACGGTTGAAGACGGAGTCCTCTACGCTTTTTATCTCTTTGGTCGTAGGGAACCCGTACTATCAAGAGGGAATCTACTTTGGAAAGAATAGGGGAATCCGTTCACGTACACCTCCATCACCCCTCTTTTGTCTTCCTCTGGTGTGAGAGAGAGTGCATCCCTTTTGGTTTGACCTCTGCTGTGTTTTCCCAGCGGTTATACCGCTCGTCCGAGCAGTTGTACCGCTGGGTCTTGACGCTTTCGTGTCTTTGTCGAGCGGTGGTACCGCTGCCTCCGGGCGGTGGTACCGCCACCAGGCTCTGCAAAGACGTGCGGCGGTTGTTCCGGCCATGCACCACCCATGTACTGGTCAGGCTTCTGTTTTGATGCGGTGGCTGGGTGGTGGTGGCCCGGTTGGTCCGGTTGTTCCTCATCAACCGGTACTAACAGAGGTTCGAGCGGTTCTTCCGCTCGTACCTTAGCCGCTCAAGAGCTCAAGGCCAAGCGGTCGCATCGGCCCCGCACCGCCCAACTACCGCCCTCAAGGGTGACTCCGTTCTGTTTCGGTGCGGTAGTTGTGCGGTGGCTGGGCGGTTGGTCCGGTTATTTTCTAATAACCGGTACTACCGCCCGGTGGCCCAGTTGTACCGCCTGGTAGGGTTCTGTCGTTACATCGTGAGTCCCGGTTGTACCGGGACAAGGAGCGGTTGTACCGCTGCAGTGCTGAAAATGCAGTAACGGTTGGATTTATTAGGGTTGCTATATAAGGTGGTTCTTCCACCTACCACTCCTACGTTTTACCTCTCTCACTCCACCATTAATGCTCTCAAGCTCTCTTGCCCGATCTCTCTCTCTCTCTCTCTCTAGCCACTCAAACTTGTTGATTTGCTAGGGATTGAAGGAGGAGACCTAGATCTACACTTCCACCAAAGGATATTTGCTTCCCCCATACTTTCTAGTGTGGATTTTGTTACTCTTGGGTGTTTGAGCACCCTAGACGGATGAGGTCACCTCGAAGCCATATTCCATTGTGGTGAAGCTTCGTGGTTTCGTTGGGAGCCTCCAATTGTTGTGGAGATTGCCCCAACCTTGTTTGTAAAGGTTCGGTCGCCGCCTTCAAGGGCACCAATAGTGGAATCACGGCATCTCGCATTGTGTGAGGGCGTGAGGAGAATACGATGGCCCTAGTGGCTTCTTGGGGAGCATTGTGCCTCCACACCGCTCTAACAGAGATGTGCTCCCCTTAAAAGGAAGGAACTTCGGTAACACATCCTCGTTTCCACCGGCTCCACTCTTGGTTATTTTGTGCCTTTACTTTTGCAAGCATACTTGTGTTGTATCCCTTGCTTGCTTATGTGCTAGTTGTTATTGCATCATATAGGTTGCTCACATAGTTGCATATCTAGACAACCTATTTTGTTGCAAAGTTTAATTTGGTAAAGAAAAGCTTAAAAATTGTTAGTTGCCTATTCAACCCCCCCCCCTCTAGTCAACCATATCGATCCTTTCAACGGGTCTGTCACATTCAGAGCCATATGTATTTTGCAAATATTCTATGTATACAATGCTCTACACGGAGCTACTCTCGCTAATTGCTCCCACTTTCAATATGTATCCAGATTGAGACTTAGAATCATCTGGATCGGTGTAAAAGCTTGCACCGATGTAACTCTTTACGACGGGCTCTTTTATCACCTTCATAATCGAGAAATATTTCCTTAGTCCTCACTAAGGATATTCTTGACCAATGTCCAGTGATCTACTCCTAGATCACTATTGTATTCCCTTACCAAATTCAGAACAAGGTATAGAATAGGTCTGGTACATAGCATAGCATACTTTATAGAACCTATGAATGAGGCATAGGGAATGACTTTCATTCTCTTTTCTATTTTCTGCCATGGTCGGGATTTGAGTCTTACTCAATTTCACACCTTTGCAACACAGGCAAGAACTCTTTCTTTGACTATTCCATTTTGAACTACTTCAAAATCTTGACAAGGTATGTACTTATTGAAAAACTTATCAAGCGTCTTGATCTATCTCAATAGATTTTGATGCTCAATATGTAAGTAGCTTTACTGAGGTCTTTCTTTTAAAGAACTCCTTTCAAATACTCCTTTATGCTTTCCAGAAAAATTCTACATCATTTCTGATCAACAATATGTTACTCAAATATATTTATCAGAAAGGCGTTAGTGCTCCCACTCACTTTATTGTAAATACAGGCTTCACCGCAAGTCTGTATAAAACTATATGCTTTGATCAACTTATCAAAGCGTATATTCCAACTCTGAGATGCTTGCACCAGTGCACAGATGGATCGCTGGAGCTTGCAGCATTTTGTTAGCACCTTTAGGATTGACAAAACCTTCTGGTTGCATCATATACAACTCTTCTTTAAGAAAACCATTAAGGAATGCAATTTTGACATCCATTTGCCAGATTTCATAAAATGTGGCAATTGCTAACATGATTCGGACAGATTTAAGCATCGCTACAGTTGAGAAAATCTCATTGTAGTCAACACCTTGAACTTGTCAAAAACCTTTTTGCGACAAGTCGAGCTTTGTAGATACTAACATTACTATCAGCATCTGTCTTCCTCTTGAAGATCCATTTATACAATATGGCTTGCCGATCATCGGGCAACTCCACCAAAGTCCACACTTTGTTCTCATACATGGATCCCATCTCAGATTTCATGGCCTCAAGCCATTTCGCGGAATCTGGGCTCATCGTCGCTTCCTCATAGTTCGTAGGTTCATCATGGTATAGTAACATGACTTCCAGAATAGGATTACCGTACCACTCTGGTGCGCACTGTACTTTGGAAGACGTACAAGGTTTTGTAGTAACTTGATCTGAAGTTTCATGATCATCATCATTAGCTTCCTCACTAATTGGTGTAGGAATCACTAGAACTGATTTCTGTGATGAAATACTTTCCAATTCGGGAGAAGGTACAAATTACCTTATCAAGCTCTACTTTCCTCCCACTCACTTCTTTAGACAGAAACTCCTTCTCTAGAAAGGATCCATTCTTAGCAATGAATGTTTTGCCTTCAGATCTGTGATAGAAGGTGTACCCAACAGTTTCCTTTGGGTATTCTATGAAGACGCACTTCTCCGATTTGGGTTCGAGCTTATCAGGTTGAAAACCTTTTTCATATAAACATCGCAACTCCAAACTTTAAGAAACGACAGCTTAGGTTTACTGCTAAACCATAGTTCATACGGTGTCGTCTCAATGGATTTAGATGGTGCATATTAAACGTGAATGCAGCTGTCTCTAATGCATAACCCCAAAACGATAGTGGTAAACCGATAAGAGACATCATAGATCGCACCATATCTAGTAAAGTACGATTACGACATTCAGCCACACCATTACATTGTGGTGTTCCAGGTGGCGTGAGTTGCGAAACTATTTCACATTGTTTCAAATGAAGACCAAACACGTAACTCAAATATTCGTCTCCACGATCAGATCGTAGAAACTTTATTTTTCTTGTTACGATGATTTTCCACTTCACTATGAAATTCTTTGAACTTTTCAAATGTTTCAGACTTGTGCTTCATTAAGTAGATATACGCATATATGCTCAAATCATCTGTGAAGGTTAGAAAATAACATACCCGCCATGAGCATCAACACTCATTGGATTGCATACATCGGTATGTATTATTTCCAATAAGTCAGTAGCTCGTTCAATTGTTCCGGAGAACGGAGTTTTAGTCATCTTGCCCAAAATGCACGGTTCGCAAGCATCAAATGATTCTTAACCAAGTGATTCCAAAAATCCATCTTTATGGAGTTTCTTCATGCGCTTTACACCGATATGACCCAAACGGCAGTGCCACAAATAAGTTGCACTATCATTATTAACTTTGCATCTTTTGGCATCAATATTATGAATATGTGTATCACTATGATCGAGATCCAACAAACTATTTTCATTGGGTGTATGACCATTGAAGGTTTTATTCACGTAAATAGAACAACAATTATTCTCTAACTTTAAATGAATAACCGTATTGCAATAAACATGATCAAATCATATTCATGCTCAACGCAAACGCCAAATAATGTTTAGGTTTAACACTAATCCCGAAAGTATAGGGAGTGTGTGATGATGATCATATAAATCTTGGAACTACCTCCAACACTCATCGTCACATTCCCTCAACTAGTCTCTGTTTATTATGTAACTCCTGTTTCGAGTTACTAATCTTAGCAACCGAACAAGTATCAAATACTCAGGGGCTACTATAAACACTAGTAAGGCACACATAAATAACCTGTATATCAAATATACCCTTGTTCACTTTGCCATCCTTCTTATCCACCAAATATTCAGGGCATTTCCGGTTCCAGTGACCATTTCCCTTGCAGTGTAAGCACTCAGTTTCAGGCTTTGGTCCAGCTTTGGGCTTCTTCGCGGGAGTGACAACTTGTTTGCCATTCTACTTGAAGTTTCCCTTTCTTTCCCTTTGCCCTTTTCTTGAAACTAGTGGTCTTGTCAATCATCAACACTTAATGCTCTTTCTTGATTTCTACCTTCGTCGATTTCAACATCATGAAGAGCTCGGGAATCATTTTTGTCATCCCTTGCATGCTATAGTTCATCACGAAGTTCTAGTAACTTAGTGATGGTGACTAGAGAATTCTGTCAATCACTATCTTATCTGGAAGATTAACTCCCACTTGATTCAAGCGATTGAAATACCCAAACAATCTGAGCACATGCTCACTAGTTGAGCGATTCTCCTCCATCTTTTAGCTATATAACTTGTTGGAGACTTCATATCTCTCAACTCGGGTATTTGCTTGAAATATTAACTTCAACTCCTGGAACATCTCATATGGTCCATGACGTTCAAAAACGTCTTTGAAGTCCCGATTCTAAACCGTTAAGCATGGTGCACTAAACTATCAAGTAGTCATCATATTGAGCTAGCCAAACATTCATAACGTCTGCATCTACTCCTGCAATAGGTCTGTCACCTAGCGGTGCATCAAGGACATAATTCTTCTGTGCAGCAATGAGGATAAACCTCAGATCACGGATTTAATCCGCATCATTGCTACTAACATTTTTCAACACAGTTTTCTCTAGGAACATATCAAAATAAACATATGAACGTAACAACGTGAGCTATTGATCTATAACATAATTTGCAAAATACTACCAGGACTAAGTTCATGATAAATTTAAGTTCAATTAATCATATTACTTAAGAACTCCCACTTAGACAGACATCTCTCTAGTCATCTAAGTGATCACGTGATCCAAATCAACTAAACCATGTCCGATCATCACGTGAGATGGAGTAGTTTTCAATGGTGAACATCACTATGTTGATCATATCTACTATATGATTCACGTTCGACCTTTAGGTCTCCGTGTTCCGAGGCCATATCTGTATATGCTAGGCTCGTCAAGTTTAACCTGAGTATTCCGCGTGTGCAACTGTTTTGCACCCGTTGTATTTGAACGTAGAGCCTATCACACCTGATCATCACGTGGTGTCTCAGCACGAAGAACTTTCACAATGGTGCATACTCAGGGAGAACACTTCTTGATAATTAGTGAGAGATCATCTTAAAATACTACTGTCAAACTAAGCAAAATAAGATGTATAAAAGATAAACATCATATGCAATCAAAATATGTGACATGATATGGCCATGATCATCTTGCGCCTTTGATCTCCATCTCCAAAGTACTGTCATGATCTCTATCGTCACCGGCACAACACCATGATCTCCATCATCTTGATCTATATCAATGTGTTGTCACATGGTCGTCTCGCCAACTATTGCTCTTGCAACTATTGCTATCGCATAGCGATAAAGTAAAGCAATTATTTAGCGCTTGCATCTTATGCAATAAAGAGACAACCGTAAGGCTTCTGCCAGTTGCTGATATCTTCAACAGAACATGATCATCTCATACAACAACTTATATCTCATCACGTCTTGACCATATCACATCACAACATGCCCTGCAAAAACAAGTTAGACAACCTCTACTTTGTTGTTGCAAATTTTACGTGGCTGCTACGGGCTGAGCAAGAACCGTTCTTACCTACGCATCAAAACCACAACGATAGTTCGTCAAGTTAGTGTTGTTTTAACCTTCGCAAGGACCGGGCGTAGCCACACTCGGTTCAACTAAAGTTGGAGAAACTGACACCCACCAGCCACCTGTGTGCAAAGCACGTCGGTAGAACCAGTCTCGCGTAAGCGTACGCGTAATGTCGGTCCGGGCCACTTCATCCAACAATACCGCCGAACCAAAGTATGACATGCTGGTAAGCAGTATGACTTGTATCACCCACAACACACTTGTGTTCTACTCGTGCATATAATATCTACTTATAAAACCTGGCTTTGATACCACTGTTGGGAACGTAGTAATTTCAAATAATTTCCTACGCACAAGCAAGATCATGGTGATGCATAGCAACGAGGGGGGGGGGGGAGTGTGTCCACGTACCCTCATAGACCGAAAGCGGAAGCGTTAACACAACGCGGTTGATGTAGTCATACGTCTTCACGGCCCGACCGATCAAGCACCGAAACTACGGCACCTCCGAGTTCTAGCACACGTTCAGCTCGATGACGTCCCTCGAACTCCGATCCAGCCGAGTGTAGAGGGAGAGTTCCGTCAGCATGACGGCGTGGTGACGATCTTGATGTTCTACCGTCGCAGGGCTTCGCCTAAGCACAGCTACGATATTATCGAGGTGGACTATAGTGGAGGGGGCACCGCACACGGCTAAGAGATCCAAAGGATCAATTGTTGTGTCTATGGGGTGCCCCCTACCCCTGTATATAAAGGAGCAAGGGAGGAGGAGGCCGGCCCTAGTAGGAGTAGGTTTCCTTCTTTCCTAGTCCAACTAGGAGAAGGGGGGAAAGGAGGGGAGTGGAGAAGGAAGGGAGAGGGGGGCCACGCCCCAAACCCCTTGTCCAATTCGGACTGGGCTTGGGAGGGGCGCGCGCCACCTCCTGACTCCTTCCCACTCAGGCCCATTAAGGTTCAATACTCTTCCCCGTATTCCCATAACTCCCCTGTACTCCGAAAAATACCCGAATCACTCGAAACCTTTCTGATGTCCGAATATAGTCGTCCAATATATCGATCTTTACGTCTCGACCATTTCGAGACTCCTCGTCATGTCCCCGATCTCATCCGGGACTCCAAACTCCTTCGGTACATCAAAACTCATAAAATCATAATATAACTGTCATCGAAACCTTAAGCGTGCGGACCCTACGGGTTCAAGAACTATGTAGACATGACCAAAACACGTTTCCGGCCAATAACCAATAGCGGAACCTGGATGCTCATATTGGCTCCTACATATTCTACGAAGATCTTTATCGGTCAAACCGTATAACAACATACGTTGTTCCCTTTGTCATCCGTATGTTACTTGCCCGAGATTCGATTGTCGGTATCTCAATACCTAGCTCAATATCGTTACCTGCAAGTCTCTTTACTCGTTCCGTAATGCATCATCCTGCAACTAACTCATTAGTTACATTGCTTGCAAGGCTTATAGTGATGTCCATTACCGAGAGGGCCCAGAGATACCTCTCCGACAATCGGAGTGACAAATCCTAATCTTGAAATACGCCAACCCAACATGTACCTTCGGAGACACCTGTAGAGCTCCTTTATAATCACCCAGTTATGTTGTGACATTTGGTATCACACAAAGTGTTCCTCCGGTAAATGGGAGTTGCATAATCTCATAGTTGTAGGAACATGTATAAGTCATGAAGAAAGCAATAGCAACATACTAAACGATCAAGTGCTAAGATAGAAGAATGGGTCAAGTCAATCACATCATTCTCCTAATGATGTGATCCCGTTAATCAAATGATAACTCATGTCTATGGTTAGGAAGCTTAACCATGTTTGATTAACGAGCTAGTCAAGTAGAGGCATACTAGTGACACTATGTTTGTCTATGTATTCACACATGTATTATGTTTCCGGTTAAAACAATTATAGCATGAATAATAAACATTTATCACGAAATAAGGAAATAAATAATAACTTTATTATTTCCTCTAGGTCATATTTCCTTCACTAAAATGCTCAGGCTTTTAATAATAGATAGAGGCTGAAGACCAAACAGACCCACCTTTTTCCGAGTTTACTTTCTTTGGGAAGCAAGTAGAACTAATAACTCGAACAACTACAGAATGCGTGGTAACCCATGCAAAGGGAAAGAAAAACTATTGCCACCTGAAGTAGAGAAGCTTCACAGCAAAAAATTAATTGTTACAGTCACAACAAATGACCAAACTCTAAGGGCCGACTTCTACCATGTCAAAGTGTAAGCAAAAACAACAACAACAACAACAACAACAACAACAACAACAACAACAACAACAACAACAACAACAACAACAACAACAAAGCCTTTAGTCCCAAACAAGTTGGGGTAGGCTAGAGGTGAAACCCATAAGATCTCGCAACCAACTCATGGCTCTGGCACATGGATAGCAAGCTTCCACGCACCCCTGTCCATAGCTAGCTCTTTGTTGATACTCCAATCCTTCAGGTCTCTCTTAACGGACTCCTCCCATGTCAAATTCGGTCGACCCCGCCCTCTCTTGACATTCTCCGCACGCTTTAGCCGTCCGCTATGCACTGGAGCTTCTGGAGGCCTGCGCTGAATATGCCCAAACCATCTCAGACGATGTTGGACAAGCTTCTCCTCAATTGGTGCTACCCCGACTCTATCTCGTATATCATCATTCCGGACTCGATCCTTCCTCGTGTGGCCACACATCCATCTCAACATACGCATCTCCGCCACACCTAATTGTTGAACATGTCGCCTTTTAGTCGGCCAACACTCCGCGCCATACAACATTGCGGGTCGAACCGCCGTCCTGTAGAACTTGCCTTTTAGCTTTTGTGGCACTCTCTTGTCACAGAGAATGCCAGAAGCTTGGCGCCACTTCATCCATCCGGCTTTGATTCGATGGTTCACATCTTCATCAATACCCCCATCCTCCTACAAAATTGACCCCAAATACCGAAAGGTGTCCTTCCGAGGTACCACCTGGCCATCAAGGCTAACCTCCTCCTCCTCACACCTAGTAGTACTGAAACCGCACATCATGTACTCGGTTTTAGTTCTACTAAGCCTAAACCCTTTCGATTCCAAGGTTTGTCTCCATAACTCTAACTTCCCATTTACCCCCGTCCGACTATCATCAACTAGCACCACATCATCCTCAAAGAGCATACACCATGGGATATCTCCTTGTATATCCCTTGTGACCTCATCCATCGCCAATGCAAAAAGATAAGGGCTCAAAGCTGACCCCTGATGCAGTCCTATCTTAATCGGGAAGTCATCGGTGTCGACATCACTTGTTCGAACACTTGTCACAACATTATCGTACATATCCTTGATGAGGGTAATGTACTTTGTTGGAACTTTGTGTTTCTCCAAGGCCCACAACATGACATTCCGCGGTATCTTATCATAGGCCTTCTCCAAGTCAATGAACACCATATGCAAGTCCTTCTTTTGCTCCCTATATCTCTCCATAAGTTGTCGTACCAAGAAAATGGCTTCCATGGTCGACCTCCCAGGCATGAAACCAAACTGATTTTTGGTCACGCTTGTCATTCTTCTTAAGCGGTGCTCAATGACTCTCTCCCATAGCTTCATTGTATGGCTCATCAGCTTAATTCCACGGTAATTAGTACAACTCTGAACATCCCCCTTGTTCTTGAAGATTGGTACTAATATACTTCGTCTCCATTCTTCTGGCATCTTGTTTGCCCGAAAAATGAGGTTGAAAAGCTTGGTTAGCCATACTATCGCTATGTCCCCGAGACCTTTCCACACCTCAATGGGGATAAAATCAGGGCCCATCGCCTTGCCTCCTTTCATCCTTTTTAAAGCCTCCTTCACCTCAGACTCCTGGATGCGCCACACAAAACGCATGCTGGTCTCATCAAAGGAGTCGTCCAGTTCAATGGTAGAACTCTCATTCTTCCCATTGAACAGCTTGTCGAAGTACTCCCACCATCTATGCTTAATCTCCTCGTCCTTTACCAAGAGTTGGCCAACATACATAGAAAATGAAAGACCACTTGCACAAATTTCACCATCTAAATCAGAACCAGCTGGGGTATAACAAAAAGATGTCTGTCTATTCACATTGCATTGATTGGCTTGAAGCCACTGAATGACAAGATAGGCTCAAGGCACGAGAAAAGGTCGGTGGATATCAACAAGCTTGCGGACACAAAGTCAAAGAAGAGGTAATCAACATTTTTCTAACGTGACATACATCACACCTTTATTAAAAGTCCGATGAAAGTGTGTCAAACTATATGCAAGCCTGCAACAAAAAAGATGTTCGCTGCAACAACCGCCTAGGAAAGTGGAGCTACTACAAAGGAGAAGTAGACCACCTCTCGAATATACTTCCATCAAATAGTCTTACCATGCACCTTCTATTCTATAAATATGAACCAAGATGCAGATATGCACATATGCCCATTGAACTAATTAAGTAGGCTATGTTAGTACCTTCTGTTGCACAAGCATGCTCTTAGCATTAAGAATGATGATTGTAGGTCCTCCCGTGCCTCCGGTGTATCTTTTATCTTCCCATACACGCCCAAGAAGCCTAGCAGGTTCACGCAAAGGTTCTTCGTCACGTGCATCATGTCGATTGAAGAGCGGACCTCTAGGTCTTTCCAGTAGGGTAGGTCCCAAAATATAGATTTCTTCTTCCACTTGGGTGCGCGTCCCTCAGCGTCATTCAGAACAGATAGTCCGCCAGGACCCATTCCAAAGATTACTTTTAAATCATTGACCATAGCAAGTACGTGATCACCAGTACGCATGGCGGGCTTCTTCCGGTGATCTCCCTCGCCTTTGAAATGCTTGCCTTTCTTTCGACATTGATGGTTGGTCGGAAGAAATCGACGATGCCCCAGGTACACATCCTTCCTGCATTTGTCCAGGTATATACTTTCGGTGTCATCTAAACAATGCATCCATGCATAGTATCCCTTGTTTGTCTGTCCTGAAAGGTTACTGAGAGCAGGCCAATCATTGATGGTTACAAACAGCAACGCATGCAGGTCAAATTCCTCCTGTTTGTGCTCATCCCACACACGTACATTGTTTCCATTCCACACTTGTAAAAGTTATTCAACTAATGGCCTTAGGTACACATCAATGTCGTTGTCGGGTTGCTTAGGGCCTTGGATGAGAACTGGCATCATAATGAACTTCCGCTTCATGCACAGCCAAGGAGGAAGATTATAGATACATAGAGTCACAGGCCAGGTGCTGTGATTGCTGCTCTGCTCCCCAAAAGGATTAATGCCATCCGTGCTTAAACCAAACCATACGTTCCTTGCGTCACCTGCAAACTCTTCCCAGTACTTTCTCTCAATTTTTCTCCACTGCGACCCGTCAGCGGTGCTCTCAACTTCCCGTATTTCTTACGGTCTTCTCTATGCCATCGCATCAACTTGGCATGCTCTTTGTTTGGAACAGGCGTTTCAACCATGGTATTATAGGAGCATATCACATCACCTTGGCAGGAACCCTCTTCCTAGGGTGCTCGCCGTCAACATCACCAGGGTCATCTCGTCTGATCTTATACCGCAATGCACCGCATACCGGGCATGCGTTCAAATCCTTGTACGCACTGCGGTAGAGGATGCAGTCATTAGGGCATGCATGCATCTTCTGGACCTCCAATCCTAGAGGGCATACAACCTTCTTTGTTGCGTACATACTGTTGGGCAATTCATTATCCTTTGGAAGCTTCTTCTTCAATATTTTCAGTAGCTTCTCAAATCCTTTGTCAGGCACACCATTCTCTGCCTTTCACTACAGCAATTCCAGGACGGTACCGAGCTTTGTGTTGCCATCTTCGCAATTGGGGTACAACCCTTTTTTGTGATCCTCTAACATGCGATCGAACTTCAGCTTCTCCTTTTCACCTTCGCACTATCCCTTTGCATCAACAATGACCCGGCGAAGATCATCATCGGGCACATCATTTGGTTCCTCTTCATCTTCAATTTCCCCCGTTGCAGCATCTTCAGCTTCCCCCGTTGCAGCATCACCGTATTCAGGGGGCACATAGTGGCCATCGTCTTCCTCTTCTTTGTTGTCTTCCATCATAACCCCTCTTTCTCCGTGCTTGGTCCAAATATTATAGTGTGGCATGAAACCCTTATAAAGAAGATGGGTGTGAGGGATTTTCGAGTCAGTCTAAGACCTCGTATTCCCACATATAGGGCATGGACAACACATAAAACCATTCTGCTTGTTTGGCTCAGCCACTGCGAGAAAATTATCCACGCCCTTAATGTACTCGAAGGTGCGTCTGTTACCATACATCCACTGTCGGTTCATCTGCGTACATCATGAATAGATAAGTGACCAAATTAATAGAAGTTCATCATCACATTAAAATCAAAGTACATACATAGTTCTCATTGAACAACATATAGCTCTCCAGAGCATCTAATTAAGCCATACATTGAAACTATGTAAAAAATTTCAATGCAACAAGAAATGCGATCATAACCGCAACCAATGTAACAATTGATCCAACAGCATAATGATACCAAGCCTTGGTATGAATGGCATATTTTCTAATCTTTCTAATCTTCAAGCACATTGCATCCATCTTGATCTTGTGATCATCGACGACATCCGCAACATGCAACTCGAATATCATCTTCTTCTCCTCAATTTTTTTTCAATTTCTCCTTCAAGTAATTGTTTTCTTCTTCAACTAAACTTAACCTCTCGACAATAGGGTCGGTTGGAATTTCCGGTTCACATACCTCCCAGATAAAAAATTCTATGTCACGTTGCTCGGCATAATTGTCATAAACACTAAATGAAACTAATAGTTATAAAATAATATATATATATATATATATATATATATATATATATATATATATATATACCACATCTGAATCATAGAGAGGACGAGGGCCGACGGAGGCGGATACCAAAACCATCGCACTATATAATAACAAACAATAATAAGTAAGAAAACTACACAACTATCTATCTAAATCATACAAGTAAGAACTTTTTTCTTTTAGAAAGAAGATAAGATCAAGAGGCTCACCACGATTGTGCAAGCAACGAGATCGATGCGGGCGGTCAACGGCGGTGAGGACGGAGACGGGACAGGATGGACCGCAAAACCTAGACAAATCTCGAGGAAAATGGAGGTTGGACAAGGAGCTTAGAGAGGAGAAAGCTTAAGTGTGGCTCGGGCATTTCATCGAACACCTCATGTGCATAGGAGGTGAGCTAGAGCATCACAAAGCTCTCCAACGGTCGGCCAGAAAAACAGAGCAGTGGAGTGCTCTGCTCGCGGGCGAGGGGATATATATAGGCATCTCATTGGTCCTGGTTCGTGGTTGGAATCGAGACTAAAGGACAACCTTTGGTCCCGGGTCAAGCCACCAACCGGGACCAATGGTGGTGGGCCAGGAGCGAGGCCCATTGGTCCAGGTTCCTGCCTGGAATCGGAACCAAAGGTGCCAGACGAACCGGGACCAATGCCCCACGAGGCCCGGCCGGCCCCCTCGCCTCACGAACCGGGACCTATGCCCCCATGGGTCCCGGTTCGTGACTGAACCGGGACTAATGAGCTGGCCCGCCCTGAACCAAAGCCATGTTTCTTCTAGTGGATGCTCCACCGTTGGGTACCTTTAATTGGGGATTTCCTTCCACTATTAGAAAAAACACCTATTAGTCCCGGTTCGTAAGGGCCTTTAGTCCCGGTTCATGAACCGAGACTAATGGGTCGTTACTAATACCTCCCCCCCCCCTTTAGTCCCGGTTCTAACACGAGCCGGGACAGATGGTCCTCCACGTGGCCGGTGCGCCGAGCCCAGGCAGGGGGTTTTTGTTTGTTTGTTTTTGAAAGGGGGGGGGTTGGGGGTTTTGGGGGTTAATTTAGGTGTTTCATATATTATGTTAGCTAGCTAATTAATAGAGAGAAGTATCCTCTCTTACGTCCATGCTTGGTCGACGCTACGTACTATATACATATAGCCCTCGACACGCTAGCTAGTAAGAAAATGAAGGAAACCATCGAGTACAGAAGTTCGTCATGCATACCGAGAGAAATGATCGATCGACCTCTCCTTCTCCAAGAGATTGGTCGAACAACAAGTTTTCGTATCATGTACGTCCGATGCTACTGGCTACATACATGTACAATATATAAGATCTCTCAATTACAGTCCCCTAGCATTTGAAATCAACTTCCACATGGTATTCTCTGGCTTTATTGATGACGTGGTCAAGAAAGAATCCCGCCAATTCCTCTTGAATTGCTTTCATGCGATCTGGTTCTAGGAGTTCATTCCGCATTTGCCACGTCTAATTTGAAGAAGGGGGTTAATTAATACATATATATGAATGAAACTCAACAGAAATAATGGTGTAATAAAATGAAATTGTGAATATTATTAATTGCTTACGCACTTCATATTGTCTTTGAGAGTAGCCCCGCTTGTTTTTCAAAGTCACGGTGTGGATGAACTCACACACGTAGTATCCACAGAAATCATTCCCTTGTTCCTGCCACAAGCACTTTACGAGAAATAGAGGTCAATCAAACTGATAATGAAGCATTATAAATGGCATTGATGAAAGTATAGCTATAGAATCAACGGGAGATGCGCACAACTAGCTAGCCAGTAGTACTTACTTTCGGGTATGTATATCGCAGCTCCATCGGAAGTCCCGGAGCTTTAGCAGTGAACTGTTTCCAAACCCTACAAGACAAAGGAAATAATTATTATTACTAGAGATATCAGGAAATGAACAAAAATTTGCCGATATGGTGCGATGATGATCGATTGAACTTACTTGCTGAGCATTTCAGTCATGTCCGCATAGGTGCTGGGATCTTTCCGTCTCGAGTCTAAGACGGTTACTAGTCCACGCTCAAGCTTGATCTCCAGAAGAATATAGTGGTACCTGCGCACGCATGCATAACTCATCAATTACATTACTATAACCTCGCTCGAGTAATAAGGGAAACTGAATATGCAAACGATCAGTAACACTCACTTGCCTTTGTAAGGAAAGAGTATGGTATCTTTGTTTTGATTTTTGATCAACGATTGTAGCAAGTTGTCCTCGGCCTCTTTGACGTCCTTTTCAACCAGAAATACATCTATGATATTTGTGTTAATGAACCCAATATCATAGATTTCATTTTTTTGCACTCGACGATCTTCAATCTGCATAATATATTGAGGATAATTAATTATAAATACATGCAATGAAAGAGCCGAGCTATATATAGAGACTTAATGACGGAAATAGTACTTACAGGCAGTAGCAAAAGACCATTAATTTATTGAGGGCCTTTTGATTGAAGAACGCGAAGAACTCCTCAAATGGAACAGGCAACAGATCATTTCCAACAAGGTCGTGCTCCTCTTTAATTCTCAGATACAAAGTATTCGTCCCCCCAGACTCTCTGCAGGTTTTCATGTACCAAGTATGGAATCTTCGCATCATCGTTGTTAGAGATTTTTCATCTTTGACGAGAGGCTTCCCATACTCGTATCTGTGTTCTTCCACCTTCATGTAATCAGGAAGTGCATCGTCAGGCAGGTAATCTTGTAGATTGCCATAACCGGCCACCATCCCCGGAACATTAGCGACGATGCGGCCGCTAGACACATTGAGCGGGGGGCACGATTGGTTTGCTTGTTCTCCGAGCTGGTCAATTTTTTCGCAGCTGCTCGTTCTTTTGCTCTTTGATGTCTGACAGTACTTCCCGACCGCTCAGCTTGGAGATATGTCTGTTCAATAATGCGCTCATAGTTGGTTCTCGGCGGAGACTTTGCCGGTTTCCTCAGGGCATCGAGAGTGCGCTTTGCTTTCACCGGATCTACCTTCTCCTCCGGAGGTGGATGTCTCTTTGCTTTCACCCCTTCAAAGAACTCCTTCACGTGGGTCTGCACGATCATATTGTTTTCCTCCTCGGTCCTCTCGTACGGTAACTTCTCTAGAGGCTTTAGAGGTGGACCATATCTGTATTGCCTATCTCCTCTTCTTGTGCTGCTAGACGCCGGAGCAGACGGAGCGGCTGCGGCGTCTGTCTTCTTTCGTGCTTGCTTACGAGGCAGAGGAGAAGGACTACGACACGCCGGAGCAACCGGGGCGGCGGCGGGTCCCTTCCGCCCTTGCTGGCGAGGCGGAGAAGGAGGAGGCTGCTGGCTGCTCGGGAGCGCCGGCGCAGGCGGAGAAGGAGGCGGAGTGCCGCCATGCGCCGGAGAAGGAGGCGGAGTGCTGCCACGCACCGGAGAAGGAGGCGGAGTGCCACCACGCGTGCCCTAATCATCACTCGCCGGAGGAGGAGGCGATGGAGGAGGCGGAGTGCCCTGACTCGCCGGAGGAGGAGGAGGCGGAGGCGTCCAGTTTGGAAGGTTGATGAGCTCCTTCCGCCATAGGCATGGAGTCTTCAGAGCAGAACCCATCCTAGTCTCCGCTTCACCGGTAGGGTGGTCAAGCAGGAGGTCCTCAAATTCCTCCATTATTTCATCCACCATCACCTTAGCATATCCTTCTGGAATCGGCTGGCAGTGATAAGTTGTGCCGGGTCCACTAGGATAAACTTGGCCAACAGCCGCCTTGACCTTCAAATTCATCCATCGCGCCATAATGTGGCAATTTTGAGACTCCGTGATACCATCCACGGGATAGCTGGAAGGAGCCGTCAAGACATGCTCCGGCTGAAGCAGCTCGGTGGAAGCCACGCTGCTTCTCCGCTAATATGGCGGGGTAGCTTCGGGGGAAGCTTTGGCAGGTCGTTTGCTGCGATCTGCTGCTTCTCGTTCCTCTAGCCCCATTACCCGTTCGTGCAGCGCTTGCAGTTGGTCCTGCTCCAGTTTCTTCCTCCTCTCGTGGGTTTTGTAACCCCCTGCATCCGGAAAACCAACCATCCACGGAATGGAGCCTGGCGTGCCTCGTGTCCGTCCAGGGTGCTCAGGATTCCCAAGGGCCATTGTGAGCTCGTCCTTCTCCCTGTTTGGAAGGAACGTCCCTCGCTGCGCTGCATCAATATAGTGTCGAAGGTTCTTGACTGGTATTTGCAGTTGCTCGTTCGTCCACTGGCACTTCCCTGTTACAGGGTCCAAGGTTCCGCCAGCCCCGAAGAACCAAGTCCGGCAACGGTCTGGCCAGTACATTGTCTCTGGTTCGATCCCTTTTTCAAGCAGATCATGCTCAGCCTTGGACCACTTAGGCCGGGCTTTGAGGTAGCCACCTGACCCCGTGCGATGGTGAAGCTTCTTCTTCGCAGCATTTTGCTTGTTTGTCGCCGACATCTTCTTACTCTTTTCCGATGTCTTGTGGGCTACAAATGCGGGCCAGTGATCTTTGATCTTCTCATATTTGCCGATGAATTCTGGTGTCTTTTCTTTCTCGACAAACTGGTTCAACTCTTTCCTCCACCTCCTCATTAGGGTTGTCATCTTCTTAAGAGCACAAGACTTGATTAATTGCTCTTTAACTGGCTTCTCCGGATCCTCCTCTGGCGGTAGGGTGAAATTTGCCTTCAGCTGAGTCCAAAGATCTTCTTTCTGCATATCATTGACATAAGACACCTCAGGGTCTTCCTCCTTAGGCTTATACCATTGATGGATGCTGATCGGGATCTTGTCCCTAACAAGAACCCCGCACTGAGCAGAAAATGCGCGCTTTGTCCAGATGGGTTCAATCGGTTTGCCGTTGGGCGCGATTTCTGTGATCTCAAACTTTTCATCCGAGCTCAACTTTTTCCCCGGGCCTCGTCTCCTTACCGAAGTTGTGCTCGATCCGGAGGGCTAGAAATTATAAGGAAGAAAGACGAGAGTAATTAATATGTGTACATATACCAAAATAATGGATGCATCAATTAACTAGTCAGCACGGGCTTAACTAATATATATATACCTGGCCGGACTCGGTTTGGTCACCGGAGCAGTCAGCACGGTCTCCTTCTTATACCTCCATTGTGTCACCGGAGCCATCATGAACATAGTCCTCTTCTTGTACCGGCATTAATGGGTCGAAGCCATCATGAACATAGCCCTCTTCTTCACCCAGTCCTTCCTGACCATCGGTCTCGTTGAGAAATGACGCAACTTCATCACTTCTTTGTGCGATTATGTCCCCCAACATCGCTTCTGTTTCTTCGTCTCGGGAGTGCTCCATAGTTTCTGCAAATATTTACAATATGTCAATTATTATTCAAACATGGTACAGATGGATATATATATATATGTGGCAAACGTAGAACTAGCTAGCTAATCACAATAAGGAATCATGTTAGTGGCCTCGACGCTGCTTCTCTAGGGTTTGGGGTCGCCTCAACACAACGCTTCAAGGGTTTGGGGTGGCCTCGACGACAACGCTCTTTTAACTTGATAAATTTGGGTGGCCTCGAGAGAGTTAATTTGTCGGGTAGGGGCGCAACAGGAGGGGGTAGGAGACCAACATCGTTTTCTCTCTAGGGTTTGGGTGTCCTCGAGAGTTTTGGTCGAGCGAGAGGGCCGAGGGGGGTGCTGCCGTTGTATAAGTTATCACGGTCGAGAGGGGGTATATATATCGACCGCCCCTCATGTCGAAGTTATCTCGAGGGGGTTATATCGACAACGACGCGACATACATATACATGGGAAAATAATGTTATCGGGGAGGGGGTATCGGTACCCACCCCTCGTGTTAAAGTTTCTTCTTTCTCCTCTATTCCTTTCTTTCTTCTTCTCCTCTTCTTTTTCTTCTTCTCCCTCGAGAAAGGAAAATAATTAAGGAAAAGGAAGAAAAGAGAAAGAAGGAAGAAGAAGAAGAAGAAGAAAAAAAAGAAGAAAAAAAAGAGGAGAAGAAGAAAGGAATAGAGGAGAAGAAGAAAAAATAGAAATTTTTTCTATTTTTTCTTCTTCTCCTCTATTCCTTTCTTCTTCTCCTCTCTTTTTCTTCTTTTTTCTTCTTCTTATTTATTTCTCCTCTTCTTTTCCTCTCCTCTTCTTCTTTCTTTCCTCTTCTTATTTTCTTCTTTCCTATCCTTCTTTTTCTAAAATTGTAACTTTTGCATATATAAAGCTTTTCTAAAATTGTAACTTTCTATATATGAACAAAAAACTTTCTATGAACAAAAAAACATTTTAACATATATATTTAGCAAATTCTAGCCATATACATCACATACACATATACATTATAGCCACATACACATATACATCACATATGAACAAAAAAATAAACTAATAAAACTAAAAAAACATATAGCAACATATGTACAAAAACATATAGCCACATACATACACATACATTATATATATATATATGAAAAAAATTAAACTAATAAAAAACAGAGCCGGGCAGAGGGGCATGGCGGCAGCGGTGGCGCCGGCGGGGCAGGGCAGGGCAGGGGCGCGGGAGCGAGGCATGGCAGGGGCGCGAGAAAGGTGCGCTCACAGGGGGTGGCGGGGCACGGCGGGCGGCGTCGGGGCAGATGGCGTCGAGGGCGGCGGCGACGGCAAAGTTGAGCAGCCTGACGGCGTCAGAGGCGGCGACGACGGTGAGGTGGACCAGCCTGACGGCGTCGGAGGCGGCGGCGGCGACGAGGTGGAGCAGCCTGACGGCTCGGCGGCAACGACGACGAGGCAGAGCAGCGGGCGTCGGGCGGAGAAGAAAGGGATGGATTTTGAAGAAACTGCTAAGTGCTGCTTATATAACAAAGCCTTTAGTCCCGGTTGGTGGCACCAAACGGGACTAATACGCCCTTTAGTCCCGGTCGGTGCCACCAACCGGGACCAAAGGCCTCTTTTCAGCAGCCCAAAGGGCGGGAAGCGGCGGCCTTTGGTCCCGGTTGGTGGCACCAACCGGGACTAAAGGGTGGGCATTGGTACCGGTTCGTGACACCAACCGGTACCAATGCCCCCACTTTAGTCCCGGTTGGTGCCACCAACCGGGACCAAAGGCCCCTGTGCTTCCTGCGTCAGGGCCAAAGTTTAGTCCCACCTCGCTAGTTGAGAGGAGCGCAGAGTAGTTTATAAGCCCCACTGCCGCACCCCTCTCGAGCTCCTCTCCACCGCGGGCTTTCGGGCCTACTTGCTAAACTTTGCCTGATGGGCCTTCTGGGCCTACTGCGGGCCTGAATCCTGGCCCATAGTAGGGTTTCATGTCGTATTCAGGCCGTGGGGGCCCAGTAGGAGGCGTTTTTTTGTTTTTTTGTTTTCTTTACTTATTGTTGCTATTTTTATTTTTTTCTAGTTTTTTTGTTTTGTTTTCTGCATTATTTATTTTCTTTTGTTTTTTGCTTTCTTTTTTAATTATTTTTGCTTTTAGTTTTAGGAAAATTATAAACTTTCTGTTAGTGCCATTAGTTTTCAAATTTGAAAATACTTTTTTTCTTTTTTTTCTTTCTTGCTTTATTTATTTTATTTTGTTTCTACTTACAACAAAATACTTATTGTTGCTATTTTTAATTATTACGAGGGCCGAACCATAAGACATTAAAGCATTTCAAATGAACTCTGAAAAAGTTGAAAGTTGGCATGGTATCATAAATTGACCCACATAGCATGTGCATGTACAAAACGGACAATGGTATTATACTCGTTAGTTACAAAGTTTGCATGGTATCATCATAATAGTTGCGGGAGAAAGTCTTCACTTTTTCTTCGCTTGTGTCATTTGCTTATTGCGCCGTAACCATGGATAATCTTCATCGTTTATCAGGATGCTGGGGTCAGCCTTGACTTTAAAGGGAGGAATTTCATGAAACTTTTCATAATCTTCAGACACGTCTGTCTTGTCCTCCACTCCCATGATGTCCCTTTTTCCTGAAAGAACTATGTGGCGCTTTGGCTCATCGTATGATGTATTCGCTTCCTTATCTTTTCTCTTTCTCGGTCTGGTAGACATGTCCTTCACATAGATAACCTGTGCCACATCATTGGCTAGGACGAACGGTTCGTCAGTGTACCCAAATTTTTTCAGATCCACTATTGTCATTCCGTACTGTGGGTCTACCTGTACCCCGCCTCCTGACAGATTGACCCATTTGCACTTAAACAAAGGGACCTTAAAATCATGTCCATAGTCAAGTTCCCATATGTTCACTATGTAACCATAATATGTTTCCTTTCCCCTCTCGGTTGTTGCATCAAAGCGAACACCGCTGTTTTGGTTGGTGCTCTTTTGATCTTGGTCAATCGTGTAAAATGTATTCCCATTTATCTCGTATCCTTTCCAAATCAATACAGTCAAAGATGGTCTCCTGGACAACAAGTACAGCTCATCACAAATAGTGTTGTCACCTCTGATACGTGCTTCCAACCAACTGCTGAAAGTCCTGATGTGTTCACATGTAATCTAGTCGTCGCACTGCTCCGGGTGTTTGGAGCGCAGACTGTTCTTGTGTTCATCGACATACGGGGTCACCAAGGTAGAGTTCTGTAGAACTATGTAGTGTGCTTGAGACCAAGAATATCCGTCCCTGCATATTATTGAGTCCCTTCCAAGCGTGCCTTCTCCAGTCAGTCTCCCCTCATACCGCGATTTAGGGAGACCTATCTTCTTGAGGCCAGGAATGAAGTCAACACAAAACCCGATGACATCCTCTGTTTGATGGCCCATGGAGATGCTTCCTTCTGGCCTAGCGCGGTTACGGACATATTTCTTTAGGACTCCCATGAACCTCTCAAAGGGGTACATATTGTGTAGAAATACGTGGCCCAAAATGACAATCTCGTCAACCAGATGAACTAGGACGTGCGTCATGATATTGAAGAAGGATGGTGGGAACACCAGCTCGAAACTGACAAGACATTTCACCACATCACTCCTTAGCCTTGGTATGATTTCTGGATCGATCACCTTCTGAGAGATTGCATTGAGGATTGCACATAGCTTCACAATGGCTAATCGGACGTTTTCCGGTAGAAGCCCCCTCAATGCAACCGGAAGCAGTTGCGTCATAATCACGTGGCAGTCATGAGACTTTATGTTCTGAAACTTTTTCTCTGCCATATTTATTATTCCTTTTATATTCGACGAGAAGCCAGTCGGGACCTTCATACTAAGCAGGCATTCAAAGAAGATTTCCTTCTCTTCTTTGGTAAGAGCATAGCTGGCAGGACCTTCATACTGCTTTGGAGGCATGCCGTCTTTTTCGTGCAAACATTGCAGGTCCTCCCGTGCCTCAGCTGTATCTTTTGTCTTCCCATACACGCCCAAGAAGCCTAGCAGGTTCACGCAAAGGTTGTTCGTCACGTGCATCACGTCGATCGAAGAGCGGACCTCTAGGTCTTTCCAGTAGGGTAGGTCCCAAAATATAGATTTCTTCTTCCACATGGGTGCGTGTCCCCCAGCGTCACTCGGAACAGCTAGTCCACCGGGACCCTTTCCAAAGATTACGTGTAAATCATTGACCATAGCAAGTACGTGATCACCGGTACGCATGGCGGGCTTCTTCCGGTGATCTGCCTCGCCTTTGAAATGCTTGCCTTTCTTTCGACATTGATGGTTGGTCGGAAGAAATCGATGATGGCCTAGGTACACATTCTTCCTGCAGCTTGCCAGGTATATACTATCGGTGTCAAGTAAACAGTGCGTGCATGCGTGGTATCCCTTGTTTGTCTGTCCTGAAAGGTTACTGAGAGCGGGCCAATCGTTGATGGTCACGAACAGCAACGCTTTTAGGTTAAATTCCTCCTGTTTGTGCTCATCCCACGTACGTACACCGTTTCCATTCCACAGCTGTAAAAGTTCTTCAACTAATGGCCTTAGCTACACATCAATGTCGTTGCCGGGTTGCTTAGGGCCTTGGATGAGAACTGGCATCATAATGAACTTCCTCTTCATGCACATCCAAGGAGGAAGGTTATACATACATAGAGTCACGGGCCAGGTGCTGTGATTGCTGCTCTGCTCCCCGAAAGGATTAATGCCATCCGCGCTTAAAACAAACCATACGTTCCTTGGCTCACTTGCAAACTCATCCCAGCACTTTCTCTCGATTTTTCTCCACTGCGACCCGTCAGTGGGTGCTCTCAACTTCCCGTCTTTCTTACGGTCCTCACTGTGCCATCGCATCAACTTGGCATGCTCTCCGTTTCTGAACAAACGTTTCAACCGTGGTATTATAGGAGCATACCACATCACCTTCGCAGGAACCCTCTTCCTGGGGGGCTCGCCGTCAACATCACCAGGGTCATCTCGTCTGATCTTATACCGTAATGCACCGCATACCGGGCATGCGTTCAGATCCTTGTAGGCACCGCGATAGAGGATGCAGTCATTAGGGCATGCATGTATCTTCTGCACCTTCAATCCTAGAGGGCATACGACCTTCTTTGTTGCGTATGTACTGTCGGATAGTTCGTTATCCTTTGGAAGCTTCTTCTTCAATATTTTCAGTAGCTTCTCAAATCCTTTGTCAGGCACAGCATTCTCTGCCTTCCACTGCAGCAATTCCAGTACGGTACCGAGCTTTGTGTTGCCATCTTCGCAATTGGGGTACAACCCTTTTTTATGGTCCTCTAACATGCGATCGAACTTCAGCTTCTCCTTTTGACTTTCGCATCGCGTCCTTGCATCGACGATAACCCGGCGGAGATCATCATCATCGGGCACATCGTCTGGTTCCTCTTGATCTTCAGCAGCTTCGCCCGTTGTAGCATCATCGTGCACATCGTCTGGTTCCTCTTGATGTTCAGTAGCATCACCGTATTCAGGGGGCACATAGTTGTCACCGTACTCTGCTTCTTCGCCGTCTTCCATCATAACCCCTATTTCTCCGTGCCTCGTCCAAACATTATAGTGTGGCATGAAACCCTTGTAAAGCAGGTGGGTGTGGAGGATTTTCCGGTCAGAGTAAGACTTCGTATTCCCACATATAGGGCATGGACAACACATAAAACCATTCTGCTTGTTTGCCTCAGCCACTTCGAGAAAATCATGCACGCCCTTAATGTACTCGGAGGTGTGTCTTGAACCGTACATCCATTGCCGGTTCATCTGCGTGCATTATATATAATTAAGTGTGTCAAAAATCATTACAGAACATCATGAATAGATAATTAAGTGACCAAATTAATAGAAGTTCATCATCACATTAAAACCAAAGTACATACATAGTTCTCATCTAACAACATAAAGCTCTGCAGAGCATCTAAATTAATTAAACCATACACTGAAACTATGTAAAACATTTCAATGCGAAAATAAATGCGATCATAATCGCAACCAATGTAACAACAGATCCAACGGCATAATGATACCAAGCCTCGGTATGAATGGCATATTTTCTAATCTTTCTAATCTTCAAGCGCATTGCATCCATCTTGATCTTGTGATCATCGACGACATCCGCAACATGCAACTCCAATATCATCTTCTCCTCCTCAATTTTTCTAATTTTTTCTTTTAACAAATTGTTTTCTTCTTCAACTAAATTTAACCTCTCGACAATAGGGTCGGTTGGAATTTCCGGTTCAACAACCTCCTAGATAAATAAAATCTATGTCACGTTGGTCGGCATAATTGTCATAAACAATAAATGAACCAATAGTTATGAAAAGATAATATATACCACATCCGAATCATAGACAGGACGAGGGCCGACGGGGGCGGATACCAAAATCATCGCACTATATAAGATGCAATAATAAAAGTAAGAAAATTATACAAGTATCTATATAAACATACAAGTAAGAATTTTTTTTCCTTTCAGAAAGAAGATAAGAACAAGAGGCTCACCACGGTGGTGCCGGTGACGAGATCGGCGCGGGCGATCGACGGCGGTGAAGACGGGGACGGGACGTGACGGACCGCTAAATCTAGACAAATATTGAGGAAAATGGAGCTTGAAGGTCAAGCTTGGAGAGGAGAAAGCTTAAGTAGTGTGGCTCGGGTATTCCATCGAACACCTCGTGTGCATAGGAGGTGAGCTAGAGCACCACAAAGCTCTCCCCTCGCCGGCCACGAAAAACAGAGCACTGGGAGTGCTCTGCTCGCGGGCAAGGGGTATATATAGGCAACTAATTGGTCCCGGTTGGTGGCTTGAACCGGGACTAAAGGGCAGCCTTTGGTCCCGGTTGATGCCACCAACCGGGACCAATGGTGGTGGGCCAGGAGCGAGGCCCATTGGTCCCGGTTCGTCCCACCAACCGGGACCAAAAGGTCCAGACGAACCGGGACCATTGGCCTACATGGCCCGGCCGGCCCCCGGGGCTCACGAACCGGGTCCAATGCCCCCATTGGTCCCGGTTCTGGATTGAACCGGGACTAATGGGCTGGCCGGGCCTGGACCATTGCCCCCGTTTCTACTAGTGTTTTATTGTCATTTATAATCTTGTAAAACACATCTAATTTGGGCTCTCCTCTAAGCTGCCATGCTAGTTGGACCGGTCCATTTGCGATTCTCTGAACGGACATTCCCTGAATAGGCCTTACTTTTTGGGCTAACCCATGAAGCAACTGAGCTGCAGTATTGTGATTCATGGGCTTAATTCTCCACTCGACCAAATACGGAGAACAAAGATTCTCAAATAAAAACCCCTAAAAAAAGATTATCAAATAATAAAAAACCTAATCTAGCATATTTTGCGGCTAAAAATATATTAAAAACACTTAAATATGAATAAAAATGGTCGTCAAATATATGTTTTAATTAATCACAATTAATAAGTTCTTCCATGAGGATGCATGCAGTAGCTATCCACATGTCCATGCACAACATATACAGTCATTCCTTGCAAAAAAGAGATACATATCCATTTATTTGTTACTATATTAAAGCATTAATAAAACATTTAATTCATCACCCGCAAAAAAACATTTAATTCATACTTAAAATTAGCTAGGCAGGCACACCAATGTAGTTACTGGACTATATATAAACAACACAACAAATCACAAATAACAACACAGAGCAAACAAGAGTTGTAGGTACGCTAAGTGTGGTTAGCCTCGTACATCGATCATGGTGATGCTGAAGAAGAACACGAGCACCCTGCGCTGCTTCGTGGCCGCCCTCATGGTGGTCATGGCTGCCACCCTTCTGTCCTCATGTGACGCCCGCAAACAGGTTAATCACTTAAATTTTCTATCTAATTTGCAAAGTCGTTGTCGAGATCAGATGATGAAGCAATTTTTTCAGATTAGATATCCAATCTTTACCTTTTTTTCATCGCTTGTTTCTTTACACCCATATGCAGATGGATGAGCCCCATTCTTTTCCCCTGCCAGCTTCGTGCTACTCCAAACATTTTCAAAACTGCACCAACGAGCGATGCAAGAAGTTCTGCGGTGGCGGCGACATGCCGCCTGTCCCCGGGGCCTTTTGCAACGACGACAACAACTGTTGTTGTCCCATTTAGTTAATTATAAGCGCCGCTGAAGTAATCCAAGAGGAAATGGGGATGCCAATAGTATAAGCAAGAGATCAGACCTTTTCTAATCTTTGTAAACCAGCTTTTCCGGCAATTTTTGTAGTAGCGATTTTATCATTGTCTGTCTCATTGGTTCATGTACGTCGAGACAAATCAAAAGTTATGAAGCTTGAACAAAAAAGGATGATACCTGCGTGTTTACAGCATAAGCACAAACAAGTTTTTCGTTTATCAACAAGATGGACATGAGTATGTGAGAAAGTACTCTTGGCGTTTTTAACTTCACCCAAATGCAAGTCTCTCTATACTTCCAATACACATTTGTTAAGGACATTCCTATTTAGCTCCACATTAATTTCATCAAGGATTGACAAAAACCTACATTAATTTAGCCCCACAATAGTACACCCAGGATCAAATGCTCCTGGTATGAACAGTAAAATAAAAAAAAAATCTGAATTTTATTGTGGCGTACTTTCACAAATGTTTGTTGTGCATGCAAAATTTCATCGCAAAATCACATAGGTGGAAGGTGTGGTAAAAAAAAACAAATTCGATGCTCTGAAAATGTTACTTACAAAAGCATTTTGGAGCTTGGTTTTGTTTTTTACACGACTTCCACCAATGTGATTTTGTGATGAAATTTTGCATGCACAACAAACATTTCTGAAAGTATGTCACAAAAAAAATTCAGAGTTTTTGAAACTTTTTTCTATTTTTTGATTTTACTGTTCATACAAGGAGCATTTTCTCCTGGGTGTAGAAAGGTACTTTCGCCCAACGGGCTACTATCTTTTTTTTTTGAGGAAAGGCCATCATGGCTAGCTTTATTGATTATGAATAATGTTTACATCGTCCACGAGCTCCCTAACAAACGGGCTACTATCTAAACTTGTGTTGGTGGCTGGAATCCTAT
Organism: Triticum timopheevii; assembly: GCA_963921465.1. Classification (NCBI taxonomy): domain Eukaryota; kingdom Viridiplantae; phylum Streptophyta; class Magnoliopsida; order Poales; family Poaceae; genus Triticum; species Triticum timopheevii. Next base: position 53,772,094 of record OY997266.1, read on the forward strand.
TCCCTGCACAGATAGGGTGACAGAGACCAAACGTGCACCACCACCGGCGGTAGTAGGCCAGCCAATTTCGTCTGTTACGTTTTTTCTCTGGTTTTCCAACGGTTTCCTCAACCAGGCCTTTTGGTTTTTTTTATGTGTTCTTTCTTTGGGTTTTCTCGGTTTTTGCTTTTTCCTGTTTTCTCCTTTTTATTTTTATTTTTTATATTTTTTCTTAACTTTTTTGAAATACTGTATTAAAAAACATGAAATTTTTGAAATATGAGAATAATTTTAAAAATCCATGATCGTATTTTCAAATTTGAGAACATTTTGCAAATCCGTCAACATTTTTTGACATCTAGGAACATATCTTAAAATCATGAATTATTTTCAAAGCCATGAACATTTATTGAAATCTAGTAACAATTTGTAACATTCATGAATATGTTTTGATATCTGGTCTTTTTTCTAACTATCAAGCATGCAGGTCAAATCAATAGGCCCCATTTTCTGGCACGAAGATCCTCACTTGCCTTTTAAACTATACTAGAAGAACACCCGTGCGTTGCAACGGGGCCACATTAAATTTAAGAGTTCAATATCAATTATGTTAATATTACATTTAATATTCTCATACATATCAAGTGACATTGGTGACCTTTTTACCATCAAATTCTCACACACACTCTCTCCCTCCCTCCTCCTCACTCTCTCTCCCCCTCTCCCTCTCTCTCTCTCTCTCTAACACACACACATATCCATCTTATTGGGTACGGGACCATAATCCATCTATTTCACACGCACACGCGCTAGTGCATAACAATATGAATTATAAAACAGGTTCAAGGTAGTAACAAGGATTGTTCTCATGCATTAATAAATAAATGTTCTGCACTGAAGACAAGATAAACAATTCCCAAAGTGCATCAGAGCATCACAGAACATTACTGGCAAGATAAATGCACGATGTACCAGAACTGCTCGGATGAACCGGAACAGAGCCAACATATATCATCCTAGACAAACGCAACATCAACCATTTACCTTGGTACTTTAGGGACCGACAGGAGGATGCATGTAGAAGCGCTTATTGCCTGCGAATCCACAGTCAGAGAGAGAAATTGGAACCCATTCCCATCACCAACTGATAAAGAAAGCATGTAAGAAAATTGATATCGGGCCAACTTGGATCTTCGGTGATTGTCCGCCGGTATGGAGAATTTAGGAGGGTGGGTGCAGGGAGTGGCCTTGTGGATGATGGATGGAGGCGCGGAGGGATGTGGTCGCCGAAAGGTCGAAAGCGGAGAGGGTCGGGCACGTTAGGTGGAGCCGGTGGTGCGCGACAACCGGAGGCGGCCCAATCGTGGGCGGCGAACCGACGATAGCCTCGGCCCATCTCTCGACGCAGCGAAGATAGAGAGGGCGGCACTGCCGTGCTCGAGGCCGCCGCTCGGCACCATCTACATCGAGGGGAAAGAGAGGCGAGAAAGCGATAGGGTGATGCGGGGCTAGGGATTGCGGAGGAGGGTGGGGGTGTGCGATTTGAATGGATGGTTCTGCCCACCGTTTTCTTGTACGTGGCGGTGGAGATGGCGGCGTCCAGCCATGCAGGCGAGGCATGGGTCGAGCCGGGCACACGGCGAGGCGTAGTAGCAGAGGCGGGGGCGATTTTTTGCTACTGAGATGCATGGTGTGGGATTGATCGTTCATGTTCTCTTTTCCTTTTTAACGGGAGATGGATGCGATTTTTTCACGAGGGGAGAGATGCGACCACGTACAGATTCCATAATAAATTAATTAGGTCCATAACGGAAATTCTTTACAATGCGTTAAGATTTACGTGTTAGTTTTCTTAATAAAGAAATGCACTGATGTAGGGATCGATTGATTCGGGTAAGGAAAGATAGATTCGTGATCTTTTGTATGTTAGGAAATTAGTGGTTTACAAGGAAATAGTGGAGAGAAAAAGAACCAATGCGACCACGTATAGATTCCATAATAAATTAATTAGGTCCATAACGGGATTTGTTTACAATGCGTTAAGATTTACGTGTTAGTTTTCTTAATAAAGAAATGCACTGATGTAGGGTGCGATTGGTTCGGGTAAGGAAAGATAGATTCGTAATCTTTTATATGTTAGGAAATTATTGGTTTGCAAGGAAAGAGTGGGGAGAAAAAGAACCAGTGGAGGTGGGAGGAGGACAAAAATAAACCGTACGAGGCTACCAACTGCTCCATTAGGAGTAGAGATTAGGAGTAGAGATTGTTTGTGAAAATAACGTGCGACGACGACTTAGCGAGCGGATCCCCTTAAAAAAGACATAGCGAGCAGATTCCCTTAAAACTGGTAGGAATGGATACGATTGATGACGTTGATAAATAGTGGTGAATGTTGGCTTAATTTACTATCATCATGCATGAAAACGAATCATCAAGAAAAAGAATACTTCCTATTACTACACTCATAGGAAGCTTCCTAATCTCTGCTACCAAACAGTTTCTGCCAAAATAAGGAAGGAAAGTTATGGACGTGATTCGAAAGGAAACAAACGTTATGAAGATTAATTAATTTAGATTTGATCTTTAGAGATTGATTGTGATTGATTCTTTTACATAAAGACATTACTAAATAATTTGCGTCAGTATGGAAAGTTCTGACCCGTTCAGTTTTTTTCGTTGTGTGAGAGGGTGAAGTGAAAATAAACCGATGAAGTGGGGGAGGCGACGAAAAAAATCTACGACGGTTAACCTACGAAAAAAAACCGGAGGAAAGTGGTGGGACGAAAAAAAACCTGGAAGCAAGACTACCAACTGCTCCATTAGGAGTAGAGATACTATATATGTGACACGGGACACAAAAGGCCTATGTGGACTACTGCACCATTAATTGCATGGTTAATTTATGATTTCATTCACCTAAGAAATATGGTTAGATATTTGCTAGGAAAATAATGTGTCACCATAACTTTCAAATTAAATTGCAAGCCCAAGATAAAATTACATTGTGGGTGGCTCAAACAAGTTCAATAAACTTTTCATTAAAGTTCGGGAAAGCTGTTTACAAAGTTTTTCAGTTCCAAATATATTTTCTAGCAAATTTCTTTAATATTTTTAACAAAGGGAAGACCCACCAATCAGAAAGTTCTTCAACTCCTGATTCTGTTTATTTAGCATCTTACAATAAAATGAAAAGTTCTTCACTGTTTCCAGCAAAGTTCGTCACTAAAAACACTGATAAGCTTCTAACAAAACCATATTTCAATTTCAGTTAACACATATGTGTTAAAAATCATACAGGACTGATCTTGCTCTAAAGATCTTGACGTTAGGAGATCTTGACTTGAGGGCGCGCTGGGGTGGGCTCCGGCGGCGGAAGGATGTGGAGAAGGTGTGGTCGGGGTTCACAGAGGAAGGAGGAGGCGGCGCCCCAAGGGTGGAAGGAGGTGGAGAGGAGGCAACGCAGCCCGCGAGTGAAGCAAATCGACGGGGAAGAGCGGTCGACGGGGAGGCGGCGCGATTGGGGTGGAGCGGAGGGGAGGGGTGGGTGGCGGGATGAGGGGGTGGGGCTGGCGAGGGCCGGCACGTCGACGGCCTGGGGTGGGGGCGGGCGGCGAGAGGGCTAGGAGGCAGCGCGGTAGCCGTTGTCGGCCGGCGGCGGAGGAGTTGGCAGGCCGCGGCGGCTACAGGAAGTCGTCTGGGCGGGGCTACAGGAAGAAGGTGGGAGAGATTGGGGAGCGTGCGTGGGGACGAGGGGGTGCGGTAGTTGGGGAAGAGAGGTGGTTCGATGGTGGGGGAGGGAGAGTCGCAGGAGGGAGGTGGTGGGTGGGTCGGGGGGCTGTGGGGTACGGTGTTATCAGAATAAGCATTTTGGTGTGCATAATAAGACTCTAGAGGGTGTTATCATAATAGACCCACCCTCTCTCTCTCTCTCTCTATATATATATATATATAATGATTTTAAGATATGAACCTTCTAAACTGTCAAAAGAAAAAGTAAAAGTAATGAAGTTCTAGAAGAGGGAAAAGATAACGTAGGCATGCATGTGTTAGCGCAGGCATGCATGTGTCGTGTGAGAAGGAAAAGAGAGAAAGAGGGGCCATGCACACGCAAAGGGCTCCGATGAGTTAGGAAACGCCATATTCGGTGTCCGAGAGTCCCTTGGTTTGTGGCACGGCGCAGCGCAACGCCCGGGGGCGTATCGCCACGCGCGGCAGCCGTCGTCCCCATCGGCAACCCTCCCTAACCGCGGACGCGCGCGACAGCGTGACGCCGGGGCGAGGCGCGCATGGAGCTGTTCGAGCGCGCCAAGACGGTGCGGCTGCGGAGCCACCAAAACAAGTACATGTACGCGGACGAGGACGAGTCCCACGTCCTGCAGGACCGCAACGCCGCGTCCCCGAACGCGCGGTGGACCGTGGAGCTGGTGCCGAACGCGCCGGGCGTGATCCGCCTCCGCAGCCGCTACGGCCGCTACCTCACCGCCTCCAACGAGCCCATCCTCCTGGGCGTCACCGGGCGCAAGGTGATCCAGACGCTGCCCCACCGCCTCGACTCTTCCGTCGAGTGGGTCCCCGTCGGCGAAGGCAGGCACGCCCGCCTCCAGACTCGCTACGGCAACTTCCTCCGCGCCAACGGCGGCCTCCCGCCGTTGCGCAACACCGTCACCCATGACGTCCCCCACCACCGCCATGCCGGATGGGTCGTCTGGTGCATCGAGATCGTGCAGGTGCTCGTGCAACCGCCTCAATGCTCCGACCCCATCACCACCGCCTACTCTCCTCCTCTACCTTACAAACCACACTCCCGCTCGTCCTCGCCCTCGCCCGCGCCCTTGCCGACGGGAGCGCTCAGGCCTCCTGCGCCACCGCACCACCGTACATCGACTCCGGTCGTCGCGCAGCCCCCGCCGCCTCCCCCTGGCTCCCTAGCGCCCCCGGTCGGCTTTTCCAGGCTCGAGGTCCGTACGCCCACCTGTTCCACGACGAGTCCAACAACCCAATATAAATATAATGGTGGGTCGCCGACTTACGCTTTTGCTATTTTTGGTTCTCCGTCGTGGTGTTTGCGGACGCATGCAGTCGGCGGACTCCTTCTCGGTGCCGGTGCACAAGGTGGAGGGGCGGCACATCCACTACCATGTTGCGGATGACAGCGGTTATGTGCGTGAGGGAGACGAGGGGCACTCGTTCCTGTTCAACGGGACAAGCCTTGGAGAGCTGCTGGAGAGACTGCAGGAGGAGACGGGGCTCAAGGACGTGATCATCTGCTCCCGCAACCCCATCACAAGCAAGTTGATGCCGCTCCGCCTGCAGCTGCCACCAAACAACAACGCCATGCACGTCGTGCTCGTGCGCGAGTCCTCAAAAGGTATGAGACAGGATTTTCCACCATACACGTACGGGACCTCCTGTGCATGCATGCATGCATATATTTTTTATTCTTGTTTTGTGGGTCCATTGTGTCACCTATAGTGTTTTTTCTATCCTCTAGCATGTGCTATTCTTTAGTCATTGAGTTTCATTCAAACAAATAGATGCCCAATATATTCTGAAATAAATTTTTCTTTTACTTTATGTTTACACAAATGTGTTTTTTCAGCAAGATTTTACCAAAAATAATAATGTTTTATTCGGTTCCGCATAAATAATCTTATTGTTTCAGTATGGCTAGCCATGTTCCGTAGTGTATCATAATGTTACACTGTTTACCTAAGTGTTTCATCGTGTGTTAGTGTGTTTTAAAATGTTTCATACGCTATGTACAAGTTAGTAACTAAGAGTAGTTTATAACCAGTTTCATTTGGGGGCATCGTGTTCCAGAGTGTATCGTTGTGTTTCATCATGTTTCAAAATATGAATTTTAAAACTTGTTGAAATATAATCAAAAGTGGTCTCGTTTTAAAGGCGTCGTCATCATAAACACAAATATGCAAATGGATCATAAAATGAACGCCCGGTTGAAAAGATAAAATATATTCAGACTAGGGAATAAAACGAAATACTAGCATGGGATGGTGGAGCATAGCTAGAACAGTAGTGAGAGAAGAGTCTGACCAACTATAAGCAGTAGTCAATGAAAGCATGCGAATCTTCAAGAAAATCAATGGCTGCTCGCACGGGATATCCCGTGCATGGTAGACATGCCTTTCTCCAAAAGGTACACATATATGGACATACTTTCTTTTATTATTACTAGGTAATTGCTCGGTTTATGGCCCCCAAGAGGATTGTGATAAAATCCTATTCCTTGATGAGATCAGAACAATAAGGTCAAGTGCTTCAGGACCGTGGCTCCTCTCAGGCTATGAGAACACCTGATTGTTAGTGCGGAAGATAAGAATAATCGCAACTTTAACATGATAGGTAAGTTAAATGAAGTGGTTAGTGATGTTCTGTTGCATGATGGCCGTGCTTTCACATGGACAAACGCAACAATATATACGGTTCTCTACAAGATTTATCGCATGTTGGCCTCTCCGGAGTGGCATGATCTCTTCCCGGACAGTTTTCTCCAAGGAATTTCCTCGACCACATCCGACCGCCTGCCCATTGCTTCTCGCCACAGTTCACAAAGTTGTTGGGTGTCGCAGATTACGTTTTAATTTTGTTGGTTATCCAGGGAAATGTGGACTCTTTGGCGTGGTCAAATCCAGCCCTCTATGCTATTTCTAACTCGCTGATCAGACTATGTCGCAAGATCAATTTCATCACAGATAAAACTCTTCAAATCTGGAGTGCCAAAATCTTTGGTAATATTAAAGAAAAATTGTCTGGGCGACTGGATCAAGCGAAAGACAGTTGCACTCTCCATTTCTCTGAGACATGGCTTCAAGAGAATTAAAAAGGAAGCTGCTCGGACTTTGTTCAGTGGATGGAATGATGGCTCGTCAAAGATCTAGAATCACTTATTTGGAGGCAGGGGACGCCAACCTCAACTCATAGAAAATCTGATGAGTTTGACTCTTCGAAAAAGCTCGCATGCTAGCATATAAACTATTTTGAAAGGATCAAAAAGTTGACACTCACATTTGATCTTTAGATTTTTATCTACTTCTAAATACTTTTGACGAGATGGAATTATTTTTCCAAAAAATAGCCATTCTCCACATTATTGACTGTGCTATGATCCTTATACAGACTGTCACTCTCTAATACAGTTTTCTTTCACGTTGAATCTTTTTCAGTGGCAAGATCTTTTTCATAAAATTTATGGTCCACAAGCTTTGGAGGATGTGTACAGCAGAAGGTAAAGCAAACTGCAAGATTGTGTATGTGTTGTCTATACTGTAGCATCTGTTTTTGCTAATTACGAAATTTCACTGTCTTTTTTCAGTTACACGGAGCTTCTTGTAAAGAGTTTTTTTTTATCTGGGCATGTTGACCATTTCATTATCGTGAGCTAGATCTGGGCGGTGTAGGTGAAGAGCCGTGAAACCATGTATACATTTATTTCTCAGGTTTTTGGTTTCGTTCTTCGAAGTCTGAGTGACATAGAGATGTTTCTGCACAATCTTCTTACATGTCACATATTATAGAATTTCGACGTCCCTGATTTCTCGTTGCAACCATGCCATCTCATGGGCGGATGTAACGGAGCAAAAGTGGCACTATGCAAGTATAGCACCTCTGGTAGTAAATGTGTAGTATCGACCCTAGGACATCCGCCAAACACACCGTGAATGTTGCGACACATATGTTATGTCGGTGGAACGACAGGTATCTCCTCTCCACTACTATTAAAAAAGCAAACATGAATTCTTCTAAAGCCACGCTACAAAGTGTATACAAGATAACCAGGACCCTTCGATCTGATCCACAAAGCAAATCTAAGTGTCAACATTACTCTGATGGTCTGATTTTCAATCGAACGGCTGACGTACAATGTTCTGCCGGTCTGCCGTCTGCCTGCGACCGGAGCGCGTCCGCACGATCCCTCCTCAGCTGGTGAGTCAACGATCTCCCTTCCGCAATCCCCTCCTGGAATCTCTCCCTCCAGCTCTCTTCTGCTCCTCCCTCCTGATGAACCCTCTTCCCCAGCCGCCGCACCTCGGATCAAAAGAGTGATTCGCCTTGACAATCTTCCTCCACCCCTTTCCTCCGATGCCCCATAATGGCAGCCCCGCGCGAGAGCCCTGCCGCCGCATCACCGCGCCGCAACCACTTCGCCACACCCCCGCACAAGCGCAGTGCCACCACATCACCAAGCCACAGCCCCGTCCTCCCCGGGCTCCCGGCCTGAGGTCGCCGCCGCCTTCTCCAACTTTTGGGTCGGCGCCCAGATCGGGACTCTCCTACCGCAACGTTTCGTTGATCCAGCAAGTAAGCATCCATCTTCTCTAAGCTTCTCTTTCCTGTCCGATCCTCATGCTGATTTGATCTATAAAAGGTACCCTCGAGGAATAGATGATGAATTCACTTCTCTCTTTTTTACTGAGAATGATGAATTCACTTCTCTGATGCTATGGATGTATGACTTCCTACTAGCCTGATGGTGATGTGAGTATCTCTCCTGATATGTACAAGAGTCGGTCGATGAGCAACACCCAGATGGCCCGTTCTCACAATGCAGGCAAGTGATCAATTATCCCTAAATATTTGCTTTTTTTATAGCCTGTTCATGCAACCACAGTGCATTAATCACTAACGCCTGAACAAGAAATTTTGATATTGTAGATGACCATCTATCAACACTGCTCATGACCAGATCATCCAGTATAGGGAGCAAGGAGAACTAGCAGTCGTGATGCGTTGTGTGCATCTTCACCAGCGTTCACAAGCCCGACAGTATGACAATACGGTTTGTGCCCATGCAGGTTAAATGTGCTTTCGAATTTGATTCCCTCTGTGACTCAATACTTTGAAATAAATTTTGATTAGATAAATGTCTTCAGTAGTTTTAGTTATGTTCTCTATACATTTAGCGATGATTTATATGACTAATTCGGAACAATGTTAATGTTAGAGACTCCTACTCATTATTTCCAGTAGCAGTTTTAGTTATGCGTTCGCCAATTAATACAATAATCTATAAATTATTAACTAATAGGCTGACTATGCACATATCAGATTCTTTGTTTCAATTGACTCCTACACTGATATATTTAGGCTTCAGATTTTGTATTTTTCAGCAGATTTTTGGATATTTTTTTTCAGACATTGAGATCTAATCACAGCAGCTTTGAGCCTCTTACCTTTTGTTTTCCTATGTGATTAGATGAAGTTGTCACACCTAATGGTAACAAATAGGTTCCTAAAAAAAGGGAAATTAATTAGAATGCTATGCTTAGTGTATCACATCACTTCAGAAGGGAGAAATTTACTAAATTGGTGTTGATCTGCACTGAAAAGAGAGAGATTATGAAAGACTGGGCACCTCCTATTTGCTTGTAATGCCCTTTGTCAACACACAAGCACTAAGGGAGCTACATCAATGGTTGCATCAAGCATTGGGCAGAAGCACTTCACGAGTTGTTGATACACTCTTAGCTTAATGCTAATTTTATGGAGTGATTACATGTTATGTTTGGATTATAATTTCATACAAACATATATAAAAAAGTTCATAAGTTGGTAGCCACCAAAACTGTCTATTGTAGATGCCGTGTATTATTAATTACCTCTGTCAGATTAAGATGTCTATAAGATGTTCTGATCTGTTAGTGAAATCTAAGATTTAGAAACTGATGCAGTTTGTTTTTAAAATAAAAACTCGGTACCGAAAATATGTCCTCTAATGCTAAGGCTTCCATGTGTTGTATACATGCTTTGTTTCTTCCTATTAATTAACAAGCATGCATCCTAGGCACCTACGAGTTTACTTGAATTATCCTGTCACTGACTTTCTTTTCTTACAAGAGTCATGTTGTTTTATCTTCATTTTATTGCAACCATTCTCGGACTTATTGAAATCAAGTTTTCCCCCTCTTTCTATATGCCACTCCATATTAGGCTTGGGTGGAAAGAAAGGAAACAAGGGGAAAGTAGTCTATCAGGTAGGTTGATCATCTTCTATCAGGTAAGTTTAGAATATGTATATTAGCTTATGTCAATTTCTGATAGTACATTGCTCTATATTAGTGTTTTACTATTTATAAGAAGTTTCTTAATTTGCATGGGACTTGAGCTTAAGAATTACTAACTGATTGAACTTGTTACAACATTAGTAGAAACATTGATAACTTTCCTTTTTTTCAAGTTTTGGTCTGCTGGCCTACTTTCAGGTTTCTACAGAGGAAATTAGTCCAGGTGTTACTGCTTCATTTGCTATAGAGCTAACATATGTTGCAGAACGAAATGTCTTTAAATCTCCTTGTACTCAGATGTATCAGTAGTATAATGAAATGTTCTATTTTGGTTGTTCTATCTATAGAAATCATGGTGTGAAGGGACTCTATGAAGGGAATTGGGCAGCAACTGCTTGTTGAAAAACGAGTTTTCTGGCACAGGTAGGAGTATCGAAAATTTGTATTTCTATGAGAATATTTCTGGAAGCATGAATTTATGTTCATGTAACTGGTCGATTTTTGTGCAAAAATGCTGATACTATTCTACACATGTTTAGCATGGGCAACCAAATGTTCCTTTGAATTGTGCAAAGCTATCTTTTATTTTTCCATGAAATTACTAAACATATGGATAATTTCTTCTAATAGGCACTGCAATCCTTTGCCTATGATCTTTCTTTTTCTCTGCTAGACAAACCTGGAAGCAATGCGTTGACAACTGAGACAAATCTAAAACATATAGAGAACCGAGAAACTGAAATGAGAAGAAGTATCTAGAAGCACCTTGGTCTGCCTTGAGTTCAGACAGGGAAAAAGTAAACTGCATTGTTGTTCTTATGATATTTGTATCTGAAAATTGTTCAACAACAAAACGGTAGCAATTTTGTGATAGTCAGGCAGATTGTCTATAGCTTAGTAAGAGATAATTAGTCAAGCAGATTGTCTATAGCTTAGTAAGAGATAATTAGCCAAGCAGATTGTCAAGCAATTTTGTAAGAGATAATTAGTTCTGCTTTCGATTTGAAGTATAGCTTTTCTCGAAACACATTTGAAGTCGAAGTGGAATCTTATTGTTTTGGAATATATTATACTGTATAAATATTTTTTTTCATGCGAGGCAGGAAAAGAAACTTTGTATGATGTAAGGTGATTCCTCTATAGGTTAAGAAATGTAAGGAGATATTTGTCTACGTACAATCATAATTGCATGCTACTCTTATGAGTTATATGTTGTTTTGATCAATACCTATGTATAACTTTATCATTCGTAGGAATGATGAGTTTTTCACATAATTATACGTGCGTTGCACGTGCATGCGTACTAGTTACAAAACAATTGCACAAAAGAATTACAATATAACACACACACTAAGGCTAAAAAAAGACTAGATGGCATTCATATCCTTGCTCGAACAACTGTCCGGGATAACCATAGCTAGCGTGGTCCTTCCCCAAGAGATTACCTGATTTCTATGCTGCTATCTGATTTGCAGTATCAGGATGAAAAGAATAGATAAAGCAAGGTTAGTACTAATAAGTGATATTTAGTTTTAATAATAGATGATGAGGTAGCACATCAGATTACGAATTTAATTTTGAGAATAGGTCCAAGGGTGTTCTTTATAATAGTTTTATGTCCTGCATGGCGTTTGCTGTATCGAATGATTGTAATAACATGTTAATCGATTAATTCCTGCAAAAAACATTTTAATTGATTAATTTATGGGGTTGAGTTTTTTCAAAAAATTAGTGATAATTTCCTTTTATTTTCTCTTAATATAGTAAAATAACAAAATTCTAATTTGGGCTATGCTCTACCCGTAGAGCTGCCATGCTAGTTTGGCCGGCCCATTTGCATTTCTTTGAACGGACAGATGTTTCTCTGGAGAGGCCTTATTTTTTGGGTTAACCTATGAAGCAAGTGGGCTACAGTAGTGTTGATTTGTGGGCTCAATTCTCCACTCGACCGAGGGCAGAGTGTAAAAAATCTCAGATAAAAAAGTGCAAGGAGTAGTAGGTACTCTAACAAATTTTGTGGCTAGAAATATATTTGAAAAACACTTAAATTTGGATAAAAAATCATCATCAGCCATATGTACTAATTGATCACAATTACTCCCCTAATATTAGTTCAAAACTGCTACACTTATTGGATCGGAGGGAGTAGTATGTTCTTCCATAAGTATCCAGTAGTAGCTATCCATGTGTCCATAGATAACATATATATCCATTCCCTGTAAAAAAAGAGATATATACATTTATTTCTTACTTGAATTAAAGCATTAATTAAAACATTTAATTCATACTTATAATTGGCCAGGCAGGCACACCAATGTACTTACGGGTCTATATAAGCAACACAACAAATCTCAAATAACAACACAGCGAAAAGAACTGCAGTACGTAAGCGTAGCTAGTCTCCTCCTCTACTGTAAATCGATCATGGTGATGGTGAAGAAGAACACGAGCGCCCTGTGCTGCTTCGTGGCCACACTCATGGTGGTCATGGCTGCTACCCTTCTTCTCTCCTCGTGCGACGCTCGCAAACAGGTTAGTCAGTTAAATTTGCTATATATATAATTTGCAATGTCGCCGTTGTTGAGATCGGAAGTTGGAGCACATGTTTTTTTGTCACATCCCTAGTTCTATTAATGCCTAGTGCTAGCTTCTGGTGTTGCATCATGTTTAAATTCCAATTAAACCTGAAATGGGGATTGCCTAAACCCTAGCATCAAAGGAATTCACTAGGTTCAACTAAAATATTTTCAGTGAATCCAAATGGCTTTCAAAAGTGTCCATCATTTCTGGAAAATGCTGGAAACATTAACCAGAGGTGTTGCACCTTTTTCCATGTCATATTTGGGCTCTGAATTAAATCCTATGGTATTTTCATTTGGGCATTTAACTACTATAAAATATTTTAAATACTCAAATAATCATAAACTAAAATGTTTACTGTTGGATATATTCTAAACAGTAGCCATGATTAGTTTCATGATTTTTGGATCGGTTTAAGCATTTTTAATAAAGCCCTAAATTTACAGAATAATAGAAAACAGAACAGAAAAATAAAACAGAGCAGAAACTTACCTGGCCTTACCTGGTAGCCCACCAGCAGCCCAGTCCACCAGAGCCGGCCCAGCCCAACCTAGCGAGGGGCGGGTTTTTCTTCAACCCCTCGCCAGGAGGACAAGTCGTGGCAGAACGCGCGTCGCCGGTCGCCACCTCCTGCTTCGACGTGTCCTAACCGCCCCCGACCCCTCCAGCGCACCGTTGGAACGCCCCGTGTCCCCTCGCTCCTCTCTCTCACTCGCTGCACCCTCTCTCCCTCCCCTGACTCTCTTCCCCGAGCTCACCCGAGAGTCGCCGTCGCCGCCGCTCGCCATAACCACGGCCACCGTCCACCACTCGCCTCGCCGACCAGTCCAGAAGGACCGCAGCGTCGTCCTCATCACCTACGCAGAGCCAAGCTACGCCGGACGCCCTGCATCACCGGCTACCTCGCCTTCTTCAACCTCGGCCACCGGAGATCGCCACCGTCGTTCACCGCCGTCCGCGCATCCCCAAGGCCGCCGACCAGCTCTCTGGATCCGTCGTGAGCTCCTCTACCTAGCCCCCTACCCCCCGTGCTCGATTACGCCGCGTAGCCACCGCCCCCTTCGAGACCGAGCGCTCCTCGCCGCCGGCCATGTCGCCGTCGTGGCTACGGCCGTGCAAGCACGCGTCCGAGCGCACCACCGCATTCAGCGCGTCCTCAGGAGCCTAACGCACGCACTCCGTCGCCCTGTCGTGCACCGTAGCCCTCTTTTCCTCTCCGCCCGAACTCCGGCGCCGCCGCGGGCTCCACCTCGGCGAGCTCCGGCCACCCCGCGCCGTCCCGTGTGCCTCCCTGGATGCGCGTGAGCTAGGGCAACCCTCTGGTGCCCTTGGCTTGGCCCAACACCACCCATAGCGCCACTCCGGCGAGCTCCCGCCGCGGTTTTGGTCGTCGCCGGCCGAACTCCGGCGAAATTGACGTGTCCGACTTAATTAGCCACTAACCACCCTGTTTAGTTTAACACTAGACACTAACATGTGGGCCCCGAGCATAATTAGGTTAGTCTAATTTTCTGTTAAGATTAGTACTAATACGTGTGGACCCCACGTGTCAGCTTTGACTTTGGTCAAGTCAACGTTGACCGGTCCCACCTGTCATCCACCCAAACCAGCCCGAGACACTGACGTATGGGTCCCACAGGTCAGGTTTGACCTGGCCGGCCCAGTTGACCAGCTGACGTCACAATGACACAGTGCTGACGCATTAATTCAATTACTGGAATTTTCTTATACAGGAAATTCCAGAAAATTGTATAAACTTCTAAAATTCATAGAAATTCAACCGTAACTCCAAATGAAATAAGTTATATATGAAAAATGATCAGAAAAATCCAATCTATCCATTTGTACAATTTTCATGCATGTTAGAACAACTTATAGCTGCTGTTTAGGACAAATGAAATGAATGGCATTTAAATAACTACATGTGGAGTTTGAATTTGAATCTTGGATTCAAACCAACTTCATTTAACTTGCTGCTAGTTGCATTAGCTCAAACCACAGCATATTGCCTTGTCATGATCATGCATCATATTGTGCATTGCATTGATTGTGTTTTCCTTCTGTGTTGCCGGTATTTGTCCCCTCTCGATAGACGTGATACCGACGATGAGTTCGATGACACCGATGAAGAGCTATATTATCTTCGGAAGTGCCAGGCAAGCAAAACCCCCTTGTTCATTCCGATACAATCCTACTCTCTCGCTCCTGCTCTCTTTTACTGCATTAGGACAACAACGTTTCAACTGTTACATGCTGCGGTAGTTGAACCCCTTTATCCTCTGCATGACCTGTCATTCCACAGTAAATAGATGAAACCCACTAGCATGAGTAGGAGTTGTTTGAGCCCTGATGTGCCTACTCATTCATGCTTGTCTGTCATGCCTGCTATTGCTTAGAGTTGTGTCAGGTCTGATTCATCGGGAATGAATCGGAGGTGTGTGAACATGTCCTACTGTTGAGAGCTAAATGTGTGAACACGATTTGGTAAAGGTAGCGGTGAGAGGCCATGTAGGAGTACATGGTGGGTTGTCTCATTGCAGCCGTCCTCAGGAACTGAGTTCTGTGTTTGTGATCCATGAACAGTTACTACCACACATTGGGTTCCGGTAACTCGACCCCTCTCGGCTTATTAATCAACTTGATCTCTGTCCAGGAGTTGCAACTAGTTTCTGGTGTTTGTAGGTAGTGTTAGTAGTCTACCAAGTGGTACCCGGTACAGGTGGGCTTGGGACAGACTAGGCACAGTGGCACGGTGTACCAAGTGGCACCCGGATGGTGGGCTTGGGAACCCTGCTCACATCGTTTGGGGCCGTGAGCGACACCCCGGCCGGATCTCCTTGCGGATGGAACCCGAATAGGCGATAAACCTGGACGAGAGACTTGCGTGGTTAGTCAGGTCGTGGCCGACTCCCTCGCCCGGCTTCCGCTTGAAGGTTGCCGAGGTACATGACGTGTACAGGGCGATAAGTGGCGAGAGCGTGTGTGAAAAAGTACACCCCTGCAAGGTTATCATTATCTATTCGAATAGCCGGATTCCTCGGATATGGAAACTTGGACCCCTTGTACAGTTCATAGACAAGTGAAAGTGGATACTCTAAAATACGCAAGATAAGCGTGAGTGCTATGGATGGCGTTCTCGTAGGGAGACGGGAGCGGATCCATAGTGGAGTATTGATATGGTGAATATGTGGACTCGTGTGCGCCACCTCAAAAGAGTTACTTGCAGTTGTAGTTCAGGATAGCCACCGAGTCAAAGCTGGCTTGCTGCAGTCAAACTCCACCATCCCCTTTGTAGATAATGATGCATATGTAGATAGTTCTGATGTAAGTCTTGCTGGGTACATTTGTACTCACGTTTGCCTATTTTATGTTTTTGCAGAGAGACTTCAGTCTCGCTAGTAGTTTCGCTTGGACTTCGACGTTTAGCTTGTTACCTCAGCTACGATCTTGTGCCCTCGGCAGGATCTAGTAGATAGTCAGGCTTCTCAGCCTTTTTCATTCGTAGTTGTCTGTACTCAGACATGTTAAGCTTCCGCATGTGCTTTGACTTGTATGCTCTGAATGTTGGGTCATGAGACCCATGTTTGTAATATCTCGCTCCTCGGAGCCTATTGAATAAATACTTGAGTCGTAGAGTCATGTTGTGATGCCATGTTGTATTTGCACATATCGAGCATATTGTGTGTATGTTATTGAAATGCTTGGTATGTGTGGGATCTGACTATCTAGTTGTTTATCCTTAGTAGCCTCTCTTACCGGGAAATGTCTCCTAGTGCTTCCACTGAGCCATGGTAGCTTGCTACTACTCCGGGACACTTAGGCTGGCCGGCATGTGTCCTTCTTCGTTCCTGTGTCTGTCCCTTCGGGGAAATGTCACGCGTTGAATTCCGGAGTCCTGTTAGCCCGCTACAGCCCGGTTCACCGGAGTCCTGCTAGCCCAGTGCTACAGCCTGGATTCACTCACTGATGACCGACACGTTCGATGCTGGGTCATGGATGCCTGTCCCTGTAAGTTTGTGCCACTTTGGGTTTACGACTAGCCATGTCAGCCCGGACTCCTTATCATATGGATGCTAGCGACACTATCATATACGTGTGCCAAAAGGCGCAAACGGTCCCGGCCAAAGGTAAGGCGACACCCGTGGGGATACCGTGCGTGAGGCCGCAAAGTGATATGAGGTGTTACATGCTAGATCGATGTGGCATTGAGTCGGGATCCTGACAGCTTTGGTATCAGAGCTTGACTGCCTGTAGGATTACCAAGCCAAACTGGTCGAAGTTGAGTCTAGAAATTCTTTAGTTACATAAGGGAATTGATTGTGGGATGGAACGTAAGGCTCTTTTTACTCCTTTACCTCATGCCCTTCTGATCTGAGTCATCTTATCTTTCCTACGGGGTTAAGGAACTAGGCCTTCTCTTCTTTCTATCAGGATCACGTGTTACTAATCCGTAGACTTATAGGATTGATGGATTTAAGCTTCAGTTCAGTTCCTACTATCTTTTGTATGTTAACTATTGATCTCGAAACCTTGATATTGTGCTTCTGAGTGGCTATGCCACCATTTTTGTAGCATGTCTCCAATCTTTTTGAGCATTTACAGCCGTTATGCTGTCCGAGTCATCCCAGGTTTCTAAATAGTCTGAAGCATTTGCAAAATCTCTTCCTCCCGTTTTGATGTTCCTTTGGGCCAGGTTAATCGCACTAATTGCTACGTTGAGGTAATTTATTGCCTTGACATATATGTTGGAGCTATTATTATGACCCTAGGTGTTTTAGGGAGTCACCTAGTAATTTAGCCATGTTTTGTGTTCCCAGTGTGAAGATTCTGGCCTTTATTCTCGAAAGCATCCCGTGATGCCACTTAGTAATAGGTATTCTATTCTTGGGTTCTTGAACCCGAGATTCACCCTACTTATCTCGTGTTGATAGTGTTTGCTAGTTCCTTTAGGTTATTAGTAACCTTGCGATAGTCCTCGAGGTCCGTGGTATTTCCTTCTTCCAAATACCATGAACCATTCGGGCAGAAGTTATTTGAACTAAAAGATCACAATCAGAGTACTCTTGAGGAGTTCTCCATTCATAAATCGTGACTCTGCCAGTCCTACCTCTCTGCATGGGTTATCCGGAAGAAACATGTTGAACTTGGTTCGACATACTAATCTATGCATCCACAACTCAGAAAATTATATGTTCTTTGAGTTGTCCCTCTTAGTTGTCTTCTGACCCTCGTCTATCAATTGATAGACAGGAGTAGTTGTGCAACTGTGTTCATCGATGCCTATCACTCTTGTGGTTCGTCAAGCCATTCTATTCTGGAATGACTAGGAGAAACAAACTCCAGTACCTTGTCCATTTCCAGGATTGGGTCAAAGCAGTCATATTCCGCAGATCAGATACTAATCCAGCTTTTGTTCTATTCTACCCTGAAGTATTACCCACTTTATGTGAGGAATGTCATGAGGATTGCACCACCTCTTATGAATTCTTGACGTAGTGATACTTCTCGCCCTCATTTTTCATTCCTCGGTCCCTGTGTTGTTGCAATCGGAATACCGACAAATGGAATGTGATGTGTGAAATCAATACTCCTAGCAACCTCGTTGTTTGGTAGTAAATGGAAAATATTCTCATACTTAGAGTGTTGGTTATTAAACCATAATTCTAAGATAGATTGTGCTATCTAGTCCTTATTTCCAGTGCACTCCTTGATCAATGAGTTAGGATTGTGCCGATCCCTTGCTCTTGTGATCATATCGTCTTGCCCTGAAAAGCAAGGTTGTTCTCGAGCTTAGTAACATATCGGTGGTTCGTGATTTTCCGAATATCTTCTCGGAAGTATTACCAGGTTGTCGCCTGACCGCTATGTTGAGTTCGAGATCAAGATGGTTTCTTGTAAACCATCCCTTCTCCAAGAATCTGTGTGGGATACCCCTGAGCTAGTTGGTCAAGCTAAACAACAACTTGGAGAATTGGAAGATAAAAGCTTGTTTGACTTAGTTCATGTTAAGGGATATCTTTCTGTGTGTGTATGTTGAAGAAAGACGATACCTTCATTGAATGATCCTCGTGATCAATTGTCGGCGCTATTGTCTTATCCAATCATTGATTTGAGTATGGGCTATCGTCAAATCAAATCAGAACCAACAATGTTCGTAATGTTGTCCTACCCGTGGTTGTTTCCTCGGGCATACACCGTTATATCCTTGGTCTGACCGATGCTATCGCCTTGTTCACATAATTGTGAAATTCCACTTATATGGGAACCTGGATGAATTGTTGTTGAGCCCATCGACAACATCCTTATCTTCTCCATGATTTCGTGGAACATTAAGCTAGTGTTGGAAACTTTGTAAACAATGCCTTCATGTCCCATTCATGAAGCATATGTTTGGATGAAAGTAGCGACTTCCTCTAAGTTCACGTGCAATCGATGCAAGTTGCCGCCGTGAGTTCGAGAAAGATTGTTTTTGTTTCCTCTGGTACCATCCCAAGTCAGTCATGCACGTGCGAAGTATTCTGTGGTATGTTAGACTGATCATCTTCGTTCCATATGAATTTCCTAGCACACCAAGCCACTAACTGATTTGTTCAAGGAGAAGAAGTTCCTTCTTAAGAGCTAGACTTACGCAAGGACTTCGATATCCTCGATGATGGTTCCCCACCTGAACTCGGTAGTGTTTTATCATAAGACTACTACGTGGTCATGCTTGTCTTAGACAGCATGTTCACGGGTTTGAAGCAGAACCAGCTCATGTTTTGGAGTTTGCTACCGTAGTTCATCCCTTGAGAATCTCGCAACGCCATCTCATCGAATCGTGTTGCAAACTTCCTTTCAGACATGCTGGGTCTGAAGTATCCCATCACCAATCGGATCTGAATCTCAGGCAGATATGATGGTTGGAACATTCCCAACAGTTGCTTTTTGTTCCTAGCTTGCACTGCCATTGTGCCAATTCCCATGGGATGCCCTCTCAGTAATTGTTGTTTAGGATCATCTTCAAAAGTGGTCCTACCATGGGTCCCAACCATTTCTGGTGATAAGCAAAAGTCATCCATTGCGTTGTCTTCAACAAGGTAGTCCACATCATCCATTCTAGTCCGAGTATGCCATTTCTTTGAGCTCTTTCAAACGATCAACTGTAATTGTCTTAAGCTAGTATGAAGAGTTTCAATGATCTATGGATCAAAAGTAATTCTTTTTGCCACTTAAGGGAACCATCCAACGAGTCACCTTTTCCAAGGTGCCCCATTACGGGATCATGGCAATTATTTCCTCGCCACTTTGAAACCCTCGTCAAATTGTTTCTTCCGTCGCTCCTGATGCAAGTTTTGCCTCTCAGCTCCAGAGATGTTCTACATCTCATTCCGTGGGTTGATCTTGTGATCATTGAGATGATTTAACCTTGTAGAGTGTCTCTGTCCTCGTGTTGGATGAAGATTTCAAAGCAAAGATGCCAAGATCAATCGGAGCACTGAATCAACATCCTCGAGAAAGACAGTTGGATCATGAAGTTGTGATACTTAGTGTCCCCTTTGTCTTCTTACCTCACGTCTTGAATCTCGGGACGAGATTCTTGCTTAGTGGGGGTGAGTTGTCACATCCCTAGTTCTATTAATGCCTAGTGCTAGCTTCTGGTGTTGCATCATGTTTAAATTCCAATTAAACCTGAAATAGGGATTGCCTAAACCCTAGCATCAAAGGAATTCACTAGGTTCAACTAAAATATTTTCAGTGAATCCAAATGGCTTTCAAAAGTGTCCATCATTTCTGGAAAATGCTGGAAACATTAACCAGAGGTGTTGCACCTTTTTCCATGTCATATTTGGGCTCTGAATTAAATCCTATGGTATTTTCATTTGGGCATTTAACTACTATAAAATATTTTAAATACTCAAATAATCATAAACTAAAATGTTTACTGTTGGATATATTCTAAACAGTAGCCATGATTAGTTTCATGATTTTTGGATCGGTTTAAGCATTTTTAATAAAGCCCTAAATTTACAGAATAACAGAAAACAGAACAGAAAAATAAAACAGAGCAGAAACTTACCTGGCCTTACCTGGTAGCCCACCAGCAACCAAGTCCACCAGAGCCGGCCCAGCCCAACCTAGCGAGGGGCAGGTTTTTCTTCAACCCCTCGCCAGGAGGACAAGTCGTGGCAGAACGCGCGTCGCCGGTCGCCACCTCCTGCTTCGACGTGTCCTAGCCGCCCCCGACCCCTCCAGCGCACCGTTGGAACGCCCCGTGTCCCCTCGCTCCTCTCCCTCACTCGCTGCACCCTCTCTCCCTCCCCTGACTCTCTTCCCCGAGCTCACCCGAGAGTCGCCGTCGCCGCCGCTCGCCATAACCACGGCCACCGTCCACCACTCGCCTCGCCGACCAGTCCAGAAGGACCGCAGCATCGTCCTCATCACCTACGCAGAGCCAAGCTACGCCGGACGCCCTGCATCACCGGCTACCTCGCCTTCTTCAACCTCGGCCACCGGAGATCGCCACCGTCATTCGCCGCCGTCCGCGCTTCCCCAAGGCCGCCGACCAGCTCTCTGGATCCGTCGTGAGCTCCTCTACCTTGCCCCCTACCCCCCGTGCTCGATTACGCCGCGTAGCCACCGCCCCCTTCGAGCCCTAGCGCTCCTCGCCGCCGGCCATGTCGCCGTCGTGGCTACAGCCGTGCAAGCACGCGTCCGAGTGCACCACCGCATTCAGTGCGTCCTCAGGAGCCTAACGCACGCACTCCATCGCCCTGTCGTGCACCGTAGCCCTCTTTTCCTCTCCGCCCGAACTCCGGCGCCGCCGCGGGCTCCACCTCGGCGAGCTCCAGCCACCCCGCGCCGTCCCGTGTGCCTCCCTAGATGCGCGTGAGCTAGGGCAACCCTCTGTGCCCTTGGCTTGGCCCAACACCACCCATAGCGGCACTCCAGCGAGCTCCCGCCGCGGTTTTGGTCGTCGCCGGCCAAACTCCGGCGAAATTGACGTGTCCGGCTTAATTAGCCACTAACCACCCTGTTTAGTTTAACACTAGACACTAACATGTGGGCCCCGAGCATAATTAGGTTAGTCTAATTTTCTGTTAAGATTAGTACTAATACGTGTGGACCCCACGTGTCAGCTTTGACTTTGGTCAAGTCAACGTTGACCGGTCCCACCTGTCATCCACCCAAACCAGCCCGAGACACTGACGTATGGGTCCCACAGGTCAGGTTTGACCTGGCCGGCCCAGTTGACCAGCTGACGTCACAATGACACAGTGCTGACGCATTAATTCAATTACTGGAATTTTCTTATACAGGAAATTCCAGAAAATTGTATAAACTTCTAAAATTCATAGAAATTCAACCGTAACTCCAAATGAAATAAGTTATATATGAAAAATGATCAGAAAAATCCAATCTATCCATTTGTACAATTTTCATGCATGTTAGAACAACTTATAGCTGCTGTTTAGGACAAATGAAATGAATGGCATTTAAATAACTACATGTGGAGTTTGAATTTGAATCTTGGATTCAAACCAACTTCATTTAACTTGCTGCTAGTTGCATTAGCTCAAACCACAGCATATTGCCTTGTCATGATCATGCATCATATTGTGCATTGCATTGATTGTGTTTTCCTTCTGTGTTGCCGGTATTTGTCCCCTCTCGATAGACGTGATACCGACGATGAGTTCGATGACACCGATGAAGAGCTATATTATCTTCGGAAGTGCCAGGAAAGCAAAACCCCCTTGTTCATTCCGATACAATCCTACTCTCTCGCTCCTGCTCTCTTTTACTGCATTAGGACAACAACGTTTCAACTGTTACATGCTGCGGTAGTTGAACCCCTTTATCCTCTGCATGACCTGTCATTCCACAGTAAATAGATGAAACACACTAGCATGAATAGGAGTTGTTTGAGCCCTGATGTGCCTACTCATTCATGCTTGTCTGTCATGCCTGCTATTGCTTAGAGTTGTGTCAGGTCTGATTCATCGGGAATGAATCGGAGGTGTGTGAACATGTCCTACTGTTGAGAGCTAAATGTGTGAACACGATTTGGTAAAGGTAGCGGTGAGAGGCCATGTAGGAGTACATGGTGGGTTGTCTCAT
This sequence comes from Triticum timopheevii, assembly GCA_963921465.1. Lineage (NCBI taxonomy): Eukaryota > Viridiplantae > Streptophyta > Magnoliopsida > Poales > Poaceae > Triticum > Triticum timopheevii. Next base: position 53,794,773 of record OY997266.1, read on the forward strand.
TGCAGCCGTCCTCAGGAACTGAGTTCTGTGTTTGTGATCCATGAACAGTTACTACCACACATTGGGTTCCGGTAACTCGACCCCTCTCGGCTTATTAATCAACTTGATCTTTGTCCAGGAGTTGCAACTAGTTTCTGGTGTTTGTAGGTAGTGTTAGTAGTCTACCAAGTGGTACCCGGTACAGGTGGGCTTGGGACAGACTAGGCACAGTGGCACGGTGTACCAAGTGGCACCCGGATGGTGGGCTTGGGAACCCTGCTCACATCGTTTGGGGCCGTGAGAGACACCCCGGCCGGATCTCCTTGCGGATGGAACCCGAATAGGCGATAAACCTGGACGAGAGACTTGCGTGGTTAGTCAGGTCGTGGCCGACTCCCTCGCCCGGCTTCCGCTTGAAGGTTGCCGAGGTACATGACGTGTACAGGGCGATAAGTGGCGAGAGCGTGTGTGAAAAAGTACACCCCTGCAAGGTTATCATTATCTATTCGAATAGCCGGATTCCTCGGATATGGAAACTTGGACCCCTTGTACAGTTCATAGACAAGTGAAAGTGGATACTCTAAAATACGCAAGATAAGCGTGAGTGCTATGGATGGCGTTCTCGTAGGGAGACGGGAGCGGATCCATAGTGGAGTATTGATATGGTGAATATGTGGACTCGTGTGCGCCACCTCAAAAGAGTTACTTGCAGTTGTAGTTCAGGATAGCCACCGAGTCAAAGCTGGCTTGCTGCAGTCAAACTCCACCATCCCCTTTGTAGATAATGATGCATATGTAGATAGTTCTGATGTAAGTCTTGCTGGGTACATTTGTACTCACGTTTGCCTATTTTATGTTTTTGCAGAGAGACTTCAGTCTCGCTAGTAGTTTCGCTTGGACTTCGACGTTTAGCTTGTTACCTCAGCTACGATCTTGTGCCCTCGGCAGGATCTAGTAGATAGTCAGGCTTCTCAGCCTTTTTCATTTGTAGTTGTCTGTACTCAGACATGTTAAGCTTCTGCATGTGCTTTGACTTGTATGCTCTGAATGTTGGGTCATGAGACCCATGTTTGTAATATCTCGCTCCTCGGAGCCTATTGAATAAATACTTGAGTCGTAGAGTCATGTTGTGATGCCATGTTGTATTTGCACATATCGAGCATATTGTGTGTATGTTATTGAAATGCTTGGTATGTGTGGGATCTGACTATCTAGTTGTTTATCCTTAGTAGCCTCTCTTACCGGGAAATGTCTCCTAGTGCTTCCACTGAGCCATGGTAGCTTGCTACTGCTCCAGGACACTTAGGCTGGCCGACATGTGTCCTTCTTCGTTCCTGTGTCTGTCCCTTCGGGGAAATGTCACGCGTTGAATTCCGGAGTCCTGTTAGCCCGCTACAGCCCGGTTCACCGGAGTCCTGCTAGCCCAGTGCTACAGTCTGGATTCACTCGCTGATGACCGACACGTTCGATGCTGGGTCATGGATGTCTGTCCCTATAAGTTTGTGCCACTTTGGGTTTACGACTAGCCATGTCAGCCCGGGCTCCTTATCATATGGATGCTAGCGACACTATCATATACGTGTGTCAAAAGGCGCAAACGGTCCCGGGCAAAGGTAAGGCGACACCCGTGGGGATACCGTGCGTGAGGCCGCAAAGTGATATGAGGTGTTACATACTAGATCGATGTGGCATTGAGTCGGGGTCCTGACATTTTTCAGATTAGATATCTAATCTGTGCATATTTTTATCGTCCATTTATTTACATGCATATGCAGATGGTTGAGCCCCGTGCTTTTCCCCTGCCGGCTTCGTGCTACTCCAAACACTTCCCGGATGCACGGACGAGCGGTGCAAGAAGTTCTGCGGCAGCAATGACATGCCGCCGGTCTCTGCGGCCTTCTGCAATGACGGCAATAACTGTTGTTGTCACGTTATCTAGGAAGAAATGGAGATGTCAATAATAACTGTTGTCGGCAAAAAAGTTCACGACTTTATCATTGTGTGTCTCATTAGTTTGTGTACGTGGAGACATATCGAAAGTAATGAAGCTTGAAGAAACATGGTGTGTTACCTGCGTGTTGACAGCACTATCGCATACAAGTTTGTTGTTTATCGACTAGATGGGCATGAGCATGCCAGCAAGTTCTCTTACTGTTTCAAACTTCACCCAGAATGCAAGTATCTCTACACTTCCCTTCCAGTACACATTCGTTAATGATGTTCCTATTTAGCCCCTAAATAAATTCATCAAGGATTGACAATTTTTCTATTCTATTTGTGGAGGGGATATGAATTACATATAACCTTAATTTACAATCAAAAATAGAAATGTTTCACGTTCTACATGAACTGTCAACCATTAATTTAGTTCTTGCAAGCAAAATATATCAGTCAAATCTTAGACAAGGATATATGTTTTGTATTAACTATTGTATCATCACAACAATGTGCTCGTTGGCATATGGCATACCAACATTACTTAGCTCCATATATGCAGAGAATATATGCATTGGTCAATATATAAGTAAGTTGTAACTAGAGTTGTACAACAAAATTAGGAAATGTAGCATAAAGAAACACATTTACACTACTAAAAACTACCATTTTACCTAGGGCCAAGGTCTTTACCTAGAGTTCATTGGCCTCCTCAAGGGAAAGAAAATGCACAAGGGCATCTCCAAGGGAGACCCGCAAAACTCCGGTATATGTTCGACCGGGCACTTTCATTCACTTTTGCAATCCAACACGGTTCTGCATCGGTCCGCGAAGTGTTCCGGACGTACATTTTTTTGACAAAGTGAAGACAAATATGAGGGAGCTATACCGGAGTCCGGACATCCACCTGACCAACCAAAAACCTCTGACTGGTCCTCCTCTCTTCTCTCTGTCCGCACATGCATGGTCCCCCTCTTCTCTCTCCTCCCAACTGGACACCACACCACAATATCCCACCACATGCATGGTCCCCGCCTACTTTTTCTCCTCCTAGCCAGATTACTTTGTAAAGTTAGCGTTAGATGGCTCCCTCATGTATGATGTCCGCGGACCACGTCCTGACACAAAAATGGACATATACCAGAGGAATTTGTGGGTCAGCGTTGGAGATGCACTGAACAATATACCCTAGGGAAATATCATTTTCTAGTAAAAAGGAATTTGAAACAAATTCACCTAAGGTTGGTAGCCAGTGCGACATATGTTTGGCTTCAGTTTTGCACACATTGAGCTCACTTATCAGCGAGAGTCAGACATGACATGTGAAGGAAATATGCCCTAGAGGCAATAATAAAGTTATTATTTTATATTTCCTTATATCATGATAAATGTTTATTATTCATGCTAGAATTGTATTAACCAAAAACTTGATACATGTGTGGATACATAGATAAAACACTATATCCCTAGTAAGCCTCTACTATAGACTAGCTCGTTAATCAAAGATGGTTAAGTTTTCTAACCATATAGACATGTATTGTCATTTGATGAACAAGATCACATCATTAGGAGAATGATGTGATGGACAAGACCCATCCGTTAGCTTAGCATATTGATCGTTCAGTTTTATTGTTGTTGCTTTCTTCATGTCATATACATATTCCTTTGACTATGAGATTATGCAACTCCCTGATACCGGAGGAATACCTTGTGTGCTATCAAACGTCACAACGTAACTGGGTGATTATAAAGATGCTCTATAGGTATCTCCGAAGGTGTTTGTTGGGTTGGCATAGATCGAGATTAGGATTTGTCACTCCAAGTATTGGAGAGGTATCTCTGGGCCCTCTCGGAAATGCACATCATAAGAAGTCTTGCAAGCGAAGTGACTAATGAGTTAGTTATAGGATGATGCATTACGGAACGAGTAAAGAGACTTGCCGGTAACGAGATTGAACTAGGTATGAAGATACCGACGATCAAATCTCGGGCAAGTAACATACTGATAACAAAGGGAATAACGTATGCTGTCATAGTGGTTCGACCGATAAAGATCTTCGTAGAATATGTAGGAGCCAATATGAGCATCCAGGTTCCGCTATTAGTTACTGATCGAAGAGGTGTCTCGGTCATGTCTACATAGTTCTCGAACTCGTAGGGTCCGCACACTTAACGTTCGATGACGATTTTGTATTATATGAGTTATGTGATTTGGTGACCGAATGTTGTTCGGAGTTTCGGATGAGATCACGGACATGATGAGGAGTCTCGAAATGGTCGAGTGTTAAAGATTGATATATAGGACGATAGTATTCGCACACCGGAAGTGTTCTGGAAGGTACCGGGTACATATCGGGTCACCGGAAGGGGTTCCGGGCACCCCCGGCAAAGATATGGGCCTAATGGGCCAAGAGGGGAAACGCAGCAGCCAGCAGGGGCTGTTGTGCCCCCCATATGGGCCGCGCCAGAGGGAAAGGGAAAGAGGAGAAGAGAGAAGGAAGGGGAGGGATTCGGCCTCCCCCTTCCTTCCCTCCTCCCTCCTCTTTCCTTCCCCCTCGGGGGAGTTATTTTTGGAACGGGAGCGATCTAGGAGACTTGGAGTACACCTAAAGGAAGCAACGAGGAAGCCACGAGGCAGGGAGGCGCCCCCCCCCCCCACCCTCGTGGGCCCCTCTTGGCTCCCCCGACCGACTTCTTTCACCTATATATGTCCATATACCCTAAAAACATCGAGGAGCACAATAGATCGGGAGTTCCGCCGCCGCAAGCCTCTGTAGCCACCAAAAACCAATCGGGACCTTGTTCCGGCACCCTGCCGGAGGGGGGATCCCTCACCGGTGGCCATCCTTCATCATCCTGGCGCTCTCCATGACGAGGAGGGGGTAGTTCACCCTCGGGGCTGAGGGTATGTACTAGTAGCTATGTGTTTGATCTCTCTCTCTCTCTCTCATGTTCTTGAGGTGATACGGTCTTGATGTATCGCGAGCTTTTCTATTATAGTTGGATCTTATGATGTTTTTCCCCCTCTACTCTCTTGTAATGGATTGAGTTTTCCCTTTGAAATTATCTTATCGGATTGAGCCTTTAAGGATTTGAGAACACTTGATGTATGTCTTGCCGTGCTTATCTGTGGTGATAATGGGATATTCACGTGATCTACTTGATGTACGTTTTGGTGATCAACTTGCGGGTTCAGTGACCTTGTGAACTTATGCATAGGGGTTGGCACACGTTTTCATCTTGAATCTCCGGTAGAAACTTTGGGGCACTCTTTGAAGTTCTTTGTGTTGGTTGAATAGATAAACCTGAGATTGTGTGATGCATATCGTATAATCATATCCGTGGATACTTGTGGTGAGATTGGAGTACCTAGGTGACATTAGGGTTTTGGTTGATTTGTGTTTGAAGGTATTATTCTAGTACGAACTTTATGATAGATCGAACGGAAAGAATAGCTTCGTGTTATTTTACTACGGACTCTTGAATAGATCGATTAGAAAGGATAACTTTGAGGTGGTTTCATACCCTACAGTAATCTCTTCGTTTGTTCTACGCTATTAGTGACTTTGGAGTGACTCTTTGTTGCATGTTGAGGGATTGTTATATGATTCAATTATGTTATTATTGTTGAGAGAATTTGCACTAGTGAAAGTATGAACCCTAGGCCTTGTTTCCTAGCATTGCAATATCGTTTACGCTCATTTTTACCACTTGCTACCTTGTTGTTTTTATATTTTTCGATTACAAATACATATATCTACCATCCATATTGCACTTTTATCACCATCTCTTCGCCGAACTAGTGCACCTATACAATTTACCATTGTATTGGGTGTGTTGGGGACACAAGAGACTCTTTGTTATTTTGTTGCAGGGTTGTTTGAGAGAGACCATCTTCATCCTACGCCTCCCACGAATTGATAAACCTTAGGTCATCCACTTGAGGGAAATTTGCTACTGTCCTATAAACCTCTGCACTTGGAGGCCCAACAACGTCTACAAGGAGAAGGTTGCGTAGTAGACATCACTCATCTACCTCCTCGACACTTTGCTGGATCAAGAGTTCGAGGGACGTCATCGAGCTGAACGTGTGCAAAACTAGGAGGTGTCGTACGTTCGATAGTTGATCGATCGGAACGAAAAGAAGTTCGACTACATCCACCGCGTTGTCGAACGCTTCCGCTTTCGGTCTACGAGGGTACGTAGACACACTCTCCCCCTCTTGTTGCTATGCATCTTCTAGATAGATCTTGCGTGAGCGTAGGAATTTTTTTTAAATTGCATGCTACATTTTCCAACGACATGTAGCAAGAAAGTGCGCGAAATTTCGGGCATCTTCTCCTTGGCCAATTCCAAATCCTCCTCTCCCAAAGCAGAGAGCTTCCTAGATCTGGGGCGTGCCCAACCCCGGACAGCCAAGCTTCCCCGCCACCTAGGTCATCACTTCTCTTCACCTTCCTTTGACCCCCAATACCACCGTCTGCTAGGGTTTCTCCTTCGATGTCACCGCACTATATATATATTTCTTAATATAAAAAAGTGAAAATAAAGCAAAAAAAGAAAAATAAAACTTTCAATAAAAACGGAAGAAAAACAAAACAAAAAAAGTAACATGATGTTAGCAGGCGAGCCGCAGCTACTGGGTCCATGCAATATGCGCTGCACTTGCTGGCGAGCTGTGGTACGGCTAGCAATTTTGGGAGGAACCCTATTTAGCGATTAAGGCGTCGGTTATAGGGGTTTCAGCCCATTTAGGTACTGCACGACGTTCGTCACGCAAGGTTTGAAAAGCTTCTGAAGCAAGCTTGCGAATGATTTTTCTGTTTTTTTTTTCATTTCCATTTTCTTCAGGTTTTCCATCTTTTTTTTCTCATTTTTCTCTTTCTTTATTTTATCTTTAATTTCATGAACTTTTTCTTTAAACTCATGAATTTTATTTAGAATTGCAAACAATTTTAAAATTCACGGTCCATTTTGAATTTTTCTGTTTTTTTAATTCGTGAACTTTTTCTGACTTCACATAATTTTTCAAATTGAGCTATTTTTTAATAAACAATCTTTTTCTAAATTCCTGAACTTTTCTGTTAAATTCTTTCGAATTTGTGAACTTTTTCTGACTTTGCAGAATTTTCTGAATTCACTTTTTTTTGCTTCCGCAGACTTTTTAAATTCAGGAACTTTTTTCAAATCCACAAACTTTTTTTTGGCATCGTGAGTTTTTTTCAAATTTATGGAAGTCTTAAAAATTTCCTAACATTTCGAGAACCAACGTTTTCTTCTATTTGTTCAACTATTTCAAAATCAAAGGAGGCGAGAGATGGTTTTCTCCCTTACCGAGCAGACAGGAAGAGCCGAGGTGAAGTGTACGAGGCGATGAAAAAAGTAACAAATGGATGCCTGTCATCAGGCGCTAGCTTTCCATTTCAGGCGCCGGTTAGGAGCCCCCCAGATTTGGATCACTGTTCAAAGAAAAACAGATTTGGACCATGCATTTGGTGTGAGGGTGATTGAAACTTGGAAGGAACGACAGTTAGGCAACACGCCATGCTCATGATCGAGTAGAACTCTTCGCCAAGCACTATATATAGAGAGAAGAGCGACGCGGACAATACTCCTATATCAACACACAACGAAGGCAACAACTGCAGTACGTACGTAAGTGTAGCCTAGCTAGCCTCCTCCTGTACTGCACGCCATGGCGCTGCTGAAGAAGAACAGGAGCTCCCTGAGCTTCGTCGTGGCCACCCTCATTGTGGTCATGGCCGCCACCCTTCTCCTCTCCTCGTGCGACGCCCGCAAAGTGGTCAGTTGATTAACTTTGCCATTTGTTTGCGACGTGCGTCGTCGAGATCGGACAGATGATTTGAATTGAAACTCATAATATTTCTTAACGTTTCTGTGTGCACGCATGCAGAAGGATAAGCCCACCGCTTTCCTGGTGGCGGGGAAGTGCTTCTCGAGGTTTTTCCCGAACTGCACCGAGCAGCGGTGCAAGAAGTTCTGCGTCCAGCCACTCCCCGGAGCCGTCTGCATCGACAAGACCCACTGTTGCTGCCCTATTGCTTAATTATAAGCGCCGCTGAAGCGATCGGGCTAAGAAATAGTACTAGTTAAAGATGGCAATAAGCAATATTCGTACACTTCCAAATATATACTACCTCTGTTTCTAAATATAAGGCACTTTTGCAGTTCAATTCGGTTAAACAGCAAAAACGTCTTATATTTAAGAACAAAGGTAGTATATGTTAATGTTGTTTCTAGTTATGAACTGTCGACCCAAAGATTTATGTATTGAATTAATTGTATAATTATATCACCACAACCAAGGCCGTCTCCAGGAATTTGGGGGCCCAGTGCGAAAAAAAAATGGGGCTCTAACATTAAAAATCATATAATATAACTCAAGCATAATCACATAATTAATAATTTAAATTTATGTTATTTCGTACAATGTTTAAGAAATTCTCAAGTATCAACGCAAAATACGAAAACCAAGAAACTGACCTCATGCTCGAACTGTCATCCGTCTTGCGTTCATTGATATGAAATCTTCAATTATATCTTCACAATTAATCTTCTCCAAGACATCATTTTCAAGTGCTATTTTCTCCAAACCATTGAGTATTTCTTGTGTCATAGTAGAACGTAAGTAGGACTTCAGCAACTTGATTTTAGAAAAGCTCCTTTCCTCAGATGCAACAATTGCAGGAATTGTTAACCAAATACTTTCTTCTAGACTTAGGATGCATAATTGTTTCTATTTATGAACCAAACAAAAATCATATCAATGAATTTGAATGAACTTCATGAATTATAGGCTTGTAACTTGTATAGATAGTTGGAATAGAAAAACATAGAACCTTGATTTTCGACTTGGACGAGCAACTACTGAAAAATCTTGAATCTGTGACCCACAAAAATTGTTCCAAAATTACTGTAGTAACTAGTAAACTGTTGTACAACTTTGCAGGTCAGTTTATCAAAATTAGTTAGAGAGCAGGGGAGGGGCTTAGGGCACCGCACCAGTTGGCCTTCTGTTCGGCGGCACCGCCGCAGTGTTGGCCATGGCGGCGGCCGGCGCTCGCAATTACCGTGCAGTTCCACTTCGGGTTGTCCCGTGGCTGCAAAGAGATCACCGCCAATCTGCCAATTCATCAGTCGAAGCAAAAAGATGGGAGCGAAGCGATTAGGGAATGAAACGATGGAAGTCACGGAATGTACAGTGTTGCGGCTGCCATTTCGTCTATCAATCGGATGGATCCAAGCGATGAGATTTTTTTTGTCGATAATCCAAGTGACGAGATTTTTTTTCTTTTTAAGGGGATCCAAGCGACGAGATGGGCAGGGTCCAGAGTTGCGGCTGCGTATGGCTTGAGCGGACCAAGCCCAAAAGGGAGCGACAAAGGCAACATTGGCCCAAACCTGAATTTTTTCAGACTAATAACATACACATATGTAGACCCTAATTGGGGGCCCTGTGCAAGCTGTGCTCGTGCATGTCACGACACATATGCCATGTGGGCGGAACGACAGGTATTAGAGCATCTATAGCCTGACCGCTCAAACCCACCTCATACGTGCAAGGGTCATACAACCAAGATGCGTTCTCACAATGGAAGTGAAAATATACCTTAGACAGGTAAAAATTAACAAATGCCTTAAGAAGGTTATAGAAAAAGACTATATGACATCCATATCCTTGGTCAAACAACTGTCCGGGATAACCATAGCTAACATGGTCCTTCACCAAGAGATTACCTAATTTCTAATGCTACTACCTGATTTGCACTATCAGGATGAAAAGAATAGGTAAAGCAAGGTGAGTACTGATGAGTGATATTTAGTTTTGATAATAGATAACGAGGTAGCACATCAGATTGCGAAATTTAATTTTGACAATAGGTCCATGGGTGTTATTTATAATAGTTTTCCGTCCTGCATGGCTTTTGTTGTATCGAATGATTTTAATAACATTTTAATTGATTAATTTATGGGGTTGAGTTTTTTCAAACAAAACAGTGATGATTTCCTTTTATTTTCTCTTAATCTAGTTTTTCTTAGAAACTTCTCTTAATCTAGTAAAATAACAAAAATCTAATTTGGGCTATGCTCTACCCGTAGAGAGCTGCCATGCTAGTTGGGCCGGCCCATTTGCATTTCTGTGAACGGACAAATGTTTCCCTGGATTCCCTAAAAAAGACAAATGTTTCCCTGGAGAGACCTTGGTTTTTGGGTTAACCTATGATGAAGCAAGTGGGCTGCAGTAGTGTGATTTATGGGTTCAATTCTCCACTCGACCAAGTGTGGAGTGTAAAAATTCTCAAATAAAAAAGTGCAAGAAGTAACAGGTACTCTAACGTATTTGTAGCTAAAAATATATTGAAAAACACTTAAATTTGGATAAAAAATATCATCGGATATATGCACTAATTAATCACAATTACTTTACTAATTCTTGTTCAAAACTGCGACACTTATTTTGGATCAGAGGGAGTAGTATGTTCTTCCATGAGCATCCATGCAGTAGCTATCCACGTATCCATACACAACATATATATCCATTCCCGTAAAAAGGATATATATATATATATCCATTTATTTCTTACTTGAACTAAAGCATTAATTAAAACATTTCATTCATACTTATAATTGGCTAGGCAGGCACACCAATGTAATTACGGGTCTATATAAACAACACAACCAATCTCAAACAACAACACAGAGAAAAGAACAATAGTACGTAAGTGTAGAGCGCCCTGTGCTGCTTCGTCTCTGGCCACCCTCATGGTGGTCATGGCTGCCACCCTTCTTCTCTCCTGGTGCGACGCCTGCAAACAGGTTAGTCAGTTAAAATTGCTATATCTAATTTGTAATGTCGCCGTCGTTGTCTCGTTGAGATCGGAAGTTGGAGTAAATTTTTTCAGATTAAATATCTAATCTGTCCAAATTTTTATCATTCCTTTGTTTACACGTGTATGCAGATGGTTGAGCCCTGTGCTTTTCATCTGCCTGCTTCGTGCTACTCCAAACACTCTTCCTGGACTGCACCGACGAGCGATGCAAGAAGTTCTGCGGTGGCGACGACATGCTGCCGGTCCCCGCGGCCTTCTGCAATGACGACAACAACTGTTGTTGTCCCGTTACCTAGGAGAAAATGGAGATATCAATAATATAAGCAAGAGATCGGACTCTTTCTAAAATCTTTGTAAACCAGCTTTGTCGGCCATATTTTTAATGATTTTATCATTGTGTGTCTCATTCATTCATGTATGTGGAGACATATCAAAAGTAACGACGGTTAAACAAACATGGTGTGACACCTGCGTGCTGAGAGCATTTTGCATACAAGTTTGTTGTTTATCGACTAGATGAAGATGAGCATGCCAGCAAGTTCTCTTACTGTTTTAAACTTCACCCAGAATGCAAGTCTCTCTATGCTTCCCTTCCAGCACACATCCGTTAATGATGTTCCTACTTAGCCCCACAATAATTTCATCAACAAGGATTAACTTAGTTTATTCTATTTGGGGAGGGGATATAAATTACATATAACCTTAATTTACAATGAAAATAGCAATGTTTCACATGAACTTTCAACCATTAATTTAGCTCCTGCAAGCAAAATATAGCAGTCAAATCTTAGACAACGATATATGTTTTGTATTAATTCTATTATATCGTCACAACAATGCACTCACTAGCATATGACATATCGACATTAATTAGCTCCATATATGCAGAGAATATATGCATTGGTCAATATATAAGTAAGTAACTTGTGACTAGAGTGATCCTTGCATTGATTATAAAACAGAATTCGGAAATCTAGCATAAAGAAACACATTTACACTATAGCTGGCCAAATGGGCCGGTTTTTCGGGCCGGCCCGTGAGCACGCCGGCACGGCACGGGCTAAACGGGTCGTGCCAGGCACGCAGCATGCCCTGGGCCGTGCCTGGGCCTGGAGGCTGGGCACGCGGGCCGGCACGGCACGACCCGATTACTTTTTTTTATTTTTTTATACATCTATATATGGCCCAACATGTAAAAATAGGCTAAAAACGCTCAGTGTGTCAAATAACAGGCTAAAAATATGCGGCCCACCGTGCTAAACGGGCCAACGTGCTGGCCCGTTTACTAACTGGGCCGTGACTGGGCCTGGGGGCGCAGCATGCAGGCCGGCACGGCACGGCCTGTATAGTAACCGTGCCCTGGCGAGCCGTGTCGGGCCAGGCACGGTTACGATGGGTCGGGCCGGCCCGTTTGGCCAGGTATGATTTACACTACTAAAAACTACTCCCTCCGTTCCTTTATATAAGGTGTATTTATTTTTTGATAAAATTTCAGATGTAAGGTGCATTTCTTCCAGTTTCTCATAATTCCCTTGGTAGCCCTCCAGAAAAATGGAAAGTATATCTCTCCTGATTGTCTGTATCCCTCCTTGTAGCAAAAGAAGGAAAGTATATCTATGTCGATTGCATGCATCTCTTACTTTTTTGGACTAATTGATTTACTTACCACTAATCAACAAATTTACCAAGGGTAATTTAGTCCTAACATGTCTATAATTCCGTGCCTTGGTGACCGTGCTGAAAATAATACACCTTACATAAGGAAACGGAGGGAGTACCATTTTACCTAGGGCAAAGGTCTTTACCTAGAGCTCATTGGCCTCCTCAAGGGAAAGAAAAGGCATGAACAGTATACCCTAGGGAAATATCATTTTCTAGCAAAAAGAACAAATTTGGAACAAATTCACCTAAGGTTGCTAGCCAGAGCGGCATATGTTTTGCTTCCCTGTGCCATTTATTTAGTTTTGCACACACTAGGCCCACTCATTAGCAAGAGTGAGACATTACATGCAACGAGAAAGTGCACGAAATTTCAGGCATCTTCTCCCTGGCCAAGTCCAAACCTCCCTCTCAAAAGCAGAGAGTTTGCCAGATCTGGGGCGCGGCCAACCCTGGCCAGCCACACTTCCCTCCCACCTAGGTCACCACTTCTCTTCCCCACCCTTTGACCCCCAATACCACCATCTACTAGGGTTTCTCCTTCGACGTCACCGCCGCTATATTAGAGAGAGAATATTTCTGAATATAAAAAAAGTAAAATAAAGCAAAAAATGAATAAAACGGAAGAAAAAAACAAAACAGAAAAAGTAACATTATCATAGCATGCGAACCACGGCTACTGGGCCGGCGCAATACGCGTCGTCCTTGTTGGCGAGCCGTGGTAGGGCTCGCTACGGGCGGCACATTGCCATAGTTGTGGTCCGTTTTTCAGTATGGGAAATTTAATGTTAAAAAAACATGGGAAATTTAATGTTAAGATGTGTGACTTTTTTGAAAATTTGAGCACCCTTTTTGAAAATTTGAATTTTGTTAAAAATTAGCAACTTTTTTAGAAAAATCGGAAATCATTTTTTTGAATATTTTTTGAAATTGCAAACGCTTTTGGGAAATAAACGAAATAAAATCAAAAAATTAACTTTTTTGAAAATTTGAACATTTATAAATGTGTGAAAATTTCTGTAAAGCGTCAAGAAATTTAGAAAAATGTAAACACTTTTAAATTTTTTATAAAATTGCAAACATCCTTTCGTACAAGAAGAAATTTTTTGAAAATATGGAACTTTTTTTGAAATTTTTAAAAAAGTTCAAATTTGTGATTTCTTGGAAAAACACAAACAATTTTCGAAAACTGAGATCTTTCTTTGAATTTGTGAAAATTTACAAAGTGGAGAATAGAAAAAAATAAAAAAGATATAGAAAATAAAAATCAGAACAACAAATAGAAAAAACGGATTCAATGATTGTGCTCAATATGGGCCGTCCCGTCTCTTGTCTCTAGGGTCGTTTTCCTGTGCAGTTCAACGACTTTGCTGCACTGAGTGACATGTAGGATTTGCACATGGGATGCCCCACGCGTCGGGGCATTTGAGCAACTGGTGTTTACTGATCCAGCCCGTTAGAGAGAGCTGAATGCCAAGTTAGCTTGAAGGTCGGAACTTGGCAAGATATGCTTTGAGTTTTGTTCGCGGTGGAATTCAAGTGGAAAGAAAACGGCTAGCAATTTTGGGGGGGAACTCTATTTAGCGGTTAAGGCGTCGGTGATAGGGCTTTCGGCCCATTTAGGTACCGCACTTCATTTCTCACGGAAGGTTTGGAAAGCTTCTTAAGCAAGCTTGCGAATGATCCTTTTTGTTTTTCCATTTAGTTCTAGTTTTCAATCGTTTTTTCGTTCTTTTCCCCCTTTTTCTTTTTCTTTACTTTCTCTTTAAATCCATGAAATTTTTATACTAATTCATGATCTTTTATAAAAATTGCAAACAAATTTTAAAATTGACGGTCAAATTTTGTGAATTAATTCATGAACATTTTCGGACTTCGCAAAATTTTCCAAATTCCTGAACTATTTCCGAATTCGCAAACTTTTTCTGAATTCGTGAACTTCTTTTGAATTTGTGAACTTTTTCTGATTTCGCAGGATTTTCTGATTCACTTTTTTTTTTGAAGTCATGCATTTTTTAGCTTTCGCAGGCATTTCTGAATTCAGGAACTTTTTTCAAATTCACAAACCTTTTTGGCATCGTGAACTTTTTTCAAATTTATGGACTTTTTAAAACTCGCTAACAATTCGAGAATCAATGTTTTCTTCTATTTGTTCATCTATTTAAAAATCAAAGAAGATGAGTGCGGGTTTTCTTCTTTACTGAGCGGAAGGAAGAGAGCCGAACTGAAGTGTACGAACCGATGAAAAAACTAACGAAATCGAATGTTCCACCCAAAGTGAGAATTTTTGGATGGCGAGTAGCTACCAACACGCTGGCCACGAAGAAGAATAAGTGGAGGGGGACTTTAGAACTGGATGCCACATGCTGCATATGCGGGTGTGGCGAGGAAGATGAATTCCATGCGGTGGTAACCTGCACAAAAATAGAGCTCTCAGACATGAAATGAGAAAAGAATGGGAACTCCCTCCTGAGGAATCATTCAGGTACACCGGCCCGGACTGGCTGCAAATGCTATTGGGCACAACGGCTGAGGCCGCGGGGGCGAGGGTGTTGATGCTTTTGTGGAGAGGTTGGCATCTTGGTGATGACTGTGTCCATGGGAAAGGAAACGAGTCAATTAACCAATCTGTACAATTTCTCCTGAAGTACGAGGAAGAATTGCAGCTAGCTACATCCATTTCGTATCCCTCCTCAGAATCTGGGAAGAAGAAATGGCCAGGTGCCAACCCTGAAGCGCGAAGTGCCGTTCAGGAAACCATGAAGTGGTCTGCTCCTGATCGAAATTCTGTGAAGTTGAACTCTGACACAACCTTTCTACCAGACAGTGGCCACTGCTGGGGAGGTGCAGTTGCGAGGGACTATAGAGGACTGGTGGTTGTATCAAGTGGAAAGCAGACTGGCATTGCGGCAAGTGTGGAGGAAGCAGAAGCTACAGCCGTTTTGTTTGGGCTGCGAGCCTTGGCAGAATCATACAGTGGAACAGTTGTGATAGAGGTGGACTGTATGGCGCTAGTAAACGAGCTGAAAAAGGACACGCAGAATCTATCCCCTTGCTATGGTGTGATACGTGATATCATGGAGATCTTGGCGAAGTTCACTTCCTTCAAGGTCGCTCACGTTGGAAGGAAGGGCAATACACTGGCCCATGAATTAGCTGCAGAGGCAAGGCAAAAGGGTGATTTCCAGCTCATCGCCAGGGTCCCGAACAGACTGATGAATCTGATGCAGGCTGAGTGTCCGGCCTCTACTTGAGTATTTGTGTACTCGAGTTTCTCAAAAAAAAAAAAATTGACTAGCGACAAGAGCTGCATGGACCGTCTGCCTTTCAGGCGCTATAAGCGCCGGTTAGGAGCTCTCCAGATTGGATCATTGTTCTAAGAAAAACAGATTTGGATCATGCATTTGATGTGAGGGTGATTGAAACTTGGAAGGAACAGCTAGGCAACATGCCATGCTCATGATACAGATCGAGTAGAACTCTTAGCCTAATATATATACAGAGAGAAGAGCGACACGAACAATACTCCTATATCAGCACACAAAGAAGGCAAGAACTGTAGTACGTACGTAAGTGTAGCCTAGCCTCCTCCTGTACTGCACGCCATGGCGATGCTGAAGAAGAACACGGGCTCCCTGAGCTTCGTCGTGGCCGCCCTCATGGTGGTCATGGCTGCCACCCTTCCCCTCTCCTCGTGCGACGCCCGCAACATGGTCAGTTGATTAATTTTGCCATTTATTCGCGGCGGCGTTGAGATCGGGCCGATGATCCGGAACTCGTAATATTTTACCATTTCTGTTTGTGCGCATGCAGAAGGATAAGCCCACCGCTTTCCCGGTGCCGGCGAAGTGCTACGCGAGGTCTTTCCCGAACTGCACCGAGGAGCGGTGCAAGATGTTCTGCGTCCAGCCGCTCCCCGGAGCCGTCTGCCTCGACAAAAAGACCTGCTGCTGCCCTGTTGCTTAATTATAAGCGCCGTTGAAGCGATCGAGCTAAGAAGCAGTGAAAGATGACAATAAGCAATCTTGGTACACCTCTAAATACGTAGTCTTTATTTGTTAACGGTGTCCCTATTTATGACCTGTCAACCAAAGATTTGTGTATTGTATTAGTGTGTGTATTATATCAGCACAACAATGTGCTCGCTATTAGCTTTAACGAGTTCCATATATCTTGAGACACAATGATCATTGCATCGGTCGTACAACAAAATTAGAAAAGATAGAATAAAGAAACACATTTAGGATGGTGCAAGGTGCCCCGGGGGGCATTCAACAGTTTTTTCGAGGGCGGGTTGGCAAGTAGGCAATGACGTTAATTAGCACAATATCGTAAGGGCAATCAAATACTCCTACATTTGTACCTTAATATAATACATTTTTGTAGTTTGAATTAAACTGTAAAAACATCTTATATTAAGATACAGAGGGAGTACAAAAAGATATTGGGAAGAGAGAGAGAGAGAGGACTGCATGTAAAAGTTGTCATTTTTCAGTTCGATGGTTCATTTTTTTTAAATTTTTTTTATTTTTTAGAAAAGGAGGATGACCCCCGGCCTCTGCATCTGGGAGATGCATGCGGGCACTTTATTGATTATTCTCGTTGACCATACAAAGTATTACAACAATATGCCTGAATCCGCCATCTTGGCAACATATGCCACTACTCTTATCCATATGATGAAGGGATGATAGCTGGGCCAAATACCCAGACAACTCACCTAAACCTATCATCAAAAGCCGGAAGCCCCCAGCCGAGCCACATACCGGGTCTGGGGCACAAACCGATCAGACGCACTCACATGTGTCGTCGCCGCCATCTTTCACAGGTCCGTCTTCATAGCAGATATTGAGGCTTCTACCTTGTTAGGCCACTCTGCCATCGACGCCACCATGACACCAGACAGCCACCTCCTCCTGCGCGAGTCCATCTACACGCATCGGGTGCCGAGTCTCCGCTGCGCCACGCCGCCGAGATCCGTCGTCTTCGATGCGGAGGAGGAAACACCGCTCCACCTCTGGGCGCATCGTCGGCCACCTGCCGCGATGTCGTGCAAGTCCAGCTCTGGGAAAGCACGCAGGGAATCACGATCTTCTAGACGACGCCCTCAGGAGGGGAAGCGATGTCATGCCATCGTCCGGTCCTGCACCGCAGGTCCTGGGCTTTCACCCGAAGAAAGTGACCCGAGAGCGGAGGAGGTCGGAGAACTCCACAACGGCCCCCAGGAGGAGAGCGACATCCGCAGACACCGCGCCGTCGGCTTTCGCCCGAAGCAACCCTACCTCCGCACCCTCACGCTGCCGGACGAGGATGGGGGAACCCCAGCGCCGCCAGCATGCGATCCCACTGGCCCAAGCACCTCTTGCGCGGCGGCGGCGGCGGCGGCGGTTCATTTTTATTTAATGGTTGCTAACGTTCTGGTGCCAACTGCACTAGAACTATCATTGTCAATATTAAAAAGGTATAACCTTTAGCCTCAAGGTTTGACATGTGCTTGAATGGTTACGAGGGTGGTCGTAACCCTATCCACCACATATCAAACTCAATGTTGACACCGTGTGTGTCTTGTTGAGGCAGAATGTTCTTCTGATGAGAGGGGACATTCCCCTCGATAGCGAGGTGCATGTGACGAATTCATCAATGTGTGTGTGTGTGTGTGTGGTGGCAATGTGCACGCATGTGCACATTTTACACTGTAATGGGTGTTTCTAAAATAAGGTTCCAGTTAAGATTTGAATACAACATATAGGCGAGTAATAGTTACTTCACCGATTTCAAAATCATCTTAGAATCGATGCGCTTATGTTTGCGTATCAGTTGAGAAAGAATTATGAACATCGATATCATCAATTGATGCTACTACGTATAGCACGAAAAATATTTTCATAATATTTAATTATTATTTTTTATAAAACGAGATATTTTGGAAAAAAAAATGATGGCCATATATCGTATTGAAGACTACGCCAAAACAAAACATACTAGTACTGTATCAATTTGCTAAATCAAAATATCTCGTTTCTTGTATGGTATCTCAGTAATAATTGATTTGGATGGCCTCAAACATCTGAATAAAATCTCCATATAAAGTCTCATTAATTTTATTTATACGCACTATATCAATTAGCCGCAGTGATACAGCCTGCTCATTTATGGCATATATCTCGGCATAATTATTTTTCCATATATTTCCATAAGGTGTATAAATCGACCTCTCTATAAATAGCCCGACGCCAAGGTACACACCGCATCAATCAATTCAGATTCAGAAGAAAAACAAGAGAGAAGAAAAGAAAAGTAGGGCTAGCCATCACTCATCCTCATGGCGATCTTCAAGAGGAACACCACCGCGATGATCTTGGCCGCCCTCGCTGTCATGGCCGCCGTCCTCTCTACATGTTGCCTCGCAGACGGTAATTCACATGCAATCACACACCCACCACCCATCTCTTTTAATCACTTGATAAATTCACAGGCATTTTGTATCTAAACCCTGAAGGAGGATGCATGTAGTTACCCCGTAGTATCCTTTTGGCATGCAGAGGGAGAGAGGTGCTTTCCGCCTATCTCGGGGCCGGACTGCAACCTGAGGCAGTGCCGGAAGCTGTGCGGGGAGAAGTCGAGAGCACACTGCTACATGGCGTTGGCCGACCTGCAGCCCATGGGGGTAACCGCCTGCTGCTGCTCTCCGCTCAAGCGCGCCAAGACGGCTCCTGCTGTATTGTAAACGTCGTTGGAACGATGAAGAGATCAATAATCTACTCCCTCCGTTCCTAAATAGTTGTTTTTCTAGACATTTCAAATGACTAACACATGCGGATGTATGTAGACATATTTAGAATGTAGATTCACTCATTTTACTCCGTATGTGGTCACTTGTTAAAATGCCTAGAAAGACAAGTATTTAGAAACGGAGGGAGTAGTTTTTTGATGGCATGCATGTGTGATGTGTGTCTTTAATTTAGCACGGGACGTGAGCTTCCTCCTTCATTCTCTGCTTCAACAAAATATCAAAATGGCATTCCCTTTTCAAACAAACTTCTGCTTCGGTACACCCTCCTAAACACATAGATGGCTCAGATTGTTTGATACCCCTTCGTTAGGGAGGGTATGATGGTCATATTTGTAAAAGTAGTCCACGCGCATTCGCCCTGTACGTATTCCTACATCTGCGGCGCGAGGCGTTTTTTTCCATTCGCTGGGCTGGCGTGATCGGCGCGAGGCGTTTTTTTCCATTCGCTGGGCTGGCGTGATTTGTTTCTAAGGAAGTAGAAAACAAAGCGGGACATGCAGAGTCGAACTCATAACCTGTTGCTCATGGCGTATTAGCACATTTGTGCTAGCCATCGCAGAGGTAAGGTTGGTTATGACTAATTTTAGACGTTCCAGTTTTTATCCGCTAGGGTTGCGTCATTTGTTTGTAAGGAAGTAAAAAATAAAGTGGGACATGCAGAGTCGGATTTGTGACCTGTTGCTCGTGATGTACTGCGGCGGGAGGGTGGGTTGTGACAAATTTAAGCATTTTGATTTTCATCTGCCGGGCAGCCCTGATTTAGTTTCTATTTTCGTCCACGCCGGGTCGCGATACTTCTGTTGTGTGACGCGCCGCGGGGCGTGGGACGGTTCAACGTGACCGACCGACAATCATGGCTGCACCCCTGCTGTCTCGTCAATCATGCCACTTTCATTGCCGCTTGTCATGCCACATGCCGCCACACCTGCCGTGCCGCATGCCGCCTCGCCCGCCCTGCCATTAAGTCGTCGCGTCGCGCCGCCTACCCCTGCATTCACACCAATGAGGCGCCTTCCCCTCTCCCGCGCGCAGCCCCTGGCTATGAAAAGCCGGGGCCTGCCAGCCGTCGCACGCCGCCCCTCCTCCTTCTCAGAACCCCGTCACCCCGGTCCCCCCCTCCCCTCGCCCCTACTCTTCTCGATGGCGAGCTCCGGATCCGATAGCGACGACAACCGATCTTGTCCGTCGACTCTGTCGTGGCCAAATGCGGAGTTTCTCTTTCCCTCGTATCCTTGCATTCAGTGAGTATCATCCGGCAAAACATGGCATCCCGTGATCTTGTCAGAAAGACAAGCCGAAATGCCTGATGAACAAGGAGACAACTTGAAGTAAATTAAGAGTCTGAAGAACCTTTCAGATGGCACTGTCTGAAGCTTCTTGTCAGCATTTTTTTTAGCAACAACAGGCTTGGGATAGGAAGCATTCTTGAGATAGAACCGTTTCTTCCACTAATGCAGCCACGACTCGGACATTGAACGCACGTTGCGTCACGTTCGACCTGTGTTTTATGTTTTTTTACCGAGGAAACTCTAGAAAAACATAGAACGTCTGGTACCTACGAAACTTGGCATGCATGCTGGCCATGGTGATGCCAAGGTGTGAAAAAAATTAGGTGCGTTTGGAGGAGGTGAAATAAAAAGTAGTTCGAGACATGCCCTTCAAGCCTACCAAAACGTACCAGATTGTACACGGTTTTGGTTGCAAGTATGAAATCATACTAAATTTTGCCAGAGGTTGGGCATATCTAAGGTCCCCCATGCAAAATTTGAACAAATTTGGACACCGATCGAACGTCGCGTCACGTCCGGCCTGTGTTTTATTGTTTCTCATTGGAACAACCTAGAAAAAAATATAGAGTGTCATAAACCAATGAAACTTGGCATGCATGCTGGTCATGGTGATGCCAAGGTGTGGAATTTTTTTTGGTGCATTTGGAGGAGGTGAAAAGAAAAATGGTTCGAGACTTGTCCTTCAGGCTTGCCCGAACGTACCCGGTTGTACATGGTGTGTTTGGTTGCAAGCATGAAACACCAAATTTTGTCAGCGGTTGGGCATGCCCAAGGTTGCCCCTCACGAAAGTTTGATTGAATTCGGACAGTGAACGAACGTTCCGTCATGTCCGACATGTGTATTAGGGATTTTTCAATGGGAAAACCTAGAAAATTAATAAAATGTCTGAAGCCAATGAAACTTGGCCTATATGCTGGCATGGTGATGCAAGGTGTGGAAAAAAAAAACTGGGTACGCCTAGTGGCGGAGGCAGGAAAAATGAGTTGGGGGGGGGGGGGGGTGTTCTTAATTCTTGTTGGCGAGGGCTAGTCCACTAAATTACTCTATTTTAGATTCTAATAATCATCTATTTAGATGTATATTAGGCCTAAATTAGTTTTGTTGTGGGGCCGAGGCCCCTGCTGGTCCCCCTGTCTCCGCCACTGGGAACGCCTGGAGGAGGTGGAAAAAAAAAGGTTTGAGACTTGCAATTCCGGCCTACCTGAACATAGCAGGTCGTACACGGTGTGTTTGGTTGCAAGCATGAAACCACTCAAAAAAGTTCCGTGTGCTCATGAATTAAAAAAAAACAATCACAAATTTGAAATAAAATCATAGACTCAAAAAAGTTCATGAATTTGAAATAAAAACCACAGACTGAAAAAAATCATGAATTTGAAAAAAGGTCATGAGTTTGGAAAAAGTTCATTAGAAAAAACAAATCATAAATTTGAAATAGTTAACAAATTTTAAAAAAGGACTACAAATTAAGAAAAGAAAACAAAAATAGAAAGAAATATGGAAAACTGAAAAAAAAACAAAGAAAAAGGCCAAACTGAAGAAAAAAAATCAGATCTGAAACGCATCTATACTACTATTAAACAAGGGAACATTTTCTTTCTTAAGTACACACCTATAAACGCACATAGACAAATCAGCACCATACGATTAGATCCACTTAACAAAATCTTACGGCTAAGAGGGATCTGATCCACTGATAGTGTGCAATTAGCAATTTCACAGGGCGGACGAAAACTCTGTCATCGCGTCGTACTTGTTCGTCAGCTATGGAAATTCCCAATCGCCCCTCGCCTTGCGCCGCCGCCCGCAGCCCCCCGCCAAATCCGGTGCCTACGCCGCCGCCAGGGACGTGAACGCACGCGGGGTGACCGCCGGCGAACGTCCCACCCCTCTTCTCCCCTTCCCGCCCTCTCCCCAGCCGGCAAGTCCTCCCATTCCTCCTCTCTCTCTCTCTCTCCTTTCCTCACGGTAATCAATCTCGCCGGCCCCATGCTCGTGCACCACGAGGAACAAGATGGATCAGGAGATCATCAGCGTGTTCATGTTTTCAGGCAGCACGCAATATGGTAGCGATGCCGACCATGGTGCGGTGGCGGGGAGCACGCAAGGTCCTCCGCCGGCCATTACAGCCATGGTGAGAGGTGAAGAGGGAGTTCGAGGATGAGCGGAGGCCGCACCAGATAGAGGCAGGTCACAAATGCATTCACCGCTACTCGGCGCGTCGGTGGCGACATCTAGCGCGCGCGGCAGCCACAGGAGGCGTGCGACAGCCTGGGTGTTCGCACTATGGTGGAAGCGTCGTGCCGCGTGTGCGGCAGCCAGTGCGTCGACGACTGGCTAGAAGAGGCGTGCGGCAGTCTGAGCGTTCGCCTTGTGGTGGCAACGCAGTCCTGTGCGGCGGCGACAACTATGGCAGTCAACGGCGGCGCCAACCTGGGCGTGCGGGGCCGGAGCCAGCTAGGTCGCTTGGTGGGCGGCGGATTTGGGGCGCGGTAGTCTCCCAGCATGCTATGCGTGCGTGATGCTGTAAGATTGATGTGCATTAGTGTTGGCTGACAGAGGAGCGCGTGGCTGGCCGACCTGTGTGATGTTCCTGCCTGCGGCTGCCGCTAGGCTATGCATGTGGCTGCCGCTAGGCTATGCATGCGTCTTGCTTTGTTCAGGTCCTCTCGATTTCAGGAGATGAAGTGAACTCGATTAATACTGTCAATTTTGGCAAGCAGTTTTTGTGATTCAGATTCTGCATGGATAATGTTGTTTAGGATTGTAAACTTTGCCATGGTTAATTTTAGTTGCTAGATGAAAAAGTGGTGTTACAAATTTTAGAACTAGGATGTGGTTTTCCACAGTTCTATCAAGTTATTTGAATTGTACAGTCACAATTCTAAGCTTAATCTTGTTAGTTCTGTAGCATTGCAGATCGGGGTCTTTTTTCCTAGCAGATCAATACTTTTGGTCGGATTTAGCGTATTTGATAGTGAACGAACCATAAATGTTGTGAATATAACGAATAATTACGCGGTGTGACCTATCAAAACTATTAACATGAATTTTTCAGTTCTCATTTTTACAATTTTTATTCAGCTGTTGGAGATGTTCTCACAGGCGGAGATGTATATGCTGTATGTTCTTATGATATTGAATTTTCTTTTATGGATATTATTGTACAGAGGATAGCAGTTTTGGGCCTGTGTGCACATGCTAATGTTCGCTGAATCTATTGTAGACTGTCTTCGAGAACAATTTGATGAACCACAGTGTCGCCCTTCCACCTGGTTCTATGGGGAAAGTAAATTATATTGCCTCAGCTGTTCAATACAGCCTACAGGTTAGTCGAAGCTATCACTTTATTCCAATTTCGAATTTATCTGCATGTGTTCTACCCATGCTTAACTTTATTTGTAACACTACTCTTGTTGTGTATGCAGGATACACTGCTAGAGTTAGAATTTCCGGGCATCAATAAGCAGGCAGTTTACTATGCTTCAGGTAAGAAAGTTATTTCATACAACTCTTTTTAGGAAAGTTAGTACTCCCTCTGTAACTTCTTATAAGATCTTTTAGAGTCCATGATAGTGTCAAAAACATTTTATTTTAAATTACAGAGGCATTAGCTTATTATGTTGAACTTATTGAACAACAGACATGTCATCTGTGTACACCAAGACCTGTTGCATCAAAGCTTTCTGCGGATACACCTCTTCTTACAGGACAGCTTTGTGTACAACTTATCTTCAGCTTCAATTTCCATAATAAAAGGTATTCTTTTCTTTTATCATCATGGTTTCTGTTCTTACGTAACCAAACATTCTCAGATGTTAGTTTCTTTTTGCCCTCCGACTCCATTAAATCTCAGTCTTATCTATTTTGAGATGGTTCCAGCGTGTGCTTGATGCATCCCCTTGGTTCTTGGAGGAACATGTGCTATTCCTGGTGCTTTTGGTTGTGGAAAAACTGTTATTAGTCAGGCACTTTCCAAGGTGATCATTAATTGTCCATTCTTTACCGCCCTGATGTAATAGCTTCAGAGAATTGCTGTATCATGTCGGTGGTTTATGTGAGATGCCGTGAAAGAGCAAATGAGATGGCTGGGGTTCTCATGGACTTGCCCCAATTGACAATGACGTTGCCCAACGGACGTGAAGAGTTTGTCATGAAGAGAACAACACTGGTACTCTTATGGATGTATGAGTCAACTCATTGTAGATGGAGCTTTTCTCTTGCGCACAACTTACTTTAATTTATACTTTATCAGTGTAATGTCCAGTTTCATTTGCAGGTATACCATTACTCTTTTCATGGTCTTGCAGATGCACTATGTGTAGCTTTTTAGCCTTGCAAATTAGAGGTTTAATTTATACATGGACTTGCAGATGCATTTGTCGGAATATTGGTTTAATTAGGGGTTCTCATGGTCTTGCAGATGCATTTGTCGGAATATTGGTGCGTTCAAAAGACTATGGGTGGAATTAACAAACTGGCTGAAAATATGAAACAAATCCAGGATGCTTTCTCAGCTTTTCGTGGAGATTCTGCTAATTTCAATAAGGTAATATTTAAGATTTATTAAAATCTGGCATTTCATTGTTTTATCTGAATCACTTATCATCTATACTATTGCACACAAAACACTTGCATAATTAACCAGAGGAGTAACTCAAAGAATTGGAGGGAGCAGTGTGTGTCTGGTCAATAGGCAAGCAGTTCTCCCTGCTTTCACATTGAATACTCTAACATATACAAGTAGATTTTCACATATGACTGTAATATGTGTCAAGACGTGCATTGCACGTGCACACTTACTAGTGCTTTTTTAAGTAGCGCTACATTTCAATAAGGCGTGGGAAAGGGAGTATTATGGCACAACAATTAAACTAGCTACTACAGTGGTTAGCGGCTTCTCTACTAGAGGTTGATTGTGTGGGTTCGAATCCGACTAAGCACAACAGCTATTTTTTGAAGTTTAATATTTACTAAAAGAAAGAAAGAAACGTAAATGGGCCAGACCCGCCCAAGGTGCAAACAATACGAACATACGGCCGTATATATCCGGCGGGTGATCCATCGTACATACGTATAAAACTGTGTAATGTCCATATTGCCCTTTATACGTTTTGTGAAGGGGGTGTACCGAAGCGGCGGTCAAATCAAAATGGCGTGTCTCTAGCACAAAGATAACGTCACAGCACATCGAATGAAAATGAACAAAGACCGGGTCCAAGCAGATACAATGAACTCCAGCAATGATAGAATCCTGTGAGATTCACCGGAGAAACCTTCACACACCCTTCGACGACGCTAGAATCATCATCGGAATGGGGCCGTCATTGCCTTGTCTTCATGAGCAAGACACAAATCCTAAACAAACTCACAAAAACACGTAAAAAAACAAGATCCCTCCCGTTAGCAAGGGCCACCGGAGATGAAGCGGACCGACGCCAGCGCCCAGGTAGAGAATTCTTGTCTTCTTTTCTTGAAGAAGAAGACGTGGTAGCTGCGCACAGGATGGATTTGCCGGTTTCGTAGCGGTTATTTCGGACCCCAACGAAATGGATAAATTTGTGATTTTCAGAAAATCCATTCTGTATTTCATAAGCAAGTCAAATGAAAAGAAAAGCGAATAAAAAGCCTTACTTTGCATTGCACCGAGTCTGAATCTTCTGCGCCACACTGCATGCATGCTCCAGCTACTATGGGAAACAGACTGCAACACAACTTACCTGCATATATATTAACATAAAAAGACCGCAACACAACTTATTCACTGTGCAAGTATTAGGGGTTGTCGTTGTTGCCGCCAAAACAAAATAACCACTAGACAGGGGGCGCGGCTTGCCGCATATTGCCTGCCACACGACAAGCCTCCAGAAATGAGAATCAATTCGAAAAGTTGTTGATTTTAGTGTGTGTTGGAGCCTCTGTGAGCACGTAATTTTAAATCATAACAATAAAATTAATTTTTTTCGAAAGTACACCAATAGGGTACGGTATTTTTATAGAAGAGAGAAAGTTAATTACATTAGTCTAGCGTGGATGGGAACATCTACGTAGGCACACCCACACTGAATAAAGACAAAGGGTCGCTCTCTCACAAATGGATCTAACCGACCAACACCAAAACCTGCCTCTCTCCATTCTTTGGTCTCATCTAAGATGAGGCATACTAGTTCTTGCGCCATTTTTGTTGTTGCGTTTTGTTGAAGACCCTCGCATTCCTTTGCTTCCACACTGACCATGCAGTACCGATGACAAAGGAGTCAAAGCCACGTCGAAACCTCCCGGAGAAATTTGTCCTTTGTGTGAGCCACCACTCTGTGAAGGTGTCTGAGACACAGAGGGGAGCATGATGTTGATCTGCAACTTGTCACAACACCCATGCCACACCTCCCTAGCATAGAAACATTGAGCCAAAATGTGATCCAAGGTGTCTTCCTCCTAGAGACATGAAAAACACGACGTCGTCTTGTAATCCATGTCACGTACGCCGATCCGACATCCAGAGACGGTATTTGACAACCAACCACGCAAAAAATTTGTACTTGAGCGGTGCCCAACTCCTCCAAATGCCCTTGTCCGTAGGAGATCTCACAAGTCCTACACATAGCCTCTTGTAAACTGATTTAGAAGTGTATGATCCTGATGGATCGGCCGGCCACTGAAACACATCCTGTGCATTCTCATTGCGTTGAACAGTTGTGATGGCTTGACATATGTTGGCCACTTGAATCTGTGCCGTGAAGGAAAGATCACCAATGACATCTTGAATCCAAGCATTGTCAATGAGGGCTTGCTCGACCGTCCTGCTATTCTTTTCTCTGGTGCTGACAAGAGCAAACAACGGGGAGGTAATGGCAACAGATTAACAGGGAGGTTTATATTTCACGGGGAGGACATACCAAGCGCATGATGCACTTCAGTGCTACATCATCAGATCTAAAAAAGGCATCAAAATCAAAGTTGAATTCATATGTTGCGATACATTGAAATGGTCTGTGGTAAGTAGGGGGAATAGAAGCCTGCCTTCTAACACTTGTAAATACATTTGGCACCTGCAAAGGGGTAGTCACACGACATTTAGATTGTGACATTTCTTGTAGTTCATATGGAAAATGTTTTTTACTTTTTCCGAGAGCACCTAATACATGTCATTTGGTTTTAGTCCTTGAGAAATAGAGTCCTTCGTGCACTAGGTTGAATCTTTGATAGTTTAGAAGGCCTACAAACAGTTTCACTCACACACAAGAATGTCAGCAATGAATATAGGCGTTGAAGCTAGTAGTATAGGGGGAAAAGACCATTACTCATTTGGCGTCTATGAGTTATGTGGTGCCGAGGCTTCTGCGACATTGAAGGCATCCTATAGTACACACATTTACATGATCTAATAGTGAAAATGGCATGCACATGAAGTGATATGCCTTTGAAAGGTAAGCATTGAACATTATTTTTTTACCTTTAAGCCATCAATATGTTTTCTGTTTGGGGTTTATCCTCACCGGAAAAGCTCCTTCGCGTTCGCTTGTTGGAGCGATCGAATCGATCCAAAGCCTCACACCCTCCGACAATCCTCCCTTGTATCATGTTGGACCCCACCACACGCACATAAAGTCCAACGAAGGCGTGCACATGCTTCAGGTCCACCCATTAATCACTAGTAGAAAACGAAGCTTTAATACCGGTTCATAAGGGCCTTTAATACCGGTTCTGCAACCGACACTAAAGAGTGGAGACTAAAGGCCCCCCTTTAGTACCGGTTCGGCACGAACCGCCACTAAAGGCCCACCACGTGCCGTGAGCTCGCGCCATGGTATGGGGGACCTTTAATACGGTTAGTGTTACCAACCGGTACTAAAGGTATTTTTTTAATTTTTTTTGAAAATTTTGAAAAAAAATTGATTTTTTTCGTTTTCCAATTTTCCGAATTATTTGATGATTTAGTCTCTAATCGCCCCTCTTAACTACTCAAGTGTGGATCACTCATTCCAAATCGTCTAACTTCCCGACCAGTCACCCATCCTCTCACTCCCCCAGCCTGAGCACACTTAACTTCGTAGTTCTATTCCCCCTACTTTTCAAGTCTACACTTGTTGTTTTCCTGACAAATGTAAGCTGTAAATCCTATTAACCCTCAGCAGTTTAGCTTGAGCATTAGGTCACGCATTTCACCTTTGAGTTTGAAACTATCAATTCTAAAAAACAGTAATTATTTAGTAACACTAATATTTTTAAATAAGTTTGACCATAGTTTGACCAGATTTGACCAAAATTCAAAAAATTGAAATAATTATTTAGTAACACTAATATTCTTGAATAAGTATGTAGTAACATTAATACTTCTTGAATAAGTAGTTTGACCATAATTTGACCAGATTTAACCAAAATAAAAAAAAACTTAAATTTGAGCATATTTTTTTCTCCTTTTTGAATTTGAGGATTCTAAAAAATTGCAAACAAGCCGTAGGCTGTCAAAATCGGATGCGGATTTTTGTGCTGAATTTTTTGATATATTATATGTTTTTTTCTGACATCGTATGCAAAAGTTATAGACGTTTTACATTTCCCCTACACTTTTTGCAAAACATGTCCAAATTTAAGTTTTTTAATTTTCCTAACTAGTAGATGTAGTAATATAACTACATCTCGAAGAATTTTATTTTTTAAATTTTTTATCATTTTCTTTTGTATTTTTTCAAAACTGAAATAGCGATATACGCCGGGGGGGGGGGGGTAGAGATTGAAAATTGCCCTTTAGTACCGGTTTGTGCCACGAACCGGTACTAAAGGTGACCGCGGGGCCCCGGCATGACGCCAGCCTGCCACCACCCCTTTAGTACCGGTTCGTGGCAAGGGCCCACCTTAATTAGCCCATAATCCTTCCCCTAATCCTCTACGTAACCCATTGCTTGCTTTCCAAATCGGGAGATTCCAGCTTGTCGGAAATCGAGCATTCGCACGCGCGCGCAATAGCAACGCCCCCTTATCACTATCAGAAACAGTCTCTTTGTTTGTCGTAGTAAGAGAGAAAAATTTCTGGTGAGTTGCCAACATGCTTTTGCTAAGCGAAGGGACATCAACCTTGACTGATATTGTTGTCGTCAGCATCCGTAAATTTTATGGGATGAATTTCATCGCCGATCATTTTGGTAGCCTTTTTGAGCATGTATCCTTTGCTGATGGTAATGCAGATGGGAGAGAGCTAAATTCATTGAGAAGGAGCAGTACTCCATGAGATTACCACATTATGTGATCAGTAGCATTTTTGAGATTGATACATCATCCATCTTGTTGGCACGACTTGTTATCCTTTTGCGGGTCACATGTCTTATAGATAAACAAAACTATAAAATGAACAAAACATGTGGATCTATGCATGAACCCGGCCCGTTAGCACTGCCTAGCTCGCCTCCTCCGAAATGGGCCAGCCCGCCTTGCTCCGGGGCTCGCCAAGCCTCCCGAATGCCAGCTGGCTTCTCCCGATGACACGCCGTCACCAAACCCTATAACGCAACAAGTCAAAAAACCCTGGGGCTCAAACCCACCCTCCCACCCCCCGCGCCGCCGCTATATGCTGGTCTGCCTCCGGCGAGGCCTCTCCCTCCTCCGGCAGCGCCAGCCCCCGCCCCGGCTCCCGCCCCGCCTCCTCCTCCACCTCTCGGCCGAGCCCATGGGCGACCCGGCCGTCGCGCCGGACGCGCCCTACCTGGACGCGGTGACGCAGAAGCGGATCCGCATCTTCGAGGAGATCCAGGCCCGGCAGGCCCTCGAGCGCCTCAACATCGGCGGCGACCCCATCAGGTTTGCATCCCTTCCCGCCGTCTGCTCGCGTCTTTGTTTCCTTTCCTGCACACATATGACTGGCGGGGAGCAGAGGACCCGGGCTCGAGTCTCCGCTCCCCCGCGGCGTGTTTCTTCTTCTGTAAAAACATGGCCTCGTTCTTTATCTGTATGTATAATCAGCGCGTATGTTCAATAGGGAGTGGTTGAGCCGGGAACTAACTGCGTAGCCGCATGATGGCAGAATCCGATTTGTTGTTAGGCGCATGCGTTCTCTGCCACAAATTGCAGATCATCTTCACAAGTAGTAGCAGTTTACTTGCTTGTTTCCCGCAGCTAGCATATCTTTGTTGGGAGTTCTGAATTCAAGTGCACACGCCATCGTCCTGCTTTGGACCATGTAAATTGTTACGTGTTTCACTTGTGTAATAATAATGCTGGCTCCTGCTTGCACTACCATGCAGGGTAACTTTGCCTGATGGCGCGATAAAGGAAGGCAAGAAGTGGATATCGACCCCGATGGATATCGCCTCGGGGATATCAACTGGGTTAGCGGCCAGCTGCCTGATAGCTCAGGTGAACGGCGTGCTCTGGGACATGACGAGGCCGTTGGAAGGCGACTGTGACTTGAAGCTGTTCAAGTTTGACAGCAATGAAGGGCGTGACACGTTCTGGCACTCGAGTGCTCATATTCTTGGAGAAGTGAGTCACACCGTCCTGGATATCTATCTCTGAGCGCAGTTTTTCTTTACGGCCAAATTGTGTGTTAGTCGCTTAGTCTTTTATTTTCTTCTTATGTCTCTGTTATTGTTCATTCTCGATTCAAGTTTTTTTCTAACTGAAGAGGATGTTTGTTTGCAGTCTCTCGAGAGGGTGTATGGCTGCAAGTTGTGCATTGGACCTTGTACTACAAGAGGAGAGGTATGGGATCACTCTAAGTTTTGGGGTTGGGGCATGAAAATATGCTAGTCCTATTTTTTCAGTGTTCTAATGACTTGACACTTTGCCTGTTAAGGGTTTTTACTACGACGCCCACTACAAGGACTTGACACTGAATGATACACACTTTGGTCTCATTGACAAGCAAGCTAAAAAGGCTGTTGCGGTATGCTATCATATTTTACTTAATTCTTTTTTACTCAAGTTTTTGCCTAGCCATAATTTGTGGCCACTGCCGAACAATGTACCTTTTTTAAACTAGTGTCTTATCTCTGTGACATAACTAAACTCCTTCTTTGACAAGCGCTTTCCAACTCAACTTGATGCAGGAGAAGCAACCATTCGAACGCATTGAAGTCTCCAGAGCAGAAGCTCTTGAAGTTTTTGCGGAAAATGAATTTAAGGCAATCTTCATCATACATATCTTCCTTCCTTCAATCTTTTATATCTAAATATCAAAGTGATTCCTATGTCACCTCGAGACATCATGTTCGTTTTCTTGAATATGTTTAACCATACATTCAGGTTGAAATAATTAACGAATTGCCCGAGGACAAGACCATTACAGTATACAGATGTGGTCCTTTGGTCGACCTTTGCCGTGGCCCGCACATCCCAAATACTTCCTTTGTTAAAGCTTTCGCTTGCCTCAAGGTATTTTTCTTATTTGGTTATCCATTGAACTCCCAAGTTCTCTTGATGATATTAGATACTTAAGTTTGATGTGTAAATATAGGCTTCAGCATCATACTGGAGAGGAAAAGCAGACCGTGAGAGCCTGCAGAGAGTATATGGAATCTCTTTCCCTGATTCTAAACGTCTCAAGGTAATTTGAGTATCTTTGATGATTTGGAAACTGGAAAATTGTGTACGCACAAGGATATGTCATGCAAGTTTCACAGAATATGTTCCTTTAGTTTATAGCTAGCATCTTTCTTCCCTTTTAACATGCATTGTGGTGGCTTGATTTGCACAACACTGCTACATCAGCTGTGTACAACTTTCCTATATCCCTGTGAAAGCATATGCCTTTTTATTGGTTGCTTCAAACAAGTTTCTTGTATTAATAAAAGGGATTTTTACACTCTTGCTCTTAATTGGTTCCCTCTCGATGGTTTTACCCTTAGTTTTCGAGTGTGCACAATTTTGGTGCTGTTACAGAAATACCCTTCTGTGCGGTTTCCGTCTAGTCAGACGCGTTTGACCGTGACTGCGCTGTGTTTAGGACTGTTTTGCCCCTCTGCTGAGTCACTTACAGATGGGCCTCGTGTGTAGAAGGAAAAAAAGGTATCCTGCCATGAATGCCCAGTGCCACCCTTCTCGGCGCACTGGCTGCTCTCGTTACCACCCTTTATTAGCCCTGCTGCTGACAACCAATTCCCATCCCAAATCTTCCTTCTCTCAAACCCTAGCTCTGCATACCTCTGCCCGGCCTGCGGCCATGGTCCGCAGTCAAACACTTAGTCCTTCCCCTGGGCGAGCCAGTCGTCTCATCTCTATGCGTGGTGATCCTTAGCTAGTTTGTTCAGAGTGTGTGAGTGTGGCGTGTGTGTTGGAGGTGTGGGTGTTTTGCCCCCCTCTCTGTACTTTTCTTTCATCTTAATGAGATATCAGTAGCTCGCTTGTATGTTGGAGAAAAAAAAACTGGTTAGATAATGAAGGTTGCAGTCCTGAATTTTAATTTTAGTCATACTCCTAATTCTTTTGATTTTCAAATCATAAACAACCTATTCTGTTTTTCATGCAAGTTTTGCTTTTTATAATCTGCAGGAATATCAACATATGATAGAGGAAGCTAAGAAACGCGATCATAGGTTATTAGGGCAGTCCCAGAAACTCTTCTTTTTCCATCCACTTAGGTACCTTCGCATTTTTCCTATCTGATCTTGTTCCTTTTCATATCTTTATTTTCTAGATCTTTACTCACTGGCCTGCTGTTAGATAGCTCTTTGACAAAACTTTGCAACTATGCAGCCCAGGTAGCTGCTTCTTCCTTCCACATGGCGCTATAATATATAACAAATTGATGGATTTTTTGCGCAAGGAGTATAGAGAGAGAGGCTACCAAGAGGTTGGTTTTAATTCGTACTCCCTCCGTCCCAAATTATGAGAGCGTTTTGACACTAGTGTAGTGTAAAAAACGCTTTTATATTTTGGGACGGAGGGAGTAATAGTTATCCTAGATCATCGATAGTTGAACTATGCCTTTTGTTTTTCTATTCCTTATTATGTGTGTTTATTTAGGTTCTGAGTCCAAATATTTACAACATGCAACTTTGGGAAACCTCTGGACATGCTGCAAACTACAAGGACAACATGTTTGTTTTTGAGGTAAGCACATTTGCAGATACTAAAGGAAAATCATAAGCGTGATGATCTAGATTATATGGGTGTTGTGGTCTGACCTTTATGGGTACTTGTTTTTTCTCGTGCAGATCGAGAAACAAGAATTTGGCCTTAAGCCAATGAATTGTCCTGGCCATTGCCTAATGTTTGGACACGAGGTTCGATCGTATAGAGGTAAATTCTCTCTTGCTGTTTAGATTCCTTAATGATATCTTGGCCAAGTTAAAAATGCAGTTATCCTGCGTGGTTAAAAAAATGAAAATGCAAGGTATTAAAACTAGGTCTAGTAGGCCATACATACTAGGTACCCTCACTGGTTATTCGAAAAAGCGCGTGCTAGGCCGAGTGCAATGATTACACACATAGCTGCTTCAAGGTGGCGCAACCTATATATTGACCAGTACTGGTTTCTTAGTTTCAGTACCTTGCAAAATTGCAATGGTGGTGGTCATAAAGCTTATTCCTTTCTGAAATATTTTTCCTGTAAGATTATTTATTTTATTGGTACTGTGAGTTCGCACTTATTATCTACTCCCTCCGTTTGGAATTACTCGTCCAAGAAATGAATGTATCTAGATGTATTTTAGTTGTAGATACATCCATCTTTATGACAAGTAATTCCGAACAGAGGGAGTAGCAGTCAGTGCTTTATCTCATTGTCATTTTAGTGAACTGTTCTTTAATGCGAAATCTCATGATATTCAATTGCATGCAGCAACTAATTCACCCAAAACCTCAAATTGATGGAGAAAAGTTGGCACTATGGGTATGTTCAGTTTGGCAAGCTTGCCATACAAAATATTGGTATTTGGCGAATATTTTGGTTGCCCATGAGTTGGCCAGTGTTAGCAGAAAAAGAACTAGGGTTTGGCAAAGAGGCATTGGCATGGCTACGCAACCAATCCAAACAAATATTTTGTAAAAAAAATGCTGGATTTTGCCCTGCATAATATGCTGTTGTAGGCATGGGACGAGGGATTGATGTAGGTTACAAGAATTTTGAGAAAACTTAGTTGGCTGGGCCATGAATTCAAGGTCTCTTGGCTCTGATACCATATTGAGTTGCATGCACTAATCAGTTCACCCAAAAGTTTGAACTGATAGAGTTAGGCGGGCATCGTATTGACACAGTGCGCAACTATCCAGCATTTTAGGTGTGCATCTATCTAAGCCTTATTTTGGTAGAAGAACCTGGGCCCAAGATTACAAAGATGATTAGTTTTGCGTCCAATGTCCAATAAATGTCAAGTACTCAAATTAAGCAAAGCTCCGCATTCACAATTTCAAGTATTAGAGGGAATTAATTGGGCTTCTCTAATACTCTTCTGGGAATTCTGTCTGCTGCTGTAAGGTGGATTTGATCAGCTGCGCTAATTCTAGCAAATTTGTTTAATGAAATGCTGCAGAGTTGCCTCTCCGCATGGCTGATTTTGGAGTTCTGCACAGAAATGAACTTAGTGGTGCACTTACAGGTTTGACACGTGTCAGAAGATTCCAACAGGTAAAGTCTAATGTGATTCTATGAATCTTTAGTCTCCAAGATAAAAAAAGTTACTATTTCTGATTAGTTCCATACTTAGATCATCGTTTTGTTTTATGTTCCTTTCAGGACGATGCCCATATTTTTTGCACGGAGAGCCAAGTAAGTTTGTGATACATATATTATCCCTTTTTGATGCTACTGGAATTATATTATGCTTCATTGAAAACATTTTTGCTGCATGATTACACAATTTCAGCCTCTGTGTGTGTGTGTGTGTGTGTGTGTGTTGTAAGGGTTCTTACCCCTTCTTTTTCTCTTGATATAATGATGATACGCAGCTCTCCTGCGAATTTGAGATTTTTTTTTACACAAATTCATGCTGTGTGTGATATTTCCAGCAGCTTTCAATATTTTCACATCCCACAGACAGTAGTTGTATTGTTGTTTGGATTAGTTTAGCACTTGAGCTGGTTTGTGAGTTTGTGTTATTGCGCACCTATTTAAGTTATTTCGTTGGTGCAGATCAAGGATGAAGTTCGGGCTTGCTTGGAGTTCATTGATTATGTTTATAAAATATTTGGGTTTGAATATGAGCTGGAGTTATCAACGGTAATCGTAATCTCATCCTTTTATGTACTGATAACATCTGCAGCAACTTCTAATACATATTTTGACAATTCTCATGAAATGGTGATGCTGAAAGGTTGCAACTTTACTGTACTGAATGAACTAAAATTATAAAATACTCCCTCCGTCCCAAAATAAGTGATGCGGTTTTAATTCAAATTGAACTAAAAGCACGCCATTTATTTTGGGACGGAGGGAGTATTTGATAACCACGACTGAAGTTGAATCATAACATCATGCATATATATTGACAGTATTAATATGGCACTTTATCATTATTTTAATATTTTCCCTTATGAACGTACTGAAAATCTTAGTAATGATGCATCGCAGTATTCATAGTCACATTTCTCCTGTTATTATGTTTGTGGAATATATTTGTGGGTCGGTTATAGGTTGATGAACCGCTGGCCTGGTTAATGAAATGCCTACCGATCTCTCTTTTGGCACTCTAGGCTTCTAACACTATAGTCAGTTGATGCCATGTCATCCTTTCTCTGTGGGACTGCACATTTTCCTATCTTTGGTGTTTACACTAATATGTAATCAATTCTCAGCATGTTGAAGAATACATATGAACATGTGAATATTGTTGAAGATGATGAGCAAAATGGCTACCCCCAACTATTCGTCTTGTTCCACTAGCGTACCCTACTCCCTCCATTTGGAAATAACTGACGTGGTTTTAGTTCAATTTTTTTTTGAGGGACGTGGTTTTATTTCATAAGTAGTTCCACTAACTATGCCAACTCACCATGTCACCATGCATGCCCCACTAACTTTAATTCTCTCGACATGCAACTATGCCAGCTCACTGTGTCACCATGCATGGAAATGACCCACCTTAACAAGGACCCTGCATGGTACTCATATTCAATAAACATTCTGCAATTCTATAATAATCAAATATAACAAATTATATGTACTTTAGTTTCAGTTTCCATATTGCTAATCCAAATACTAAAGTTTCATACTGCCAAATCTCATAGAAATAACTGCATAAACCTATGCACTACATAATACTCCATGTAATATATAGTATGAATGCTTACTTTTTCAGAGACCAGAGAAGTATTTAGGTGACATTGAGACCTGGAACAAAGCAGAGCAACAACTGACAGAAGCATTGAATGAGTTTGGGAAGCCATGGAAGGTACCTTTGCGGAGTTGTTTTACCCATAATTTTCCCATCACCCATTGCTGCTAGATGTGCATTTATAGCATCTAGTACTTCCAAGGAATGCTTGATTTATGGCTTAGTTGCATCTAAGCTTAGGCAAAGTGTGACTTGCCACCAAGGAGTGGCTAACAAAATCCACACAAGTGGGCAATATTCTGCAAAAGGTTATATGCCACATGGACTGTGTGAACAATTAAGTGTGGCAAGCCGCAGTTGTGGTGCAAACCAAGAACAAACCTAAGACATGGAAGTGTGTCCAGGAACCAAACAGGGTGGATCCCAGATATCTGTTTTTGCATTATATTTCAGAGTGATATCTGATACCTGTAGAAAGAATGTGAAAAACAACTCAAGGTCATTTATAGAAAGAACAGCAAAATATAAGCAGGATACAAAAGGTTCACTTACTGGGGTATTTTCTTGCAACCTCAAGTTACGAGTGCTAATATTGAATTTTATCTTTAATTTGTCTTGTGACTGATCCGGTTTGTATCAGCAGTAGCGTATTTACCACAGTGTTGTAGTTGCATTGAAAGAAACTTGCATGCCTGGCTGTTTGTTAAGCCATGATTCTGTCAATTCTTACTTAGATATCCATGTGCAGATAAATGAAGCAGATGGTGCTTTCTATGGCCCGAAAATAGATATTGGTGTGTTTGATGCCCTCAAGAGGAAATTTCAGTGTGCAACTCTGCAGGTTCGCTTTAATGTTATGTTGACATCAACTATAGAGAATATAATTGTCTTCTATTTAACCCTTGTTGTCTGTTGCAGCTCGATTTTCAGCTGCCACTTCGCTTCAAGTTGACTTATTCTGCAGAGGATGAAGCCAAGCTTGAGAGGCCTGTAATGATACACAGGGCAATACTAGGATCAGTTGAAAGGATGTTTGCCATTCTTTTGGAGCACTATAATGGTAAATGGCCATTGTGGTTAAGCCCCCGACAAGCCATTGTTTGCTGTGTATCTGCCAATTCACTAACATATGCAAAAGAGGTAAATTGTCCTTGTATCTGAGAATCGATTAACTTCAGAGCTCTTCTCTATGCTGACTAATAATTGATATCTCCTACCTGACTGTTTTTCACTTGGCGGACCTTAGCAATTTAATGGTGTCTTTGTAGGTCCTTTGTGCTGATCTGTTAGGCAGTTTTTTCTTTTCCTTTTGAATTCAGTTGGTATGTTCATGAACTTCGAATTGGACAGTGCATTCTTGGCATGTTTGATTCTGTTATATAACGTGTTTCATTATGATAATGCCGCTTACCTCCCCCCCCCCCCCCGGTTTGTGGTACATGTTGTGTTGTGTGCTATACACAACCTTCATTGTCAAACCATTGATTTTGCATGCTTACCATTACGTGTGCTAGGACAATTTTCTATTGTAACTCTTGCAGACGTGCATCACCATTGGTGTTGTTTCACTCCGCCCCATTGAAGACCACCTTAAAACCTGCTGTTGTTGGTTATAGACCTAGTCCAGAATTGGTAAATTTCATATTGATAATGACCAGCGATAGGGCACCGTGGTTCATTGGAACTTTTGTTTATTGACCTGTTGTCTAAAACAAGTACATGCGAGTCCTTTATGTACAACATTTAACTTGATCCATAAGTTGGATCACAACAAAAACTCCTGACTGAGTTACAACTCTATCTTCCTCCCTTAATTGGATTCTATGTAATTTAAGGACGATTCATATTCAACATGGACACTTAAACTCTTTCTACTTTTTCCTACACCATTCCTAATATGCAAACCTACCCAGGCTTGCCGCATGGCTGCTGCATAAAGGACTTGAAGCCCATACAGTTATTGGTGTTGCTTGTCTATAACAGTCCAAAATGCATTAGTCCATGTTGAGGTTAAATTGCCATAGTTAGTTCTTGTTGGTGCATAATGCTTTTGGCTGGAAGCTCTGTTTCGTTCCCTCAGCTTTTGAGTTGTCTGTTGAAGCCTTAACTTTTAAAATTTGCAGGGTTTTTTTTAATTATCTTTAGGTCATGATTCTAGATTTGGTTAAAAGTGTTCTGATATCACCACAATGTAGGCTAAAGAATCTACCAGTTGGACAGATTCAATGTTTAGTTGTAGACCCAGCTCACTAGGTTATATCAGTGTCTCATATTCAAAATCTGAGTTTTATCCTGTCTCAGAAGGAACACTAGCTATATGATTAACACATACAAGCCGAATCAAAACTACTTTTCATGGCACATTACAGGAGGTTATTATATCCAAAGCTGTGAGATTCTTATGGGCCTTTGGAAAAGTTATTTATTTGAGCTTTGTTTGCAGTGTGCCTTTAGGTCCTGGAAAGAATTAGATCTTTTTGACAAGGTGGTGATGGATTTTAAACAATCTCATGTTGAAATGATGATTACTCAATTGGATTGTCTCTACTGTGTTCTTATTGTTTAATTTAATGTTGATCTATGTCTTGATTGATGTAAAACATAAGCATACTATTAGAAGCTTATGTAGTCTTTGTTTAAATTAGGCTCTATTGTTGATTAGTATATTCCAAAAGACATTGGATGTACTAGTATTGGAACTATATTAATCATAACATAAATATTTTACAGTCTAGTCAATATTCTCCGGGATGTAAATTTGGACGTGTTTACATTACAATAGGACACAAAGTGACTAATCGATTTGCTTCTCATTCTCAGGTTCATGCTCAGATACGTGCAGCTGGTTTTCATGTTGACATTGACATGACTGATAGAACAATTCAAAAGAAGGTAATCAGATCCTGACTTTTAGTGCACTTTCTTACCTTCTGTTGTAGTATGTGCTTATTTTCTTTGTCTGAACTTTCTGAATGGAAAATATGGATGATTTGCAGCGTTGTGGTATACACTAATTTGATTGTTGGACTGAATGTACTGTATCGTTTTCTCCTTTAGCATGCATCTAATATAGTTCAACTAGCAAAATACCTGTGCTTTGCTGCAGATATAATTAACTTTATCGATCATATTGAGTTACCACCAACTCCCATTTAAATACTACTGTATTATACTCCCTCCGTTCGGAAATACTTGTCGGAAAAATGCATAAAAATGGATGTAAAATACGTCTAGATACATCCATTCCTCCGACAAGTATTTCCGAACGGAGGGAGTATATAGTAAAGTAAAGATTGGTGGGTTGTACATGTACCTCACAATTTTCTAAAAGAACTCCCAGCGAAACATATGAATTCACAGATGTCGAGAATATATTAAACACATTTATGTGCAAAAATAACACCTCTGCATCTTTTTAAAATTATTACTCCCTCCGAATCAAATTTTTGTTATAATTATTATTATTGAAATGCGCAAGTACACAACTGAAATATCACAAAATTTGCATCCTTCAAATCATCATTGCAGGTGCGGGAAGCTCAGTTAGCCCAATTCAACTATATTCTAGTCGTCGGCGCAAAAGAGGCAGAGTCTGGAAAGGTTTGACTTCTCCCACCCTCGTAAAAAAAAGGCCATTGCAGATTAAACCTAGCATATCTGTTTTATTTGTTGGGAAACCTTGAAAGGTTATGCTGATATAATCGGCCATTTTATTTTATGAATCTATCTCACTATAGCATGGAATATCTATTACTAGTATTAGCAAGGGTTAATTTGTACTCCCTCCATCCGAAAATACTTGTCGGAGAAATGAACAAAAATGGATGTATTTTAGAACTAAAATACGTCTAGATACATTCATTCCTCCGACAAGTATTTCTGGACGGAGGGAGTATCTATAATCTCCCCTGCTGCCGTTATTGGTAATTTTAGGAATTCCATTCAGCGTGCATGGACCAATGCATTAGGTACTTGTTTATTTATTAAACTACACATGTGTATTCTGTGAATGGTAAATCATGTACGAATGGTAAAATCATGTACCAGGCCACGTTTGACTGCGGTTTTATTGTTGGAAGCCTAAAACTGACCATACAGTTCACATCAGCAATCATTTGTTGTAGTTCATCTGCTTGCCTGATTTTGCCTGCCCTCGTACTGATTTAGCGCACTGATTATGGTTCCATATGAAATGCTGAATTATCTTAATGATCTGTACTGTTGCAGGTCTCTCTGAGGGTAAGAGACAGGGCAGACCTATCCACAGAGAGCATTGTTGACGTCATTGCACGTTTTAACGACGAAGTTGCGTCTTTCCAGTGATTTCTAAGTCATCATCTTATTTTGTTGAGACATCTACTGCACAACCCACATTGTAATTTGGTGAAGTGTGAGGTGAATGAAAAATCGTGATATTCTTGTTCATGTTGTCACATGTACATTGACTGCCATTTATCAATTTCGAGGGCCTATTTGATTGGAAGGATTTTCATAGAATTGTTCAGGGATTTAGAATACTTGGGAGGTTTGCTTATGTTTGTTAGAATAGTAGGATTGAATAGGGTGGGTGAAGGACGGTGAAGTCGATTGCGTGCCGAAGCTGGTGGTGTCGAGGGAGAGATAATTTCTAGCTCGGAGGCCAAGGGCGTCGTGACCGATGGGGCCACGTGCCTAGCCATGGCTCTACTTATGTTGGCGTCAGTTGGAGCCGTGCTTGGCGACGAAGATCCTTTGTCTGTGGGGCACTTAGGGCTGTCGTGAGGACCTGCTTCAAGGCGATGGAACTTTTGGCCAGCTCAGGACCATCCCTTTGGTTATGGGACATCGAGCCTCCTGTCTTGCTGATGGAAGAAGGGTGCTACAATGCGCTTAGGGATGATATCAAGTGAACCGTTGTGTCGTTCAACCGAACAAAATCTCTTGGCCATGAACCTCGAACGGGGGCTACTTGGCCAGCTCGGTGTACTGGATCATTTACCTAGGGACGATGATGTTTTCGGCGACGTATTGTATTTGGAGACGCCGGCTGTTTGGCTTGCCCTCCATCACAGAGTTTGAACTTCCGACAGGAAAGCTCGCCATGGATTGCAGGATGAAACGTCTCCATGCTTTGTTTGCAAATACATGCCTTCCTGGGGTTCCATATCAATGTTGTTTGTCCCTCCGAGGACAACCTATACTCAGAAGAATTGGTGGCTCGCTACTAGGAGGATCTTTGCCAAGGACAACCGAGGATTCGACTCTTTAGTTATCTTGATTTCCTGGAACCTTTGGAAACAAAGAAATCCCCGCATCTTCATGAATGTGAGGCAGCAACACTCGGTGATGGAGCTGGTGGTGCTCATTTTCGTCGAATGGGATGATTGGAGAAAGGCCGGTGCTGGTGGTTGTGAGTTTTGTCAGAAGTTAGTTTTAGGAACAATTCTCTGAAGATGGAGGCATCGAGCTAGCGCGAGTGCCTCATAGGAAACTTCCTTTCATGCTTGTGTTGGGTGTCCATCAAAACCGTGAATTTGCTTTATACACACAACTCTCGCTAAATTTGAATACATACATTTTTCAACTGCTGCAACGCACGGACATAGATTAGATTCATGTAAAAAAATTATCATATTTGAATTATTCCGAATCAGTATTCTCTTTGACTTGCATAATCAGATTTAATGAGTCTAATGCAGTCCAACTTTATTAAACCGGTCCCACCAAAAAAACTTTATTAGATCAGAATGA
The DNA here is from genome assembly GCA_963921465.1 of Triticum timopheevii. NCBI lineage: Eukaryota > Viridiplantae > Streptophyta > Magnoliopsida > Poales > Poaceae > Triticum > Triticum timopheevii. Next base: position 53,837,216 of record OY997266.1, read on the forward strand.
CTATTGTAGATATCTCGTATGATATTGCAACCGAAGGGCTCTACAGGCATGAAATAAACTCTTTGTTTTCCATCCGTTGCAACGCACAGACGGCATATATGCCAGTAAATAAAATGTTATTATAGAAAACTGAACAGGGATGGCTAGCTAGACCGAGTCGCTACAGTAGTTCGAGCGGGCCGGCCCGCTCGGTCGATCTGTGCGAAACAAGGGCAACTTATTTTTTTTAATCCCTCCTGCCTCCCCGTGCCGGTGGCCGCCGCCGCAAAGCCAAAGGAGAGAGCAACGCCGGCGCCTGGACCCCCCCTAGTGCCGCCGCCGACCCGTCCCGTACTCCGGCCGTCGCCCATCGGCGGCAGCATCCTGGCCCTCGCGCGCCTCCGCTGCCGCTTCCTCTCCGCCCCGCCTCAGGTTCGCCCCGACACCCCGCTCTTCCGCCTCCCCCCACGCCATGTAAGCCGGACCCGTAGTAAAAATGCGGTAAAAATAATCTTGCTTTCGGCTGCTGTATCCGTATGAGCGTGGATCGGTCAGCAGGTGATATGCTACCGAGTTATTGTGGGGGCTGGTGAATCATTCTCATTTATACTAGCAAGAGATTTGGCGATTTGTTTGAGAGCAGACTCAGGGAGGGAGCCGGCGAATCATTCTCATTTGCACTAGCACAAATTAACATTTCCCCTGTACTTTTCTTATAAAAATCTTAAGACCTGTGTTTTCTGTGTTTCCCAGCTCATGGACATGCCTGGTCCAAGATGGAAGAAGGGCAAAGACGGCAAGGATTTCGCAGCTCTGGCAGCAGCCCAGCCCATGTCAGGCATTGTTGCCAAGCTCCGGTCTTCACTAGGGAGACCCGAACCAAACTGGATGACCGCGGGAGGTTTCTGCCTAGCCATGCAGTTGACCGTGAGGTGGCCATCAGAACGACAGATCAAGCAGAATGGAGGGTTGGTGCAGCGAGATTGGAAATGACCGGGCCTGTGGCAGGCGAAGCACGTGAGCGCCGAGGGGTTGGACAGGGAGGCCGAGGGAGGGCGGGAGTGAGAAGGTGGCGGGGGGGGGGGGGGGAAGGATCTCGTCGCCCATCCCCGGAGAAGGAGACGCCCCAGAAGCCGGACCGGGCGGCCGACGCGCCGGCCCCGCGAAGGACCGAGGCGGCGGCCGAAAGCCCACACCCACCCCAGCGGAACGGGGCGGAGGGGGAGGGCGCGACAGAGCGTCAGGACCACGGCCCCCATCCTGAGCAGGAAGGGAGGCAGAAGAAGAGGACACACCGCCACCAGAAGCCACCGCCGCTTCCCACGGATCCAGCACCGGAGATGGAGAGTGACCAGATCCAGAACCCTGCGGGCCGGATCCAGGCGCACCCACCCTCTCCGAGCGCTGCCCTGAAGCCCGGGCCACGCGGACACGAGCCGCCTGCTCCGCCTCCAACTTGGAGCGGAGCGAAGCCTCGAGCTCCAGATCCACCGCGGAAGAAGGGAAATCCTCACGGCGGCGCTTGTTGCCCGAGGGCGCCTCGCACGAAGAGCCGCGTGACTTGTCCATGGAGATCACCGCCGCAAAAGTAAGAAGGAGGGGTGGAGGAGGGGAGAATCTAATGAGGCGACGAATGGGGAGACGGTGGCGGCGCAGATCGGAGGCGGAAGCCGGAAACCCTAATAAGGGGGAGAGAGAGCCGCGGGGGATCCATAAATAGCCCGACCGAGCCGTGCCCACCTGGGCCCGAGTCGCAACATGGGCCAAGCGAGGCTGGGGAGCAGGGGCTGGGAAGATGGGCCCAACTGGGCCGGACGGAACCAGAGGAGGGAAATCGGTCTCTGAAGAAAGAGGAGGGGGAGAGGTAGGCCCACCAGATGGCGACAAACCACACGGCCCAGCAGGCCCACCCAAGGGGACAGCCCGCAGCCCGGTGGCCGCCGCGGAGAGAGCTAGATCTAGGTTACACGACGCCACCAGCGCCCCCGCCGTCGCCGCCGCCGGTGACGCAGGCGCCGCAGAGGTCGAAGGAGAGATGGAAGGGGAGCCACCAAGCTCCTCGACAGGCGCCCTGCCCAGGGCACCGAGATCCAGCGACGGAGTAGCAAACTTACCAACCTTACGCCGCCGATGAGAGACCCGGATCCAGCCCACATCCGGCGAAGAAGAGGCAGCCGCCGGCCGACCCCGGCCACCAGGAGCGAACTTGCGAGGACGAGGGACGCCGGGAGGCACCACCGCCCCCCCCCTCCCCCAGTCGCAGCCACGAGACCACAGGCGGAGGGGGCCGGCGACCGCGAGACCGCCTCATCGGACGAGAGGGCCCAGAAACGAGATCCGAGCACCGGCAGCGGAGAGGGCAGGGGGGAAAACCCCACCCGCGGGGAGCCAGGAGAGGGGAGAGAAAGCCCACCTGCTAGTCGAGAGGGGGGGGATCGGGCAACGACCGGCGAGCCAACGCGGGGAGAGGGGTGGCCGGAGCATGGAGGGGAGGGGGGGAGGGTGAGGAGGGGGAAGGAGCCATCTCTCAATCCTGTATCATATATAATGGCATACTCAATATCATTTGGCGATCGAGTGATGCGTTCAGGAGCTTAGCTCCATGATTTAAATTGACACTCAGATAGATCATAATAGTGCCAACGCACTTTGTTTGAGTATTCGGTACCGAAGAGGCCAGATATTTCATAGAAAGTCTTACATCATATTCCTTTTTCACGACCGACGAGGCCAGAATTATCCATCTCTGTCTAGGCCGACAAGGCTAGACATACTTCTCCTTGGCCGGCGAGGCCAGGAGATCTTTTCAATTTCCGCGACCGACGAGGCCGGGAATCATTCATGTCCTGACCGACGAGGCTGGACACGCTTTGTTCGCGGCCGATGAGGCCGAACACATTTTTGGTGAATTTACTATGAACCCGGTGCCGACGAGGCCGGACGTTTCATACCAAGGGCCAACCAGGCCTTCGGACATCTGTATCTGCCACTTTTACTTCTCGCCATATCATGAGAATACTTCAGGTTACAAGACGACGACCATTAGCGCAGCTTAATCGGAGGTGTTCCACCGATTACCCCGCGGATGTAATTAACTGGATCATCTTACGAGGCTCCGGGAACCAGAACCTTTACGATCGCTGGATACTAGTAAGATGTATTTGTCCATGGCTCAATATATGTAATCATGTGGGAAACCACACTTTGTAATTCTCAAGAGAATTAATAAAGCAGTATTTCCCTATGTGTTCTTGTCTTTTATTTATTTGTATACGAATGTATACTGGCACGCCCACACATTTTATTGCCGTTACGCGTTAGGAAATACCACTTAGCGGGGACGTTTCTTTTTCGCGAAACATGCACAACCCTAAATCAGGCCCGCCTGCAGCACCAGTTTGTGGAGCAACCGCAGACGCACCATCAAAACGGCCAGGGCTCACGACCGTGGGTAGCGCACATGCGCACGTGCCGCAAGACGCACCGACGCTCGCCAAAGCCCTTCGCCATGGCCAGTCCTGCCGCTCGACCTCGCACACGTAGCCAGAGGCGTTGCCTGAGACGGGAGCATTGGAGAAGGGAGGCGCCGCCGCTTGACAAGGAGGAGCACCCGCTACCGGTAAAGACGTCGTCCAGGTAGAGGAGCCCGCTCCACACCATCCGGAGGGAATGCACCCCCCCCCCCCCCAACAACAACACCACAAGGCGGCATGAACGCCTTGCGACCACCTTCTATGGGCATGCACGAACTTCATTGGCGTCCTGTTCGGCGGCGGTGATGCGAGGGAGGGCCTGATCTTGGGGTGGCTGGCGGTCCGGCAAGGGTTCCCCTTGTTGTCTCGAGGGCGACATGGTGGTCGGGGGCCGGCTCCGATGTCTTGAACATTCTACTTCATGGCTGGATTACCCTCGACTCTTCGCCGAACAAAATTATAGAATAATCGATGCAAAAATGGCAACAAAGAGGCATGCAATGATCGCGCTATTAGGGCATGTACAATGGAACACGGATTTGGAGCTCTTGGGTGCTCGTGAACTTTATATAAATAGTAGAAAAAATACCAGGAAAAATAAATAAAACCTGTAATCCAGGGTCTCAAATCTGGTCAATCATTCAACTCACATGCAGAGTTTTGTCAAGAAATGACATCCGCGGAATTCTCAACAGATAAGTCAAAATTTTCAATTGTATAAAAAATATGTGAATGGATAGTAGGTCAGATTGCATTTTCTTCGCTAAGATTCCACATGTTTTCAACATTTTATGTTCTCTGATAATTGCATTAATGATGCTAATTTAAGTACAAGTACGAAGAATGCATCTTGCTTCCAAATTATTACTGAACCCGGCCAATTTGCAAGTCACATTTGCCATGCCCTAGAATTTTTGTGAAGATGCTCATCTACTATACATTAGAAATCACTATCAAGATATTTACTCCTATGTACTCCCTCCATTTGCAAATAGGATGTTCTAACTTTTTTGTGTTTGAGATGTATATAGACATGTTGTAGTTTATTCACTCATTTCAATCTGTGTAGTCCATATTGAAATATCAAAAACATCTTATATTTGTGAAGGGAGTAAGTGTCATTGAAAAATCTCTACCATGATACCTAGTAATATTAAAATATATGAACATAATCACCTACCTCCAAATATATGTCTTTACACTATATTTATGCAATTTTCAAAAAATACTTTAAAAGGATTTTTTAAACACGGAAGATAACTTGTGTAATTTAGAATTGGCACAATAAAATTTCCAGGGACACACATTGTAATTGTATAACAGAGAATACATTGTTATATGGTTAATTATGATAGTTAGGTAATATAATATAGTACAATTAGTTTAAATAAGTATATAAGTTTAGTATAAAAAATGATTATTTTCAAATCACAACAGTTTGGACCAAGGGATCAGAGGTAACCATCGACCTCATCCTTGTGGCATCATATCTCGGGCTCAACCACGGTGGCAGTCTTAGGAGGCCTCCTACGCCGACGTTCGGCATTCCAACCGCGTCGTGCTGGATCAGCAATTGTCGGCATCCGACTGCATGTATTATCTCTTCAGCGACCTCTTCACATGGTCCGCCACCCCGTCTCAGGAGTCTGAAGAGCTGGTGCGTCGAGGCCGGTGAGGCGGTCAACGCCACCAACGCTATGCGCGATGCAGGCGCCCGCATGTTCTTCAATGCATGGGCAATCATTGATAGTGTGCCTGGTGCTCCATGTCCCGAGTTCATTGCCACTCTAGGGTAGATGCAGTGCTGCCGCGTGCCCGATCTTTCTGAACAATTGTCTCTGAATTTTGTGCTTTTAGTTGAAGATAATTGATTCTGTATTCTGCACATTTTAGTTGGCCGGAATTGATTCTGAATTCTCCATTGCGACATGAATTGAAGTTGCTAGTATTCTGGATTTCTGGCCACTCCTCAATCCAGTGCAATAGTTTCCTTACTGTTTTTGCAATTGGGTTAATGCATACACATTTCAAGGATGGTAATTGAAGAAACAATTGTCTGCACTTTTCATTGGTGCATGCATGGGAAGTGGAGTACTATGGCATATGCTCATGTGTCAATCATAGCATTTTTTTGTGGGTATGTTAACATAGCACTAAAACAATGTTACTGAGAATAGAGAAGTAGTCAAGCTGGACATAATTAATGATATCATAATATAAATTAATGATATCATAATATATAGCTCGAAGTAGAATACTCAAAGATGACCATTTGGGAGCACTAAGTCATATACTACATGGCACGGCATTATTTTTCCAGGTGTTTTTCACATGCTGCTACATGGCACTAGCTAGATTACTTTCCGACACTTCATCAAAGAACAAAATTATACAATAATAATCGATGGGAAAATGGCAACAAAGGAGCATGCAATGGTCGAGCTATTACTTTACTTAGGTAGGTAATAGCCATTCCATGACTAAAATAGATGCAACAAATACATACATCATCCCGGTGTAGCGACCCCTCACAATGAATGAAAGAGGCGCACACTACATGTGTAGCCATAAACATCCCACCCAATGATGCCTGTGGCGCTTATTTTCATCTGTATAATAGCCATGAACATATCCAACGATGGACACAACTATAATAACTAAAACAATAATATGTCTATGAGTTGCCTGTGGTGCTCAATTTTTTTCGTCTTGGTTTCCCCAGGAGCTACATATCGAAGTGTTCGGCATGCAGAGATATGAATGTGGGCAGATGTATATATATGATGGAGTGGAGCATATGCCTATACGCAATCGTAGCATGAACACCATATAACTGAATGCATAAATAAGTTCAAAAGAACGTCATCGATCATATCTAGAATCTTACTGGCTACTAACTAGCTAGCAAGTTGAGTAAATAGCATAAAACTACTACTTTACAGGTTAGAGTTTCAAAAAACTACCGATTTTTAATTTTTCGCTGATAACTACCAATTCAGGGGTTGGCTGTTTCAAAAAACCCTAAATTCCCGTTGCTTAAAAATTAAACCTGTTTATGACAGGTTGGGCCCGCACCTAAACATTCCGTCTATTTGACCGCGTGTTTGACCGTTAACTGACATGCGGGGCCCACATGTCAGTGTCTAAAAAAGCAATCGGGTCCCTGGAAATTTTTGGAAAAAGCAATCGGGTCCCTCAAAGTTTTCAGAAAAAAGCAATCAGGTCCCCAGCCAGAGGAGGCGCACCCGCCATGGCAGGGGCTCGATCCATGCCGCCGCTCACTTGTGGCCGCCGCCATGCCGCCGCTCGCCTGTGGCCGCCGCCACGCCGCCCCTCGCCTGCGCCGGCCGCCACGCCGTTCCTCGCATGTGTGCGCCGCCCGCCACGCCGTCCCTCGCATGTGTGCGCCGACCGCCACGCCCTGCCACGCCTGTGTGCGCCGGCGGCCACGCCCTGCCTCGCCTGTGTGCGCCGGCGGCCACACTCTGCCTCGCCTGTGCTGGCCGCTGCCCTGCCTTCCCTGCCTCGCATGCGGCCAATGCGGATGGCCTGCGCGTTGCTGGAGTGCGCATCTCCCGCCGCCAAGGACGAGGCCGGCCTCTAGAATTCCTCCTCGTCGCCAACTCCACCACCATGAGCTACGGCCAGCACCTCCCACGACCATGGGGAGGCTGGGGAGGGGAGGGAGGAAGAAGAAAGAGAAGAGGGAAAGAGAAGAGGAAGACGAAACTGACATGTGGGCCCCACATGTCAGTTAACGGTCAACACACGGTCAAATAGACGGAATGTTTAGGTGCGGGCCCGGCCTGTCATAAATAGGTTTAATTTTTAAGCAACGGGCATTTGGGGTTTTTTGAAACAGCCGACCCCCGAGTTGGTAGTTATCAGTGAAAATTTAAAAACCGGTAGTTTTTTGAAACCCTAGCCTGTAAAGTAGTAGTTTTATGCTATTTACTCCTAGCAAGTTGGATAATAAAACATTGAAATCCGGCAAAGCCGTATCTTCCAAAAAGAAAGAATATATCGTAGCCTGCTCTCTCTGAGAGAATATTTGTGAAAGGAAAGCCGAAAAAAAAAGGATTTGTGAAAGGAAAAAGAATTCTGCTTCAAGAAAAATCAACGCAAAAAGAAACAAATTAAACAAGTCAAGCGAGCACCAAAAGTTTATGCCAAGATATAGGATAATAGGAGCATGCAATGCCAAGATATCAGTTTTATTGCAGTAATAAGTCGATGAAAAGCACAGGCCTACTTTCAATATCTATACGAGTAGGCAACTAAGCATAGCTAAATTGAGCATATGTTAGCGAGCACGGTGGGTTAATTAAGCGGCAGGAACTACTTCCCGGTTACAAAAAGCACACCTATACTAGGTGGGACACATTCATACTAGCTCTTCGCCGGCAGGTTCCATGTTCGTTTCGCCGGGCGACCAGGCACGAACGTGCACTTCAGGCGGCAGGCGCGCAGTCATAGTCATCGTCATCGTCGTCGCCGTCTGACTCGGCCTTCCTATGCCGCCCGCCGCAGCAGGCGTCACACGGCGCGGCGGCGTAAACGGCATAGTCGGCAATGCCGCCGTCTTGGACGACGTGGCTCATGACCTTCGATGCCGGCGCCATGAGAAACTAGCTAGCTTGAGTACGTATGCGGCCGAATCACAAGCTTGAAGTCTAAGCGCAAGCAGCAGCTGCAAGCAAGCTAGCTGGTACTGGCAGTGGTGTTGGTGGGGCTAATGCTAGCTGTGTACCTGTGTTGGTGTATGATACTTGCAGAGTATAGCCGCGTGTGGTGTGGGTTTTATAGGACGATCGGATGTGTGGGGAAATGTGGCGGCACGCGGCCGGGAGCACTGGGAGCGTGCGCCGGACATGCCGCTGCGTGCATGGCCATGGCACGGCACGGGCGCGGCGCCGCGCAGTCAGCAGCCGGGGATTCTCGCCGGCACCACCATGCCGCTGACAGGTGAGCGCCCGGGACCGGCGCGGTCTACATGCCAGTGGCTGCGGCGGCTGGGGTGCCGGGTGGCCCTGACCGCCGACGTGGAGGAAGGAATCGCGAGGACGATGGCGGGCCACGCCGGCAGCGAGCTAACGGGAGGTGGAAAGGGCTAGCTAGATTGCTAGCACCGTCGACGCAGATCTGTGTAGACTAGTCCAGGGAGCCTTTGGCAACGGCATCTCGATCGGGTGATATTTCGCACTTTATTGCAATTCGGTGCGGATATATATTCTTTCGCGTGCATGCGCGTACGCTTGCGTCTGCTTCATCCGGCGATCAATGTTAATCCCAGTCGCCACACCAGCGGTACGTACTATGAACAAAGACGATTAGGTAGATTGATTGATGATCATGGTTGATCCGTCGTTGCCCAATACGGCAGTGCCGCACGTAGTGCTGATTATTCATGCTGGAATCGGCAATGTTGTCTAGTGCCGGAAGATTGCCCGGTACCGAAAAAGGCTTTCGCCCCGCTTTATATTATAAAGCACATGCCCAAGCCAACATTCCACATAGGTTCACACACACGCAAACACACACCAAGTTCACACATACACAAGATCCAAAAGGGTTAATGCTGAGGGCACAGCTCAACAAGCCCTAGAACAGAAATGAACGACATCAACTAGTCGGGCTGGGGGGGGGGGGGGGGGGGGGGGGGGAAGCGGAGGCGCCAGGCGGCAGGCGAGCGATCGAAGGTCGGCGAGGAGGGTGTTGATGACGTCCCGATCCTGAGGGCGGCTAAGCGGCCGCCAAAGCTGCTTGTACCCACACATTTTAAAAATGGCGTCAGTAGCACGTCTAAGAGTGACCTTCTGGATGACAAGCTTATTGCGGACGGTCCACAGCGTCCAGGCGAGGACCCCAACGCAGAGCCAACGTATATGTCGGTAGCGAGGGGGGAGGCATGGATCTCCGTGAGAAGGTCGGGGAAATTGGAGTTGCACCACTGTCCACCAACCGTCTCGCAGAAACTGGACCAAAGAAACTGGGCCGTGGGGCACGCGAAGAAGATGTGGTTAGCATCCTCCACCGTGTCGCACAGAGGGCAAAGCCCATCTCCGGGTCCGTTACGCTTGAGGACTTCGACTCCGGAGGGGAGGCGGCCACGGATCCATTGCCAAAGGAAGATCCTAATCTTCAGTGGCAATCGGATATCCCAGATCAAACTGAAGGGCTCGGTGGCTGGCGAAGGTGCGATGGCCGTGTACAGGGACCTAGTCGAGAACCGTCCGGAAGACTCTAGGCGCCACGAGATGGCGTCCGGGGCGTCGGTGACACGCATCGAGAGAAGGGCGATGTCCTGGAGGAGGGCATCCCAGGCGGCTACTTCGGGTGGGCCAAAAGGGCGACGAAACGCGAGGCGCCCTAAGTCAATAAGGGCCGTCTCAACAGAGATCCGAGGGTCAACTGCAATGGCGAAGAGTTCGGGGAAGCGGGCGGCCAGAGGGGTGTCGCCGATCCACCGATCAAACCAGAACAGGGTCGCGGACCCAGTACCAACCGAGATGGACGTGCCAATGCGAAGCACAGGAAGCAGCTGAACGACGGCCTACCAAAACTGTGATCCGCCCGAACGCTGACAGAAAGCCAGAGGCTGTCCACGGAGGTATTTGTACCGGATAATGGTGAGCCACAGCCCTCCGTCCCCATTAGCAATACGCCATAGCCACCGGGTCAGGAGGGCGATGTTCATGCGGCGGGAGGATAGAATCCCAAGACCCCCCTGGTCCTTGGGTTTACAAATGTCCGGCCAACTAACCATATGGTACTTCTGTTTGTCATCGTCGCCAGCCCAATAGAACCTGGATTGGTACTTGGCAATTTCCGTGTGCAGCGTTTCATGGAGGCTATAAAAGCTCATGAGGAACCAAAGAAGGCTAGCGAGTGAGGAGTTGATGAGAATCACATGCGCAGCCTTCGATAGCCAACGCCCTTTCCAAGGTTCGACGCGGTGCTGCATACGGGTCACCGTAGGGCGGAGGTCCGCCACGGTGAGGCGCGAATCACTGACGGGGATCCCCAGGTAGGTCGTGGGGAAAGAACCCAGCCGACAGTTAAGACGGTCAGCAATAGCCTGAGCTTCCACCGGAGGGTAGCCTAGAACCATCACTTCGCTCTTATCAAAGTTGATCGTTAGACCCGACATCTGCTGGAAGCACAGGAGGAGGAACTTCAGGTTAGCCATGTCCTGAGTAGAACCTTCCACCATTATTATGGTGTCATCCGCGTTTGGAGGAGGGAGACCCCTCCCCCTCCGACTAGGTGGGGGACAATGCCACGGATATGGCCTGCACCCTTGGCCTTATCTAGGATGGCGGCCAGAGCATCAACCACCATGTTGAACAGGAACAGCGAGAACGGGTCACCCTGACGAACCCCACAAAGAGTGGGGAAGCACTACTAGGGAAAAGCCTAGCAGCAGCGCGGGTTTTGGCCCTCTCAGTAGCGCGGGTACCGGCGCTACTAATAAGGCGCTACAGCTAACGTATAGCAGTAGCGCCTGTTGACCCACGCTACTGCTACAGATGAATAGCTGCAGCCCTCTTTAGAAAAGGGCGCTACTGATATTATCTGTAGCGCTGTTTAGCGGGAAGCGCTACTGGTAAGTCGGCGCTACTGCTAAATTCCCCCCCCCCCCCGCTACTACTAGTTTTATTAGTTTTTTTCCTGCATATTTGTTTTTTATTTGTTTTGTATTTGAATAGGCTTTATACAATAATCTTTAGCATATCATCCACATACAAATGTAATCACAGAATATACATACAATTAGTCTCATCAAATCATGTCATCATCATAATCATCATCCAACACAAAGTGGTCTCTCGTCATCAATCTCGAAAATAGCGATACAAGTCTCGATTACTTGCAAATACATCGTCATCCATCTAAACAATGATATACGCGAGAATAGCTATCACTTTGAGTACATGAGTTTGTATCCCTCTCTCGCATTAGCGTGAACCTAAACTAAGTACTGCGTGTCGCTCGGAAACCGAAAACCGGTACACTTGGGACTGACACTCCGGCCACTTGTCGTATATATACTCCTGGCGTAGCACTTCTTCGTCATCTATGATCTAAGCACCTGCATCGTCACATGAGTCAATGATATGCAACATATATAGTTGAGCAACAGAAAGAGACAGACTTGGCAAAAATAGAAACAACATATCATAAGCATAAATAACAAAGTCCATCGTACCCAAAATGACCTAACTAGAGTGATTTTCGCTAGTCGAGGAGGAGGACGGTTTAACTACATCACAGATAAAGTTTCACTGTGCATAACTCAAAGTTTTGTTATAAAAGAAAGTATGGGCTAAACGGACACATTGTCATATATCGACAATCACTCCATCATGTCGTGCCATCCATCCATGTCAGGGAGATAGTCATCGAGCTTAGTGAAAGGCTTCATGTCGAGACGCTGAGAGGCTATCCATGTTCGAACGTCTTCCCGACATTTGTCCTTCTGCATGGAACATCCCTGTTTTTCCGACAACCTCATTCATGATGATTTGGGCAAGTTCGCGCTGGATGTTATAGAACTCAGCTCGAAGTCGATGATCCTCGATATCTCCTATGTCCTTTGCCCATTGCAGAATATGGGCATCGCCAGATCTAGGTGCCATGTGAAGGTTCTGGTGATCCCGTCTGTACTCCAGCATGTGGTGTAGGACATAGAATCCATCATTAAGAGAATCGTTCGGTTGCTGGATGCAGCAGAAGTCGGTCTTATGGCTGAAGGCGGCCCTGTCGCCCCTTCTCTTCTTGTCCCTAACCTCTCCACCCCTTGCTTGGTAGTAAAACATAGCACTGTCGAGAACATCTTTGATGTGGGTGTAATCCTTTTTGTGAATGTTCTTCGACGAGTCCAAGTAAAGAGCGTGGGAGAATCGGGGGTAGAGGATGATGAGGACGGCGCGCCCGCCGCTGCCCAAAATAAGTACACCTCAAATTAATTAGCCTCCACCGTGCAAATGAATCATTGAAATCGAAGGAAGGATAGCAGCGCGGATGACTTACATGGGATGATAAGGCACGAGAATCGCCTCCTTGTCCTTATTGGCGAGCATGAAACTGACGATCTAATCCCTCGCGTATTCACGCTGCTCTGCACAGACTCCCAAGAAGCCCTCGTGCATGTAGTACGGGTCAGCGACACAGATATGACGTATCTTCTCAACCCCAATGATGTAGTTCATGTGCAAGGCATAAAGGCGGACAAACGTAAAATCCAGCTTCTTCACGTGAAACATGTCGAATATGTAATCGAATCGGAGGAAGAACTTATCCGCGGGGAAGCTGTCGACGCACGACATTTGCCGCGGAACGTTAACCACGTAGAGTGGGTATCCTGGATCTTTCGAGGCGATGAGGCCTTTCTCTACCCGCAGCACATTGTCATGAAGTCTCCTTAGATCGCCGAATCTGGCCCGTAGCGCTGTTTCAGGTAGGATTAGTCGACCGGGGATATGCCATTTATCCGCATCGGGGATATCTACACGGTCCTGAAGCTGAGGCTGCTGAGGCGGCTGGATCATAGAATCAGCTTTTTTGCCTTTCCTCGCTCTCTTCCTAGACTTCTTTACTACCGGATGGTCGTCAATAATACGTTGAGACGGTAATCCAGGCACCGACTCATGACGCTCAAACCCTGAGGAGGCGCCAGTATAGACATACTGTTCAGCGCCATAGTCATCCTCATCCTCATCCTCATCCATGGCGACGTCATCAGCGACTAATGGAGCCACCTGCTTACCCCGTCCGCTATCACCCAACCCGACACCCAACGCTAATTGGGTAGGTGGGGTGTTGATGTTCATACCTTGCTGAGGCTGCGTGCTCGTGGGTGTGCTCCCGGCCGCCTCCAGACGAAGCAGACTCTTTGACCACAACAGGACCCACCCATTGTAAGGCAAATTCTCGTGGCCCGGTTTGACACTGGCCACCGAAACCTTGAAGACGTTCGGGGGGATCGACCGGCTGTGGAACAATGGTTCCTTCGGCTCCATTATCGTCCCCTTCCCCACGTCCACCTTCTGTTCGCCGATGGTGTACAATATGGTGCACGGGGTTTCGTCGGCCTGCAAAGAAAAGTCTGCGACGTGAGACATCCGAAAGGCAACGAAAACGGGAGATTATACATTTATATTGAAGGGGGCCGGTGTGACAGATACTGTGAGGGCGTCGAGCTCAGCCAAAGAGGAGGCACCACCGAGCACGTCCGGTGCGGGAGCCGGTGCGGGAGCAGGTACGGGAGCCGGTGCGGGAGCAGGTGCTCCCAAGAAGTCAGCAAGGGGAAAGTCCTCTACATTTTTTTTCTGGATTTTGCCTTGTCCAAGTGTAAACGCCCGTCACCAAGGAAGTAGATATATCTGCAATCGCCTGTTTTGCGGCAGCTACCGCTGTTGCGACTGTGTGAGATGATTTCTTCTCAACCGCAATCTCAACCTTCTTGTCGATGCTTTCTTCAGTTAACCTTCGTCTTTCCTTTCTCTCCTCCGTGGTCTCACGGTAGTACTTCTTCCACGTGGCGCCGTCTCCAACACCGTGCACGCGTCCATACGACGGTCGAGTATCCACCGGTTGTTGTTTCAATATGTTCAATGCCCGGTTGAATGGAGTGTCCCACTTGGGCCTCGCCAATGCCTCAGACGGCGAGTCGCTTTCGGCCGCAATCCGGTGCTGCTCTCTCTGCAAAAGGCACAAGGATCGTTTACAAATATGACTAAGGTGTGCAGTCGAATTGATCAGAAACTAAAATTACCAGCAGTCTCATGAACTCCGTAATGACCGGTGTTGTCTCGTAAACCTTCTTCACTGGGTCCCAACGGTGCCGGGCCCTCAGGACGTCACGCTCCTGTGGGACGGTGAAATCCGCCAAGGGGTCTGGGATGCCTAGACTCGCGGTTTCCGCGTCCTCCTTGGCCCATTTGGACCTCTTTCCGCCGTAACCACGGCTTCTGAGGTGGTGGCTCCCAATGTTCCTCTTTTGAAGCCCCTTCATGTACTTAGACTTTTTTTGGTAGCTTCGGCCTCGCAAGCCTCCTTGAATATTTGAAACTGCTCTTCTGTGATTGTCAGATTATCCTTTACAATCTCGGAGTAGGGTTCCCCGTCGTTGATCTTTGCTTTCACTCGATTTTTCCAGGCGGCCAACGCGTCGCTAAACTTGATCATGGCGTGTTGTTTATCTTGTTCATTGCCGGGTCCTTGTCTGGATCTTCATAATCCTTCTCATTCTGGCCCGGGAACAAGAATATCTGGTGAAACTTCTTTAGGAGGGAGCTCCTCATATTTTCTATCTTCTTTAGTTTCTCATCGTTGATGGTGGCGGTTGTCCGTATGATGCAGCCTATTTGATTGCCGTAGCACGCGCGTGCTTCCTCGGGCGCCTTTGGCTCAAAATTGCCGTCGTCCACCTCCGTGACCACCGGTCTAGTAGTCCTAAGTTTGTTAGGAACCCGTTGCCTCTTTGCTTTCGGTTCTACACCGGCTCCGCTCCCTGAGGCAGCACCGGTCTCAGCGCCGGTCTCGATGCCGGTCTGAATCTCAGCGCCGGTCTCAGTCTCAGCACCGGTCTGCGTGTCGGTCTCAGTCCCCGATGCCACCGGTGGGCCCAGCAACAACATCTGTTGATCGTCGGTAAGGCTAAAAAATTCGTCTGCCGCCCGGTAGACGTCATCGCAATCACTAGAACCCTGTCCTTCATCGTTGCTAGCCATGTTTCCTATGATTAAATCTAGTCAATTAATTCTAGACCTAATAAAATGAATAATGACATAAAAAAAGGACTATTGTTTTGCAGGAATGTTGACTCATTTCTGGTGCGGCAAATCCCGGGCACTCGATATGTCCTAGTTTGTAGCACAAGTCATGCCGAAATTCACGGAAAATTTTGGCATGACCTTTGGTAAAAAATGGACAAATCGAGAACCTGAAATTTGCCGGAACAGAAATGAATCAACATTCCGGCAAAACATAGGTCACTCAGCATCATTCCCTGGAAACAGTGTTCAAATATCCCTCTTCGACACCGTAACACATGTCCAAATATACACGAGCAACCACATGTCCAAATTTCACAAGCTAATTCAAAAACAAAATGTAGAAGAAAATTCATTTAACTACTAATAGAACAAAATTCAGGTAACTTTAGTGCTCTATAATGATGAAAGGAAAAAAATTTCAGTGAACTACTAATTTCATTCATTTATGTTATTCATTTAACATCACCTAATTAACCTACTGTACCACTACTACTAGCAGCACTACTAACCTAATTTTTTGCTCTAAACTAATTTTGCTCTAACATCTACTACTTAACATCCTTTGCTCTAAACTAAATTTTTTGCTATAAACAAACTTTTGCTCTACTAATTTTTTCTCTAAAATTCAGAGAGAGAGGAGTGGGGGGAAGGGGTGGGGGACTTACAGAGAGGGGAGAGACGGTGGCGGGGAGGTGCTCGGTGACGGAGGCAGGGGCGGAGAGGGCGGGCTCGAGCACGGGCAACGGCGGTCCTGGGCGGGCTCGGGCGGTGGTGAGGTGGAGGGCGCCGACGGTGACGTCGAGGGCGGCCTCGGGCGGCGGCGGTGAGGCTGAGGGCGGCCTCGGGCGGCGGCAGTGAGGATGACGGCGGCCTCGGGGGG
Source organism: Triticum timopheevii (assembly GCA_963921465.1). Lineage (NCBI taxonomy): Eukaryota > Viridiplantae > Streptophyta > Magnoliopsida > Poales > Poaceae > Triticum > Triticum timopheevii. Next base: position 53,853,328 of record OY997266.1, read on the forward strand.
AGACAGTGAGGTTGCGGGCGTCCACGCCGGCAGGGGACGGCGGCGAAGTGGGGCGACGGTGAATTGGGGAGACGGCGGCGAGGGCGAGGGATTTGGGGAAGAAGTGTGGCGGCCGGGGGGGGGGGGGGGAACCACTGTTTAAGTGAAACGTAACGGTAGCGCGTTTCCGAAAACGCGCTATAGCTAAGTTAGCTACAACGCGTTTTTGGAAACGCGCTACTGTCGTGGTTCTAAGTCTGACAGTAGAATGGGGGTAGGTATGGAGAGGTAAGATCCTAGCTATGGAGCAGTTGTAAACATAAGAGATGTACGAGTTCAGGCCCTTCTCAGAGGAAGTAACAGCCCTACGTCTCGGAGCCCGGAGGCGGTCGAGTGGATTATATGTGCATGGATTACAGGAGTGCGAACCCTTTACACTGAGGAGGGGGGTGGCTTATATAGTGTCCGCCAGACCCCTCCGGCCCTCAGTAATGCAGGGTTTAAAGTACGTTAAAGCTAGGCGTTACTGGTAACGCCTTACATAAAGTATCCTAAATGCCATAAAGACTACTTAATTACAGACCGTTTGGATGCAGAGTGGCTCTTGATCTCCTGGTGGTCGATGTTGGGGAACGTAGTAATTTCAAAATTTTCCTACGCACACGCAAGATCATGGTGATGGCATACCAACGAGAGGGGAGAGTGTTCGTCCACGTACCCTCATAGACCGTAAGCGGAAGCGTTAGCACAACGCGGTTGATGTAGTCGTACGTCTTTACGATCCGACCGATCCAAGCACCGAACGTACGGAGCCTCCGAGTTCAGCACACGTTCAGCTCGATGACGATCTCCGGCCTCCGGTCCAGCAAAGCTCCGGAGATGAGTTCCGTCAGCACGACGGCGTGGTGACGATGATGATGTTCTACCGGCGCAGGGCTTCGCCTAAACTCCGCGACGATATGACCGAGGTGGAATATGGTGGAGGGGGGCACCGCACACGACTAAGGAACGATCCGTAGATCAACTTGTTGTTGTGCCTAGAGGTGCCCCCCTGCCCCCGTATGTAAAGGAGCAACGGGGGAGGGGGCAGCCGGCCTAGTAGGGGCGCGCCAAGGGGAGTCCTACTCCCACCGGGAGTAGGACTCCCTCCTTCCTTGTTGGAGTAGGAGAAGGGGGAAAGAGGGGGAGAGGAGGAAGGAAAAGGGGGCCGCACCCCTTGTCCAATTCGGACTAGAGGGGGGCTGCGCGCCTCCTTCCTTTCGGCCTCTCTCCTCTATTCCCGTATGGCCCAATAAGGCCCATATACTCCCCGACGAATTCCCGTAACTCTCCGGTACTCTGAAAAATACCCGAATCACTCGGAACCTTTCCGAACTCCGAATATAGTCGTCCAATATATCGATCTTTACGTCTCGACCATTTCGAGACTCCTCGTCATGTCCCCGATCTCATCCGGGACTCCGAACTCCTTCGGTACATCAAAACTCATAAACTCATAATATAATTGTCATCGAAACCTTAAGCGTGCGGACCCTACGGGTTCGACAACAATGTAGACATGACCTAGAACTATTCTCGGTCAATAACCAATAGCAGAACCTGGATGCTCATATTGGCTCCCACATATTCTATGAAGATCTTTATCGGTCAAACCGCATAACAACATACGTTTTCCCTTTGTCATCGGTATGTTACTTGCCCGAGATTTGATCGTCGGTATCCAATACCTAGTTCAATCTCGTTACCGGCAAGTCTCTTTACTCGTTACGTAATGCATCATCCCGTAACCAACTCATTGGTCACATTGCTTGCAAGGCTTATTGTGATGTGCATTACCGAGAGGGCCCAGAGATATCTCTCCGACAATCGGAGTGACAAAACCTAATCTCGAAATACGCCAACCCAACATGTACCTTTGGAGACACCTGTAGTACTCCTTTATAATCACCCAGTTACGTTGTGACGTTTGGTAGCACCCAAAGTGTTCCTCTGGCAAACGGGAGTTGCATAATCTCATAGTTACAGGAACATGTATAAGTCATGAAGAAAGCAATAGCAACATACTAAACGATCAAGTGCTAGGCTAACGGAATGGGTCATGTCAATCACATCATTCTCCTCATGATGTGATCCCGTTAATCAAATGACAACTCATGTCTATGACTAGGAAACTTAACCATCTTTGATTCACGAGCTAGTCAAGCAGAGGCATACTAGTGACACTATGTTTGTCTATGTATTCACACATGTATTATGTTTCCGGTTAATACAATTCTAGCATGAATAATAAACATTTATCATGAAATAAGGAAATAAATAATAACTTTATTATTGCCTCTAGGGCATATTTCCTTCAGTCTCCCACTTGCACTAGAGTCAATAATCTAGTTCACATCGCCATGTGATTTAATACCAATATCCATATCTGTATATGATTAACACCCATAGTTCACATCTTCATGTGACCAACACCCAAAGGGTTTACTAGAGCCAATAATCTAGTTCACATTGCTATGTGATTAACACCCAAAGAGTACAAAGGAATGATCATGTTTTGCTCGTGAGGGAAGCTTAGTCAACGGTTCTGTCACATTCAGAGCCGCATGTATTTTGCAAATATTCTATGTCTACAATGCTCTACACGGAGCTACTCTAGCTAATTGCTCCCACTTTCAGTATGTATCCAGATTGAGACTTAGAGTCATCTGGATCGGTGTGAAAGCTTGCACCGATGTAACTCTTTACGACGGGCTCTTTTATCACCTCCATAATCGAGAAATATTTCCTTAGTCCTTACTAAGGATATTCTTGACCAATGTCCAGTGATCTACTCCTAGATCACTATTGTACTCCCTTGCCAAATAAATAGCAAGATATACAATAGGTCTGGTACATAGCATAGCATACTTTATAGAACCTATGACTGAGGCATAGGGAATGATTTTTCATTTTCTTTCTATTTTCTGCTATGGTCGGGTCTTGAGTCTTACTCAACTTCACACCTTACAACACAGGCAAGAACTCCTTCTTTGACTGTTCCATTTTGAACTATTTCAAAAATCTATCAAGGTATGTATTCATTGAAAAATCTTATCAAGCGTCTTGATCTATCTATATAGATCTTGATGCTCAATGTGTAAGCAGCTTCACCGAGGTCTTTCTTTGAAAAACTCTTATTCAAGTATCCTTTCATGCTTTGCAGAATAATTCTACATTATTTCCGATTAACAATATGTCATTCACATATACTTATCAGAAATGCTGTAGTGCTCCCACTCACTTTGTTGTAAATACAGGCTTCACCGCAAGTCTGTATAAAACAATATGCTTTGATCAACTTATCAAAGCGTATATTCCAACTCCGAGATGCTTGCACCAGTCCATAGATGGATTGCTGGAGCTTGCACATTTTGTTAGCACCTTTAGGATTGACAAAACCTTCTGGTTGCATCATATACAACTCTTCTTTAAGAAAACTATAAAGGAATGCAGTTTTGACATCCATTTGCCAGATTTCATAAAATGTGGCAATTGCTAACATGATTCGGGCAGACTTAAGCATCGCTACAGTTTGAGAAAATCTCATTGTAGTCAACACCTTGAACTTGTCAGAAAACCCGTTTGCGACAAGTCGAGCTTTGTAGATAGTAACACTACTATCAACGTCCGTCTTCCTCTTGAAGATCCATTTATTTTCTATGGTTTGCCGATCATCGGGCAAGTCCACCAAAGTCCACACTTTGTTCTCATACATGGATCCTATCTCAGATTTCATGGCCTCCAGCCATTTTGCGGAATCTGGGCTCATCATCGCTTCCTCATAGTTCGTAGGTTTATCATGGTCTAGTAACATGACTTTTCAGAACAGGATTACCGTACCACTCTGGTGCGGACCGTACTCTGGAAGACCTACGAGGTTCTTTAGTAACTTGATCTGAAGTTTCATGATCATCATCATTAGCTTCCACACTAATTGGTGTAGGAATCACTGGAACTGATTTCTGTGATGAACTACTTTCCAATTCGGGAGAAGGTACAAATTACCTTATCAAGCTCTTACTTTCCTCCCACTCACTTCTTTTGAGAGAAACTCCTTCTCTAGAAAGGATCCATTTTTAGCAACGAATATCTTGCCTTTGGATCTATGATAGAAGGTGTACCCAACAGTTTCCTTTGGGTATTCTATGAGGACGCACTTCTCCGATTTGGGTTTGAGCTTATCAGGATGAAACTTTTTCACATAAGCATCGCAACCCCAAACTTTAAGAAATGACAACTTTGGTTTCTTGCCAAACCACAGTTCATAAGGCGTCGTCTCAACGGATTTAGATGGTTCCCTATTTAACGTGAATGCAGCTGTCTCTAATGCATAACCCCAAAATGATATTGGTAAATCGGTAAGAGACATCATTGATCGCACCATATCAAATAAAATGCAGTTACGATGTTCGGACACACCATAATGTTTGTGGTGTTCCAGGTGGCGTGAGCTGTGAAACTATTCCACATTGTTTTAATTGAAGACCAAACTTGTAACTCAAATATTCATCTCCAGGATCAGATCGCAGAAACTTTATTTTCTTGTTACGATGATTTTCCACTTCACTCTGAAATTCTTTGAACCTTTCAACTATTTCAGACTTATGTTTCATCAAGTAGATATACCCATATCTACTTAAATCATCTGTGAAGGTCAGAAAATAACGATACCCGCCACGAGCCTTAATACTCATTGGTCTGCATACATCAGTATGTATTATTTCCAACAAGTTTGTTGCTCGTTCCATTGTTCCGAAGAACGGAGTTTTAGTCATCTTGCCCAGAAGGCACGGTTCGCAAGCATCAAATGATTCATAACCAAGTGATTCTGAAAATCTATCTTTATGGAGTTTCTTTATGCGCTTTACACCAATATGACCCAAACGGCAGTGCCACAAATAAGTTGCACTATCATTATTAACTTTGCATCTTTTGGCATCAATATTATGAATATGTGTATCACTATGATCGAGATCCAATAAACTATTTTCATTGGGTGTATGACCATTGAAGGTTTTTATTCATGTAAACAGAACAACAATTATTCTCTGACTTTAAATGAATAACCGTATTGCAATAAACATGATCAAATCATATTCATGCTCAACGCAAATGCCAAATAACATTTATTTAGGTTTAACACTAATCCCGAAAGTATAGGGAGTGTGCGATGATGATCATATCAATCTTGGAACTACTTCCAACACTCATCGTCACTTCCCCTTCAACTAGTCTCTGTTTATTCTGTAACTCCTGTTTCGAGTTACTAATCCTAGCAACCGAACAAGTATCAAATACTCAGGGGCTACTATAAACACTAGTAAGGCACACATCAATAATCTGTATATCAAATATACCCTTGTTCACTTTGCCATCCTTCTTATCCTCCAAATATTCAGGGCATTTCTGCTTCCAGTGACCATTTCCTTTGCAGTGTAAACACTCAGTTTCAGGCTTTGGTCCAGCTTTGGTCTTCTTCATGGGAGTGACAACTTGTTTGCCATTCTACTTGAAGTTTCCCTTTCTTTCCCTTTGCCCTTTAATTGAAACTAGTGGTCTTGTCAATCATCAACACTTGATGCTCTTTCTTGATTTCTACCTTCATCGATTTCAACATCACGAAGAGCTCGGGAATCATTTTCGTCATCCCTTGCATATTATAGTTCATCATGAAGTTCTAGTAACTTTAGTGATGGTGGCTAGAGAATTATGTCAATCACTATCTTATCTGGAAGATTAACTCCCACTTTATTCAAGCGGTTGAAGTACCCAGACAATCTGAGCACAAGCTCACTAGTTGAGCGATTCTCCTCCATCTTTTAGCTGTAGAACTTGTTGAAGACTTCATATCTCTCAACTCGGGTATTTGCTAACTTCAATTCCTGGAACATCTCATATGGTCCATGACGTTCAAAACGTCCTTGAAGTCCCGATTCTAAGCCGTTAAGCATGGTGCACTAAACTATCATGTAGTCATCATATTGAGCTAGCCAAACGTTCATAACGTCTGCATATGCTCCTGCAATAAGTCCGTCACCTAGCGATGCATCAAGGACATAATTTTTTTTGTGAAGCAATGAGGATAAACCTCAGATCACGGATCCAATCCGCATCATTGCTACTAACATATTTCAACACAATTTTCTCTAGGAACATATCAAAGTAAACATATGAAAACAACAACGCAAGCTATAGATCTACAACATAATTTGCAAAATACTACCAGGACTAAGTTCATGATAAATTTAAGTTCAATTAATTATATTACTTAAGAACTCCCACTTAGATAGACATCCCTCTAATCCTCTAAGTGATTACGTGATCCATATCAACTACACCATGTCCGATCGTCACGTGAGATGGAGTAGTTTCAACGGTGAACATCAATATGTTGATCATATCTACTATATGATTCACGCTCGACCTTTCGGTCTCCGTGTTCCGAGGCCATATCTGTATATGCTAGGCTCGTCAAGTTTAACCCGAGCATTTCGTGTGTGCAACTGTTTTGCACCCGTTGTATTTGAACGTAGAGCCTATCACACCCGATCATCACGTGGTGTCTCAGCACGAAGAACTTTCGCAACGGTGCATACTCAGGGAGAACACTTCTTGATAATTAGTGAGAGATCATCTTAAAATGCTACCGTCAAAGAAAACAGAATAAGATGTATAACAGATAAACATCATATGCAATCAAAATATGTGACATGATATGGCCGTGATCATCTTGCGCCTTTGATCTCCATCTCCAAAGTACTGTCATGATCTCTATCGTTACCGGCACGACACCATGATCTTCATCATCTTGATCTATATCAATGTGCCGTCACATGGTCGTCTCGCCAACTATTGCTCTTGCAACTATTGCTATCTCATAGCGATAAAGTAAAGCAATTATTTGGCACTTGCATCTTTATGCAACAAAGAGACAACCATAGGGCTTCTGCCAGTTGCCGATAACTTCGACAAAACATGATCATCTCATACAACAACTTATATCTCATCACGTCTTGACCATATCACATCACAACATGCCCTGCAAAAACAAGTTAGACGTCCTCTACTTTGTTGTTGCAAGTTTTACGTGGCTGCTACGGGCTGAGCAAGAACCGTTCTTACCTACGCATCAAAACCACAACGATAGTTCGTCAAGTTGGTGCTGTTTTAACCTTCACAAGGACCGGGCGTAGCCACACTCGATTCAGCTAAAGTGAGAGAGACAGACACCCGCCAGTCACCTTTAAGCACGAGTGCTCGTAACGGTGAAACCAGTCTCGCGTAAGCGTACGCGTAATGTCGGTCCGGGCCGCTTCATCTCACAATACCGCCGAACCAAAGTATGACATGCTGGTAAGTAGTATGACTTGTATCGCCCACAACTCACTTGTGTTCTACTGATGCATATAACATCAACGCATAAAACCTAGGCTCTGATACCACTGTTGGGGAACGTAGTAATTTCAAAATTTTCCTACGCACACGCAAGATCATGGTGATGGCATAGCAACGAGAGGGGAGAGTGTTTGTCCACGTACCCTCGTAGACCGTAAGCGGAAGCGTTAGCACAATGCGGTTGATGTAGTCGTATGTCTTCACGATCCGACCGATCCAAGCACCGAACGTACGGAGCCTCCGAGTTCAGCACACGTTCAGCTCGATGACGATCTTTGGCCTCCGATCCAGCAAAGCTCCGGAGATGAGTTCCGTCAGCACGACGGCGTGGTGACGATGATGATGTTCTACCGGCACAGGGCTTCGCCTAAACTCCGCGACGATATGACCGAGGTGGAATATGGTGGAGGGGGGCACCGCACACGGCTAAGGAACGATCCGTAGATCAACTTGTTGTTGTGCCTAGAGGTGCCCCCCTGCCCCCGTATGTAAAGGAGCAATGGGGGAGGGGGCGGCCGGCCTAGTAGGGGCGCGCCAAGGGGAGTCCTACTCCCACCGGGAGTAGGACTCCCTCCTTCCTTGTTGGAGTAGGAGAAGGGGGAAAGAGGGGGAGAGGAGGAAGGAAAAGGGGGCCGCACCCCTTGTCCAATTCGGACTAGAGGGGGGCTGCGCGCCTCCTTCCTTTCGTCCTCTCTCCTCTATTCCCGTATGGCCCAATAAGGCCCATATACTCCCCGACGAATTCCCGTAACTCTTCGGTACTCCGAAAAATACCCGAATCACTCGGAACCTTTCCGAACTCCGAATATAGTCGTCCAATATATCGATCTTTACGTCTCGACCATTTCGAGACTCCTCATCATGTCCCCGATCTCATCCGGGACTCCGAACTCCTTCGGTACATCAAAACTCATAAACTCATAATATAATTGTCATCGAAACCTTAAGCGTGCGGACCCTACGGGTTCAAGAACAATGTAGACATGACCTAGAACTATTCTCGGTCAATAACCAATAGCGGAACCTGGATGCTCATATTGGCTCCCACATATTCTATGAAGATCTTTGTCGGTCAAACCGCATAACAACATACGTTGTTCCCTTTGTCATCGGTATGTTACTTGCCCGAGATTTGATCGTCGGTATCCAATACCTAGTTCAATCTCGTTACCGGCAAGTCTCTTTACTCGTTACGTAATGCATCATCCCGTAACCAACTCATTGGTCACATTGCTTGCAAGGCTTATTGTGATGTGCATTACCGAGAGGGCCCAGAGATACCTCTCCGACAATCGGAGCGACAAAACCTAATCTCGAAATACGCTAACCCAACATGTACCTTTGGAGACACCTGTAGTACTCCTTTATAATCACCCAGTTATGTTGTGACGTTTGGTAGCACCCAAAGTGTTCCTCTGGCAAACGGGAGTTGCATAATCTCATAGTTACAGGAACATGTATAAGTCATGAAGAAAGCAATAGCAACATACTAAACGATCAAGTGCTAGGCTAACGGAATGGGTCATGTCAATCACATCATTCTCCTAATGATGTGATCCCGTTAATCAAATGACAACTCATGTCTATGGCTAGGAAACTTAACCATCTTTGATTCACGAGCTAGTCAAGTAGAGGCATACTAGTGACACTATGTTTGTCTATGTATTCACACATGTATTACGTTTCCGGTTAATACAATTCTAGCATGAATAATAAACATTTATCATGAAATAAGGAAATAAATAATAACTTTATTATTGCCTCTAGGGCATATTTCCTTCAGTCGAGTGAGTCTTCATGGTCGAGTCCTTCGAGTCCGTCGAGTGAAGCTCCTCTTGGTCGACTGGAAGGCAGTTTCTTCTGAGGGTGTCCTTGGGAGGGTACTTAGGTCAGGTCTGTGACCCTACCCTAGGTACATGACTTCATCATTAGCCCCTGAATGGATCGAGGTTTGAGTGAGGAAGGAGCTGATAATATTTCCGACCTGCTTTTGTGTTCTGGACGTGTATCATCTTCGACCAATAATCTCTTCGTTGATAACAGCAACTTTTCTTTCAGTCACCTTGATCCATTCTTTTCTCTCGTTGAGTGAACTTTTGAACTTGATAATTTCCGAGTGACAGGTCGTAGGAAATCTCTCGTCTAACAGATTGATCTGCTGTTAGCGGATTTCGCAGGATCCGAATTTTGGGAAGCGCGGGCAGACCGCGGCGCTCGGATGGGATAGGGCATAGACGCCTCGAGCTCCGCGCCGCCTTTTTCGCCATGTATCGCGTACGCGCGACTGTTTCGGGATGTGATAGGATCGTCCAGGCCCACTCGTCAGCCACTCGGAAGTGTCCTTATAAAGGCGCCCGGTGAGGGTTTTTGAACAGTATCTCTCCATTCTTCCCTCTGCCCTCTCCGCCTCCGCCCACAGCGCCTGCTCTCGCCTCCACCCAACCACTCCTCATACGCTTCACCGGCAACAATGGTGAAGGAGAAGACGGCGGCTCTGGAGCGCGCGAAGAAGGCAACGGCGACGGGGAAGGCGAAAGGGAGAGCGACCAGTCGGGGCGGATCCTCGTCAAGGTCCCGCCTGCCGCACGGTTGGGTTCAAGGGGATTGGATCCGCTCGACCATCACCGAGAGGGATCTCACTGAGATGGCCAACAAGGGTTTGATCCCCCACGGAGCAGCGAGGCTCCCGGGGAACGAGTGGCAACCACAGCCGCAGGAGGGTGAGTGTGTTCTTCTGGCTACCCACGTCGACCGTGGGTTCTCCCTGCCTCCGAGTGTTTTCTTCCGCGGTTTCTTGAATTTCTTTGGGGCGCAACTCCACCACTTCAATCCAAATTCCATCGCCTACCTCGCTGCCTTCGTGTCCATGTGCGAGAACTTCCTGGGCTGCCGACCGCACTGGGGTCTGTTCAAGCACATATTCACTTGTCGTTCTCAGACAGTGAAAAAGGCGAGTCCAGATGACGATAAGACCAAGGTTATACAGATGTGTGGGGGTCTGGGGATTCAGATGACGAGCAAGAGCTCCTTTCCGGCCATGACCCTCCCTGAGTCGGTCAGAGGATGGCAGTCGACTTGATTCTACTGCCAAGACGAGTCGATGCCGGGGCAGTCGAGTGGTCTCCCTCCGTTCTCTATGGACCGAGCGCACAAGCCCTCTTCTCTGAAGGTGCTCCATGAGGAGAAAGCCCAAGTGAAGATGTTGATGGAGCGTGTAGTCCAGTTAGTTCGGGAAGGAGTGACGAGTATGGACCTTCTGGAGGTCTTCCTTAGGCGGCGCATCCAGCCACTTCAGTACCGAGGCCATTGTATGTGGTTGTACTGTGGAACCGAGGATGAAACTCGGGTCCATCCAGAAGCAGTCGACGACGCCACACTGGAGAGGTGGATGGCCGCGATCACAGGGAATAAAGACAACCCTCGAGGAGCCAGGAGGATTCCGCCACTCGACCATTCTAGCACTCCAGACAAGGTATGCCCACTTTATCCCCAATTGTAATCTTGCCATACTTATTCTGCTTTCACTGCAAATTGGTCGATTGATCTTTATTTTGCTGTCTGTCAAGCCACCACCGAACTATACTCAATGCCCAATGGGGCACAGACGCCGACTGAAGAGGAGGAAGGAAGTGGGGGCGAAAGCCAGGAGGAGTGGGACTCGGATGTTGCTGCTGCTGCTGATGATGATGACGACTCTGATGGGGAGGAAGAAGAGGAGGAGGAGGAAGAAGTTGCACCGCCTCGTTCGGAAAGGCGATCGAAGCTCGTCCATGACCCTGCGACTGAACGTGGCAAGGGGGTCGCGACTGTCGCGCAGTCGACCAAGCACCCTCGGACCACTTCTCGGCGCCGACTGAGAAGGCTCCGATGCAATCTCGAATGGCGCCATCGAAGCCGGCGAAGGTTTTGCCGAAGATGAAGGTGTCGATCCCCACCATATCAGGGTAAAAATGCTACTTGAGTCTTCTTGCTCTACATGAGTTTATTTTTGGTCGACTCATGAGTTAACCGACTGATTTTTGGAACTGCGGTGCGGCTACTTCTGATACCTCGGCCAGGGCTGACGATCATGAGATGAAATATGCTGCTACCTCAAAACCTGGTATGACTTTCATAATCTCGTCTTCAGTCGATTGGCTCTTTGCTTCTGATTTTGATTCTTGTCTGTAGCTCCGTCCAATGTCGTTATTACCCTTCCTGACGACGACGATGAAGAACCACTAAGGCCAAGGAGGAACAGGAAAGCGTCTGCTGGCAAGGTGACCCAGGATGTGCCAGCCTCCGAGACACTGGTCGCACAGGGAGAGAACACCACTCGGCCCACCGTATCTTTCGCGGTGCCGTTGACGAGTGCTCACCCCGCATCGTCGAGTGCTGCACAGCCTTCACTTTTCTCGACCCACTACGTCCCAGAGGATCAAGCCAATGCTGCAAAAGAAGCGATACACCAGGCGGGAGTCATGATGGAGCAAGTGAAGGCCATCCGAGAAACTAGCCAGGCAGCCTATGACGCCAGTTCCACTCTTCAAAGTAATGTTCAGGTCAGTCGGTCATCGCCTGTTCTGTTAGGATATGATGTCTGAAGATTCCTCTTTCTGAAATTCTTAGTGATTGTCCTACACCCACTGGGTGTGTCGATTGAAATTCCGAACTAGTGGGGGCACGCTGAGTGCACCCACTGGGTGTAGTCCCCAAGGCTATGGTCGACTGCTGACAGTCGACCATAGTCTTTATGTCTTGAACTTTTTCCTCTATTCGATTAGGTCGAACGGATTTTCAGACCGGTGGGGGCACGCTGAGTGCACCCACTAGGTGTAGTCCCCGAGACTGTGGTCGACTGCTGGCAGTTGACTACAGTCTGAAGAACACGTCCCTTTTTTTGTTGGTCGACTGGTCGACTCTATCTTGATAGAACTAGTGGGGGCACGCTGAGTGCACCCACTGGGTGTAGTCCCCGAGACTATGGTCGAATGTTTACATTCGGCCGTAGTCTTAGAAACGTATGGTTTTTCCTTAGTCACTCGGAAGCGAATTGTCTTGGGACAATTAGTTTTGTGCCCCTAGTTGTGTCCCACTCGTCTGTTTTACCCCTAGTTTCAGAAACTCACCTGTTCTGTCCAAGCCACTTTGGGATTCTTTCGTTTTTGCTCTTCCGTCATGGTTCCGCTTGGTCAGCGCCGTTTGACCGTATACGGCGCTCCGTTTTGGACAATTTTGCCCCTGTGGCCATTGCCCCCTTACCGCTTCGTCCTCCTCGAGCTCACTTGGGGAATCGAACACTGGCGCTGGTGAAGAACAGATCCAGAGGCGCGGGAGAGGACTGAAGGGAGGAGAATATGCGGAAGACGAGCTTTGGGTCCTCGAGCTCATCTACCGTGGTTGGTTTGGAAGCAGAGGTAAGTGAAGCACTCCATTAGAATTCGACCCCAAATATCATTCTAGGGTTTCTCTGATTTGGGTTTTTTTTGCTCTTTTTCGATTTAGATCGATGGGATTGGGATTGTGGAGTTTGTCTCAGAGTACCATCACCCAGACGAATCATTCTGCGGCATGGAATCGAGGTCGAAGCATCGATGCCCTGGTCATGGGCTAGTTCCTGCTCGCCGGGTGGCTTGGGGAGGGGCGAGCACTGGCCGGCGTTTTTTAGGATGCCCACTTGATGTAATCAACTAATATTTTCATTTTGTTTCCGATTTGGTTGCTGCTAATGTGAAATTTCTAAATCTGTTGTTCTTTTCTGATGTAACTAGTTACCAGATGAGTGCAAGTGGGTGGTTTGGGTTGACCCTCCTCCTCCACTACGTGTGGCACTTGCATTTGAAGATCTACATGCAGAGGTTGAACGCAGCTGGATCAAGTCTCACAAATTGCAGAGGGAAAATATGGAGCTGACAAAGAAGAATCGTGCTTTGAAGAACAAACTGAAGGAGAGAGATGAGATGCTCAATGTTTGGGTAGTGTTGTTTGCTGGAATTATTGTATGTGTTGTACTTGTTGCATTTTCAAGGCAGTGAGTGAATCAAGTATGTTTATTGTAAGGGATCCCTTGTATTAATGTTCCCCTTAATGTAATGTAGTTTGTTGTTGGATGAGGAAAGCAATTTGGTTCATTTTGTTAGATGACTTAGGTACATGACCAAATTGTCGTCGACGACGACAATTTGGTTCATTTTGTTACATTACTTATGTACATGACCAAATTGTCGTCGACAACGACAATTTGGTTCATATTGTTACATGACTTATCATTAAGGGGACAAGCATCAAATTAAAGCAAGCATCTTATATCATTAAGGGAACAAGTATCAAATTCCAGAACCTCAAACAACTTCATCAGCTTCAAACACACAGTAGTTCAACAACTTAAAGCACACAGTACTTCATCAACTTCAAACACACAGTAGTTCAACAACTTAAAACACACAGTAGTTCAACAACTTCAAACAAGGTCATCACCTAGTAGTTCAACAGGACACACAATACTTCATCACCTAGCAGTACAACAGGACACACAGAATGATATTGGGGCACAACAAGAACTAGAACTTCAGTTTCTTGCTCCTGGTGTTCTCAGCTGGATTTGGAGCTAGCCTGCTTTTGCTTCTTGTGTTCTTTGCTGGGCTGGGGGCTAGTACAGCAGGAACTTGAGGTGTTGTTGTCTGCTTCTTAACTGGAGAAGCTCCTCTAGCTGCTGCCCTCTTGTAATTCTTCCTGGGGCTGTCACAAGTGCAAACATATTACATTTCATCTTTTGTGCATGATAACAAACATAAACAAACATACACATAAACATAGATGTACCTGACTACACTAGCATTTGTAGATGATGGTGTTGGCTCTCTAGCTGGCTCTTGTAGTGGATCTGCTGGTGGATGTACTTCCTCTCCATCTGTTCCATCAACTACTTCTAGTGGATCTGCTGGTGGATATCCTTCCTCTCCATCTATTCCATCAACTACTTCCAGTGGATCTGCTAGCTCTTTCACTACTGGCTCTTCTGCATTCTCTGCTCCCCAATGTTCATCTTCACCAAATGCTGCATCAACTGAATTTTTGCACTTGTTTGCATGGTGGCCTAGTCGTCCACACCTGCCACACTTGTACTTCCTGGGACCAAGTCCCTTTCCTTCACTGCTAGACCTTATCCTAGTTTTCCTAGGCCTGCCTGGTGCTCTGTTTTGAACTGGAGCACAGAGTTTAAATCCTGGATTCACAATTTCCCACTGTTGTTTTCCTTCCAAAGCTGGAAGGTTATCAGCATATGTAGCTCTAAATTTCTCAACAGAGTAAAAGTTGTGCACATACTGATCTATTACACTAGCATCACCTCTTAGAGCAGTGATAAAGAAGAGATCATGGATGCATGGCTTGCCAGTTATTTGCCACTGTCTGCAACTACAAGTCCAGTTCTCCAAGTCAACTGGGTACCTCCATTCTCTTTTTTCTTTGTCAGTAGCAGTAACTTCAGCCTCTTTTGGGCTTCTCCTAATCAAAGTCATCTCTAAACCTTTAGTTTTTGCCATTAAGGCCTTCATTACAGATGGAACAATCAAGTGGCCTTCAAAATGGTCAATGGCAATCCTGTTCTTGATATCAAATTTCTGCATAATATACTGCCTGATCTTGTCACACAAATCTACTATGTGAAGCCCCTTGTATTTCTTGATCCTTGAGTTGAAAGCTTCAGCTAGGTTGTTGTTCACATAGTCCACTTTGCAAGTATCATTGAAGAGTGCCCTAGCCCATATTTTTGTGTGGTGCTCCTCTAAATATTCTTTAACTTTGGGCCTGCTGTGCAACTGATTTAGATGGTAGTTATGCTTCTTTATGTTGTATGTAAGTGAGCATGGCCACAAATTGTCATCATAGAACTTGCCTTTGAACTTCTTGCTGAAGTTCTGGGCCAAATGCCTCATGCACTCCCTGTGCTCTACTCCAGCAAATACATCATCAACAGCTGTCTCCAATCCTTTGCAAGCATCAGTATGTATGACTAAACCATCTGGATGCCCTATGAGTTTCTTTAGTTGTTGGAAAAACCAAGTCCAGCTCTCAGTTGACTCTGCTTCTATGACACCATAGGCAACAGGGAATAACCAGTTGTGAGCATCAAGGGCACAAGCAGAAACAAGCTGACCCCTATACCTACCATTCAGTGCAGTTGCATCCACAGCAAGATAAGGCATGCACCCCTCCAAGAAACCGTTTTTACATGCCTTGAAACACACAAAAACTCTTCTGAAGCACTCCTTGTACATTTTCTTTCCTCTCACTGTGTACTCCACAGTGTGCTTGTCGATTTCAACTACACTGCCTGGTGATGTTCTCTCAACTTCAGCTTTGAATGAATAAATAAGAGTGAAACTCCCACTGTACTTCCCAAACATCTTGTCTAGTGCCAGCTCTTTACCAAAATAACACCTACTGTATGGCACCTCCACTCCATATTTCTCAGTCAACCTCTGCTGAATTTCCTTTGGGCTCATGCCTGGATTATTTCTAAGCCACTGCATACAAGCATCTGCTATCCATCTTCTCTTTGCAGCCCTCAATCTCTGAGATCTATTAACACTTGGACAATTGTGAGGGTAAGGGTTGACCTTAATCTACAAAGAAGAAGAACAAGCAGTTAGTAAATGCAACAGAATTGTTTCACAATTACTATAGAAACTACATAAAGAAGAAAATGCATAAGTACCTGAAATAATGTGCTTCTCCTCATTAAAGAGGCATGTAGCCTCCACTTACATCTCTCAGAGGCACATTTGACAGTAAACCTTGTTGGGTCACTTTTCAAAATAATGAACTCTGTTTCACTCTTAATTGAGAAAGTTGCAACTGCATTTCTACACTCAACTGCAGAAGGAAAAACTACCCCCTCCTCAATAGAGGGATTTTCTCTGTCATACATCATTACAGGTATGTCCTCATCTTCAGTTCCAAATTCTGCATTGTCCTTTTCCTCTAGCTTCTCATCTTCATCTGTATCTGAAAATTCAGCAGGAATGTAGGACTCATTTGCTTTATCTTCCTCCATGTTGTGCTCAGTATATCCTGGGTAAAGTTTCTCATCCTCTTCATCAGACAAAGGTACTGCATCAGGCTCTGCTTCCTCCACAACAGGATCAACAGCTATGCTAGGTTTAGCTTGGGTTTTACTGCAAGAATGCTCTGACTGAACATTTGCACTAGGAGTTGTAGGTGGCTTGCAGCTGCTGCTTGTTGCCCTTGTTTTAGTCAGTTTTCCAGATGCTTTAGTACTAGAGGGCCTTGAACCAGTGGGATTGGAATTTTTCTGTGATCTAGGCCTCTGAATAACATTGATTTCCATATTGCATGACATGGATTGTGCATTGGTAGCAAACATGACACCTAACTCACTATCAGACTGAATAGGAACCCAAGCAACTTTGGATGCATCCCAGTACCTTATCTCCACATCATCATATAATCCCCAAGGATATTTGGCACCAATTGTTGCCCTTAACTGATCAAATGTGCTACTATTGTCCACAACTAATGGAAATGTGAAGCCTTGTTCTTTTCCTTTTGTACCAGCACCAGATAAAATGCATGTCTCCATTCTAACACTGAGATTAAATGCTCTAGCAGGATCCATCCTATGCAAACATGTCACAATATTAAAATACAGCAAGAGACTAGCCTAAATAAGATGCAGACATGTATATCCTAACCTAAATCCACCAAGAAACAGTAGATCTAGGGGACAGGGGCAAGAGACAGCAGATCTGGAGGGGATGGGGCAACTTACTGTGATATTCTCTGAGATGACCGTGTTCTTCGCTCGCAGGCGCGGCCTGTGGCAGCGCTGCCGTCCAGGTTGTCCCCCATCGCCAGCACGAGTGGATCTGCTGGGCGTTGATTCGGTCACCGTCGCCGCCGGCTAGGTCGCCAGCAGGAGTCGATCTAGTGGGCGCTGATTCGGTCACCGTCGCCGCCGCCTAGGGTTTGTGAGAGAGTGTGGGGAACGGGAGAGTGGGGATGAGAGTGAGCTGGCCCCGAGTGGGTTATGTCCAAGCCAGGGGCATCTAATGTCCAAAACGGAGCGTCGTATATGGTCAAACGGCGCTGACCAAGCAGAACCGTGACGGAAGGGCAAAAACGAAAGAATCCCAAAGTGGCTTGGACAGAACAGGTGAGTTTCTGAAACTAGGGGTAAAACAGACGAGTGGGACACAACTAGGGGCACAAAACTAATTATCCCAATTGTCTTTGACATCTGTCGATTGGTTCTTCGTAGAAATCCTGCGACCTTGCGGCTCGTTACACTGAGTTAGAGAACAAACATATCCAGCTCGAGCTTGATCTGAAGCTGGTCCAGGAGAACTTGGCGAAGGCGAAGGAGGAAGCTAAAGGTATGTTTGGTAAGGCTTTCGACGACTGCTTTTGCTCCTCATTTGTTTAAAAGTCTTACCTTGTTGTAACTTTGCAGGCAAAGTGAAGGAGGCCCAGAAGAAGAAAGACCTTGAGTTGGTTGAGATGCAGAAAACAGCTTTAGAGAAGACCAAGCTCGCAAACGAGAAGTTGGCTTCGGTCACCAAGCTTGAAGAAGAGAACACCAATATGAAAGCTGCTCTTGCCATTGCCAACAAGGAGGTCAGTCGACTGAAAAGTGATAAAATTGCCCTGAATGACAAGGCCAGTGAGTTGGCGGGGAAGAAGAACGATCTGGAGGCTTATCTAGGCGGACTGGCCAAGAAGTTGTTCCTCATGCTCGAAGGTAATCTTTTGCACCAAACAGGTATTCCGACTGTAATCTTTCCATTCGACTGTTGCCTTGACTCGGTGATTGTGCTTGCAGAATTTTGCCAAAACTTTGAAGAGGAGACTGGTCGACTGGAGCCTAACCTGGACCCCATCAACTCTCTGGTGAATGATGAAGTCGCCATGAACGTGCTTCGACTCGAATCTCATGTTGCCGCCGTCGTTGACTATCTCGCAAGGCTGAAGGTCGCCACTTCCCGCAACGATGATATGCTCTGGCCCAAAGAGACACTCTAGAATGACCTCGAGTCTCTGATGACTCGACTGAACACAGTCCCAAGTCGAGTGCAGGAGTGGAAGAAGTCTTCTGCCAGGTGTGGTGCAGATGTCGCTCTGTGTCTGGCCCGAGTCCATTGCAAGGATGCACGAGAGGACAAGCTGGCGGCTCTTCGGGTGGCGAACACCAAGAAGCATGATTTCCGGTCTTTCATGGAGACTTTCATCGCTGCTGCCACTCGGATCGCGGATGGAATCGACCTTGATGAGTTTGTTGCACCTTCTAGCCCTCCACAGGAGGGGTAAAAAATTTCTTGAGCTCGACACTTTAAATTTTCCTCGGTATGCCGAGTGATTTTGTAACCGACAAACCTTAACAGGCCTAGCGCCTGAGCACTTTTGGTTCCGTTAGGTATCTATCCGAACTTGGATTCGACACTTGAATATGCTTGCATTTGGTTTGAGATGTCTTTTGCAGGTTAAAGCGAGGTGCTTATCGTAATCGACTTGTTCCCTACTTCACTTAGGCTGGCGCTGGGCTGCAGCTAAGCCCCCGAGTGGGAGGTCTGCTCTCCACTCGGTAGGATTTTCAAAACTTAGGCGAGCACTGGGCTGCAGCTAAGCCCCCGAGTGGGAGGTCTGCTCTCCACTCGGCAGGATTTTCATAACTTAGGCGAGCACTGGGCTGCAGCTAAGCCCCCGAGTGGGAGGTCTGCTCTCCACTCGGCAGGATTTTTATAACTTAGGCGAGCACTGGGCTGCAGCTAAGCCCCCGAGTGGGAGGTCTGCTCTCCACTCGGTAGGATTTTCATAACTTAGGCGAGCACTCGGCTGCAGCTAAGCCCCCGAGTGGGATGTCTGCTCTCCACTCGGCAGGATTTTTATAACTTAGGCAAGCACTGGGCTGCAGCTAAGCCCCCGAGTGGGAGGTCTGCTCTCCACTCGGTAGGATTTTCGCATTGTACTTGTGGCGTAGCTCGAAGGAGAGGGTCACAGTCGACCTGCACCTCGTCCTCCTTGCGACCGCATGTTGTACTTGTGGCATAGCTCGGAGGAGAGGGTCGCAGTCGACCTGCACCTCGTCTTCCTTGCTACTGCACGTTGTACTTGTGGCGTAGCTCAGAGGAGAGGGTCGCAGTTGACCTGCACCTCGTCCTCCTCGCGACCGCACGTTGTACTTGTGGCGTAGCTCGAAGGAGAGGGTCGCAGTCGACCTGCACCTCGTCCTTCTTGCGACCGCATGTTGTACTTGTGGCATAGCTCGGAGGAGAGGGTCGCAGTCGACTTGCACCTCGTCTGGGACTGCAGCTAAGCCCCCGAGTGGGAGTCTGGCTCACCACTCGGTAGGATTTTATTGAAACTTAGGCGAGTACTTGGACTGCAGCTAAGCCCCCGAGTGGGAGTCTGGCTCACCACTCGGTAGGATTTTATTGAAACTTAGGCGAGTACTTGGACTGCAGCTAAGCCCCCGAGTGGGAGTCTGGCTCACCACTCGATAGGATTTTATTGAAACTTAGGCGAAACGGATTCGCAGCTAAGCCCCCGAGTGGGAGGCTGGCTCACCACTCGGTAAGGATTTTTTTTTACAAACTTAGGTGAAACGGATTCGCAGCTAAGTCACCCACTGAGTGGGAAATTTTACTGAACAAATAAAAGTGACAAAAATCATTGGGGAAATTATGACACTATTATCTTGCAAAATATGTACTACATAAGTACTTTTATTACACCTCATCCGAGTGAAAACTTAAGTGTAAAATGGGCGGAGTAGCTCCGCGTTCCAAGCTCGGGGCTCGTCAATTTTGTGCTCGACGTTGTAGAGACGGTACGCTCCATTCTGGAGAACCTTGGTAATGATGAAGGGTCCTTCCCAAGAAGGAGCAAGCTTGTGTGGTTTCTGCTGATCCACTTGGAGAGCCAAATCTCCTTCCTGGAAGGCTCGACTCTTCACGTTTTTGGCGTGGAAGCGACGCAAGTCTTGTTGGTAGATGGTCGATCGGATCAGAGCCATCTCCCTTTCTTCTTGGAGATCGACTGCATCCTGCCGCGCTTGTTCTGCTTCAGCTTCGGAGTAGAGCTCAACTTGAGGAGCATTGTGGAGTAGATCACTTGGTAAGACCGCCTCAGCTCCATAGACCAAGAAGAATGGAGTTCTTCCAGTCGACCGGTTAGGTGTGGTCCTTAGACCCCACAGCACTGAGGGGAGTTCATCGACCCATGCTCCAGCTGCATGCTTAAGGTCACGCATCAGTCGGGGTTCAACCCTTTGAGGATCAAGCCATTAGCCCGCTCCGCTTGTTCATTCGACTGGGGATGGGCGACTAAAGCGCAGTCGACTCGTGTGCCTTGAGATGTGCAGAACGCTCTGAATTCCTCCGAGTCGAAGTTTGATCCATTGTAAGTGATGATGCTGTGTGGGACTCCATATCTGAATATCAGTTCTCTGATGAAGCTAACAGCAGTACCGGCGTCAAGGTTCTTGATAGGCTTAGCCTCAATCCATTTGGTGAACTTGTCGACTACTACCAGTACATGTGTGAAACTGCTTCGTCCTGTTCTCAAAGGACCAACCATATCCAATCCCCATACTGCAAAGGGCCAGACGAGTGGAATGGTCTTCAGAGCTGATGCAGGCTTGTGTGACATGTTGGAGTAAAATTGGCATCCTTCGCACTTGTCGACTATTTCCTTCGCCATTTCGTTCGCCCTTGACCAATAAAATCCGGCTCGGTATGCTTTGGCCACAATGGTCCGAGAGGACGCATGATGGCCACAGGTCCCCGAGTGGATGTCATCAAGGATTATTCGACCTTCTTCTGGCGTTATGCACTTCTGACCAACTCCAGTCGCACTCTCTCTCTACAACTGTCCTTTGATCACAGTAAAGGCCTTGGATCGACGGACGATCTGTCGAGCCTCTTCCTCGTCCTCCGGGAGCTCTTTTCTCAGGATATACGCGATGTATGGAACTGTCCAGTCAGGAGTGATCACTAAAACCTCCATGACCAAGTCGACCACTGCTGGGACCTCAACCTCAGTCGGATCTGTGGCACTCTTGGGCTGCGGAGCTTCTTCGGTGAAAGGATCTTCTTTGACTGATGGAGTATGAATATGCTCCAAGAACACACCACTGGGAATGGCTTCTCTCTTGGAACCTATCTTTGCCAAATCATTAGCCGCTTGATTTTTCAGTCGGGGTATATGATGGAGCTCTAACCCCTCAAACTTCTTTTCCAGCTTCCTCACTGCATTGCAGTATCCAGTCATGGCTGGGCTTCTAACGTCCCACTCCTTGATCACTTGGTTGACCACCAAATCTGAGTCGCCATAAACCATAAGGCGACGGACGCCGAGTGAAATGGCCATGCGCAACCCATACAAAAGGGCCTCGTATTCTGCCTCATTGTTGGAGGAATCAAAGTGAATCTGGAGCACATATCTGAGCTTATCTCCTCTGGGGGAAACCAGGAAAACCCCAGCACCGGAACCATTCAACATCTTAGAGCCATCAAAGAACATGGTCCAATGCTCCGAGTGAACTTGAGTCAGCTGCTGTTGTTCAATCCACTCAGCAAGGAAATCTGCTATTGCTTGGAACTTAATGGCTTTCTTTGCCTCAAACTTGATATCAAGGGGAAGGAGTTCAATCGCCCATTTTGCCACTCGACCAGTTGCATCTCTGTTGTGCAGAATCTCTGAAAGTGGAGCGTCACTGACGACTGTAATGGAATGATCAGAGAAATAATGAGCAACCTTCTTCGTGGTCATGTAGATCCCATACACAAGCTTCTGATAATGAGGATATCTTTGCTTTGATGGATTCAAAACTTCAGACAGATAGTACACTGGGCGCTGAACTTTGAAGGCTTTCCCTTCTTCTTCCCGCTCGACTGTAAGTACTGTACTGACGACTTGTCCCGTGGCTGCAATATAAAGCAACAGAGGCTCTTTGCTGATTGGAGCAGCAAGCACCGGCTGGGTGGAGAGCAGAGCTTTTAGCTCGGCAAACGCTGCATCAGCTTCTGGAGTCCACTCGAACTTGTCTGCCTTCTTCATCAGTCGATAAAGAGGCAATGCCTTTTCACCGAGTCGTGAGATGAATCGACTTAATGCGGCCAAGCATCCAGTAAGCTTCTGCATATCGTGCACCCGCACGGGGCGTTTCATTCGGAGTATAGTGCCGATTTTTTCTGGGTTAGCGTCGATTCCTCGTTCGGAAACGAGAAAACCGAGTAACTTGCCACCAGGAACTCTGAATGTGCACTTTGATGGATTGAGCTTGATATCATACCTCCTGAGGTTGGCAAATGTTTCAGCGAGGTCAGTCAGCAGGTCAGAACCCTTTCGCGACTTGACCATGATATCGTCCATGTACGCTTCCACATTCCAACTGATTTGAGTGAGCAAACACTTCTGAATCATTCGCATGAACGTGGCTCCGGCATTCTTGAGGTCGAATGGCATGGTAATATAGCAGAAGCACCCGAATGGAGTGATGAAAGCTGCTTTTATCTCATCGGGTCCGTACAGACGGATCTGATGGTACCCGGAATAGGCGTCTAGAAAAGACAATCTCTCGCATCCCGCAGTCGAGTCAACAATTTGATCGATGCGAGGGAGAGGAAAATGATCTTTCGGGCAGGACCGATTGATGTGTTTGAAATCGATGCACATACGGAGTGACTTGTCCTTCTTGGGAACCATGATGACATTGGCGAGCCACTCGGAGTGGTATATCTCTCGGATAAATCCTGCCGCCAATAGTCGAGCCACTTCCTCACCAATTGTTTTTCTCTTCTGGACGGCGGACCGTCGAAGATGTTCTTTGACCGGTTTTGCGGTTGAGTCAACTCTAAGGCGATGCTCAGCCATTCCGCTGGGAACACCCGGCATGTCAGCAAGCTTCCATGCAAAGATGTCCCAGTTCTCACGGAGGAACTGGATGAGCACTTCTTCCTATTTAGGGTCGAGTGTTGTGGAAATATGGGTCGGAGCTGCATTGGGGTCGGTCGGGTGAATGTGAACAGGCTTTGTCTCACCGGGCGACTGAAACACTGACTTTGTGGCAGGCTTCTTTGCCCGCAACAAATCACTCGGATCAGCATTTTTCTTGTACCCCTCGAACTCGACCGTTGTCACCTGGGAATCGGCAATTTTCGAGCCTTTCTGGAAACACTCTTCTGCTTTTTTCCGATCACCAGTGACAGTGATCACGCCTTTGGGGCCGGGCATCTTCAGCTTGAGGTACACGTAACATGGTCGAGCCATGAACCGTGCGTAAGCTGGTCTCCCCAGAATAGCGTGGTAAGCGCTCTGAAAGTCTACAACTTCAAACGTCAACTTCTCCTTGCGGAAATGCTTCGAGTCACCGAACACCACGTCCAGAGCTATCTGACCGAGCGATTCAGCTTTCTTCCCAGGTATAACTCCATGAAAACTCATGTTGCTGGTGCTCAGTCGGGACATCGGAATGCCCATCCCTTTCAGCGTGTCGGCATACAACAGATTCAGTCCACTACCACCATCCATTAGCACCTTCGTCAGTCGGGTGCCTTCGACGACCGGGTCGACCACCAAAGCTTGCCTCCCAGGGATGGCTATATGAGTCGGGTGATCAGACTGGTCGAATGTAATGGGAGTTTGGGACCATCTCAGATAACTGGGCGTCGCCGGGGCGACCATGTTCACCTCACGGTTGATAACCTTCAGTCGGCTCTTGCTTTCCACATCCGCAAAGATCATCAGAGTGGAGTTAACATGAGGATATCCTCCCTCACTATCCTCCTTGTCTTCGGCTTTGTCCGACTCCTTTTCCTTGTCCTTGGGTTGTTTACCTTGGAACTGCTGGATCAGGAGCCTGCATTGCCGAGTGGTATGCTTCGGGTAAATGAAATTACCCTCTTCGTCTTTCTTCGTGTGGATGTGACACGGTAGATCCATCACGTCATTTCCTTCTTTATCCTTCACCTTCTTGGGGTTCCAGGATCCTTTGGGTTTCCCTTTGAACTTGCCCTGAGTCACGGCCAGAGCCTCTCCAGGAGCCGCTGGTTCGGCTTTCCGTTTCTGCTTCCGACTGGAGTTTCCTTTCTCCGACTGACTCGGCTTGTACTTGCCGCTCCGGAGTCGGTCCTCCTCTTCGCCGTTGGCGTACTTGTTAGCAATTTCCATCATACGACTCAGGGTCATATCTCCGGTCCGATCAAACTTCAAACTTAATTCTCTGTTCTTAACACCATCCTTGAAGGCGCAGACTGCCTGATGATCAGACACGTTCTCCACGGTATGATGCAAAGTGATCCATCTCTGAATATACTCTCTTAAGGTCTCATTCGACTTCTGCACACAAACTTGCAGCTCTGTCAATCCAGCTGGTCGCTTGCAAGTTCCCTCAAATGTTCTGACGAACACTCGGGAAAGATCTTCCCAAGTGTAAATGCTGCTTGGAGTTAACTGATTCAACCATGCTCTAGCCGAACCTTCCAACATGAGTGGTAAATGCTTCATAGCCACTTCATCATTTCCGCCACCAATCTGCACCACCACTCGGTAGTCTTCAAGCCAAGCTTCAGGCTTAGACTCACCAGTGAACTTGCTGACTCCAGTCGCCAACCTGAAGTTGGGGGGAATCACCGCAGCTCTGATAGCCCTGCTGAAACATTCCGGACCAGAAACATGCACTCGGCTGCTAGTGGGCGCATCTCTGTCATGGCCACCTTGATGAGCCCTATTCCGATCGACCAAGCCTTGCACGATGATGGATCGCGCGTCAAAGCCTGGTTCCTGGGGGTCGACCGGAGCTCTTCGCCCCACACTGAGTTGACGCCTGTCATATTGCTGCCGATGAGCGTAAGACCCATCCCTCGGGGGAGGAGTGGGCACTCGACGCCTATCATCACGATCGTATCGGTCACCATATTGGTCTCGTCGATTCTCGCGCCCTTCACGCCGCGGAGGCGATCTGGGGCTGTGAGCCGACTGAACCATATTCGCAGTGACAGATCGACTGTGAATTCTGTTGCATGACTGTGACACGGCTGAATTCTGATCTCCTGCTGCCCAGAGCAAATCCCTAATATGCATCAAGGCTCTGCCAGCCTCCGACCGAGAGGGCTGAATTGACTCTGCTATATGGGTTGCAGCTACTAAATTCTGAATCGGGGTTCGATATACCTGAGTCGGCGGGAAGAGTTGACGTCGACTGGAATCGGACACTCGTTGCCACGCGCGCTCGTCGAGTGCTCGCTGGAGGTTCTCCAGACGAGTACGTTCAGCCAAGTTGGCCAAACGCGCCTCCTCCAAGGCATGAGCCTTGGGGGTTTCTCCTGCGATGGGAGTATGCACGGCGTCCTTGTTCCTGCGGCAAAGTTCTTCCCTTTGCCGGGAATTAAGTGGCTCGGGTTGGTACTCCTCATGGACTTGAGCGGGATCGCCTCCACCGTCTACCCCATCGTCGCGGGGGAAGCCGGGAGGGCTACGAGGTCCGTTGACCATCAAGACCTCCGCTGCCGGATCACTGCTATCGCACTCGGATGCAGTCTCTACGGAGCCAGTCGACAGATCGAACAGGCCGTAGAGGGACTCGTCGGGCTCGATTGCCACAACTTGGGTGGTGGTCGTCTGGCATGCCACCGCGTGCCTCGCCCATCGCTGGAGCCTCGACCGACCAGAGCGCTTGCGCTGGCGGGAGACAGGGAGGGTGGACGATAGGGGGAGTCGACCGATATGGAGTCGACGGTTGCCGCAGTAGAACGCCGCGGACACATGCGCGAAAATGTGTCGCACCAAGGACGGGGAGCGCATCGATGTCGAGTGGAGCCTCCTGGAGCCAAGCGGAGTCGTCGGCGATGAAGGTGAGCGCGCCGAGACGGATCTCGCGGCCCTCGACCAAAACTCCACCAGAAACCATGACGAAGACAATCGGAACAATTGCAACTTCTCTAGAAATCGCTAAGACACCTGCCCCACGGTGGGCGCCAACTGTCGTGGTTCTAAGTCTGACAGTAGAATGGGGGGTAGGTATGGAGAGGAAAGATCCTAGCTATGGAGCAGTTGTAAACACAAGAGATGTACGAGTTCAGGCCCTTCTCGGAGGAAGTAACAGCCCTACGTCTCGGAGCCCGGAGGCGGTCGAGTGGATTATATGTGTATGGATTACAGGAGTGCGAACCCTTTACACTGAGGAGGGGGTGGCTTATATAGTGTCCGCCAGACCCCTCCGGCCCTTAGTAATGCAGGGTTTAAAGTACGTTAAAGCTAGGCGTTACTGGTAACGCCTTACATAAAGTATCCTAAATGCCATAAAGACTACTTAATTACAGACCGTTTGGATGCAGAGTGGCTCTTGATCTCCTGGTGGTCGAGTGAGTCTTCATGGACGAGTCCTTCGAGTCCGTCGAGTGAAGCTCCTCTTGGTCGACTGGAAGGCAGTTTCTTCTGAGGGTGTCCTTGGGAAGGGTACTTAGGCCAGGTCTGTGACCCTACCCTAGGTACATGACTTCATTAGCTACTGCTATTCATTTCTCCTTTTTTCGCTTTTTCTTTTATTTTTCTTTATATTTTATTTTTTTCCTTTCTCCTTTTTCTATTTCTTTCATTTTCATTTACTTTTCTACTTGTTTTTCACTTTATTTTATTCCCGTTAGCAGCAGCGCCTTACACGTAAGCGCGCTACAGCTAAGGAGAGTAGCAGTAGCGCTGGACAAGTATACGCGCTACTGCTAGGTTGGGCTAGCCATGTGCGCCCAGTTCAAACATAGCAGTAGCGCTTTTTGCTAGTACGCGCTACTGCTAAAGTCATAGCAGTAGCGCGGTTTATTTACACGCGCTGCTACTAAGTAGCAGTAGCAGTAGCGTATGATTTTGTACAGCGCTACTAGTAACATTCTGTGTATAAGGTTTTCCCTAGTAGTGAAGTATGACCCAATCTCGCCGTTGATGTTCACAGCAGTCCGCCCACAGGAGAGTAATTGCATCACGCGAGTCACCCAGCGGTCGTCAAAGCCCTTACGCAGGAGCACTTCCCGAAGGAAAGGCCAGTGGACAGTGTCATAGGCTTTATGAAAGTCTAGCTTCAGGAAGACAGCGCGATGATGTTTCACCCGAACTTCGTGAAGGACTTCATGGAAGATGTCGGAGTAATTGGACACGGATACCCCGAAGACGGCGAGACGATATTTCAAGACATCGGGGCTAGCAAAGCCCCTCAGTCCGACTTCCCGGTCGGCCGCTGACTGCTCTGCCCGACCGACTGCCGGCTGCCGACTGTGCCAACCAGCCGGCTGCCGACTGCGCCAACCAGCCGGCTGCCGACTGCAGCCCGAAGCCACACTGACAAGACAGCGACAAGACAGCCACACCGCGGCCATGCCTGGCCACTATTGCTGCATAGGCGTACACTATTCATCCATCACCATCAACAGTGTGCAGTACCATCAATAGTGTAACTTGTCCCCTGGGCACTAGTATATAAAGTGACCCAGGGGAGCAAGCCATGGCCACGGCCACAAGGCCTCACGCACATGCATCCATCCATCCAGGATGAACATGCTCCCACGCACGCATGCTAGCTAGCAAGATAGCTAGCTAGCTCACTCATACATCCATTGATCCATCCACCCACGGCGAAGCACACACTTGTGCCCATATGCATATACGAGGCCAGATGCCTATGGCACTGACCTCAGATACAGCTCCAGGAGCACTCTGTACCAGATATACCAAATACACTCAGACATGCAGCAGTAGGAGTATTATCTCTCCGGAGAGCTCCGAAGCTGGGTAAACCACCGCGTGCTACTCGCATACCCGCTCCCGGGCCTATCAGCAGCAGTCTTGCCCTTACACGAAGCCACCTTGTGGCATATGTCGTCTTGCACCCCCCGTGAGAATACCACGACAGAAGACCAACACGCCATCTAGAATAAATTGGCCTTGGATGAAGGCCGATTGGTTCGGGTGAGTGATTGAGTTAGCAAGCAGGGTCACCCTATTGGCGTACCCTTTGGCCAGGATCCAGAATATCACGTTAATCACAGTGATGGGACGGAACTGTCGAATATCAGAGGCTCCCGGAACCTTTGGGATGAGGGTAATGATCCCATAGTTGAGGCGTCCCAGGTCCATAGAGCCCAAATAGAACTCCTCGAATAATGCCATGACCTCCGGTTTGACTGTCTGCCAGAACGTTTTAAAGAACGTAACAGGCAGGCCATCTGGACCCGGGACCGAGGCAGGGTTCATTCCTTTAATGGCCGCAAGGACCTCATCTTCGGTGAAGGGGGAAACAAGGGCCGTGTTGGCCTCGTCGGAAACCAACTGCACCCTCGTCCAGGTGTCGGGGGCAAGACTAGCCCCACCCCGAGGGGTGGGGGTAAAGAGGGCTTTGTAGAAGCCGTCTACATGAGCCCGAATGGCCGCGGGGCGGACAAGGGGGACATCATCCTCCCATAAGCAATGGATGGAGTTTCTCCGGCGTCGGCCATTCGCAACCGCCTGGAAATAGGCAGTGTTTGCATCGCTGCGGAGTACCCATCGCTGGGTACCACGCACCCTCCAGTATGCCTCCTCATCGGTGTAGATGGAGGATAGCTGATCCTCAAGATCATATCTCAACATCCAATCATCTGGAGAAAGCCCAGAGGAATCAGCCCGAGCGTCCAGAGCTTGGATAGCCAGCAGGAGAGATCTTTTACGCTCGCGGAGGTCACGGCCAAGATTGGCACCCCAGCCCTTCATGAAATGGCGGGCAAGCTTGGCGCAGAAGTGCCACGAGTCGACGGTGGACATGGAGCGATGGGGAGAGGCGCGAGCAAGTGTCCAACGAGCCGAGACCGCATCCCGAAAGCCGGCCTGATTGAGCCAAAAGGGCTCAAACCTAAACCGCGGCAGGCAGGGGGGGCGCTCGTCCGCAGAGGATAGGAGGAGAGGGACGTGGTCCGACCCAATGCGGGTAATCGCCCGTAGCGAGGTCAGGGGGCACCTCAATTCCCATTCCGGGGAAACTAGGACACGATCCAGCACGGATCGTGTCGGGTCGGCCTGGTGGTTAGTCCAGGTAAATCTCGCCCCCGTTCTCTCGATCTCTCGAAGGCCGAGCTCCGCGATCCAGTCGTTGAACAACTGCATCCGGGGAAGGTTAATCCTATCATTATTCTTCTCATCCGGAGAACAGATGAGGTTAAAATCTCCGCCCACAACTACTGAGAGGAGGGAGGCTGAGATCTTTTGGCGGAGCTCCGCAAGGAAGGTCGGGGAACGGTGGTGATCCGCTGGACCATAGACAATCACGACCTCCCATTTGAAGTTCAGGGCCCGCTCAAAGATCTCCATACTAACGAAGAATTTGCCCCAGTCCATGCCGCCCACCTCGGAGGTGGCATCCTTAACCCCTAAGAGGATGCCACCGGAGTGGCCCGTGGTCCCACTAGAAGGGAGCCAATGCCAGGCGAAAAGGTGGGAGCTGAGGCAATCAAGCGCATGGAGGGAGAACTCAGTACGCATGGTTTCCTGGATCGCAATGATGTCAATGTGTTCGTCGCGCACGTACTCGACGAGTTGGCGGCGCCGGCCATCATGGCCGAAGCCTCGGATGTTCCAAAAAAGGGCCCGCATCTAAACCCCCATCGGGGGGCTGCTTGACCCCAAAACACGAGAAGCGCTTTGGGCGCGGAGAGCAGCAGTGTGGGACCGAGTGCGCCCACGAATAGCCCCGTCAACCACCGGAGGGGGCAGACCAGCGATACATGCAGTCTGCTCCTCAGGGGTCCTACGCAGGCGAGCCCGAGTCTCAGCCAACTTGCCATCAAGGATCTCATGAACCCTAATGGTCGTGATCTGCTCTAAGGGGGGACCCACTTCCCCCCTGAAAACGATGGTCGAGTCAGTGGCCACCTTGGCTAGGTGTCGAAGAGGAACGGCCTCAAGCGCAGAAAAGGAACAACAGGAAGAACTGGGAAGGGCGGGATCCACACCTGACTCGAGGTTCCGGGCAGCCGCCCGGATCTCAGCCCGCTCGGCGATGGACAGGACCGAGGCATCGGCCGGGCGAGCCGCATCGAGGCGGGCGCTGCGGCGAGACGCAGTCACCGGCGTCGAGGAGGAGCGGGGCCGCCTGGTGTACGCCACCATCTGAGGAGGGACCGCGGAGACTGGCGAGGTGACGACCACGGCCACCGCCGAAGCCGGGGAGGCCGGGGAGGTGGGGTGGGCGTCGGGGGCCACCAGCGGGGGGAGCGGGGCGACAAGCTCTAGGGTGGCAATGAGCACCCCCATCAGTAAGAGCACCTACAGTCGGCCTCCTGAAATCTTCCTCAAACATCCGCGCACATGTCTGATCAGTATTTTTTTTAAAACAACCATGTATTCATTCATAATAGTAGTAACATACAACATACATGGCTTCTCTCTGAAACAGTCCGGACAGACAACACACAAGGAAATTTACATGACCATCACCAAATAATCCAACTGCCGCCATCGCGGAAGCGTTCGCTGGAGGAGAGAAACATAGGCCTCCAACTTGCCAACACCCACAATAGTGCCATAGCAGCCAAGCTACGTTATGAGCCTCTGAAGAGGCGCCGTCACAAGTGGCGATGCACATGTCGATGTGGGTTGTCGATCAAAGAAAAACTCCACACATCTTGGATCACGGTCTTCAAGATCTCGATTGGCAGAACCGCCGAAAAACTCCAGAACCGGCAACCATCTTCCACTGCCAAATCTCCATATGGACCATCCCTTGGACAAGCCCGGCGCTACAGCGTCGGACGACTCCATGACACAAACTTCCGGCTCCACGACGATGCTGCAAACGCACCCGACGCAATGTAGCCGAAGCCGAAGAAACAAGAACCCGAGAAAGTTCTCCACCGACATCTTGAGGAACTCGCTCGAACACAAATTCATGGCTCCTCGATGCCGATGAAGAACGTTGGCACCGGCAGAGCGCTCTCACCCGAGATACCTATCCTAAACCTATATACAGACTGGACAGAAGAAACCGGGATCCCCCACCCCCCGCTGTCGCGAGAGCAACAAGCGGAGGGAAGGGGAGCCACCGAGCCAACGCCCTTGCCGGCAAGAGAGAGCAAGAATAGTTCGCCCGCCAGATTGCCTCTCTGGGCAGTTATAGCGTTGGTTCTCTGATTGATCGGTTCTATGGTTCTCTTGGGCATGTTCTCTGATCAGTAATCGAACATGAGAGAACAAAATAGAAGGAAAAAAATAGCCAAATTGGTCCCATCATTTTTTCGATAAAGGATGAATTTCGAAAGTGATGTTCTAATCCCGAACTCACATGTGCTCGGGTGAACAGTAAAATAAAAAAATCAGAAAAAAATTAACATCTTTTTGTGTGAAACTTTGACAAATGTTTTCATAGCTTGCCAAACTTCATGACCAGATGACATTAGTGTAAAATGTGGCATAAAAGAGAAAAGAAAATCGATGCTCCAAAATGCGTTTGAAAATAACATTTTGAAGCATCGATTTTGTTTTCTCGTCACATTTTCCACGAATGACATATCGTGATGAATTTTTGCAAGCTATGAAAACATTTGCCAAAGTTTCACACTATTGAATTCATGCACCACCCAACTCATCCAAATGTCTGAACTGATGGAGGGAGGTGGGCAATATATTTCAACACTCCCCCTCACGTCTAGACTATTTTAGTCCTTAGACGTGGGATCGATGTAGGCCACATAATCATTTTATTTAATACTGCGTTGGCATGGTCTTGAACTCAAGACCTCTTAGCTTTGATACCATATTAAATTCATGCACCAGCCAACTCATCCAAAAGTCCGAACTAATGAAGAAAGGTGGGCAATATATTTCAACACACACAACATTTTTTGAATTTTTTTGAAATTTCTTTATTTTTTTAACGATTTTACTGTTCAGCCGAGCTCAGGCCCGGCCCCGGGGAGGGGGGGGGGGGGGGGGGAGCTGGGCGGCCGCCCCGGGCCCCCAAACTCGAGGCCCCCCTCCCTATAACCATGAAAGACACCATTAAAAGAGCATCCAAACCTGACTGTGTCTTCAGTAAGAAGAAGGATGAAGCGTTTCTTTTTTGCGATCTGGGTCTTGGGCCATTTTTTCAGCGATTGGGTGGTTAAGTGATTGTGGGCCATTTCAGGTTAGCTAGCTAACACACTAGTACAATCCTTTTTTGACGACATGAATTAGCGTCTGAAAATAGTTTCATGCCACGGGGGATAGATGCCACCCATGTAGTCACCGTACGATCAAGGAGCTTCGAGATTTGTGCTAGCAGGTTAACCTTGTGGTTTGGTGAAAGACATACAAGAAACAACGGAGGTGTTGTCCTGCTCCTGGGTGCATATGCACCTGTGATGAACAGTAAATTCTGAAAAATTAGAAAAAAAAATCTGATTTTTTTGGGAGATAAACATTGTTGAATGTTTTACCAATTTGCAAAGTTTCGTGATGGAAAAACATTCCTGGAGGTCTGAACAAAAAAATTGATGTTCTAAAGTGCTCTTTAAAAAAAAATGCCCTTTTTAGAACATCGTTCTTGTTCTTTTTTTGTCGTGGCCTTCATATATATATTTTTGACCACAAAATTTTGCATGTTTGTAAAACTTTCAATGATGTTTGTCTCAAAAATAGTTTCACATTTTTTATATTTATTTGATTTTACTGTTCACCCAGGTGCATATGCACCCAAGTGCAGATTCTCCACGTCAAAGAAACAAACACTAATCAAAGGCTGGTAATTTTTGGACTAGCACTGCAGATAGACACATTTTGAAGTGTAGATTCACTCATTTTGCTCCGTATGTAGTCACTTGTTGAAATCTCTAGAAAGACAAATATTTAGAAACAGAGGGAGTACATACAATCTTGGCTTTTATCTGACGTTGCATGCACACAGGGTTTATCTGTACACAGATCACGGGTATGATATAACCTTCTGTCAGCACATCCAGATCACATTTTGCTGGTAGTACTGAAGGATCCCATTTTACGCAATGAAGCATATGACAAAAGTAGACATGATGAAAGCTAAACATAATGTCCATGTCTAGAAAAGCTAAATTGTCCGCGTGTGATCAGTGTGCACAAGCACTGCTGTCTTACCGATGCTTGTTTTTTGGATTATTCGGCTATTAAGAACTTTTGTCTAGTGCTCAATACAAGCAAACATATATGGTTAAAACACTCTGAAAACTGATAAGAAATATTTCTATCAATGTCTGCTCACTGACATGTCCATGAAAAACAATATGCCAGCCTTTCCCCGCCCCACTCATCCCATGCCCGGAAAGGACAAAAGAACTAATCATGTTTCACTATTCATGCATTGCTGATTTTTTTTTTCATCGAATGCATTGCTGATTAAGAAGGTAACTATTTGCATGCTGCAGATATCTCTAGGAGGGATGAATGGTAGATACCGGGGGGCATCTATCCCAGTGACATAAAATCCATACTCATTAGGCTTGCCCCTAAAAAAACATGAATTAGCATTAATAAAGGAATTGCCCTAAAAAAGAATTGATGTAATTGGCGATCAATATTGATAGTTTCATGCTTTCCATCACAGCAGCGCTAAACCATACCACACAAATAATACTTGCCAGTTCAAGAAAAAACTACCACACTTGCTTTTTATGAATATAATAATTTATATTTTTTTAAAGTTGATATTTGTTATAAATCTATCACCTACTTTATTTTTGTGATGTACATTGATAACCTCAATGGTCCTAATATATTCGCATATGCTGATTGTGTAGTTGCTCTGTAGCTGATTATACATTTTATGTCACAAAACATTCTCCTCGTGCCATTGGTTTCATCACCATACAAAAGAAAGAAGAAAATAGTTCGTCCTTCACCATGGTAAAGGCAACTTGTCTTGACGTCATATGTGATCACCCCTTGTCCTGCTGCTTATCGGCCAACGTTTGATCTCCTATGCTCGCTAGCCAAATATTCTTGATCACTCCCTCACGCGACCACAATGAGAGGCGAGTTACCGATAGGAGACCGCACCGTGCCTAGCAGCCACCTCGAGGAAGCCGTTTTGAAGATGGTATAACCATGTTCTTCTTTCTTTCGACATAATTATCTTTAACCTTCTATAAATAAATGATTAGAAATTTAAGGGGCCTACATTCTAATTTCACCCCGGGCCCCAAAAACTCAGGACCGGGCATGTGTATAATAGCCATGAACATATCCAACGATGGACACAACTATAATAACTAAAACAATAATATGTCTATGAGTTGCCTATGGTGCTCAATTTTTTTCCTCTTGTTTTCCTCAGGAGCTACATATCGAAGTGTTCCGCATGCAGAAATATGAACGCGGGCAGATGTATATATATGATCGAGTGGAGCAATGCCTATATGCAATTGTATTTGAACACCATATAGCTGAATGCATAAATAAGTTTATATCTAGAATCATACTGTACTAGGCTACTAGCTACTCCCTTCCTCCCAAATGTAAGATGTTTTTTGACACAAAGCTAGCAAGTTGAATAATAAAACATTGAAATTCAGCAAAGTGGTCGTATCTTTCAGAAAGAAAGAAATAAGAAAAATAGTGATTAGAGATATATATATATATATATATATAATGAAATTGGATAGCCGGCCTGTTGACTCTTACCAGATGCAAACTAAACAAGTGAAGCGAGCACCAAAAGTTTATGCCAACATATACAAGAGCATGCATGCAATGATTCAGCAGAGCAACAACAGATACGTACATAAACAGTAACGAAAATTTGTGATGTACGGAGTACTACTGATCAAGATATCAGTTTTATTGAAGGCCT
This sequence comes from Triticum timopheevii, assembly GCA_963921465.1. Classification (NCBI taxonomy): domain Eukaryota; kingdom Viridiplantae; phylum Streptophyta; class Magnoliopsida; order Poales; family Poaceae; genus Triticum; species Triticum timopheevii. The sequence continues at coordinate 53,888,558 of OY997266.1, forward strand.
GTCTCAGACAGTAAGGTAGTAGTGATGTACTGATCAAGATATCAGTTTTATTGCAGTATAACAAGCTAGTCGATGAAGAGCACAAGCCTATTTTTCAATATCTATACGAGTAGGCATGCATAGCTAAATCGAGCATATTTAGCGAGCACGGTGGGTTAATTAAGCGGGACAAACTACTTCCCAAATGCAAAAAGCACACTTCGATCACTGCCTCATATATTAGGGTGGATACATTCATACTAGCTCTTGGCGGGCATGATTCCAGATTCGTTTTGCCGGCGACCAGGCACGGACGTGCACTTCAGGCGGCAGGCGCGCAGTCATAGTCGTCATCATCGTCGTCGCCATCCGACTCGGCCTTCCTGTGCCGCCCGCCGCACCAGGCGTCAGACGGCGCAGCCGCGTAAACGGCATAGGCGGCAATGCCGTCGTCCTGGACGACGTGGCTCATGACCTTCGACGCCGGCGCCATGAGGAGGAGCTAGCTTGAGTGTGCCGGCGAGTCACAAGCTTGAAGCCTAAGCTAGCTGGCACTGGCAGTTAAGAGGGTGGTGTTGGTGGTGCTAATGCTAGCTGTGTTGGTGTCTGATATCTGCAGAGTATAGCCGCGTGCGGTGTGGGTTTTATAGGACGGCAGGATGTGTGCGGAAATGTGGCAGCACGCGGCCGCGAGCGCCGGGAGCGTGCGCCGGACATGCCGCTGCGTGCATGGCCATGGCGCGGCACGGGTCGTGGCGCCGCACAGTCAGCAGCCGGGGAGCCTCGCCGGCACCACCATGCCACTGACAGGTGAGCGCCCAGGACCCGCGCCGTCTACATGTCAGTGGCTGCAGCGGCTCCGGTGCCGGATGGCCCTGACCGCCGACGTGGAGGAAGGAATCGCGAGGAGGACGGCGGGCCACGCCGGCAGCGAGCTAACGGGAGGTGGAAAAGGCTGGACCATCGACACAGATCAGTAGACTCGAGGTCCAGGGAGCCTTTATCAACGGCATCTCGGGTGATGAGATATCTCGCACTTTATTGCAATTCGGTGCGGACATATATTCTGTCGCCTGCATGCTTCTTCCCTCCGGCGATCAATGTTAATCCCAGTCGCCACACGAGCGGTACGTACTATGAACAAAGACGATTGGGTAGATTGATGATCATGGTCGATCCGTCGTTGCTGAATACGGCAGTGCCGCACGTAGTGCTGATTATTAATGCTGGAATCGGCACTGTTGTTAGTGCCGGAATATTGCCCGTTTAACCGGGAGCTTGGCAATGAGCACCGATTATCGAGTGCCCACCAGTAAGAGCACCTACAGCCGGTCTCCTCGAATCCTCCTTAAACGTCTAGTAATCGAACATGAGAGAAGGGAAAAAAATGGCCAAACCGGACCCCTAATTTTTTTGATAAAGGATGAATTTTATCGACTCAAAATGGAGTATCTAGAGAATACATAACACAATGAGCACACATTCGACCTCTGCGTAGTTAGGATGCACACAGTCAATGTGAACATACGCACATAAAAATACGTCGGCAAATAGAAACGTCATACAAGACCAAAACTATGTGTAGATCAGATCGGTAATGGTCACCCCTCATATAGGGATGATATGAGTACATAGTTTATGTCTTATATTGAGACCAAATATAGAGAGAATATGAGGGCTTGCGGATGCGCCCGGTCAGTCCGCCATGTAAGACACGGCCCATTCCGGATCACCTTTTATCTTTTTGTATTCTTTCTTTTCTTTCTCTCCCTTAATCTTCACCAATCACATGCAGGTGTCCAGACATCTAAGGGAGCAAATGAGGAGTATGGCTGCATTGACAGACAAACATAGGTCAAAACGGACACGCCCAGACACTGACGGGGCGTGTCCGCAGATATTATTTGCTAAGTCCGACTGTAGATGGATGCGTTACTGGCCATGCGGCATGGGACGACGACCAACCTAGGACGGTGCAAGCATCTGCCTTGCTTGATGCGCGACACAACGCCGACGCGTGGATGACCAGGTTGCATACCATGACAAGCTGCCTAGTGGAAGAAGATGTTGTAGTCACCGCAAGTTGAAGTAGAGGCGCGCGAAAATTCAATGGGTGATGGATGATGCAAATCAATCTTGGATCAGAAATAAGAAAAACGTCGATCAGACGAATGACAAGAGAGAAAAACCCAATGGATCTGAAAAATACAATAGCGCGGCCGATCAACACGATCGACGGACGAACCCTAGCTACGGGTTAAGCGGTTCCCGGTGAAGATCATGGAGATCGACCTCCCGGGGCGGCTCGGCGCGGAAGCAATGATGGAGCTTGGTCTAGGAACTTGTGGCTGGTAGAGGATTAGAGAGGGATTGATGGAATTGTTGTTCATTATATTGTTGAGCTCCGTGTGCGAGTATATATTGTGTACATGTCTTGGAGGACAAGAAGCCCTCATAGAGATAAGGTGGGAGAGAGATATGAATCTTATACTACCAAATACACATATACCAAAATATACTCTAACATCCTCCATAGTGGTAGAAGAGCAGACGATGAGACTGAAGAAGAAACCGAATATTCTAAGCCGACATGTTCTTGTCCTCGAAGATATATGCTGAAATACATACTCTAACATGGATAACTCTTTTTTTTAGTTGCTCTCATGTTATGATTCGCATTTTTTAGGCATGTTATGGTTCACTTTCACAAAAAGAATTTTCCCCGCTTTATATTACAAAGCAACCAACACCCATAACATTACAATTGTTGGGGCGAGTAGCACAATAAGAAAAAAAGAAAGAAAAAAGAAGAAGAAACAAATGCCAACAACGGGAGCTCGACAAAGCGCGGATGACCCGCCACCATTGTACCCTCCGGATACGACCCACCACAGTCCAAGGCTCCAATCCGCCGCGTACCAAGTAGCACCTCCAAGAAGGAATGCGACGCCGACGACGTTGTTGCCCGGACGTGTCCTAGGGTTTCCCCTGGCACGCGAAGGGGAGTGGGGGATGGATACCACCGACACCCTCCAGGAAGGAATGCGGCACCCGCAGGCAACACCGCATCAGAGCTGGAAGAACCGGCAAGGATTTCTCCCGCACTCCCAACCCGCACCGCCCAACCGGGCCGGAGCCAACCAACCAACTTGCCTCCCACCAACATGCGCCACCGCGGTCTTGACGCCATCCACGCCGCCTCACTGAGAACACCACCACAAGGCCAAGAGGATGGAGAGAGAAGCGTCAGGCATCAGGAGCCGCAGCACCGGAGCCGTGCGGAAGGGAACCACCTCCACCGCGGTCGTGCGAGAGGCACGTGCCTCCGGCACCATCCCGGTCGCCGTCGGTACATGGCAGCAGGGCATACCCAGGCCACCCTTAGCCCGGCCAGGCCCAAATCGGGTCCGCTAAGCCCCGTCGGCCATGCTACATCAGGAGGGGGGGGGGGGGGGGGGGGGGGGAGGGCTTGGGGAGGAGGGGTCGGCGCGGCAGGTCGCCCGCAAGGGGGGGGGGGGGGGTGCGGTCGCGAGAGAAGATGATTCACTTTTTTTAGGCAAATGATTCACATTTTCTTGAGACAATGTTATGATTCACATGACATACATGTCCACATGACGGCTGTACTGTCTGGGCTGAAGGTCAAAGGTCCACGAAAGGAGACGAACGAACTTGGGCTACATCGGTCCACGCCAAGACTGAGCGGCGGGACGGAAGACTGGAGGAGACGAAGGAACTTGACGCCGCCATCACCGCCGCATCCGCCCCCGCCTCCGCCCGCCCTTACACCTTCCCGAGAGCTCCCCTTCATCTCATTTTTTAATAATAAAGCAAATAAAGGGAGCAGAGGAGCCTCCGCCGCCGCCCCTTCCTCCTCTTCACGGCCCCGCAGAGAAAGACCACAAGAGGCGCGACAGCGAGGGCGTATCTTCTTGCATCACTGTTATCAATCAATGGTGGTAAGCTCTCCTCTCATCCTCCCCCTGCTGATTTTCCTCCTTCTTTTTTGAATGCATCTCTGCCGATATTTGGGCTCTCCTTACTTTTGGATCTAAAAAAATAGGGCCTCCTTAGGTTTGGATTTAGTAAAACGTTAATTTTGGATTCCTAGGATCATACGAGTTCTGAATAGTTGATCTGGTCCAACGGGTCAGGTTACGAAATTTAAGAAATCCAGGAGAGTGTCAAAGGCGCGGTCTCTTCAAGTTGTGCACATCTTGGGCTGCTAGCGGTAGTCGCAAGCTTATGTGTTGTTGTGACGGTGACAGAGGGGGTTGGTGGTTTATCCAGTAAAAACAATCTTGTTTTTTCTTCCTCTTTGGTGCATTCTATACACTAGAATGGAATGCAACTGTGTTGTTTTTCGTGCTAGAGATTTTGATTGTGATGCGCCTCGTGCTTGTTCTGGGCTTATGATGCAACAAAATCTGTTCCACCCTCATGTCTTCCTCTTCTTTATACTGGCCATGTTGGTGCTTTTATTTCGGTACTGATCTAGGCATATGCTTAATTCTTGTCACAGGACTGGACTAGTGATAGCGATGACAGTGACGAGTTTGATTGGGAAAGTGATGGACTGGCTGAGCCCTTGTCGGCTTTGGCCTTGAATAACCTTGATGCTCCCGGCCCATCCGTGCTGGTAATTCGAGTAATAACTCATAGAAAAATGTGTCTTTCAACTTATTATCTTTAATTATTATGATTATAATCTGGTGTTTGTTTGTGCCAATGTACACAGGATGTTAATGGCTGGGCCAATGGGAAATCGCCATCAGCTTCTTTAGCCAAGGAATATGTCGAAATGGGTTATCCAAAGGAGATTGTTTTGATGGCCATCGAGGCGATCGGTAAAAAATAATCTTTGTCTTGTCTACTGATAAACATGCGCCAATGTAATCTAAGAGCAATAGTGTGGAGTGCGTAGCGTGTGTGAGTGGTGTTGTATGTATTCTTGTCCCATTTCTTCTTAATATAACGATACACATATCTCTTGCGTATTTGAAAAAATAAATCATTTGTCTTGTCTGTGTTTGCACCTTCCTGATTCAACCGGTGCTTTGGCTTTATTAGGGTACAATGATGCAGATGCCTTACTTGAGCTACTTCTCGCATTTGAGGTATCTAATACGTGCACTTCTATTACTGAGTTTATCCTATGATGCTCTTGCTGCATACTAGTAAGGACTGTTAATATTGGTCATGTGAAATGTAGGCACTAGTTAATTACCCATCCATGGAAAACTGCCTTATTTCTGGCTGCACCCCTCACGATGTTGAGCATGACGACGACGACGATCTTGATTTTGCAAACTGGGAAGATGGCGGCGATGATGCTCGTGAGAGGGAAGCCAATTCTAATGATTCTAGTGATGAGACTGAGCCCTTGTCGGCTTCCGCCTTGAGTAACCTTGATGCTCTTGGCCCATCCACGCTGGTAATTCGATAATAAATCATAGAAAAGTGTGTCTTTCAACATATTTTCTTTTATTACTATGATCATAATGTGGTGTTTGTTTTTGCCCATGTACACAGGATGTTAATGGTTGGGCCAAGGGGAAAGCACCATCATCTTCTTCAGTCGTGGAATATGTCGGAATGGGTTATCCAACGGAGATGGTTTTGAAGGCTGTTAAGGCGATTGGTAAAGAATAATCAATTTCATTTGTTTGGTCTGTGTTTGCGCCTTCTGATTCAATGGGTGGTTCGGCTTTCAGGGTACAGTGATGCAAATGAATTTCTCGACCTACTTCTCACATTTAAGGTATTTTATACAGGCGCTTCTATTAGTTAGTTTATCCCATGATGCTCGTGCTGCATACTAACAAAGACTGTTAATATTGGTTGTTTGAAATATAGGCACTAGGTAATTACCCTTCCATGGGTAACTGCTTTACCTCTGGCTGCACCCCTCACGATGCTGCGGATGACGATGACGATGATGATGCTATTGATTTCGAAAACTGGAATGATGATGATGATGACATTGATTCCAAAAACTGGGATGATGATGATGATGGTGCTGGTGAGACAGAAGCCAATTCTAATGGTTCTATTGACGAGGTAGCTGATTATGTATCTCCAGCTTGAAAATGAGTACTCTATGATTATATGTGTGATGATATCTGAAATCTTTGCCTTGTTGACCTGTTTACGTATTAGTTGATTTGAGTGAAGCATCCATCATGATATATAGCTGGGATATTCCATTATTCTTTTCAGATATTCTAGTTATCTGGCCAGTATAGTCCCATGGTTCAAAACATCATGGTAGAGTTGATGTACCTCTAAAGTAAAATACTACTTGTTTAGCAACTACACTAGCATGATCTTGGCCTTCTCTTCGCTTGAGTGAATTGTCTCTTGTTAAGAATTTATATTCATATCTCTTATATATGATTCCTCTTATATATGATTCCTCTTCTGGGTGCCATTCACACCATGAGCACTCCTGCACATAATGTTTGATCTGCTCTTGTTTTCTCTTTTGCTCTCAAACTCTCATAGGTGTAGAATTGTATTGTGAGGTTTGATCACATGATTTTCATTACATACAATTCTTCACATGCTAAAGTTTACCATGTAATAGTGTGATATTTAAGGGTATGGGATTGAATACTATCAAACCTACACTTCCCGCAGAGTAATCAAACGAACATGAAATGACTTTATTGTTGCCCGTGCCTTTCTTGGGTCATAATGATTGTAAACTTAGTTTTATCTAGCCAGCACTCATTTTCTTTAAAGTGCTTATGCATTTGAATATTAGTTGCAAGAGTTATGAAATATGTGTCATGAACTCATGATGCAATGAGCAAATCATATGCTAGTTGAGGTAGTTGTGTGATTTGTAAGCCAATGATCTCTTGTATAAATGTCATTCTTAGACAACACTGGAGAATAAGAAGTTGAGTTCTTGAATTATCACATTGATTTGATTCTTGATCGGTTTCTCCTGTCTTGTTTCCTGGGTCGTCTGTGCTATCATTTTGTTATCAATAACACCCCCACCTACCATGTTTTCCTAGGCTCATAGACACCACTGTGCAGTTTTTATTTCACTATCAACACACAACCATTAGTTGCCACTAAAAAGGTAGTGAGATTTCGCAAGTAATTTCAGACCTGTATTTTTGTTGTGCTTTTCTGCAGGATTTCCCGCAAGCGATGTTAGAAAAGGACGAGAAGATCAAGTCCTTAGTGGACGTGGGATTTCCTGAAGTTAGGGCCAATATGGCTATTACCAGAGGTGGTAATGCCTCTCTTTTGAAATTGTTGCATTGATTTAAAAGGCACCTTATGCTGTATTTTTTTGGTTATATATATTTCCTAGGTATGGACGATGCTCTTTTTGCATTACTTGATTCCAAGAACTTTTCTGCCCGTGAGGTACCTTGTGGTTTGATTTTATATCTGAAAAATGAATCTCTTCCGCTCTTTTAAGATGCAAGGACACCAAAGTTCATTTATAATTTTGTAGGTTATGAACAAGATCTTCAATTCCTTAAAAAGGACAAAGGAAGGAACATTCATGGAAGAGAGGAAGAAAAAAAGGATGCGATGTGGAGGTGAAGCACAAGGAAATTGGCTCCCCTTGAATGGTAGCGATGATGAACCAATTGTTCTTCCAAATCCAATGGTTGGCTTTAGCCTGCCTAATAGCATGGTACAGCCAGTTAATAGAAGCCTCCCGGAACAAGCTATTGGACCACCTTTCTTCTACTATGAAAATGTGGCCCAAACCCCTAAAGGCTCATGGGATACTATTAAAGGAGAATTGTATGGTGTAGAGCCAGAGTTTCTGGATTCCAAGTACATATGTGCGACTGCCAGGAAAAGAGGTTACATCCATAATCTCCCGATTGAGAATAGGTCATCTCTCTGCCTGGAGCCTCCAAAGACTATATTTGAGGCGTTCCCCCATTATAGGAAGTGGTGGCCTTCTTGGGACTCGAGAAAGCAGCTCAACTGCCTGACGACATGTGTGCCAAGTTCAAGGCTGACAGAACTAATTGAGTGTCTTCTTTCAGTAGCGGAGAATCCACCATCTCCTCGTGTTCAAAAATATGTTATGGCTTTGTGCAGAAGATACAATCTCGTGTGGGTTGGTAAAAACAAGGTTGCTCATTTGGAGCCTCATGAGATGGAATGCCTACTGGGTTTTCCAAGGGATCACACGAGAGGACTCGCCAGAAAGTGGAGGTACAAATCTCTTGGCAACTCATTTCAAGTGGATACAGTTACTTACCACTTGTCTGTGTTGAGGAACATGTTTCCTGATGGTATAAATGTACTGTCCTTATTCACCGGTATTGGAGGAGGAGAGGTAGCGCTACACAGGCTTGGAATCCACATGAGGATAGTGGTTTCTGTAGAGATATCTGAAGTGAATAAGAGGATTTTGAGAAGTTGGTGGAAGCAGACTCAGACAGGCGACTTGATTCAGCTTCCAGACGTGAAGACTCTAACTAATGATGAAATCAAGTCATTTATTGAAAAAATTGGCGGCTTTGACTTGGTGATTGGGGGCAGCCCATGCAACAATCTCGCTGGCAGAAATCGGTTCCACCGTAACGGTCTAGAGGGCGAGCACTCTTCTCTATTCTACCAGTACCCCAGAATCTTGAACACCGTCAAGTCAAAGATGGCGAGGATGAAGCACTTAGCTATATCTCATTGTTGCAAACCAGTCTAGGACATGCTCATCTTTGTCCGAAGGAAGTCTACCATTGGTCTTTTTAACTCTTGTCGGAGTTTAATTTCCATCGCCAACTCTGAAAAGTGTTGTTACTGAATCAACAGTGTGTGAGTTTCCATTGATGAATGCCGACATATAAATGTGGTTTGATTGTTATTGATGACTGAGTATTTTTATGATACTTATGGGGACCTTTTGAAGTTAGTTTCAACGGATTGCATTTTCATGTGAGTTGAGTTCTGAACTTACACTTGGAAGATTTGGCATCTGCTTTCCTTTGAAGTTCCTGTTGGCTGAAAAAGAGTTAAAATCGTGACGACGTGGCTTGCTGGCTACTCCAGATTGCTTTACTGTTTGCTAGTGACTTCCGATCTCTACTTGCTAGGTAGTACAGTACTTGTACACCGAGTCACCGACAACTTTAGAACTGTTTGTTTCTGAGGTCTCTAGTTTGCTGCAGTTGAGACCTGAGAGAATTGGCTCTGATTTTGTGATTTTGTTACAGATGATTCTTACGTTGCAACCCTGCACTGCATTCTTCTTTATTTTTCTCTGTTTCCAGAAATTCAGCATTTGCTTCTCGAGGCAATTGAAAATTGTGATTTTGTCAGACATATTTTCTTTCTTGATAGGTCCAAAGAAAATTATATCTGCTTGTGTTGCTCCATCTCTGTTTCTCTAAATTCTTAGGGCACTTTGTTTCTCAACTTGCTTTTTAAATGGAGAATCATAGCAGGCAATGCCATGGTTTGTATTCTGGATATGCCAGAAATGTATTCTTGAGGCAATGCCATAGTTTCTAAGAAAAACAGTTCAGTAGACAATTTAGAGCATCTCCAAGAGATGATGAAAATATTTGTGATGTAAAAACCATTATTGGATAGGAGAGAATTTTGTTGATCACCACGGCCTCCGTTGCCGCAGCAGATAACGTAAAAATGATGCCACAAATTAAAACGATCAGTCAAACATTTCATCAAACAACATGATTAAACAGTAGTATGATAAACCCGCACTGTTATGGATAAGGATGGCAATTTTACCCATGGGTATGGGTACCCGTGGATACCGTACCCACATGGGCAGGGTATGGGCACAATTTTATGCCCATGGGTAGTACCCATATCCTACCCGTTAAGTCATGGGTAGGGCACGGGTATAGCCTCGTACCCATGGATATACCCATACCCTACCCATTTATGTTGATATGTGGACATTACACGTTAAGTGTGTCGTGAGCATGTGAATCTATGTTAAAGTTTTCACCAATTGTCAATTTGAATTGAGATAACTATCATGTAATCATCTATCTGTTACTGAGTTGAGATAAATACTTTTTTGTGAAATGTGATATCGAGGAATATAAAATTATGAATAACTTGTGTACTGTTTGATATACCCGTTGGGTACCCAATGGGTATGGGTACGGGTGGTTCATACCCATGGGTACGGGTATGGGTAGAATTTTGTACCCATTAAGTACATGGGTATGGCAATAGTATTGCTCTACCCGCCCCATACCCTACCCATTGCTATCCTTAGCTATGGACATACTAACACCACTGGACTCTGTTTGGGGTCGGTGACAGCAAACGATGGCGTGTCCTTTTTTGTCCAAGCCTACGCTTTTCCTCCGGCGCGTTCTGTCCTTGGGAGGTGTAGCTTTCTCTGCTTTGGATGAGCCTCGTCGGCATAGTTGGGTGCTCAAATCTGCTCTTGGGGTTTTTCGGCGACGTCCATTCATGTTAAGGGGAACTTCAGTTCTTCGACGGTTCGGTGCCTTGCGATCTAGGCGAGGAGGTTGTGGCCTCCTTCGAAGATCCGAGTTGGATGGATACGTCGTGCCGAGGCCCAGTGGCGGAGCTACGGCAAGGCCGAATGGGCCGTGGCCCGCCCAGCCCATGCTATTTTCTGTACTATATAATTCGTTTTGGACCATGAAACACACTCCCAATAGTTATTTTGTACAGTCGGCCTACCCATCCTTCTGGGCCAAGCTCCTCCACTGCCGAGGCCCTTAGTGTCTCGTGACGACAGACCATGTAGGTGCATCTCTTCAAGCATGGGTGGTTTGGGCTTCAAAGACTTTGAGCTCTTCAATCTGGCACTCTTGGCGAAGCAAGCTTGACAAACCCTTCAATGTCCAGAATCGTTGAGTGCCAGAATTCTGAAGAGCGTTTACTTTTCAGAGTGCTCAATTCTTGACGCTGAGGTCGGTAGTCACCCAAGCCAAATTTGGAGGGCTGTTATTGATGGTCGTGATGTGCTAAAACAGGGCCTTATCAGAACTATAGGAAATGGAGAGAGTACCAACATATGGTCAGATAATTGGCTACCCAGGGCGGAAATGATGAAACCATTTGGTAGTACATCCAATGATCCACCTCAGAAAGTGTCCGAACTGATTGACCACACATCTGCTGTTTGGGACATGGCAAAACTAGCAGAAGTTTGTCTCCCAATTGATATCACTGCTGTTCTGAGGATACCCCTATGCACTTCTGAAATTCAAGATTCACGGTCATGGTACTTAGAGAAAAATGGAAGATTCTGGAGGAAATGCCATAGTTCCTATGAAAAACACTTGGTTCAGTAGACAATTTAGAGCGCATCTCCAAGAGATGATGAAAATAATTGTGATCAAGGCCGCCGTTGCCTCAACAGATAATATAAACGAGAAAGCTAAGTACCCGCCGACTGGTCGTTAGGGATAGGCACGTACGATTCCTGTACGCATACATTCTAAATCCCGCGATGGAAAAAATAGCAGCGGCAACAAGATTCAAATCCCGCACCTGCAGCCTCGCTATTGACTTTCGGTATACCTGGTGACCATCTCAGCCAACGGGATGTTTTGTTTAGAAGTGGGCTAATCCTGTAGATATCTGATTACCGCGAGTAGGCCACTGCTATGGTGCGGCCCTTCATTTGTTTTTTTTTCTTTTAGGAATTGGTAATAGTCGGATTTTGTTGTATTTCTATAGAGAATGCATTCCCGGTTTTTCTTCCACTCATGAATCATTTGTGGTTCACTTCTTGATGGAAGTAGGCATCCCCGCGAGCACTCCGATGATGCCGAGAACTACATTGGTGGTGGGATCAAAGATGATTTTACATGAGATGCCCTTGGACAGGTGGGAGATGTTGGCAAAGGGAAGGTGACGCGTCGTGTCATGGTAGAATCCAAGCAAATCTTTATAGTAATTTGGTGAGAGAGGGGTCATCATAGGAGGGAAGACTATATGTAGTTCCAACGTAACAATTATGTAGTTATCAGGTTGTAGTTATCAACATGGTTATTTTTATAGTTACCAAGTTGTATATGCTACATGATTATTGTAGACCGACTTACCCATTATTTGGTTTATAAAAAAAATCATTGAAAACATTCCTCGGCAATTATTGCGTAAATAGCATGATAATATAGGCTCCCGGACCCGATAATTTAGATGCAAATACCACGATAATTTTGACCCATGAGAAAAAGTTGTTGAAAACATATCGCCGATGATGAAGACTCAACTAGATGGCGAGTCGTTCGTCGGTCCGATCTTTCACGATACTGGCAATAGCACAAGAAATTCCGATCGAGCAAATATGCAAGACCGTAAGATCAAAAGAAACTAGCATTGAGTAGATTAGATCGGCTCCACGCCCAGCAGCAACAAAATCCCAATGGATCAGCAACGAAGACAATATTTGGTGTCCCTCGACATAGGACGTTTTCTGACTATTATTGAACTCACGATGAAACAAAAACCAATCTGCGTTACATGGCCGAAGCCAGCCATATTTATAGGCGACCCTGAGCTCACAAACCGACCTGGACTCTATCCTAACGTGCAAAACACTCACGTGCAAAACAAAGAGAAGGAAAACTAGGACTCTCTCTCTCAACCATATAACTAGGACTTTCCTAATAAAATAATCCGACAACGTTGTTAATCATGCAGGATCACGCCTAACCAAAATAGATCACGCAGGATCTAACCAACCAAAACAAGACCGTACCATAGCGGTTTCTATTCGGATGAAACTTACTAAAAAAACTAAAAAAAATTAGGCTACTTGAATTGGAATAGCACCGACCAATGTCCAACTTGGAGTACGAAAATTTGGCGTGACTTCTTCAGCTGGTGGTTCTGATGATGGTACTTTCATTGTAATTTGGCCAATGGTCAAACTATTTGATTTGATAACTTGATCTCTTTTTGCACCTCTGGTCACATCATCCCCTCCTCCTTGAAACAAAACCGTCCTCGGTTTTGCGGGAGATTTCATTGACTTCTTCAGTGAAGCAGTTGTGTCCACCATGATTTCTCCCATAAACATAGAACGCAGAACATGTCGTCTTCCGGCTTTCCAAAAAGAGTATGTATTGGACCGTCCCTCATGTGTGGCATGACGGTCATATTGCCACGGTCTCCCCAACAATAAGTGACATGCATCCATCGGCAATACATCACAAATCACTGTATCAGTATAGTCACCAACCGAAAAATTGAGACGCACCTTGTGAGTAACTTTCAGTTTCCCAGACTGATATAACCATTCGACGCAGTGGGGTTGTGGGTGCTTCCAGGTAGGCAAAGCTAAAGCATCCACCAAGTCCTTGCTAACCGCGTTGGTGTAGCTTCCTCCATCTATGATCAACTTACAATTAGTGTTGTCGATTTTGCATTGAGTTTGAAAAATATTCCATCGCTGCCCCTTATCCTCAATGCGATCTTCTTGCACCCATTGCACCATCAAAGACGGATATGATTCAGCAGCTTCGAAACTCGCAACCACATTTCAACATCTTCAGATTTCTCACCAGAAGTGTCAGAAACTGCCTCTTCATCACTAGCGGATGCATAGCCATCTCTCGTGAGCAACATTTTTTTCTCATTAGGACATTCACGCTTTATATGTCCCCTTCCTCCACACTTGAAACACTCTATGTCACTAGTGCGTCCGGTCGACTGTGCATTAGAATCAACCATCGACAGTCCTGATTTTGAAGCATCCTTTTGCACGGAACCATGAGAGCGATTTGATGATGTTGCCCTGGAGCTAGGACCGACATCCTCACTCTTATACTGCGAGCGTCGCCATGTGTTCAAAGTGGTACTGGGAACAATGTTGACTTGGCGTCGCTTAATCTGTTGTTCCGCATGCACAGCTTGGTGCACAAGATCTTGTATGTTGTAGTAGACCACCATCTCAACACGATCCTGCACCTCGATATTTAGCCCGTTAAAGAAACGAGCCATAGTCGCCTCCGGATCCTCCGTTGTCCCTGTACGTATCATAAGCAATTTCATCTCCTTGTAATATTCATCAACACTCATATTACCTTGAGAGAGCCGCTGCAACTTGTTGTACATGTCTCTTTTATAGTGCTCAGGAACAAAACGTCGCCTCATGAATTCTTTCATACCTCGCCAAGTCGTCGGCCGATGTCTTGAACGACAAATTTGATTCCACCAAATTAGCGCGTATCCGGTGAACTCAATTCCAGCAAGTTGAACTTTCTTCTCCTCGCTATAATGATGGGCATCAAAAATTTGATCAACACGCATCTCCCACTCCAAATAGCCTTCTGGTTCGCACTTGCCGGAGAACGAAGGGATTGAAATTTTTATGCGCCCAATTCCATCATCCAAAGGCACACGCACAGCTTGACCAACTCGGTCATGCACTCCATCACGAATGGATGTTTCGGGACGAGGCTCATAGTGTCGTGGTCGTGGCACGTACCCCGCGTGGTCAATGCCATCATCGAAACCATCATCTCCAGCATGAGGGTGTGCCGCCAAACAGCGATCATGCACGCCGGTATGTCCGTCGCGAGCTGGTGGTGCATAATGCAGTGGAGCAGCCGGAGCAGTCTGTGGTGGTGCAGAATTCAATGCCGGCATATTGATGATGTCTGCCAAACCATCGAACCGAGTGATCAGGACATCTATCCTTTTGCCGAGCGCGTCATGACATTGCTTGATGTAGTTGCATGTGTGGTCAAAACCATCCCGAATATTTTGAGGAATATCATCCGCATACACTGGACGCACTATTTCCTCAGAATCAGCAGCAACCTCGTCACCCTTGTCGGCCGAGGTTGACATCTTAATCAACACAGTACCGTGAACAACCTTAGCTCTGAATACCACCTGATGAAGACTCAACTAGATGGCGAGTCGTTCGTCGGCCCGATCTTTCACGATACTGGCAATAGCACAAGAAATTCCGATCGAGCAAATATGCAAGACCGTAAGATCAAAAGAAACTAGCGTTGAGTAGATTAGATCGGCTCCACGCGCAGCAGCAACAAAATCCCAATGGATCAGCAACGAAGACAATATTTAGTGTCCCTCGACATAGGACATTTTCTGACTATTATTGAACTCACGATGAAACAAAAACCAATCTGCGTTACATGGCCGAAGCCAGCCATATTTATAGGCGACCCTGAGCTCACAAACCGACCTGGACTCTATCCTAACGTGCAAAACACTCACGTGCAAAACAAAGAGAAGGAAAACTAGGACTCTCTCTCTCTCAACCATATAACTAGGACTTTCCTAATAAAATAATCCGGCAACGTTGTTAATCATGCAGGATCACGCCTAACCAAAATAGATCACGCAGGATCTAACCAACCAAAACAAGACCGTACCATAGCGGTTTCTATTCGGATGAAACTTACTAAAAAAAACTAGGCTACTTGAATTGGAATAGCACCGACCAATGTCCAACTTGGAGTACGAAAATTTGGCGTGACTTCTTCAGCTGGTGGTTCTGATGATGGTACTTTCATTGTAATTTGGCCAATGGTCAAACTATTTGATTTGATAACTTGATCTCTTTTTGCACCTCTGGTCACATCAGCCGATAACTTCGAAGTAATAGCATGGTAAGATACGTCCTTAACCTGATAATTTAGGTACAAACACCATGATAATTTTGACCTGTGGAAAAAAGTTGTTGAAATTAAAACATACCGCTGATAACTTCTAAGTAATAGCATGGTAATATACGCCCTCGGACCTGATAACTCAGGTACAAACACCACGATAATTTTGACCCGGAGAAAAAGATATTAAAAACATACAACCAATAGCTTTTTGTGTAAATAGCATGATAATATAGACTTCTGGACCTGATAACTTAGATACAAACACCATAATAACTTTGACTCGTGGAAAAAAGTTGATGAAAACATAGCACCGATAACTTATGTGTAAAAGTGTGATAATATACGCTTCCGAACCTGATAACTCAGGTACAAACACCACGATAACTTATGACATGTGAAAAAAAGTTATTGAAAACATACTCTATAAATAATATGGTAACACAGGCTCCCAGACCTGATAACTTATGTACAAACGCCACGATAACTTTTGACTCGTGGAAAAAAGTTATTGAAAAATATACTCTGTAAATAACATGGTAACACTGGCTCCCGGACCTAATAACTTATGTACAAACATGACGATATTTTTTGACCCATGAAAAAAGTTGTTGAAAATATACGCACAACTAAGTTGAGAAACACCCTTCGGTAATTTGTGTGTGAATATCATGGTAATATACACACAACAGAGTTAATAACTTAGTTATTCTAGGCCTGATGACCTTTTGACCGAAAGAAGTTGTCAAAACATACCAACTTGAGATTTAGTTTCAAAGGCCTTGTCACAATGATTTTTTTATGTGAAAATGGTTTTTGTATCAAAGCGGCTGTTTGAGTTACAAAATATTTTATTTTATTTTAATTTTGATGGAATCCTCCATGACATTAACATTTTAGCATTTTCCATTCTCTAGGGCGTGTGCATGTGCATGTGGGGAGAAGGTCAAAGAAACCAGTTTTTATACCTCGGTAATTTCTATGTAAACAACACGATAACTTACGCTCAACTAGCATGATAACTTGTGTAGCACATGTGTGGTAATTTTTTATCTGAAAAAATCGTTGGAACATACCAACATGGGATCTGGTTTCTAAGATCTTGTCTTGACGAATCTTTTATGTGAAAACAGTTTTTCAATCAAAGTCACGGTTTGAGCTCCAAAACATTTTGAAGTTTCGGAATAGGGAGAATCTAGGATGACATCATAGTTTTGTCATCTAGTGCATATACACATGAGAAGAAAAGTTGGAAGACCATCTTTTTATGCCCGGTTTTTCTTATGAAAAACAGCTTGGTAATTGTGTGTCATAGTCGTGATAACTTGCGTAGCACATGCGTGGTAATATTTTACCGGAAAAAAAAGTCGTCGGAACATACCAACACGGGATCTAGTTTCGAAGGTCTCGTCGTAACGAATCTTTTATGTGAAGACAGTTTTTCAATCCGGCCGATGGTTTAAGCTACAAAACATTTTGAATTTTGAGTCTTGGAAAAGAATTGACTGACATCATCAGTTTTGTTTTTTCATGCATGCATGTAATTAGGTTCTAATTAAGGGAGCGCCTGGAACTCATTCGACTGAGAAATAAAATGGTCTCAGTTGAATGATGTGGCGATGACGTCGTTGTTATTTGTCCCAGCCCGATCGCCAGGCTCCTTTCCCCCCCTGCACAAAACAAAAATAGAAAAGCCCAATTGGGTTGAAACTTCTCCCTTGTTAGTTGTGGGTTGTTGGCCTTTGTCTTGTGGGCCTTTTTGGGTTGTGGGCCTTTTTTGGGTTGTTTGTTTTGGGTTGTCAAGAAAAAACAAGAGAGCCCGGTATTCAGACGCTGCCCTCCTTTTCTCGATCACTTTTTCCTCCCAGGTGATCTCCCAAATTGAGGAGATTTCCCCTCAAATCAATCAAAATTGAGGAGATGAACTCACTCGATTTGCTCAAAAACAGCAGAAAACTCTGAAGAACTCTGAAAAAGTTGGAGGAGAGAGAGAAGAAATACAGGGGAAGCTGCTCATGGATGCATGGAGAGGTCCGGGAGCAGACAACACTCACCAGGGTATGTTCCTCCTCCTCCCCCCAGATCTTGTTCTGCTTTGTGTTGATCCCTACACACACAGATCTTGTTCTACACCAGGGATTTGACCTCCGCACACAGCTGCGACCGGGATTTGGTACGGCGGCGGGGGGTTAGGGAGGAGGGGGTCGGGGGGTAGGAAAGAACCTGCTCCTCTGCGCGTGACGACCCGGGATCCTTGCCCTCACCGCCGGGCATCTCGACGCTGGCGACT
The DNA here is from genome assembly GCA_963921465.1 of Triticum timopheevii. Taxonomy (NCBI): domain Eukaryota; kingdom Viridiplantae; phylum Streptophyta; class Magnoliopsida; order Poales; family Poaceae; genus Triticum; species Triticum timopheevii. Next base: position 53,906,417 of record OY997266.1, read on the forward strand.
TGGGCCGCAGCAACCTTGGACGAGCAGGCTCCCGTGCTTGACCTTCTCTCGTCTCTCCCCTGTCTTCCCCTGCTTCTATCTCATTTGAAACAGTAACAACACCCACCAAAAAATGAGAACGGCTCTCTGGAAAAAGATACGTTAAAGGAGGGGCCACCTGCCATAGACTTGAGGATAAAGAAAAAAGAAGGATATACAAGAACTAGTGGCTTTACTACTATTTTCATCCTTAGCAAATGATTATATATGTGTGTGAAAAGAACTATATAACTATGATATATGAAAAGAATAATGACTACTAACAACCACCTAAAAAAGCTAAAAACAACAGACGACCTGTAAAAAATGATTAAACAAAGTTTTCGCCGTCACTGACAAAACACTGCCCTTGACCCCCTAGATGTGGTCACATTATACGTCTTGCAGGTGCACTTGGTTATGTTGAGTTGCGGTTTGCGGTCGAATTGTAGCGATTGCAACTACAAAACAAAGAAGGCCTAAAAAAATTGAACCGATTTCATTTGCGCTGATATCCGTCCGCCCCGACTCCCGGTTGCGCTCATGTTAGATGTCTTGCAATTGCGCTTGGGTGTGCTGTGTTGCGACTGCGCTCGGGTCGGGGCGGTTGCAACTACAACAAAAAAAACTAACAATAAATAAAAAAATGGAACCGATTTCATTGGCGCCGACAGCCCTCCGCCCCGACCCTCGATTGCAGTCACGTTATATGTCTTGCAATTGCGCTTGGGTGTGTTGTGTTGCGATTGCGCTTGGGTTGGGGCGGTTGCAACTACAACAAAAAAATAACAATAAATAAAAAAATGGAACCAATTTCATCGGCGCCGACAACCCTCTGCCCCGACCTCCGGTTGCGGTCATGTTATATGTCTTGCAATTGCGCTTGGGTGTGCTGTGTTGCGATTGCGCTCGGGTCGGGTCGGTTGCAACTACAAAAAAAACTAACAATAAATAAAAAAAGGAACCGATTTCATCGGCGCCGACAACCCTCCGCCCCGACCCCCAGTTGCGGTCATGTTATATGTTTTGCAATCGCGCTTGGGTGTGCTGTGTTGCGATTGCGCTCGGGCCGGGTCGGTTGCAACTACAACAAAAAAAACTAACAATAAATAAATAAATGGAACCGATTTCATCGGCACCGACAACCCTCCGCCCCGACCCCCGGTTGCGGTCATGTTATATGTCTTGCAAATTACGCTTGGGCATGCTGTGTTGCGATTACGCTCGGGCTGGGTCGGTTGCAACCACAACAAAAAAACCTAACAATAAATAAAAAAATGGAACCGATTTCATCGGCGCCGACAACCCTCCGCCCCGACCCCCGGTTGCGGTCATGTTATATGTTTTGCAATCGCGCTTGGGTGTGCTGTGTTGCGATTGCGCTCGGGCCGGGTCGGTTGCAACTACAAAAAAAACTAACAATAAATATAAAAATGGAACCAATTTCATCGGCACCGACAACCCTCCGCCCCGACCCCCGGTTGCGGTCATGTTATATGTCTTGCAAATTGCGCTTGGGCGTGCTGTGTTGCGATTGCGCTCGGGCCGGGTCGGTTGCAAGCACAACAAAAAAAACCTAACAATAAATAAAAAAATGAAACGATTTCATCGGCGCCGACAACCCTCCGCCCCGACCCCCAGTTGCGGTCATGTTATATGTTTTGCAATCGCGCTTGGGTGTGTTGTGTTGCGATTGCGCTCGGGCCGGGTCGGTTGCAACTACAAAAAAAAACTAACAATAAATAAAAAAATGGAACCGATTTCATCGGCACCGACAACCCTCCGCCCCGACCCCCAGTTGCGGTCATGTTATATGTCTTGCAAATTGCGCTTGGGCGTGCTGTGTTGCGATTGCGCTCGGGCCGGGTCGGTTGCAACTACAACAAAAAAAACCTAACAATAAATAAAAAATGGAACCGATTTCATCGGCGCCGACAACCCTCCGCCCCGACCCCCGGTTGCGGTCATGTTAATGTCTTGCAATTGCGCTTGGGTGTGCTGTGTTGCGATTGCGCTTGGGCCGTGTCGGTTGCAACTACAAAAAAAACTAACAATAAATATAAAAATGGAACCGATTTCATCGGCCCCGACAACCCTCGGCCCCGACCCCCGGTTGCAGTCACGTTATATGTCTTACAATTGCGCTTGGGCGTGCTAAGTTACGATTGCGCTCGGGTTGGGCGGTTGCAACTTCAAACAAAAAAAACTGCTAAATAAAAATAAAAAATGGAACAACCCGAAAAACGAAAAGAAAAATAGAAAAATGGAACAAGATTTCCACCTGTGAGACAAAGAAAAACCCGCCGCGCTCTATGTACTGCAGCCGCCAACGATAAGAAGAAGAAAAAAGAGTCTTGCCATATATTGTAGTAGTATATACGTACCTTCTCTCCTCTCCTATGTACTTAACCGATCCATCCACATGCACATCCAGGGCCTGACGGAAGTGCGAGGAGGCTGCAGCCCATACAACAAAAAACAATAGATGGGCTGCCATCGGGACAACACATGGGCCGCGCCACCCCGTCGGGCGAAGTCTCCACCTGGACACATGGACCGTTTCGATCTGACGGCCACAAAAACGAATGAGACCAAAGAAAAAAACATTCGAATGAGTTTTTGCAAATCCGTCTAATTAAACAAGGATTGACTAAAACACACATAAAAGAATGCCCGCATGCATGGAAGGTCACGGGAGGGAGATAAGAAGGATCGTTCGGATATCTCTCTTAAATTCCGTACGTTAGGACGTTAGTCGTGTCCTAATATAAAAACGATGCCACAAATTAAAGCGATCAGTTGACCATGATTCATTGCACGTTTCGCAATTGCAAACCCTAGTTGAACAAACAACATGATTAAACAGAACTAGGATAAACCCGCGCTGCTACTGCCTACGGACATACTAACACCATTGGAAAATCGGTCTCTACTCCACGGGAAGGAAAAGGAAACTACTTATCAATGGGGAAGATTACAATGCCAATCTTCAGAAACACCTCCTCGGACGACTCATCTCCGGTATTCTGATACGTCTGCGGCACCGTCAAGACACACGGCTGTTTCTGCACGACAACCTCGCCAGGCCTGCTGCTGCTTGTCACCATCTGCATGGCCACCGTTCTCGTGCTGCCCGCGACGACGCTGGACTGCCGCAGGACGCAGGCGCGCAGCCGGGCCTTGTAAGACGGCCACGGCGACGCACCCGCTCTGACACACACGAGCGACACGGCGGTGTCCCCGCGCTGCTTGCCCACCACAAGAGCGAACACGCGGGCGTCGTTCACGGCGAGGATCAGCCGGCGGCACGGCACAGCTGACGCCGGCACGCGGAGGGAGAGCACCTTGCCGTACCGGGCGCCGTACGCGGGCCAGGAGTGGAGGGAGGTGAGGTGGCGGAGGAGCGCGTGCGGCGGGCCGGCGAAGTCGCAGCCGGGCATCGCGCACGAGCAGGGCGCCTGCGGGCACGCGTCGTTGTGGGCCGTGACCTCGCTGTAGGTGAAGAAGCCGTGGCAGCCGCGGTGGGGGCACATGAACCTGGCGCACAAGATGACGTGTTCCGCCACCTCGTTCCGGGCGACGAACTTGGCGCCGCCATCCTTGCAGTTCTTGCACGGCTCGGCGCGGCAGAGTACGCAGGCGAGGTGCCCGCTCTTGCACTTCGTGAAAAAAACCATCAGATCTGTGGATCGATCGCTGCAGCTAGCTCGAGTGGAATGGAACGGAATGGAATCAATCTGATCGGAGCTAGCGCATGTGTAGGTACGTACCTGGAAGACGGGGCACTTGATGTAGAGGAGGTTTTGGGAGCAGACGGAGCAACAGATCCAGTTGTTGTCGATCTGCATGACGGCCACGGAGCTCACCCATGTCGGCGACGACTCCGACGAGCCGGCTGCAGCTTCAAGGGCGAGGACGTCCCGCATCGCCTCGCTGTAGAGCGCACCCACGTCCATCGCTCCGGCCGGCAACGACGACTCCGAACTCCGAAGAGCCGTCGGCTTCAAGGGCGGCGACGTCCCTCGTCGTCTCACTGTAGAGTGCGTCCACCTCCATGGCGCCGGTCAGCGACGACTCCGAAGAGCCGTCGGCTTCAAGGGCGACGGTGTCCCGCGTCGTCTCGCGGTGGAGCGCATCCACGTCCATATCGCTCCGGTCGGCGACAAACGACGATGCGCGCTGATAGGTACGTACGACAGTGGCAAAAATCTTTATTTTTAGTTAAAAAGAATAGATAGAACTACTATAGCTATAGATCACCACCATGGCCGGCCATGGCGCCGTGAAGCAAAGCAACAACGGGTAAGGAAAAGGAAAGGAGAATCAATATAGGGACCCAATCGACGGACGAATGGAATGGAAAGGGAAAAGAGGCACCTCACCTCGCAGTCGACCGGCCCCCAATTTATAGTGGGCGGAGATGATCTCGCCCGGACCAAACGGAGCAGCAGTGAGCGGCGGCTGTACCTCGGTCGCACGCAGCGGGCCTCCTTCCTTTCCGAGGAAATCGCCGCGCGCCGCGCGCCGCAGGAAGCGGAAACGGCGACGAGCAGCTCGCCCTTTCCCAATGTGCTGCGCCAATCACCGACGCGCCAAGGCCACGAAAACCTGGACGCGTGGCCTATCCGCATGCAGGCACCAGAACGCACGCCACGAGGCTATATACTACCGAGGGAGCTGCGTCAATACCTGGTCAACACACACTTACCAGTGGGCCCAGCTATGGGCGCCTCAATTCTACCGGGCAGCAAATCTCGTTGACTCCCCACGTTACGCCGTTGATGGCGCACGGGAATCGAGGGGCTGCCGTTAACCCTTATGCGGGAATCGAGGCGCACGTCATTCGCAGAATTTTTGAAAACGCACGAATAGAAAAGGTATATGAAGTTATATAAAAAGAAAGAGGAAAAGTACAAGATTGGATCGGGATGCCCATTTGAATTCTATAGACTGGCAACAAGTGTTTGATGCCACGAGAAAAGCAAGCGAATTCTGAAAGACGTTGGAGCTGATGTTAGATTTCTTATAAAAAATGTAGTACAAAAGATTACATAGAAAAAATAAATTATGGGGTTCAATCCTATGAATTAAAAGATAGACATAGGAAAGATTCCAAAGGATTTCAATTCTTAAAAAATTCTATAAAATTCATCCGAATCAAATGAGCCCTCAAATTTGTGTCTCGGATATTAAAATATCACGCAACCTTTTTATACATATATTAGGGCCACATGAATGTGAGGGAGCTTTTCGGACCCTCGATCGCGCGGTTTTGGACGACGCACCGATTCATGTGGCCCGTGGGGTCTACGCTTTAACCGGACTCGAGAGGGGGTGGCCAAGGTGAATTCCTCTTTGTTTGTGTTAGGATAGTTCATAGTGGTATGCCATACTAACATTGAGCACATGTCTTAACAAGATTCTCTCAAGTCGCCTCGAAGTGCGGGACCCGCACTCTAGGTCTGGAACTACTCCTGTTTTTAAAAGCAAGTGCCACATGAAAGGTGTGTATTTGATATTTAAACAACATGCCATTTTTTTATACATGTATTAAGGCCACATGCATGCAAGGGAGGTTTTCTCACCATCCCTCATGCGGTTTTCGACAATGTGTCGATCCGTAGGACCCACTCGCTCTACCACTTTGACCAGTCTCAAGAGGGGGTTGACCATGGTGATTTTCTCTGGATTTGTGTTAGGGCATGTTATAGTGACATGTTAAATCAAGATTGAGCACCTGTGTTCACAAGATTCTCTCTTGTCGCCCTGAAGTGCGGGACTCGCACTCTAAGTCAAAAACCTTCATGCCGGACTGTCATGTTTGTTAAGCAAGTGTCACATCAAAGTTGTGTATTGCATATTTAAATATCACATCACCCTTTTATACATATATTAGGGTCACGTGCAGGTAGGTGAGATTTTTTGAGCCTTCCTCGTGCGGTTTCTAATGATGCGCCAATCCGTTAGGCCCACTTGGTCTACGACTTTCACTGACATTGAGGGGGGGGGGGGGGGGGCTAGACCATGGTGACTTTTTCCTGGTTTGAGTTAGGTTGGTCGTAGTTACATGTCAAACTAAGATTGAGCACTTCTCTTCACAAGATTCCCTCACGTCGCCTCGAAGTGTAGGACTTGCACTCTAAGTCCTAAACCTTCATGTCGGATTGTCCTATTCGTGAACAAAGTGACATATAAAAGTTATGTATTGAATATTTAAGCATCATACCACCTTTTTATACATATATTAGGACCACATGCAGGAAGGGGAGGTTCTTCAGACCATCCCTCGCGTGACTTTTAACCATGTGGGTGGCCCGTGCGGTGGACAAATGAGAGGCGTCAAAATCACGAGCAGTATACCAAGCGACAAGGGCAAAATTGTCACGAGGATGCACCGAACCTCTAGGCTTAGTGACTATCGGTGATTCGCATCACCGCAATTCTCTATGCCTACATTGCTATCGATGAGATGGATACAACCGGGCGACAAGAAGACGACAGCCAACCCTAGATTGCCCAAGTTTTGCTCCGATACCTCGGCGAGATGTTCGCAACGGCGAAGGACAACTCTGTAGCTACAGGCGGACAAGTGGAGCCCTGCATAAGCAGAGCAAGGCGCTGGACGAACTCACTGACATGCCAAGGATTCCTCACCATCATCACGCTGGCCTCATCTCCAATCCCCCACGCCCTAATTGATTCCTAAATCCAGATGAAACAGATAGCTTCACTGAATAGAAACTTACGATCTTTTGATTATTACACTGAGATGTGCGTTTAAATGAGTGATCTTGTCAGCCTTCTACTGAGTTAGTTTTGGCGGCAATTTTGCTTTTAAATACAAGAACGAGATCACGTCCTTTATGGTTACGAGTGAAGTTAGAATATTGACCAAATTACCCTTTGAACAAGTTCATAATACTCCCTCTTTTTTTATTTAGTTCACGTATTAGCTTCGAAAATGTTAACGCCCACACGTATGGGCGTTTGCATCTCGCCCACACGCGTGGATCCGCGTCCGTTCGTGAGCGCACGAATCTTGGCATGTTTTTAGTGCCATGTAGGACTGGTCTGATGTGTGGGCGTTCACCCGGTCACCCACACGGCCATTTCACCACACAGGAGGGGCTGGTGTGTGGGCGTTCATCAGTTCGCCACACGCCACTTTGCACGCACACACAAGGGCTAGTGTATGAGAATTTGCCATCTCGCCCACACGCCCGTCTCCTCTCCCACATCCAAGCTGCTAGTTGCCATGTGTTCTGCAGTGCACATGGCAACTGCCCCTAGTGTGCTTTATAAGCAGGTGGCAATTCTCTTTTTACCCGAGTTGCCATGTGTTTTGCAGGGTACACGGCAACTGCCTAGTGTGCACGTAAGCAGATGACAACTCTCTTTTACCGAGTTGCCATGTGTTTTTGCATGGTATATGGCAACTGCCCTAACGTGCACGTAAGCAGATGGCAACTCTTTTTTTACATGGCAACTGCCCTAGCATACTTGTGAGACATGTCAACTCTTTCAACTGCCTACTGTTAGTATGTGGCAACTCCTAAAGTTATGAAATCATGGCAACTACATTAGTTATGAAATCATCGCTGCAGCTAGCTCGAGTGGAATGGAACGGAATGGAATCTGATCGGAGCTAGCGCATGTGTAGGTACGTACCTGGAAGACGGGACACTTGATGTAGAGGAGGTTTTGGGAGCAGACGGAGCAACGGATCCAGTTGTTGTCGATCTGCATGACGGCCACGGAGCTCACCCATCCCGGCGACGACTCCGACGAGCTGGCTGCGGCTTCAAGGGCGAGGACGTCCCGCATCGCCTCGCTGTAGAGCGCACCCACGTCCATCGCTCCGGCGGGCGACGACTCCGAAGAGCCGTCGGCTTCAAGGGCGGCGACGTCCCGCGTTGTCTCACTGTAGAGTGCGTCCACGTGCGTCGCGCCGGTGAGCAGCGACTCCGAAGAGCAAGAGCCGTCGGCTTCAAGGGCGACGGTGTCCCGCATCGTCTCGCTGTAGAGCGCATCCACGTGCATCGCTCCGGCCGGCAACGACTCGGCTTCTAGGGCGACGACGTCCCGCTCCCGCACCGTCTCGTTGTAGATTGCATCCACCTCCATTGCTCCCGTGACTCCTGCCGGCAACGGCTCGGAAGAGTCGTCGGCTTCAAGGGCAAGGACGTCCCGCGTCGTCTCGCTGAAGAGTGCATCCACATCCATCATCGCTGATACGACAGTGGCTATAGATCATCATGGCCGGCCATTGCGTAAGGAAAGGAAAAGGAAAGGAGAATCGATATACCTACCCAATCGAAGGAGGAAGGGAATGGAAAGCGAAAGGAAAAGGAGAGTGGGGAAAGGGGAAGGCACCACCCCAATTTATAGACTGGAGCAAACGGAGCAGTAGGGAGCGGCGGCTGCATTGCATGCACTGGCTACGCCCTAGGCGCCATCTCGGTCGCACGCACGCACGCACGCAGCGAGCCTCCTTCCGAGGAAATCGCCGCGCGCCGCGGGAAACGGAAATGGCAGCAGCGTCGTCATCGTCGCGATTCTTCTTGGAGGTGTTGATAGGTGCCGGCGCTTCGGAGCCTTGGAGTCTAGTGGAAGATCCCGGTGGGCACGGCGATCGCAAGGCTTCTTCGTTTTTGTTGATCCGCCGTTGTCGGCATTTGTTTTCTTTTGTTTTCTCTCTGTCGTTTCTTTTGGACGTGACCGTGCTGCTTCCGCCCCAGCACCTATCCATGTATGGTTCGGTTGGTTGCTTTGTATACAAAGCGGGGGGAAACCCTTTTTCGGCAAACGGAAATGGCGGCGAGCAGCTCGCACTTTCCCAACGCGCTGCGCCAATCATGCACTTACCAACGGGGCCAGCTACGAGCCCGCCCTCCTTCAAACCACCGGGCAGCAAGTCTCTTTGGCTTCCCACATTACGCCGTTGAGACTCTTTATTGAGGGGCTGCGGGGGATCAAGGCGCACGACTCTTTATTGATGTGACCTAGCCTGATCAGGCCGTGCTCCATTCGCATAATTTTAAGAACGCATCAATAGAAAAAAAATATAGGATAGGAGCAATGAATTCTATAGCATCGGCAAGCAGTGTTTGATGCCACGAGAAAAGCAAACGGATCTTAAAAGAGAGTGAATTAAATACACCGGAGGTGCCTAAACTTGTCCTGTACGGTCAGTTTGGTGCCTAAAGTTACAACATACATAAAACTAGTGCCCGAACTTGTCCAGTTATGCAAATACGGTGCCTCCTTCCGTATTCAAACATACGCCCTGCCCACGTGAAGTGCCAGCATGGCAGTGGCCCACATGTAAGTGGATATGCATGTGTGGGGAGGAATTATTTTGCAGAAACATCGCTTTTGATTTATTTAATCATGTAGGAAAGCCCTCAAATACAGTGTATGCCAGAGAGAAATAACATGAAAACAAATTCTGCATCGCGGTGTTTCTAACCTGCACCTCCAGGTTACCAAACGTCACGATCTGCCCATGCTGGAAACTATCTGGTACGTACAAGTAATAGCTAGAAAATTATGTACACCAATTCCACGTGTTGCTTTGCAAGTCTTCTGATGCGTAATCAATCGGTTTTATTTATTATTTTCTTCCAAGTTCCTGTTTAGTTTTATGACACGCAATTTTTAAGGCTGGTTGTAATGGGGAGTATCATATACTAGTATCATGCATATGATACTAGTGTATGATACTACCTCCCTAATGCATAGTATCATATATTAGTATCATGTAGTACTCTATTTATTGCCATGCATGACACAAAGTAGTATAACATTTAATATGATACGGTATCATGATATGATACTACACCCTCTCTTTCTTCATTTAATGCTACGACACCTCATCAAAATTGCCTAGTTGACATGCATAATACTAGCTATGATACTACCATTACGACCAGCCTAAGACATAAAAATACAATAATTATCGATATGCAGTTGATGTGTATTTTTTCATTTTTTTTCCATTGTGTACTTTGAAGAGGTAAAATTAACTATTTCAAAAATTTATGTGGATTTAAAATTTTCTACAAATATTTAACATTATTATGTAAATTCATATATCTTCATTCCAGACCAAAAGCATACATAATTATTGTGTATCTTCATTATATTTATGAAATACAAAATTATTAAAAAATTGACAACATTGTATTTTTTGAAATTATTCAACATATATGAAAATTATTGTGTAATAATATTAAATTCTAGAAATGTATCAAAACATGTCAGCCGTGTTTGCAGAATTGTAAGGAGAATTTTACACAGCAATTTGTTAATACTCGATGAACATATTCTAAAACATGTTGAACCTAACGAATTTCAAAAACACGTTATAACTTTTGAATACATGTGAAACATTTTCCAAGTACATGAAATGCACTAGCACTTTATTTTAAGTTTGTGGCAGTTGTAACTTTTTTTCTTGCATTTCTTCTTTCATAAGGTAAAAACATTATAAAAGACAAAAAAAATACGCAAACTTGAAAAAATAAAAATAAAACTTGTGTGGGCCCAAACAAGCACCATATATAAAAGAATCGCTTGAAGTGGTACATAGCAGCCAAAGCAGATTTTCGGAGCACAGTAGCCACTGAGCATGTTTTTTTAAGGTAAAAAACTGTCACTTAAAAGTTCAGCTTTTTTTTTCACACCAAAAACGTATGTATGTGTTTGACGGCCAAATCCGTACGAAATTATGTTATATTATACCCAGCAATAAAGTCAAACTTCGAGCTAAATAACAAGCTAATTTTTGCATGTATCTTTTTTTTTGTATCTCTCACATACAAACGCGAATTTTGATGAAAATTTGCACAATATATTACACTTCTACGTGTGCACGTATAAAAGATTTTGGAATTTCTTTGAGTTGTAAAAATCCATTTCTCTGAACTTAAGAGAAACAAGCACAATAAGCCTGTGCTTCAAAGTTGCCTTTTGCACAGCAACGCCGTATATATAATTCGACCTAATGAAAGTCCACTGTGCATATTTTGGCGCGGTGGATAGCCTGTGCGTACAGTGCAATCTGCGACCATGAGATCTCAGCATCGATTCTAAATCATGCAATATATTTTTACTGTGGGTCAATGCCACACTGTCACGCCATGTGGGCATAACATATGTCCGGATACGGAAGGAGGCACCGTATTTGCACAACCAGACAAGTTCGAGCACAACTTTAGGCACCAAAGTGACGACGCCGAACAAGTTGAGGCACTCCTAGTGTATTTAACTCTTTAAAAGATGTTGGAGTAGATGTTAAATTTCTTATGAAATGTAGTACAAAAGATTATGAGGCATTGCTACAAATCATCCAGTTGATTTGTGGGAAACATAAGCCGCTAGATACGCACCATCGTAGCAGTCGCTTTGCCCTCTGGATCCCAAATGCTCCCCTGCAGCACACGCCCCCTCCCAAGCATCACTCTCTCTTCGTATCGGCAAAAACAACCACCCGCTTGCCCCTGATTGCAGCACCGGCGGCGCCAATGCTACTGGTCGCCGGTGCAGTAAACCACATTGTCCACTGGATGATGCAAAGCAACACTGGCGAGCCTCCATTGCAGCGCCGGGAGCTGCATCGCAACTCCGAGACCATCAGCCAGCACTCCATTGCAGCATCAGGAGCCCCAGCGAGTGCTGCATTGCAGCGCTGGCGAGTGCTCCATTGAAGCACCGGTGAGTGCAACGCCAGGAGGGGGCGTCAGCAAGTGCTCCATTGCACCACCGGTGAGCTCTTCGTTGCAGCGCCAAGAGTGAACACGATGGGAAGTGTGATACGTCTCCGTCGTATCTACTTTTCCAAACACTTTTGCCCTTGTTTTGGACTCTAACTTGTATGATTTGAATGGAACTAACCCGGACTGACGCTGTTTTCAGCAGAATTGCCATGGTGTTGTTTTTTGTGCAGAAAATAAAAGTTCTCGGAATGTCCTGAAACTCCACGGAACACCTTAGAAAATATAAAGAAAAATCCTCGCAAAAGATGAAGACCAGGGGGCCCACACCCTGCTCATGAGGGTGGGGGGCGCCCCCCCTGGGCGTGCCCCCTACCTCGTGGGCCCCCTGGTGGCCCTCCGACGCCAACTCCAACTCCATATATTGGCTTTCGGGGAGAAAAAAACAGAGAGAAGAAATCATCGCGTTTTACGATACGGAGCCGCCGCCAAGCCCTAATCTCTCTCGGGAGGGCTGATCTGGAGTCCGTTCGGGGCTCCGGAGGGGGGGATTCGTCGCCGTCGTCATTATCAACCATCCTCCATCACCAATTTCATGATGCTCACCGCCGTGCGTGAGTAATTGCATCGTAGGCTTGCTGGACGGTGATGCGTTGGATGAGATTTATCATGTAATCGAGTTAGTTTTGTTAGGGTTTGATCCCTAGTATCCATTATGTTCTGAGATTATGTTGCTATGACTTTGCTATGCTTAATGCTTGTCACTAGGGCCCGAGTGCCATGATTTCAGATCTGAACCTATTATGTTTTCATGAATATATGTGTGTTCTAGATCCTATCTTGCAAGTCTATAGTCACCTACTATGTGTTATGATCCGGCAACCCCGAAGTGACAATAATCGGGACCACTCCCGGTGATGACCATAGTTTGAGGAGTTCATGTATTCACTATGTGCTAATGCTTTGTTCGTGTTCTCTATTAAAAGGAGGCCTTAATATCCCTTAGTTTCCAATAGGACCTCGCTTCCATAGGAGGGTAGGACAAAAGATGTCATGCAAGTTCTTTTCCATAAGCACGTATGACTATATACGGAATACATGCCTACATTACATTGATGAACTAGAGCTAGTTCTGTGTCACCCTATGTTATGACTGCTACATAATGAACCACATCCGGCATAATTATCCATCGCTAATCCGGTGCCTACGAGTTTTCCATATACTGGTTTACACTTATTTACTTTTCCGTTGCTACCGTTACAATCTCTACAAAATACTAAAAACATTACTTTTACTGTCTTTACTTTTGTTACCGTTACCACCACTATCATATTACTTTGCTACTAAACACTTTGCTGCAGATACTAAGTTTCCAGGTGTGGTTGAATTGACAACTCAGCTGCTAATACTTGAGAATATTCTTTGGCTCCCCTTGTGTCGAATCAATAAATTTGGGTTGAATACTCTACCCTCGAAAACTGTTGCGATCCCTATACTTGTGGGTTATCAAGACTATTTTCTGGCGCCGTTGCCGGGGAGCATAGCTCTATTCTTTGAGTCACTTGGGATTTATATCTGCTGGACACTATGAAGAACTTGAAAGATGATCGAACTACTATTTTGCCCTCAACTACGAGGGGGGGGGGGGGGGGTAAGGAACTACCATCTAGCCTTGCACTAGATTCTCCTTCTATTATGAGTAAGTTTGCGACACCTAAACCTACTACTGCTATTGATTATGATATGTCGCATGTTATTGATGATGCCACTTCTGCTATGCATGATACTTATGATGAAACTACTTCTATGCTTGATACTACTGTGCCACTTGGTGAATATCTTGATGAGCAAATTGCTAGGTCTAGAGAAAGAGAAATTATTGAACCTGAACACGATGATGTTAGTGATGATGAACCTATGCCTTCTATTCCCGAGGGTTATCTTTTTTATGCTGAATCTTCTGCAGCTATTTTTGCTTGCCAGGATAGATATGAACTTAAGAGGTTGCTAATTAAATGGAGTAAAGAATCTTTTAGAGGTAGAATGAAACCTGACCCTGCTTTTGCTACTTCACCTATATGTGCTCCTGATCAGATATAATTACTTTGGTTGAATCTGATCCTTTTTATGGCTATGAATCTGAAACTGTTGTGGCACATCTTACTAAGTTAAATGATATAGCTGCCCTATTTACTAATAATGAGATATCGCGCTACCTTTATTTACTCAAGATATTTCCGTTCTCATTAAAGGGTGATGCTAAGATTTGGTATAATTCTCTTAATCCTGGTTGTGTGCAAAGTCCCCAGGATATGATTTATTACTTCTCTGCTAAATATTTCCCCGCTCATAAGAAACAAGCTGCTTTGAGGGAAATATACAATTTTGTGCAAATTGAAGAAGAGAGTCTCCCACAAGCTTGGGGGAGGCTTCTCAAGTTACTTAATGCTTTGCCTGATCATCCTCTTAAGCAACCTGAAATATTTGATATCTTTTATAATGGACTAACTGATGCTTCCAGAGATTACCTGGATAGTTGTGCTCGTTTTCTTTTCAGGGAAAGAACACCGGATGACGCTGAAATTCTATTGAATAATATGTTGGCTAATGAAAATAATTGGGCACCTCCCGAGCTACCTCCTAAGCCAGTTCCTGAGCCAATTACTGAGCCTATTCCTAAACCAACTCCGAAGAAGAGAGGTGTTCTACTTCTCAGCCCCGAAGATATGCAAGAGGCAAAGAAATCTATGAAAGAAAAAGGTATTAAAGCTGAAGATGTTAAGAATTTACCTCCTATTGAAGAAATACATGGTCTTAATTTACCACCTGTTGAAGAAGTATATGATCTCAATTACTTATTTAATGAAGAACCTCCCGATATCCCGACACATGTAGTAAAGGTAAACTCTCTCTATAGATATGATAAAGCTGAAATCCCTCCTACTAAAATTGCTAGTCAGTGCCTGGATGAGTTTGATGACTTTATGTTTAAGCAAGATGACTTTAATGCTTATTTTGGTAGACAATTAAAATAGAATACCTTTATGATTAAACGCTTGGGCGATTATATGGCTGATATTAGAGGTGAACTTAAACTTGTTAGCAAGCATGCTTCTATGGTTACTACTAAAGTAGAACAAGTACTTAAAGCTCAGAAAGAAGTGCTTGATGAAATGAATAGTAAGAAAAATGATTATGCTGTTAAAGTGGATACTAGAACTGGTAGAATGACCCAGGAACCTTTGTATCCTGAAGGCCACCCTAAGAGAATCGAGCAAGATTCTCAGATAAACAATATTGGTATACCTAGTTCTTCTAAGAGGAAGAAAAAGAAAAATGATAGGACTTTGCAAACTTCTAGTGAACCTATTGCCAAACCACCTGAGAATCCAAATGATATCTCAGTTTCTGATGATGAAACACAATCAGGTGATGAACATGAACCTAATGATAATGTTCATGTTGATGCTCAACCTAGTATTAATAATGATGTAGAAGTTGAACCTGCTGTTGATCTTGATAACCTACAATCAAAGAATCAACGTTATTGAAAGTGCTAGTTATCGACTAGAGGGGGGGTGAATAGGCAATTTTTATGAAAGTATTCAAAACATGGAAGTTTTGAAGACAAACAATAGAAATGACCTAATTGATATGCAGCGGAAGATAAACTACAACAAGCAAACCATAGTCAAGTATGCAATGATGTGAAAGTACAGGACTAATAGCCGCTAAGTAGTAAGGATCAGGATGGAAGATAGTATGAAGCCAATCAATGAGAGTAGTCAAGCAATGAAGTCAAACAGGTACAACAGATAGGTAATGACTTCACGAAGACAAACTTAAGTAAAGGATGGAAAGGGATAGAACCAGTTGCTTGTTGAAGACACAGGATTTGTTGGACCAGTTCCAGTTGCTGTGACAACTGTACGTCTGGTTAGGAAGGCTGAGATTTAACTCAGAAGACCGTGTCTTCACCTTATTCCCCTTGAGCTAAGGACACCCAGTCCTCGCCCAACCACTCTGGTAAGTCTTCAAGGTAGACTTCCGAACCTTCACAGACTTCGTTCACCGGCAATCCACAATGACTCTTGGATGCTCAGAACCCGACGCCTAACCGGCTGGAGGATTCACAGTCCTCAAGTGTAATAAGTCTTCAGGTCACCCAGACAGAAAGACTTCAGTGATGCCTAACACTCTTTGGCTCTGGGTGTTTGGGCTTTGTCCTTGCAAGGATTTCTCTCTCGCAAAGACTTCGAGGTGGGTTGCTCTCAAACGACAAAAGCCATGCACTAACTCTGAGCAGCCACCAATTTATGGTGTAGGGGGTGGGCTATTTATAGCCACTGGGCAACCCGACCTGATATGTCCGAAATGACCCTGGGTCACTAAGGAACTGACACGTGTTCCAACGGTCAGATTTCAAACACACACGGCAACTTTACTTGTGCTACAAGCAAAGCTGACTCATCCAACTCTGGATAAGATTTGCTCTCATTGTCTTCGCTCGAAGACATAGGATTTGGGTTGAGCATCACTTCAGTCATTCTGACTTTGTTCACTTGGACCCCACTTAACAGTACGGTGGTTCCTATGACTCAACAAAGAAGAAAAAAGAAACAACGAAATCACACAGTCTTCACACTCCATAGTCTTCACTCAATGTCTTTTCATCTCATAGTCTTCAATATGAATATCTTCACATACCACCATTGTTGTCAATGTCTTCATACATTTTTAGGGGTCATCTCCGGTAGGTAAATTGAATCAATGAGGGACACTACCTGCGTTATCCTGCAATTCTCACAAACGCATTAGTCCCTCAACCAACTTTGTCATCAATACTCCAAAACCAACTAGGGGTGGCACTAGATGCACTTACAATCTCCCCCTTTTTGGTGATTGATGACAAACTGGTTGAAGTTTTCAACGGGGATAAAGTATGTGAAATTGTAAAGGATAGGATATTGTCTTCATAAGTAGCAAAGGCTCCCCCTGAAGATATGCATATAAGTAATTTGCTTTTGGAATGCAAATGCACATGGCAGGTTGTACTTGTGGAGATCCTCTGCAACTTATGAAGATAATTCATCATGCATGAAATGATATAGCAAATAGAATGACATGCATAATGAAAAATGGACGTCTGCAAAATGATCTAAGTGCGGAAGTTATCATCGCACATGCGGAATTTATCATCGCATCACAGTAAAGCAAATAAGTAGCAGACGACCATCGAGTTTAAGTGTTACAACTCAAAGAACCAAATGTATCAAAAGCGAGAGTTGTATCATCACATCACAGTAAAGCAAATAAGTAGCAGACGACCATCGAGTTTAAGTGTTACAACTCAAAGAACCAAATGTATCAAAAGCGAGAGTTGTAAACACTAGGCAAAATATAAAGCAACCGCCCATATGAACCCGCTTGAAGACTATCAAACTCATATGCTTCTCCCCCTTTTGTCAGTAAGGACCAAAAAGGTTTGAAGACATAGAGCATCTACTCGTTTCCATGAGTAGGGGAAGCAGCAGGGTTGTCGTTGTTGTTTGGTGGCCAGACGTACTTGGTGCAGTGTCGATGCGTGCAGAAGTAGGGGGCGGTGAAGTAGCATCGTCTTCATCATCGATCACTTTGGCATTCACAGTTGCCGCGGAGGAAGAATAGTCAGAGTCTTCAAGGGATGGAGTACGACGTAGGACAACATTCCATGGAGGAGTGGAGTCAAACTTGAATCTTTCAGTGAAGCCATTGTCTTGAAGATCTGCTTCAGCACTAAGCAGCGTCAAACTCTTCCATGATCGCCGACAGGTCTCGTGAGTGACAAAAGCATTCTTGGTGGCAAGATTTTGAATGCGATTGACATCCACCAAGAGGCTTTGCATCTGTCTCTTGAGCCAAAAGTGATGCTTATCTTGTTTCTGATGAAGTGCCACAAGAAGTTCTCGGTCATTTAGAACACGAGAGCGCTTCTTAGGCCTTTGGGCAATGGTGCTTTCAGTAGCTTCAGTTTGCGCACGATGAGGCAGACGAGTGTTCCCAGCCATTGGATAGATACGAGTTACTGCTTGGACGCCTTCCATGGGCTGAGTGAAGCTTTGGTGATCAGCATTTTGAAGACAAAGAGGCTTCTTGGCAGGCTCAGGGTATATGGCTTCAACTGACATATCAACCTCTGGTACAAAGATCAGATGATTGCGAGCAGAGGGCTGATAGTTGATAGTAGAGTGTAGCTTGATGAGGCGCATGACCCATGGAGCATAGAATTCAGGCCAAAAAGGTCAGATCCAGACGTAGCAAGTTGCCGGATGAAGAATTCTTGTGTATTGAAGCTGATGCCATTGAGGATATAGAAGACCAATGTCTTCATAGCTCCTTCAAGTTTTGCAGCTGATGAATGCCCTTTGATAGGCCATAGAGTGCGCCTGATGATGTGATATATTGTGTGAGGCAGATACTCAAGGTCATCAACAAAGAAGTCCTTTGGGTATTCAGCGTCAGATGGCAGAGGCTTCATCATGCTCAACATCTGGCTCATGTTGGGCTCTGGCTTATGGAAGATGCTCTCCAGTGCATTGCGGTGGAGTTGACAATCAGGTTCGTACAACTCTCCGGGAGTGGGTAGGCCTGTAAGCTCAATGAGGTCAAGAGATTTGGCTTCATGATGAACATTTCCTGTCATCCACTCGAGAACCCATGTCTTTATATCCCTGTTGTAGCCGCGAATGTGGAGGGTACCATAGAATTGAAGCAAAAGTTCCTCATTCCAATGTTCTTTGTCTGTCACGAAGCTGAGCAGACCGGTGAAAGTGCTAGTATCGACTAGAGGGGGGGTGAATAGGCGATTTTTATGAACGTATTCAAAACTTGGAAGTTTCAAAGACAAACAGTAGAAATGACCTAGTTGATATGCAGCGGAAGATAAACTACCATAAGCAAACCATACTCAAGTATGTAATGATGTGAAAGTACAGGACTAATAGCAGCTCAGTAGTAAGGATCAGGATGGAAGATAGTATAAAGCCAATCAACGATAGTAGTCAAGCAATGAAGTCAAACAGGTACAACAGATAGGTAATGACTTCACGAAGACAAACTTAAGTAAAGGATGGAAAGGGATAGAACCAGTTGCTTGTTGAAGACACAGGATTTGTTGGACCAGTTCCAGTTGCTGTGACAACTGTACGTCTGGTTAGGAAGGCTGAGATTTAACTCAGAAGACCGTGTCTTCACCTTATTCCCCTTGAGCTAAGGACACCCAGTCCTCGCCCAATCACTCTGGTAAGTCTTCAAGGTAGACTTCCAAACCTTCACAGACTTCGTTCACCGGCAATCCACAATGACTCTTGGATGCTCAGAATGCGATGCCTAACCGGCTGGAGGATTCACAGTCCTCAAGTGTAATAAGTCTTCAGGTCACACAGACAGAAAGACTTCAGTGATGCCTAACACTCTTTGGCTCTGGGTGTTTGGGCTTTGTCCTTGCAAGGATTTCTCTCTCTCAAACACTTCGAGGTGGGTTGCTCTCAAACGACAAAAGCCATGCACAAACTTTGAGCAGCCACCAATTTATGGTGTAGGGGGTGGGCTATTTATAGCCACAAGGCAACCCGACCTGATTTGTCCGAAATGACCCTGGGTCACTAAGGAACTAACACGTGTTCCAACGGTCAGATTTCAAACACACACAACAACTTTACTTGGGCTACAAGCAAAGCTAACTGATCCAGCTCTGGATAAGATTTGCTCTCATTGTCTTTGCTCGAAGACATAGGATTTGGGTCGAGCATCACTTCAGTCACTCTGACTTAGTTCACTTGGACCCCACTTAACAGTACGGTGGTTCCTATGACTCAACAAAGAAGAAAAGGAAGCAACGAAACCACACAGTCTTCGCGCTCCATAGTCTTCACGTAATGTCTTCTCATGTCATAGCCTTCAATATGAATATCTTCTCATACCACCATTGTCTTCAATGTCTTCATTCATTTTTAGGGGTCATCTCCGGTAGGTAAAACGAATCAATGAGGGACACTACCGCGTTATCCTGCAATTCTCACAAACGCATTAGTCCCTCAACAAACTTTGTCGTCAATACTCCAAAACCAACTTTGTCGTCAACTTTGTCGGGAATAAAGTATGTGAAATTGTAAGGATAGGGAATTGTATTCATAAGTAGCAAGGGCGACCCCTGAAAATGTGCATATAAGTAATTTGCTTTTGGAATGCAAATGCACATGGCAGGTTGTACTTGTGGAGATCCTCTTCAACTTATGAAGAAAATTCATCATGCATGAACTGGTATAGCAAGTAAAATGACATGCATAATGAAAAATGGATGTCTGTAGAATGATCTAAGTGCGGAAGTTATCATCGCACATGCAGAATTTATCATCGCATCACAGTAAAGCAAATAAGTAGCAGACGACCATCGAGTTTAGGTGTTACAACTCAAAGAACCAAATGTTTCAAAAGCAAGAGTTGTAAGCACGAGGCAAAATATAATGCAACCGCCCATATGAACCCGCTTGAAGACTATCAACTCATACGCTTCTCCCCCTTTTGTCAGTAAGGGCCAAAAAGGTTTGAAGACATAGAGCATCTACTCGTCCTCATGAGAAGGTAAAGCAGCAGGGTTGTCGTTGTTGGTTGGCGGTGCAGACGTACTTGGTGTAGTGTCGATGCGAGTAGAGGTAGGAGGCGGTGAAGTAGCATCATCCTCATCATCAATCACTCTGGCATTGACAGTTGCCGCGGAGGAGGAATAGTCAGAGTCTTCAAGAGATGGAGTTCGACGTAGGACTGCAGTCCGTGGAGGAGTGGAGTCAAACTTGAATCTTTCAGTGAAGCCATCGTCTTGAAGATCTGCTTCAGCACTGAGCATCGTCAAACTCTTCCATGATCTTCGGCAAGTCTTGTGAGCAACAAAGGCATTCTTGGTGGCAAGATTTCGAATGCGATTTACGTCCACCAAGAGGCTTTGCATCTGTCTCTTGAGCCAATAGTGATGCTTATCTTGTTTCTAATGAAGGGCCACAAGAAGTTCTCGGTCATTGAGAACGCGAGAGTGCTTCCGAGGCCTTTGGGCAATGGTGCTTTCAGTGGCTTCAGTAGGTGCACGATGAGGCAGACGAGTATTTCCAGCCATTGGATAGATTCGTGTTGCTGCTTGGATGCCTTCAATGGGTTGAGTGAAGCTTTGGTGCTTGACATTCTGAAGACAAAGAGGCTTCTTGGCAGGGTCAGAGTATATGGCTTCAACTGACATATCAACCTCTAGTAAAAAGATCAGATGATTGCGAGCAGAGGGTTGATAGTTGACAGATGAGTGTCGCTTGATGAGGCGCATGACCCATGGAGCATAGAACTTCAGACCAAATAGGTCAGATCCAGAAGTAGCAAGTTGCCTGATGAAGAATTCTTGAGTATTGAAGCTGATGCCATTGAGAATGTAAAAGACCAAAGTCTTCATGGCTCCTTCAAGCTTGGCCGCTGATGAATGTCCTTTGATAAGCCATAGAGTTCGCCTGATAATATGATATATTGTTCGTGGCAGATACTCAAGGTCGTCAACAAAGAACTCTGTTGGATATTCAGCGTCAAATGGCAAGGGCTTCATCATGCTCAACATCTGGCTCATGTTGGGTTCTGGCTTATGGAAGATGCTCTCCAAAGCATTGCGGTGTAGTTGAAAATCAGGTTCATATAGCTCTCCTGGAGTGGCTAGGCCAGTAAGCTCAATGATATCCAGAGCTTTGGCTTCATGATGAACATTTCCGGTCATCCACTCGATAACCCATGTCTTGATATCTCTGTTGTAGCCGCGAATGTGTAGGGTAGCATAGAATTGAAGCAATAGTTCTTTATTCCAGTGTTCTTTGTCAGTCACAAAGCTGAGCAGGCCAGCATCACGAAAGCAGTCAAGTGCCTCTTCTAAGCACGGCAGTCCAGCAATGGCTTCAGTGTCAAGGCGCATATGAGGGAAAATGCGCCCTTGATCATATAGAACGCAAGAGTAATAGCTTCTCTGTGGATAGCTCCAGAACCAATTAGATGATATTCTTGGCTTTGAGTAGGGGTTCTTGGCGCTTTCAAAGAAGGTATTGTGGCTTTTGAAGCCATTGGCATTGAAGGACCCTGTAGAATTAGCAGTGCCTGGGAACCTTGGCAGTCTTGGCTTTGGCTTCTGGACCTGAGGCCTATGCTCTACATGATAATCAAATTGGGGACCAGAGGCAGTAGGCGGAGGTACCAGAATGGGCCATCGAACAGTGGTTAGCTGACCATGACTGTATGCTTGCTCAATTGTATGGGGCCTTGGTGGCGGAACAGGAGCAGTGGCAACAACTGAGGCTTCAGGCTGCACAACAGGTGCATCAGGAGCAGTGGCCTCATTAGCTTCAGGCACACTGGTTGGTTCAAGCTCCACATTAGCTTCAGCCATGACTACGTCATTGGCTTCATTGGCATTGGTGGTGGCAGCTTCAACATTTTCAACGTCCACTTGATGAACATGAGGGTCGGGCACTGGCACGTTCACATCAGGAACAGCTTCTTCATTAACGGGGGGAGTAGGGACACGTACATCTTCTTGATTGTCCTCGGCTGATGCAGCCGGAATGTCTTCAGCAGCTTGGGCTTCAGACACGGAGACATTCACAGTTGGAGTGGGTTCAGAAAATACTTGTCGTGCAACTGGTTGGCGTTGCACTTCTCCTTCTGGAACGCTCGACAGAGGGACTTGAGGCCTTTGTCCTTTGCGAAGCCTGCGAAATGCAGGCAACGCCTTTGGAGATGGAGTTGGCTGGGCCTCAAAGTCTTCATCTTCTTCTTGTACGGGTGGTGTAGCTTGTTGTTGTTGTTGTTGGGGAGTACTTGCGGAGTCTTGTTGCTGTGGGTGATCAGCCCATGATGCATCCTGAGCAGTTGGCGTCAGAGGACGACCAATGCTGATGAGTTCGCTGTTCGTAAGAACAGGCGATGATACCATGTTGTGTTCGATCTGAGGAAGAACTTCATCATCTTCAACATTGTCATCTTGACCAATGTCTTCAGCAGCGGTGGGTTCAGCTGCTGGAATATCTTCAGCTTCATGAGCCTCTGTGGAAGCAGGCTCATGAACTATCATCCTTCTTTCTTGATGTTCTGACGCAGGGCGAACCACTGAAATGGGTTCAACAACTAAGGGCTCTGTGGGAGCTGCCCTAGTCTTCTTGGTCTTGCGCTTCTTCTTGGAGGGAGCAGCATCAGAGGCTTCAGGATTCTTCCTTTTTCTGGCTTCAGCCTCGGCAGCCCTCGTCTTCTTTTGTTCTGAAGCGGTTGACAGGACCTTTGGCTTCGAGCCAGTCATGCTGCTTGGGAAGATAATGCGCGGGGCTTCTTGACTTGAAGGCGCAGGTGGAGCGGTAGATGGCTTCTTCTTCTTTGCAGCCATCCTAGGGTCAATGCCAGGACGGCCATGAGATTTGCGCTTCTCTGTCTCATTGTAGGCAAGCACACACTTATCAGCCAAACTCTTCATGCACTCACGAGAGCCTTGAGCTTCTTCACGCTTCTTAAGAAAAGCTTCTTTAAGCTCATGCAGCATGACCTTGAAGTTTCTGACATCTTGCACACTGAGCTTCGCCACATGCTTCTTGAACTAAGCCTTTTCATAGTCAATCTTGTTCTTCAGCTCAACGATACGCTGAGCGAGAGCTAGCTCGGAAGCAATGGCGCCATTGAAGGAGACGCTGAGGCCAATGGGAAGTTGCAGATCTTCAAAGCTGAGATTTGGTGTGTCAAACCACTCATCAATGAAGTTATGGATGATTGCCACATCAAAGAGAGGCAAGTTGTTGAAGATCTCTGCTTCTTCCTTGCTCTTTATCAGTTGCTCAAGGGCATCATCAGCAAGATCGTCATCACTGGACAGATCAATGGGTTCCTCACGCAGAATGGCGGCAGGAGTCAAGGTTTGATCAGTATGCCTGACAATTTGCTTTTTCTTCTCCGTTCTCTTGGAGATACGTGATTGATCTTCAGACTGCACACTGTCTTCAGGAGGTGCAGTGGCCAGTGGCTTCGCACGAGAAGCTTTTGGAGGTGCAGCTGATCTTGAAGCCTTTGGCTTCTTTTGCTTCAGCGGCTTCGGAGGAGGAGCTGTAGCTTCATCAGTGTCAGCATCATTATCAGAGTGATCTACTCTGGCACCCTGGACCAAGATGTAGGTGATGAGGCCGTCAAGGTTGGAGAAGGGGCCGATGACATTGGGTTCTGCATCATGGGAGCCGTCAGCACGGGGAGCAGAGGGACCAGGGTTGAAGTCTAATCCCAATGACTTCTTGTTTTTCTTGGCCGAAGCCATGGCGTACTGAAAGTTGCGTTTGAAGAGAGCATCGTCATGACACCAGAGTAATGATGTGGGATTGGCGTTCTCAGGCTGAGGTCCATGGACCATGCAAGGATAGAAGCCTTGCGCAATAGCTTCAGCTCTGTTCTTGGGTTGAAGACCTCGATAGAGAATATCACCCCAAGGTCTCTTGATAGCATTCTTCTCTGCATATTCCTTGGTCACAAACTTGTACATGAACCATTCTTCAGCCCAATAGCGTCGAATCCATTGGATTCATGTCTTGCGCTGATGATAAGTCTCTTTAGGATCTGTCTTGTAGAGCTCTGCTAGGTCATCAGGCAGATCTTTGGATGTTCCTTCTCGGCGCTGTCTGCCACCCTTCCTTGCTAATTTTTCTGCAGCCATGAACTTCAAACTGAATGGCTTCAATATGTTTAATGGCTTCAGATACTTACGCTTGCTGGTCAAGCAGGAACTGGCTTCAGGAGAGTTAATATGATGCTGTAAATATTCTGCAAACGAATGCAGACTATGAGAACCAAGGGATTCTCCCACGGACATGTACCTGTGACAGCATTAGAGATGCGAGGGAAGGGGAAGAGGTCATATGCATTCTCAGAAGATTTTGAAGATAAATTATTTTGAAGACATTGACCTCATGATGCGAATACATTCACTTATGTGATGTGAGTTGGTTCCAGATTTGTATGAATCGGTGAATAAGTACAAGTGAGGAATCAAACTAGACATGTAATTCAAGTGAATAGACTAGGCAGTATGAGATGCAGACAGAATAGTGAAGGAAATATGCCCTAGAGGCAATAATAAAGTTATTATTTATTTCCTCATATCATGATAAATGTTTATTATTCATGCTAGAATTGTATTAACCGGAAACATAATACATGTGTGAATATATAGACAAACAGAGTGTCACTAGTATGCCTCTACTTGACTAGCTTGTTAATCAAAGATGGTTATGTTTCCTAACCATGAACAAGGAGTTGTTATTTGATTAACAAGGTCACATCATTAGTTGAATGATCTAATTGACATGACCCATTCCGTTAGCTTAGCACACGATCGTTTAGTATGTTGCTATTGCTTCCTTCATGACTTATACATGTTCCTATGACTATGAGATTATGCAACTCCCGTTTATCGGAGGAACACTTTGTGTGCTACCAAACGTCACTACGTAACTGGGTGATTATAAAGGTGCTCTACAGGTGTCTCCGAAGGTACTTGTTGAGTTGGCGTATTTCGAGATTAGGATTTGTCACTCCGAATGTCGGAGAGGTATCTCTGGGCCCTCTCGGTAATACACATCACTTAAGCCTTGCAAGCATTTCAACTAATGAGTTAGTTGTGAGATGATGTATTACGGAACGAGTAAAGAGACTTGCCGGTAACGAGATTGAACTAGGTATTGGATACCGACGATCGAATCTCGGGCAAGTAACATACCGATGACAAAGGGAACAACGTATGTTGTTGTGCGGTTTGACCGATAAAGATCTTCGTAGAATATGTAGGAACCAATATGGGCATCCAGGTCCCGCTATTGGTTATTGACCGGAGACATGTCTCGGTCATGTCTACATTGTTCTCGAACCGTAGGGTCCGCACGCTTAAGGTTTCGATGACAGTTATATTATGAGTTTATGTATTTTGATGTACCGAAGGTTGTTCGGAGTCCCGGATATGATCACGGACATGACGAGGAGTCTCGAAATGGTCGAGACATAAAGATTGATATATTGGACGGATATATTTGGACACCGGAAAGGTTCCGGAGAAGTTTGGAGCTCCGGGAGGTTACCGGAACCCCCCGGGAGATATATGGGCCTTATTGGGCCCATGTAGGAGGAAGGGAGAAGGAGCAAGGGAGGGGGGCGCGCCCCCCCAAGCCCAATCCGAATTGGGGAGGGGGCCGCCCCCCCCCTTTCCTTTCTCCTTCCCCCTCTTCCTATTCCTACTACTAGTACTACTTCCTAATACTAGTACTCCTTCCTTCCCCCTCCAAATAAGATAAGGAAAAGAGAGGGAAACCTACTTGGAGTAGGTTTCCCCCTCCCTATGGCGCGCCCCCCTTGAGGCCGGCCACCTCCTCCCTCCCTCCTTTATATACGGGGGTAGGGGGGCACCCTAGGACACACAAGTTGATCATTGATCGTTCCTTAGCCGTGTGCGGTGCCCCCCTCCACGATATTACACCTCGATCATATTGTAGCGGTGCTTAGGCGAAGCCCTGCGACAGGAGAACATCAAGATCGTCACCACGCCGTCGTGCTGACGGAACTTCCCCTCGGAGCCTCTACTGGATTGGAGATCGAGGGTGCGTCATCGAGCTGTACGCGTGTCAAGAACTCGGAGGTGCCGGAGTAACGGTGCTAGGATCGGTTGGACCAGGAGGACGTACGACTACTTCCTCTACGTTGCGTCAACGCTTCCGCTTCGGTCTACGAGGGTACGTAGACAACACTCTCCCCTCTCGTTGCTATGCATCACCATGATCTTGCGTGTGCGTAGGAAAATTTTGAAATTACTACGCTCCCCAACAGTTGTATCCGAGCCTAGGTTTTATGGTTTCATGTTATATGCACGAGTAGAACACAAGTGAGTTGTGGGCGATATAAGTCATACTGCTTACCAGCATGTCATACTTTGGTTCGGCGGTATTGTTGGATGAAGCGGCCCGGACCGACATTACGCGTACGCTTACGCGAGACTGGTTTTACCGCCGTGCTTTGCACACAGGTGACTAGCGGGTGTCAGTTTCTCCAACTTTAGTTGAACCGAGTGTGGCTACGCCCGGTCCTTGCGAAGGTTAAAATAGCATCAACTTGACAAACTATCGTTGTGGTTTTGATGCGTAGGTGAGATTGGTTCTTGCTTAAGCCCGTAGCAGCCACGTAAAACTTGCAACAACAAAGTAGAGGACGTCTAACTTGTTTTTGCAGGGCATGTTGTGATTTGATATGGCCAAGACATGATGCTATATTTTATTTTATGAGATGATCATGTTTTGTAACCGAAGTTATCGGCAACTGGCAGGAGCCATATGGTTGTCGCTTTATTGTATGAAATGCAAATGCCCTGTAATTGCTTTACTTTATCACTAAGCGGTAGCGATAGTCGTAGAAGCAATAGATGGTGTAAACGACAACGATGCTACGATGGAGATCAAGGTGTCGCGCCGGTGACGATGGTGATCATGATGGTGCTTCGGAGATGGAGATCACAAGCACAAGAAGATGATGGCCATATCATATCACTTATATTGATTGCATGTGATGTTTATCCTTTATGCATCTTATCTTGCTTTGATTGACGGTAGCATTTTAAGATGATCTCTCACTAAAAATTATCAAGTAGTGTTCTCCCTGAGTATGCACCGTTGCCAAAGTTCGTCGTGCCCAGACACCACGTGATGATCGGGTGTGATAAGCTCTACGTCCATCTACAACGGGTGCAAGCCAGTTTTGCACACGCAGAATACTCAGGTTAAACTTGACGAGCCTAGCATATGCAGATATGGCCTCGGAACACGGAGACCGAAAAGGTCGAGCGTGAATCATATAGTAGATATGATCAACATAAGATATTCACCATTGAAAACTACTCCATCTCACGTGATGATCGGTTATGGTTTAGTTGATTTGGATCACGTAATCACTTAGATGACTAGAGAGATGTCTGTCTAAGTGGGAGTTCTTAAATAATATGATTAATTGAACTAAAATTTATCATGAACTTAGTGCCTGATAGTATCTTGCTTGTCTATGTTGTTTGTAGATAGATGGCCCGTGCTGTTGTTCCGTTGAATTTTAATGCGTTCCTTGAGAAAGCTAAGTTGAAAGATGATGGTAGCAACTATGCGGACTGGGTCCGTAACTTGAGGATTATCCTCATTGCTGCACAGAAAAATTACGTCCTGGAAGCACCGCTGGGTGCCAGGCCTGCTGCTGATGCAACTGACGACGTTAAGAACGTCTGGCAGAGCAAAGCTGATGACTACTCGATAGTTCAATGTGCCATGCTTTACGGCTTAGAACCGGGACTTCAACGACGTTTTGAACGTCATGGAGCATATGAGATGTTTCAGGAGTTGAAGTTGATATTCCAGAAGAATGCCCGGATTGAGAGATATGAAGTCTCCAATAAGTTCTATAGCTACAAGATGGAGGAGAATAGTTCCGTTAGTGAGCACATACTCAAGATGTCTGGGTATTGTAATCACTTGATTCAACTGGGAGTTACTCTTCCGGATGATAGCGTCATTGACAGAATTCTCCAATCACTTCCACCAAGCTACAAGAGCTTCGTGATGAACTATAATATGCAAGGGATGGATAAGACGATTCCCGAGCTCTTTGCAATGCTAAAGGCTGCGGAGGTAGAAATCAAGAAGGAGCATCAAGTGTTGATGGTTAACAAGACCACTAGTTTCAAGAAAAAGGGCAAAGGGAAGAAGAAGGGGAACTTCAAGAAGAACAACAAACAAGTTGCTGCTCAAGAGAAGAAACCCAAGTCTGGACCTAAGCCTGAAACTGAGTGCTTCTACTGCAAGCAGACTGGTCACTGGAAGCGGAACTGCCCCAAGTATTTGGCGGATAAGAAGGATGGCAAAGTGAACAAAGGTATATGTGATATACATGTTATTGATGTGTACCTTACTAGAGCTCGCAGTAGCACCTGGGTATTTGATACTGGTTCTGTTGCTAATATTTGCAACTCGAAACAGGGACTACGGATTAAGCGAACACTGGCAAAGGACGAGGTGACGATGCGCGTGGGAAATGGTTCCAAAGTCGATGTGATCGCGGTCGGCACGCTACCTCTACATCTACCTTCGGGATTAGTATTAGACCTAAATAATTGTTATTTGGTGCCAGCGTTGAGCATGAACATTATATCTGGATCTTGTTTAATGCGAGGCGGTTATTCATTTAAATCAGAGAATAATGGTTGTTCTATTTATATGAGTAATATCTTTTATGGTCATGCACCCCTGAAGAGTGGTCTATTTTTGATGAATCTCGATAGTAGTGATACACATATTCATAGTGTTGAAGCCAAAAGATGCAAAGTTGATAATGATAGTGCAACTTATTTGTGGCACTGCCGTTTGGGTCATATCGGTATAAAGCGCATGAAGAAACTCCATACTGATGGACTTTTGGAACCACTTGATTATGAATCACTTGGTACTTGCGAACCGTGCCTCATGGGCAAGATGACCAAAACGCCGTTCTCCGGTACTATGGAGAGAGCAACAGATTTGTTGGAAATCATACATACAGATGTATGTGGTCCAATGAATGTTGAGGCTCGTGGCGGATATCGTTATTTTCTCACCTTCACAGATGATTTAAGCAGATATGGGTATATCTACTTAATGAAGCATAAGTCTGAAACATTTGAAAAGTTCAAAGAATTTCAGAGTGAAGTTGAAAATCATCGTAACAAGAAAATAAAGTTTCTACAATCTGATCGTGGAGGAGAATATTTGAGTTATGAGTTTGGTTTACACTTAAAACAATGTGGAATAGTTTCACAACTCACGCCACCCGGAACACCACAGCGTAATGGTGTGTCCGAACGTCGTAATCGTACTTTACTTGATATGGTGCGGTCTATGATGTCTCTTACAGATTTACCGCTATCGTTTTGGGGTTATGCTCTAGAGACAGCCACATTCACGTTAAATAGGGCACCGTCGAAATCCGTTGAGACAACACCTTATGAACTATGGTTTGGCAAGAAACCAAAGTTGTCGTTTCTTAAAGTTTGGGGTTGCGATGCTTATGTGAAAAAGCTTCAACCTGATAAGCTCGAACCCAAATCGGAGAAATGTGTCTTCATAGGATACCCAAAGGAGACAGTTGGGTACACCTTCTATCACAGATCCGAAGGCAAGACATTCATTGCTAAGAATGGATCCTTTCTAGAGAAGGAGTTTCTCTCGAAAGAAGTGAGTGGGAGGAAAGTAGAACTTGATGAGGTAACTGTACCTACTCCCTTGTTGGAAATTAATACATCACAGGAACCAGTTTCTGTGACGTCAAAACCAACTAGAGAGGAAGTTGATGATAATGATCATAGAACTTCAGATCAAGAACTACGTAGGTCGAACAGAGTAAGATCCGCACCAGAGTGGTACGGTAATCCTATTCTGAAAGTCATGCTACTAGATCATGATGAACCTACGAACTATGAAGAAGCGATGGTGAGCCCAGATTCCGCAAAATGGCTTGAAGCCATGAAATATGAGATGGGATCCATGTATGAGAACAAAGTATGGACTTTTGTTGACTTGCCCGATGGTCGGCAAGCAATTGAGAATAAATGGATCTTCAAGAAGAAGACTGACACTGACGGTAATGTTACTGTCTACAAAGCTCGACTTGTTGCAAAAGGTTTTCGACAAGTTCAAGGGGTTGACTACGATGAGACCTTCTCACCCGTAGCGATGCTTAAGTCTGTCCGAATCATGTTAGCAATTGCCGCATTTTATGATTATGAAATTTGGCAAATGGATGTAAAAACTGCATTCCTGAATGGATTTCTGGAAGAAGAGTTGTATATGATGCAACCAGAAGGTTTTATCGATCCAAAGGGAGCTAACAAAGTGTGCAAGCTCCAACGTTCCATTTATGGACTGGTGCAAGCCTCTCGGAGTTGGAATAAACGTTTTGATAGTGTGATCAAAGCATTTGGTTTTATACAGACTTTTGGAGAAGCCTGTATTTGCAAGAAAGTGAGTGGGAGCTCTGTAGCATTTCTAATATTATATGTGGATGACATATTGTTGATTGGAAATGATATAAAATTTCTGGATAGCATAAAGGGATACTTGAATAAAAGTTTTTCAATGAAAGACCTCGGTGAAACTGCTTACATATTGGGCATTAAGATCTATAGAGATAGATCAAGACGCTTAATTGGACTTTCACAAAGCACATACCTTGACAAAGTTTTGAAGAAGTTCAAAATGGATCAAGCAAAGAAAGGGTTCTTGCCTATATTGCAAGGTGTGAAGTTGAGTAAGACTCAAAGCCCGACCACTACAGAAGATAGAGAGAAAATGAAAAGTGTTCCCTATGCTTCAGCCATAGGCTCTATCATGTATGCAATGCTGTGTACCAGACCTGATGTGTGCCTTGCTATAAGTCTAGCAGGGAGGTACCAAAGTAATCCAGGAGTGGATCACTGGACAACGGTCAAGAACATCCTGAAATACCTGAAAAGGACTAAGGATATGTTTCTCGTATATGGAGGTGACAAAGAGCTCATAGTAAATGGTTACGTTGATGCAAGCTTTGACACTGATCCGGACAATTCTAAATCGCAAACCGGATACGTGTTTACATTAAACGGTGGAGCTGTCAGTTGGTGCAGTTCAAAGCAAAGCGTCGTGGCGGGATCTACATGTGAAGCGGAATACATAGCTGCTTCGGAAGAAGCCAATGAAGGAGTCTGGATGAAGGAGTTCATATCCGATCTAGGTGTCATACCTAGTGCATCGGGTCCAATGAAAATCTTTTGTGACAATACTGGAGCGATTGCCTTAGCGAAGGAATCCAGATTTCACAAGAGAACCAAGCACATCAAGAGACGCTTCAATTCCATCCGGGATCTAGTCCAGGTGGGAGACATAGAGATTTGCAAGATACATACGGATTTGAATGTTGCAGACCCGTTGACTAAGCCTCTTCCACGAGCAAAACATGATCAACACCAAGACTCCGTGGGTGTTAGAATCATTACTTTGTAATCTAGATTATTGACTCTAGTGCAAGTGGGAGACTGAAGGAAATATTCCCTAGAGGCAATAATAAAGTTATTATTTATTTCCTCATATCATGATAAATGTTTATTATTCATGCTAGAATTGTATTAACCGGAAACATAATACATGTGTGAATATATAGACAAACAGAGTGTCACTAGTATGCCTCTACTTGACTAGCTTGTTAATCAAAGATGGTTATGTTTCCTAACCATGAACAAGGAGTTGTTATTTGATTAACAAGGTCACATCATTAGTTGAATGATCTGATTGACATGACCCATTCCGTTAGCTTAGCACACGATCATTTAGTATGTTGCTATTGCTTCCTTCATGACTTATACATGTTCCTATGACTATGAGATTATGCAACTCCCGTTTACCAGAGGAACACTTTGTGTGCTACCAAACGTCACTACGTAACTGGGTGATTATAAAGGTGCTCTACAGGTGTCTCCGAAGGTACTTGTTGAGTTGGCGTATTTTGAGATTAGGATTTGTCACTCCGAATGTCGGAGAGGTATCTCTGGGCCCTCTCGGTAATACACATCACTTAAGCCTTGCAAGCATTTCAACTAATGAGTTAGTTGTGAGATGATGTATTACGGAACGAGTAAAGAGACTTGCCGGTAACGAGATTGAACTAGGTATTGGATACCGACGATCGAATCTCGGGCAAGTAACATACCGATGACAAAGGGAACAACGTATGTTGTTGTGCGGTTTGACCGATAAAGATCTTCGTAGAATATGTAGGAACCAATATGGGCATCCAGGTCCCGCTATTGGTTATTGACCGGAGACATGTCTCGGTCATGTCTACATTGTTCTCGAACCGTAGGGTCCGCACGCTTAAGGTTTCGATGACAGTTATATTATGAGTTTATGTATTTTGATGTACCGAAGGTTGTTCGGAGTCCCGGATATGATCACGGACATGACGAGGAGTCTCGAAATGGTCGAGACATAAAGATTGATATATTGGACGGATATATTTGGACACCGGAAAGGTTCCGGAGAAGTTTGGAGCTCCGGGAGGTTACCGGAACCCCCCGGGAGATATATGGGCCTTATTGGGCCCATGTAGGAGGAAGGGAGAAGGAGCAAGGGAGGGGGGCGCGCCCCCCCAAGCCCAATCCGAATTGGGGAGGGGGCCGCCCCCCCCCCCTTTCCTTTCTCCTTCCCCCTCTTCCTATTCCTACTACT
This sequence comes from Triticum timopheevii, assembly GCA_963921465.1. NCBI lineage: Eukaryota > Viridiplantae > Streptophyta > Magnoliopsida > Poales > Poaceae > Triticum > Triticum timopheevii. The sequence goes on from OY997266.1 coordinate 53,939,485, forward strand.
AGTACTACTTCCTAATACTAGTACTCCTTCCTTCCCCCTCCAAATAAGATAAGGAAAAGAGAGGGAAACCTACTTGGAGTAGGTTTCCCCCTCCCTATGGCGCGCCCCCCTTGAGGCCGGCCACCTCCTCCCTCCCTCCTTTATATACGGGGGTAGGGGGGCACCCTAGGACACACAAGTTGATCATTGATCGTTCCTTAGCCGTGTGCGGTGCCCCCCTCCACGATATTACACCTCGATCATATTGTAGCGGTGCTTAGGCGAAGCCCTGCGACAGGAGAACATCAAGATCGTCACCACGCCGTCGTGCTGACGGAACTTCCCCTCGGAGCCTCTACTGGATTGGAGATCGAGGGTGCGTCATCGAGCTGTACGCGTGTCAAGAACTCGGAGGTGCCGGAGTAACGGTGCTAGGATCGGTTGGACCAGGAGGACGTACGACTACTTCCTCTACGTTGCGTCAACGCTTCCGCTTCGGTCTACGAGGGTACGTAGACAACACTCTCCCCTCTCGTTGCTATGCATCACCATGATCTTGCGTGTGCGTAGGAAAATTTTGAAATTACTACGTTCCCCAACAAATAGATCTAACATTGTATAGGCAGAAACCACTTTTGGTGGATAGGATGAATCTATGAAGATCAAAAAGGTGGTAAAATAGAGTTATAATTACCGCACGAAGAACTGCTAGATGAGATGAATAGGAGACCAAGCAGTTCAATCCACCGTGCCCTAACTTGGCGACGGAGGACACCTACGGCGATGGCGGAGAGGACGATGTCCGCGGCCGGCGTGAGGACGGCGTCGGAGAAGTCGCGGCAGCTAAGCGCTTCGTCACCGGCATCGTCGAGAGCTAGTGGTGGTGCTAGGGTTTTGACGAGGTGGAGAGGTGGAAGAAGGATTTCTTTATCGCAGGGGACAAGTATTTATAAGTAGGTGTGCGGCACAGCGCAAGTACGCTGGTGCCCCTGGCGGTTCACATCTGAGGGGCACGTGGCAAGCATGCAACATACTCAGAGTTGTCCCACGTTCCCTCGCCCGCCAGGCATGTCGGAGAGTTGTTCCGGCTTCTCCGGATTTCAACAATAAATATGAGTTATTTAAAACAGATTTAATGTTTGTCTCTTTGCCTTCTGCTGACTAGGACGCAGAGAAGACATTCGATAGTTTCAATAGAATACATATGATTTGGACAGATAGAGTTTGAGATAGAAAGCATAGAGAGATTAGGGTCCGATCACATTCACTTACTTCAAAAGATTCAACTTGAAGACATAGCTATAAGTGAATGCTATAGAGGACAGAACACTTGTATATATATATATATATATATATATATATATATATATATATATATATATATATATCAGGAAACAATCAAATCATCATAGTGAAGAATATCATGAAGTTAAATTGAAACTGAAGACAAACCAAATGCGAAATCATTGCAAAAATAACACCATGAGTGAAACACTTCAAACAGAGAAATTTGGTGGTGGAGTTATCCACCGTATAGGAAGTATTAGACCCAGACACGGCGCACAATTATCGTGGCGCTCCGAAGTGAAATTCCATGTTAATGTATTCACACTCAGAGTGTAAGTCTTCATTGATTGAAGATATACATTACTTTGTGTGTTGCACATCTAAGTCATCAACATGCATAAGTGTTAGGATGTGTGCTTGATCACAGGACATTAGAGGATTCCAAGATATTTAGCTCACACCATAACTTGCAAAACCTTTTCTCATCCAAGGGCTTTGTGAAGATATCTGCCAGTTGCTCTTCGGTGTTGACATGAATGATGTCGATATCTTTCTTCATGACATGATCTCTGAGAAAGTGATGACGAATTTCAATGTGCTTTGTCTTCGAGTGCTGGACTGGATTGTTGGCTATCTTGATGGCACTTTCGTTGTTGTAGAAGAGAGGTACTTGTTTCAGGTTGATGCCATAGTCCTTGAGAGTTTGCTTCATCCATAGAAGCTGAGCACAACAGGATCCAGCAGCAATGTATTCAGATTCAGCAGTTGAGAGTGATACACAGTTCTGCTTCTTTGAAGACCAATAGACAAGTGATCGACCAAGAAAGTGACATGTGCCTGATGTAGACTTGCGATCCACCTTGTCACCAGCATAATCAGCATCCGAGATCCAACCAAATAAAATTTTGAGCCCTTTGGATACCATAATCCGAGTGTTGGGGTGTAAGCCAAATATCTAAGAATTCGCTTCACAGCTAAGTGATGTGATTCCTTTGGTGCCGCTTGAAATCGAGCACACATGCAAACACTAAGCATAATATCTGGCCTAGATGCACATAGATAAAGCAAAGAACCAATCATGGAGCGGTATACCTTTTGATCGAACTCTTTACCATTGTCGTCGGGACCAAGATGGTGTTTGGCTGGCATTGGCGTCGTGTAACCTTTGCAGTCTTCCATCCCAAACTTCTTCAGACAATCTTTGAGGTATTTCTCTTGAGATATGAAGATGCCATTTCTTTGCTGACGAATTTGAAGACCCAGGAAGAACTTTAGCTCTCCCATCATGGACATCTGATATTGCTCTTGCATCATGTATCCAAACTCATCATTATACTTCTGGTTGGTGCAGCCGAAGATAATGTCATCCACATATATTTGGCATACAAACAGTTCGCCATCATATGTCTTCGCGAAGAGTGTAGGATCGAGGGATCCAGGTTTGAAGCCTTTGCTCTTTAGGAAGTCTTTGATCGTATCATACCATGCAAGAGGAGCTTGTTTGAGGCCATACAGTGCTTTGTTTAACTTGTACACCATATCAGGAAGTTTTGGATCTTCAAAGCCAGGTGGTTGAGCGACATACACTTCTTCTTCAATCTTGCCATTGAGAAATGCACTCTTCACATCCATTTGATATAGCAAGATGTTGTGATGATTAGCGTAGGCTAGCAGTATGCGAATAGCTTCAAGCCTAGCAACAGGAGCAAATGTTTCATCGAAGTCAATTCCTTCAACTTGAGTATATCCTTGAGCCACAAGACGTGGTTTGTTTCTCACAACTTGACCATGCTCATCTTGTTTGTTTCGATATATCCATTTTGTTCCAATAATATTATGCTTGCGAGGGTCAGGTCGCTTGACAAGTTCCCAAACATTGTTCAGCTTGAACTGTTGAAGTTCTTCTTGCATAGCTTGAATCCATTCAGGTTCCATAAATGCTTCAGCAACTTTCTTGGGTTCTGATATTGACACAAATGAAAAATGCCCACAAAAGTTTGCTAGCTGGGTTGCTCTTGAGCAAGTGAGTGGACCAGGTGCATTGATGCTGTCAATTATCTTCTCTATTTGTACTTCATTTGCAACACGAGGATGAACTGGACGAAGACTTTGCTCTTGCTGATCATTGTCATCATTGGGAGGATTGTCTTCGGTTTGAGCATTGTCTTCAGGTTGGTTAGGTGCAGAAATGATAAGTTCCTCTTCCAGCTGTGCTTCAGAGGTCATGATTTCACCAGTTCCCATCAGCTTGATAGATTCGCTGGGCGGAGCTTCGTCTAGTGTACTTGGAAGAATCTCTCTCTGTGAACCATTTGTTTCGTCAAATTTCACATCCACAGTTTCGACGATTTTGTGGAGATAAAGGTTGAACACTTTGTAGGAGTGCGAGTCCTTTCCATAGCCAAGCATGAAGCCTTCGTGAGCTTTAGGTGCAAATTTTGACTTGTGATGGCGATCCTTGATCCAGCACTTAGCTCCAAATACTCTGAAGTAACTGACATTTGGCTTCTTGCTAGTAAGGAGCTCATACGATGTTTTGTTCAGAAGCTTATGGATGTACACACGGTTGATGATGTGACATGCTGTATCAATAGCTTCAGGCCAGAACTTTCTTGGTGTCTTGTATTCATCTAGCATTGTTCAAGCCATCTCAATGAGAGTTCTGTTCTTGCGCTCAACGATGCCATTTTGCTGAGGTGTGTATGGAGCAGAGAACTCATGAGTGATTCCCATTGTATCCAGATACAGATCAAGTCCGGTGTTCTTGAATTTAGTGCCATTGTCACTTCTGATATGCTTGATCTTCACGCCATAATTGTTCATTGCTCGATTGGCGAAGCGTCTAAAGACATCTTGCACTTCAGTCTTGTAGAGAATTATGTGCACCCATGTGTATCTTGAGTAGTCATCAACAATTACGAAGCCATACAGACAAGAAGTTGTTGTGAGAGTGGAGTAGTGAGTAGGTCCGAATAAGTCCATGTGTAACAGCTCGAAGGGTTGAGATGTTGTCATGATTGTCTTCGAGGGGTGCTTTGCCCTAGTCATCTTCCCAGCTTCGCAGGCACCACACAAATGATCCTTCTTGAACTTGACACCCTCGATGCCTATGACATGCTTCTTCTTGACGAGTGAGTGTAAGTTCCTCATGCCATCATGCCCCGGCCTTCGATGCCAGAGCCAGCATTCTGAAGCTTTTGAGAGAAGACATACGGCAAGCTGTGGACCTGCTGAGAAATCTACCATGTATAGATCATCTTTTCGATACCCTTCAAAGACTAGAGACTTGTCAGATTCCATTTGTACAAGGCAGCGATATTTTCCAAATAGCACAATCATGTTTAAGTCACAAAGCATTGAGACATACATTAAGTTGAAACCAAGGGATTCAACAAGCATCACTTTATCCATGTGTTGATCCTTTGAGATTGCAACTCTACCTAGACCCAATACCTTGCTTTTACCAATGTTAGCAAATGTGATGTGACTCTTGTCAGATGGACGTAAGGTTGAGTCCATGAGAAGACTTCGATCACCAGTCATATGATTTGTGCATCCACTGTCCATAATCCATTCTGAAGCTTTTGGTGACAAGCCCTACAGTGCAGTTAGGAGGATAGGCTTCACAAAAAGTGTTGTGAAGCATAAGCATTTGGCGCATAAAGGGATTGTCACAGCTTAGATCAAGATTAGGATACATAGTATGACAGGTAAGCGATTCAGATATGAAGTATATAGAATGACATTTTATCATGTGTCCTTAATGTGTTTTAGGTCCCCAGCAATAGCATCGAACGCCTTTGATTGCAGGCTGGATACCTTTCTCTACAAAAGAAAGTTAATTCTTCTTCACCACCCACATTTTCAGGGGTGGCTTAGAAGCAATGAGTCTAAGTGCAGCATCTGAGAATTTTGGCTTTGGAGCCCTAGCAAATAGCCTTGCAGGAGAAGAATGATACTCATATGAATAAGCAGAAAAGTTCTTAGTCCTATGAACATAGCGGTTCGAAGACACACGCTCATATTCATAAGTCTGAGTGTGATTTCCCTGCAAAACATTGGCGTTAGGGTGACTCAAGTGAGTCATGTATCTGTATGAAGCCTTTGGGCCAGATGAAGCTATAGGTCTAGGGTTTGTCTTCTTCCCTGGTGGTGTCATGACGACATTCACAGGAAGATTCTCAATGTACTGCTTAGGTACCCAGATCTTCTTCATAGGTGGTCCATTCCTGCAGTTAGTACCAATGTACCTGGCAAACACTTCACCATTCTGATTCTTGAACAGCATATAGTTTGCATCAAAGGATTCATCAATGATAATAGGATTAGCACAGGTAAAGCCAGATAGAGTGGATGGATCTACTGAAGGTTCCTTTGTAGCAACCCATGTGGTTTTGGGGTACTGCTCAGGCTTCCTGTACGAGCCATCAACATTCATTTTCCTCTCGAACCCAACACCCTCTTTCCTAGGGTTTCGGTTCAGAATCTGCTTTTTGAGGACATCGCAGAGTGTATGATGCCCTCTCAGACTCTTATACATCCCTGTTTCAAGCAATGTCTTCAACATAGCATTTTCATCAGCAATAGCAGTGGTATCCTCCGCAGAGGGGTTAGTGACCACATCAGCAGGTGAAGACAATGAAACAGTAGCAGCAGTGGAACATTCAGCAACAGATGTAGCGTTATCATGCTCAATGCATTTTAGACATGGTGGTTCAAATCCTTTCTGTGTAACGCTGATTTGTTGAGCAAGCAATGAATCGCGCTCCTTCTGAAGATCTTCATAATCCACTCTTATCTTTTCAAGGTCTTCCTTTCTTTGAAGACATTCAGAAGAAAGCTTCTCATGATCGGACAAGAGAGCATTATGTTGATCTTGAAGGGCGTCAAACTTGGAATGAAGTCTCTGAAGACTCTTAGCCAATGCTTTTGACTGATCCATTTCTCCGCCCAACATATCATCGCTCTTACTAAGCATGTCTTGAACCCTTTCCAAGACTCTTTGTTGTTTAGTGGCAAGGGAAGCAAGTTTGACATAACTGGGGCCAAATTCATCACCTGATTCATCATCAGTAGTTTCAGAGAGGTAGCATTCAGTTTCCTTATCACCCCTTGCCATGAGGCATGATGAAGATGATGGCGATTCAGGTGCGAAGGTCATCTCCTTAAGAGACTCCTTGTAGTCCTCAAACCAAGGATCATGACGAGTACGATGACCTTCATAGACCTCAGAAAGCCGGTCCCAGATTAGCTTCACGTGATTGAGGTGCATAATATTCCTGAACTGATTTCGGGACAGATGAGAGCAGATGACATCCTTCGCCGTAAGGTTCAGTAGAGTGTACTTGCGAATTTCATCGGCCTCAGCCATCTTGCATAGATCAGTGAGGCCAATCTCAGTGACGGTCCACAGTTCGCTATCCATGGCCATGAGTCGCTTCTTCATCATGGCCTTCCATCGGGGATACTCATGACCGTCAAAGGTAGGGCTAGATATATTCCTCAATCCTGCAGTCGACATAGCTAAAACTCCAGGTGGTTAAACTGAATCACACAGAACAAGGGAGTACCTTGCTCTGATACCAATTGAAAGTGCTAGTATCGACTAGAGGGGGGGTGAATAGGCGATTTTTATGAACATATTCAAAACTTGGAAGTTTCAAAGACAAACAGTAGAAATGACCTAGTTGATATGCAGCGGAAGATAAACTACCATAAGCAAACCATAGTCAAGTATGTAATGATGTGAAAGTACAGGACTAATAGCAGCTCAGTAGTAAGGATCCGGATGGAAGATAGTATGAAGCCAATCAACGATAGTAGTCAAGCAATGAAGTCAAACAGGTACAACAGATAGGTAATGACTTCACGAAGACAAACTTAAGTAAAGGATGGAAAGGGATAGAACCAGTTGCTTGTTGAAGACACAAGATTTGTTGGACCAGTTCCAGTTGCTGTGACAACTGTACGTCTGGTTAGGGAGGCTGAGATTTAACTCAAAAGACCGTGTCTTCACCTTATTCCCCTTGAGCTAAGGACACCCAGTCCTCGCCCAATCACTCTAGTAAGTCTTCAAGGTAGACTTCCAAACCTTCACAGACTTCATTCACCGGCAATCCACAATGACTCTTGGATGCTCAGAACGCGACGCCTAACCGGCTGGAGGATTCACAGTCCTCAAGTGTAATAAGCCTTCAGGTCACACAGACAGAAAGACTTCAGTGATGCCTAACACTCTTTGGCTATGGGTGTTTGGGCTTTGTCCTCGCAAGGATTTCTCTCTCTCAAAGACTTCGAGGTGGGTTGCTCTCAAACGACAAAAGCCGTGCACAAACTCTGAGCAGCCACCAATTTATGGTGTAGGGGGTGGGCTATTTATAGCCACAAGGCAACCCGACCTGATTTGTCCGAAATGACCCTGGGTCACTAAGGAACTGACACGTGTTCCAACGGTCAGATTTCAAACACACACGACAACTTTACTTGGGCTACAAGCAAAGCTGACTCATCCAGCTCTGGATAAGATTTGCTCTCATTGTCTTCGCTCGAAGACATAGGATTTGGGTTGAGCATCACGTCAGTCACTCTGACTTAGTTCACTTGGACCCCACTTAACAGTACGGTGGTTCCTATGACTCAACAAATAAGAAAAGGAAGCAACGAAACCACACAGTCTTCGCGCTCCATAGTCTTCACGTAATGTGTTCTCATGTCATAGTATTCAATATGAATATCTTCTCATACCACCATTGTCTTCAATGTCTTCATTCATTTTTAGGGGTCATCTCCGGTAGGTAAACCGAATCAATGAGGGACACAACCTGCGTTATCCTGCAATTCTCACAAACGCATTAGTCCCTCAACCAACTTTGTCGTCAATACTCCAAAACCAACCAGGGGTGGCACTAGATGCACTTACAACTGGCATCACGAAAACAGTCAAGTGCTTCTTCTAAGCATGGCAGTCCAGCAATGGCTTCAGTGTCGAGGCGCATATGAGGGAAAATGCGCCCTTGATCATACAGAACGTAGGAGTAATAGCTTCGCTGCTGATAGCTCCAGAAATGATCATATGGTATTCTTGGCCTTGAGTAGGGGTTCTTTGCACTGTCAAAGAAGGTGTTGTGGCTTTTGAAGCCATTTGCATTGAAGGACCCTATAGAGTTTGCAGTACCTGGGAACCTTGGCAGTCTTGGCTTTGGCTTCTGGACCTGAGGCCTATGCTCAATATGATAATCAAAGTGAGGACGAGAGGCATTGGGCGGAGGGACCAGAACGGGCCATTTAACAGTGATTAGCTAACCATGGCTTTATGCTTGCTCAATTGTATGAGGCCTTGGTGGCGGAACAGGAGCAGTGGCAACAGCTGAGGCGTCAGGCTGTACAGCAGAAGCTTCAGGAGCAGTTGCATCGTTGGCTTCTCGCACATTGGTTGGTGCAGGCTCCACATTTTCTTCAGCCATGACTATGTCAGTGGCTTCAATTGTGTTGGTGGTGGCAGCCTCAAGATTTTCAACCTCCACTTGATGAGTTGGAGGGTCGGGCACTAGTACGTTCACATCAGGAACATCTTCTACAGTAATGGGGGGAGTAGGGACACGATCTTCTTGTTTGTCATCGGCTGATGCAGCCGGATTGTGTTTAGCAGCTTTGGCTTCAGACACGGAGACATTCACAGTCGGAGTGGCTTCAGGAAACACTTGACGTGCAGCAGATGAGTGGTGCACTTCTCCTTCTGGAATGCTCGAGAGAGGGACCTGAGGCCTTGGTCCTTTGCGAAGCCTGCGTAATGCTGGCGACGCCTTTGGAGATGGAGTTGGCTGGGCCTCAAAGTCCTCTTGTTCTTCTTGCACAGGTGGTGTGACTTTTTGTTGTTGCTGGGGAGTACTCGGGGAGTCTTGTTGTTGTGGGTGATCAGCCCATGATGCATCCCGAGCAATTGGCGTCAGAGGATGACCAATGCTGATGAGTTCGCTGTTCATGATAACAGGCGATGATACCAAGTTGTGTTCGATCTAAGGAAGAACTTCATCATCTTCAACATTGTCATTGTGACCAATGTCTTCAGCAGCGATGGGATCAACTGTTGGAATGTCTTCAGCTTCATGAGCCTCTGTGACAGCAGGCTCATGAACTATCATCTGTCGTTCTTGGTGTTCAGATGCAGGGCGAACCACTGAGATAGGTTCAACAACTAAGGGCTCTGTGGGAGCAGCCCGATTCTTCTTGGTTTTGTGCTTCTTCTTGGAGGGAGCAGCATCAGAGGCTTCAACACTTTTCCTTTTCCTGGCTTCAGCCTTGGCAGCCCTCATCTTCTTCAGTTCTGAAGCGGTTGACATGAACTTTGGCTTCGAGCCAGTCATGCTGCTTGGGAAGATTATGCGAGGTGCTTCTTGCCTTGACGGTGCAGATTGGGCAGTTGATAGCTTCTTCTTCTTTGCAGCCATTCTGGGGTCAATGCCAGGACGACCAAGAGCCTTACGCTTCTCAGCCTCATCGTAGGCTAGCACACACTTGTTAGCCAGACTCTTCATGCGCTCACGAGAGCCTTGAGCTTCTTCGCGCTTCTTGAGAAAGGCTTCTTTGAGTTCGTGCAGCATGATCTTGAAGTTTTTGACATCTTGCACGCTGAGGTTTGCCACATGCTTCTTGAACTGAGCTTTCTCATAGTCGATCCTGTGCTTCAGTTCAACAATGCGCTGAGCAAGAGCTAGCTCAGAAGCAATGGCGCCATTGAAGGAGACGCTGAGGCCAATGGGAAGTTGCAGATCTTCAAATCTGAGATTTGGGGTGCCAAACCACTCATCAATGAAGTTGTGGATGATTGCCACATCGAAGAGAGGCAAATTATTGAAGATCTCTGCTTCTTCCTTGCTCTTGATCAGTTGCTCAAGTGCATCATCAGCAAGATCTTCATCGCTGGATAGATCAATGTGCTCTTCTCGCAGAATGGCAGCAGGAGTCAAAGTCTGATTAGTATGCTTGATGATTTTCTTTTTCTTCTCCGTCTTCTTGGAGATACGTGATAGATCTTCAGACTGCACACTGTCTTCAGGAGGTGCAGTGGCCAGTGGCTTCGCTCGACAAGCTTTTGGAGGAGCAGCTGATTTTGAAGCCTTAGTCTTCTTTAGCTTCTGCGGCTTTGGAGGAGGAGCTGGGGCTTCATCAGTGTCAGCATCATTATCAGAATGATCCACTTCGGCACCTTGGACCAAGATGTAAGTGATGAGGCCATCAAGGTTGGAGAAGGGGCCAATGACATTGGGTTCTGCATCACGTGAGCCGTCAGCACGGGGAGCAGAGGGACCAGGGTTGAAGTCTAATCCCAATGACTTCTTGTTTTCTTTGGCCGATGCGCTTGCGTGCTGGAAGTTGCGCTTGAAAGAGAGTATCGTCACGACACCAGAGCAAAGATGATGGGTCAGCATTTTCAGGCCGAGGTCCACGGACCATACAAGGATAGAAACCCTGTGCAATTGCTTCAGCTCTGTTCTTGGGTTGAAGGCCTCGATACAGAATATCACCCCAAGGACTTTTGATAGCACTCTTCTCAGCGTATTCCTCGGTCACAAACTTGTATTTGAACCACTGTTCAGCCCAATATCGTCGAATCCATTGGATTCGTGTCTTGCGCTGATGATAGTTCTCTTCAGGATCTGTCTTGTAAAGTTCTGCGAGGTCATCAGGCAAATCTTTTGATGTTTGCCCACGATGTTGTCTGCCACCTTTCCTTACTGACTTCTCTGCAGCCATGAACTTCAAACTGAATGGTTTCAACACGTTCAAAGGTTTCAAAGGCTTTTGCTTGCTGGACAAACAGGAACTAGCTTCGGGAGAGTTAATGTGATGTTATAAGAATTCTGCAAACGAATGCAGACTATGAGAACCAAGGGATTCTCCCACGGACATGTACCTGTGACAGCATTAGAGATGCGAGGGAAGGGGAAGAGGTCATATGCATTCTCAAAAGATTTTGAAGATAAATCAGTTTGAAGACATTGACCTCATGATGCGAAGACATTCACTTATATGTTGAGAGTTGGTTCCAGGTTTGTACGAATCCGTGAATAAGTACAAGTGAGGAATCTAACTAGATATGAATTAAGTGAATATACTAGGCAGTATGAGATGCAAACAGAATAGATCTAACATTGTATAAGCAGAAACCAATTTTGGTAAATAGGATGAATCTTTGAAGATCAAAAAGATGGTAAAAATAGAGTTATATTTACCACACGAAGAACTGCTAGATGGGATGAATAGGAGACCGAGCAGTTCAATCCACCATTCCCTAACTTGGCGACGGAGGAGACCTACAGCGGCGGCGGAGAGGACGATGTCCGTGGCCGGTGTGAGGACGGTGTCGGAGAAGTCGCGGCAGCTAAGCGCTTCGTCGCCGGCGTCGTCGAGAGCTAGCGGTGGCGCTAGGGTTTTGACGAGGTGGAGAGGTGGAAGAAGGTTTTCTTTACCATAGGGGACATGTATTTATAAGGAGGTGTGCGGCACAGCGCAATTACGCAGGTGCCCCTGGCGGTTCACATCTGAGGGGCATGTGGCACGCATGCAACATACTCAGAGTTGTCCCACGTTCCCACGCCCGCCAGGTTTGTCGGATGGTCGTTTCGCTTCTCCGGATTTCAAACAATAAGGATGAATCATTTAAAATAGACTTAATGTTTGTCTCTGTGTCTTCTGCTGACAAGGACGCAGAGAAGACTTTCGACAGTTTCAATAGAATGCATATGATTTGGACAGATAGAGTTTGAGATAGAAAGCATAGAGAGATTAGGGTCCGATCACATTCACTTAGTTCAAAAGATTCAACTTGGAAGCCATAGCTATAAGTGAATGCTGTAGAGGACAGAACACGAGCATATATATCAGAGAGCAATCAAATCAACATAGTGAAGAAAATCATAAACATAAATTGAAATTGAAGACAAACCAAATGCGAAGACATTGCAAGGATAACGCCGTGAGTGAAACACTTTAAACCGAGAAATTTTGGTAGTGGTGTTACCCACCGTATAGGAAGTATTAGACCCGGACACGGCGCACAATTATCGTGGCGCTCCGAAGTCAAATTCCACATTAATGTATTCACACTCAGAATGTAAGTCTTCATTGATTGAAGATATACTTTACTTCGTGCGTTGCACATCTAAGTCATCAACATGCATAAGTGTTAGGATGTGTGCCTGATCATAGGACATTTGAGGATTCCAAGATATTTAGCTCACACCGTAATTTGCAAAACCTTTTCTGATCCAAGGGCTTTGTGAAGATATCTGCCAGTTGCTCTTAAGTGTTGACGTGAATGATGTCAATATCTTTCTTCGTGACATGATCTCTGAGAATGTGATTACAAATTTCAATGTGCTTTGTCTTCGAGTGCTGGACTGGATTGTTTGCAATCTTGATGGTGCTTTCATTGTCGTAGAAGAGAGGTACTTGTTTCAGATTGACGCCATAGTCCTTGAGAGTTTGCTTCATCCATAGAAGCTGAGCGCAGCAAGATCCAGCAGCAATGTATTCAGATTCAGCAGTTGAGAGTGATACACAGTTCTGCTTCTTTGAAGACCAACAGACAAGTGATCGTCCCATAAAGTGACATGTACCTGATGTAGACTTGCGATCCACCTTGTCACCAGCATAATCAGCATCCGAAAATCCAACCAAATCAAATTTTGAGCCCTTTGGATACCATAATCCGAGTGTTGGGGTGTAAGCCAAATATCGAAGAATTCGCTTCACAGCTAAGTGATGTGATTCCTTTGGTGTCGCTTGGAATCGAGCACACATGCAAACACTAAGCATAATATCTGGCCTAGATGCACATAGATAAAGTAAGGAACCAATCATGGAGCGGATATCTTTTGATCGAACTCTTTACCATTGTCGTCGGGACCAAGATGGTGTTTGGCTGGCATTGGCGTCGTGTAACCTTTGCAATCTTCCATTCCAAACTTCTTCAGACAATCTTTGAGGTATTTTTCTTGAGATATGAAGATGCCATTCCTTTGCTGACGAATTTGAAGACCAAGGAAGAATTTCAGCTCACCCATCATGGACATCTGATATTGCTCTTGCATCATGTATCCAAACTCATCACTATACTTCTGGTTGGTGCAGCCGAAGATAATGTCATCCACATATATTTGGCACACAAACAGTTCACCATCATATGTCTTCGTGAAGAGTGTGGGATCGAGGGATCTAGGTTTGAAGCCTTTGCTCTCCAGGAAGTCTTTGATCGTATCATACCAAGCGCGAGGAGCTTGTTTGAGACCATACAGTGCTTTGTTTAGCTTGTACACCATATCAGGATGTTTTGGATCTTCAAAGCCAGGTGGTTGAGCGACATATACTTCTTCTTCAATCTTGCCATTGAGAAATGCACTCTTCACATCCATTTGATGTAGCAGAATGTTGTGGTGATTAGCGTAGGCTAGCAGTATGCGAATAGCTTCAAGTCTAGCCACTAGACCAAATGTTTCATCGAAGTCAATTCCTTCTACTTGAGTATATCCTTGAGCCACAAGACGTGCTTTGTTTCTGACGACTTGACCATGCTCATCTTTCTTGTTTCGATATATCCATTTTGTTCCAATAATGTTATGCTTGCGAGGGTTAGGACGCTTGACAAGTTCCCAAACATTGTTCAGCTTGAACTGTTGAAGTTCCTCTTGCATAGCTTGTATCCATTCAGGTTCCATAAAGGCTTCAGCAACTTTCTTGGGTTCTGATTTTGACACAAATGAGAAGTGCCCACAGAAATTTGCTAACTGTGTTGCTCTTGAGCGAGTAAGTGGACCAGGTGCATTGATGCTATCAATTATCTTCTCAATTTGTACTTCATTTGCAACTCGAGGATGAACTGGGCGAATACTTTGCTCTTGCTGGTCATTCTCATCATTGGGAGGTTTGTCTTCAGTTTGAGCATTGTCTTCAGGTTGGTTCGGAGCAGAAATGATAAGTTCCTCTTCAGGCTGTGCTTTAGAAGGCATGATTTCACCAGTTCCCATCAGCTTGATAGATTCGTTGGGCGGAGCTTCGTCTAGTGTACCTGGCAGGAGTTCTCTTTTTGAACCATTTGTTTCATCAAATCGCACGTCCACAGTTTCGACAATTTTGTAGAGATAGAGGTTGAAGACTCTGTAGGAGTGCGAGTCCTTTCCGTAGCCAAGCATGAAGCCTTCATGAGCTTTAGGTGCAAATTTTGACTTGTGATGGGGATCCTTGATCCAGCACCTAGCTCCAAATACTCTGAAGTAGTTGACATTTGGCTTCTTGTCAGTAAGGAGCTCATATGATGTTTTGTTCAGAAGCTTATGGATGTAAACACGGTTGATGATGTGACATGCTGTATCAATAGCTTCAGGCCAGAACTTTCTTGGTGTCTTGTATTCGTCAAGCATTGTTCGAGCCATCTCAATGAGGGTTCTGTTCTTGCGCCCAACGATGCCATTTTGCTGAGGTGTGTATGGAGCAGAGAACTCATGAGTGATTCCCATTGTATCCAGATAAAGATCAAGTCCGGTGCTCTTGAATTCAGTGCCATTGTCACTTCTGATATGCTTGATCTTCACGCCATAATTGTTCATTGCTCGATTGGCGAAGCGTCTGAAGACATCTTGCACTTCAGTCTTGTAGAGAATTATATGCACCCATGTGTATTTTGAGTAGTCATCAACAATGACGAAGCCATAGAGACAAGCAGTTGTTGTGGGGGTTGAGTAGTGAGTAGGTCCAAATAAGTCCATGTGTAGCAGCTCGAAGGGTTGAGATGTCGTCATGATTGTCTTCGAGGGGTGCTTTGCCCTGGTCATCTTTCCAGCTTCGCAGGCACCACACAAATGATCCTTCTTGAACTTGACACCCTCGATGCCTATGACATGCTTCTTCTTGATGAGTGTGTGTAAGTTCCTCATACCAGCATGCCCCAGCCTCCGATGCCAGAGCCAGCATTCAGAAGCTTTTGCGAGAAGACATACGGCAAGCTGTGGACCTGCTGAGAAATCTACCATGTATAGATCATCTTTCCGATACCCTTAAAAGACTAGAGACTTGTCAGATTCCATTAGTACAAGACTACGATATTTTCCGAATAGCACAATCATGTTCAAGTCACAAAGCATTGAGACAGACATTAAGTTGAAACCAAGGGATTCAACAAGCATCACTTTATCCATGTGTTGATCCTTTGAGATTGCAACTCTACCTAGACCCAATACCTTGCTTTTACCAGTGTCAGCAAATGTGATGTGACTCTTGTCTGATGGACGTAAGGTTGAGTCCATGTGAAGACTTCGATCACCAGTCATATGATTTGTGCATCCGCTGTCCATAATCCATTCTGAAGCTTTTGGTGTCATACCCTACAGTACAGTTAGGAGGCTGGGCTTCATGAAGAGCGTTGTGAAGCATAAGCATTTGACGCACACAAGGATTATCACAGCTTAGATCAAGGTTAGGACACATAGTATGACTGGTAAGCGATTTAGATATGAAATACATAGTAAGATCATTTTATCATGCGTCCCTATATGTGTTTTAGGTCCCCAGCAATAGCATAGGACGCCTTTGATTAGAGGCTGGAGACCTTTCCCTGCAAGGAAGGTTAATTCTTCTTCACCACCCACATCTTCAGGGGTGGCTTAGAAGCAATGAGTCTAAGTGCAGCATCTGAGAATTTCGGCTTTGGAGCCGTAGCAAATAGCCTTGCAGGAGATGAATGATACCCAGATCTTCTTCATAGGTGGTCCATTCCTGCAGTTAGTACCAATGTACCTGGCAAACACTTCACCATTCTGATTCTTGAACAGCATATAGTTTGAATCAAAGGATTCATCAATGACAATAGGATTAGCACAGGTAAAGCCAGATAGAGTGGATGGATCTACTGAAGGTTCCTTTGTAGCAACCCCTGTGGTTTTGGGGTACTGCTCAGGCTTCCAGTACGAGCCATCAACGTTCATTTTCCTCTCGAACCCAACACCCTCTTTCCTAGGGTTTCGGTTCAGAATCTGCTTTTTGAGGACATCGCAGAGTGTCTGATGCCCTCTCAGACTCTCATACATCCCTGTTTCAAGCAATGTCTTCAACATAGCATTTTCATCAGCAATAGCAGTGGTATCCTCCGCAGAGGGGTTAGTGACCACATCAGCAGGTGAAGACAATGAAACAGTAGCAGTAGTGGAGCATTCGGCAACAGATGTAGCGTTATCACGCTCAATGCATTTTAGACATGGTGGTTCAAATCCATCCTAAGCGGGACTGATCTGTTGAGCGTGAAGTGACTCATTCTCTTTTTGAAGATCTTCATGAGCCGCTCTCAATTTCTCAAGCTCTTGCTTCCTTTGAAGATAATCATAGGAGAGCTTTTCATAAGTGGTTGAGAGCGTTTCATGACGACTTTCAAGTTCTTGGTACTTAGCATAAAGATTTTTTATATCTTCAACTAAGGACTGTGAACGTGTCATTTCCGCGTCCAACAGGTCATCGCTTTTGTCTAACAGTTTTTTGAGTATGTTCCATAGCCTTTTGTTGTTCAGTTGCAATTTTAGCAAGTTTATTGTAGCTGGGTTTGGATTCACAATCAGAGTCATCTTCACTTGATGTTTGAAAGTAAGAATCACGTGATTTTACCTTGGCACCACGTGCCATGAAGCAGTAGGTGGGAGTAAGATCATCTTCATTATCAGCTTCAGCGTTGGTGTGGAAGTCATTGTCTTCAGTGTTGAAGATGGACTTGGCAACATAGGCTGTGGCTAGGGCCAGACTTGCAACGCCAGGGTCGGACTCCTCTCCAGACTCCACCTCCGCCTCCTCAGAAGCAGACTCCTCCTCTGAATCCATTTCCTTGCCAACAAAGGCACGAGCCTTGCCAGATGAGCTCTTCTTGTGTGATGAAGACTTGGAAGAAGACTTAGAAGAAGACTTTGAGGATTTCTTCTTCTTCTTGTCATCAGAATCATATTCCTTGCTCTTCTTCTTCTTCTTCTCCTTGTCCCACTGTGGACACTCAGATATGTAGTGACCAGGTTTCTTGCACTTGTGGCAGGTTCTCTTTTTGTCGTCATGGGTGGAAGCTTCATCATTCCTTGAGCTGGATCGTGAAGACTTTCTGAAGCCTTTCTTCTTGGTGAATTTCTGGAACTTCTTCACAAGCATAACAAGTTCCTTTCCAATGTCTTCAGGATCATCAGAACTGCAGTCAGATTCTTCTTCTGATGAGGAAACAACTTTTGCCTTCAATGCGCGAGTTCGGCCATAGTTGGGACCATAGATATCTCTTTTCTCAGAAAGCTAGAACTCATGTGTGTTGAGCCTCTCAAGTATATCAGACGGATCGAGTGTCTTGAAGTCAGGACGTTTTTGTATCATGAGGGCAAGGGTGTCAAAGGAGCTGTCAAGTGATCTCAGTAGTGTCTTGACGATTTCATGCTTGGTAATCTCAATTGCACCGAGAGCTTGAAGCTCATTTGTGATGTCAGTGAGGCAATCGAACATGAGCTGGACATTTTCATTGTCGTTTCTCTTGAAGCGGTTGAAGAGGTTGCAAAGAACACTGATCCTTTGATCTCTCTGGGTTGAGACACCTTCGTTGACCTTGGATAGCCAGTCCCAGACCAGCTTCGACGTTTCTAGAGAACTCACACGGCCATACTGTCCTTTGGTCAGATGACCACAGATAATGTTCTTGGCAGTAGAGTCCAGTTGAATGAACTTCTTGACATCAGCAGGGGTGACACCTTCACCAGTTTTGGGAACGCCGTTCTTGACGACATACCAGAGGTCGACATCAATGGCTTCCAGATGCATACGCATCTTATTCTTCCAGTAGGGATATTCAGTTCCATCGAACACGGGCAAGCAGCGGAGACTTTGATTATCCCTGCAGTCGACATAGCTAAAACTCTAGGTGGTTAAACCGAATCACACAGAACAAGGGAGTACCTTGCTCTGATACCAATTGAAAGTGCTAGTTATCGACTAGAGGGGGGGTGAATAGGCGATTTTTATGAAAGTATTCAAAACATGGAAGTTTTGAAGAAAAACAATAGAAATGACCTAATTGATATGCAGCGGAGGATAAACTACAACAAGCAAACCATAGTCAAGTATGCAATGTTGTGAAAGTACAAGACTAATAGCCGCTAAGTAGTAAGGATCGGGATGGAAGATAGTATGAAGCCAATCAACGATAGTAGTCAAGCAATGAAGTCAAACAGGTACGACAGATAGGCAATGACTTCACGAAGACAAACTCTAAGTAAAGGAAGGGAGAGGATAGAACCAGTCACTTGTTGAAGACACGGGATTTGTTGGACCAGTTCCAGTTGCTGTGACAACTGTACGTCTGGTTAGGAAGGCTGAGATTCAACTCAGAAGACCGCATCTTCACCTTATTCCCCTTGAGCTAAGGACACACAGTCCTCGCCCAATCACTCTGGTAAGTCTTCAAGGTAGACTTCCGAACCTTCACAGACTTCGTTCACTGGCAATCCACAATGACTCTTGGATGCTCAGAACGCGATGCCTAACCAGCTGGAGGATTCACAGTCCTCAAGTGTAATACGTCTTCAGGTCACACAGACAGAAAGACTTCAGTGATGCCTAACACTCTTTGGCTCTGGGTGTTTGGGCTTTGTCCTCGCAAGGATTTCTCTCTCTCAAAGGCTTCCAGGTGGGTTGCTCTCAAACGACAAAAGCCGTGCACTAACTCTGAGCAGCCACCAATTTATGGTGTAGGGGGTGGGCTATTTATAGCCACTGGGCAACCCGACCTTATATGTCCGAAATGACCCTAGGTCACTAAGGAACTAACACGTGTTCAAACGGTCAGATTTCAAACACACACGGCAACTTTACTTGGGCTACAAGCAAAGCTGACTCATCCAGCTCTGGATAAGATTTGCTCTCATTGTCTTCGCTCGAAGACATAGGATTTGGGTTGAGCATCACTTCAGTCATTCTGACTTTGTTCACTTGGACCCCACTTAACAGTACGGTGGTTCCTATGACTCAACAAAGAAGAAAAAGGAAACAACGAAATCACACAGTCTTCGCGCTCCATAGTCTTCACTCAATGTCTTCTCATGTCATATTCTTCAATATGAATATCTTCACATACCACCATTGTTGTCATGTCTTCATACTTTTTAGGGGTCATCTCCGGTAGGTAAACCGAATCAATGAGGGACACTACCTGCGTTATCCTGCAATTCTCACAAACGCATTAGTCCCTCAACCAACTTTGTCGTCAATACTCCAAAACCAACTAGGGGTGGCACTAGATGCACTTACAGTTATGATAAAAGAGATTTTGTTGCTGGGAAACACGGTAAAGAAAGAGAACCATGGGTTCAGAAACCCATGCCTTTTCCTCCGAAACCATCCAAGAAAAAGGATGATGAGGATTTTGAGCGCTTTGCTGAAATGATTAGACCCATCTTTTTGCGTATGCAATTAACTGATGTGCTCAAAACAAATCCTTATGCTAAGTATATGAAAGATATTATTACTAATAAAAGAAAGATACCTGAAGCTGAAATTTCCACCATGCTTGCTAATTATACGTTTAAAGGTGGAATATCAAAGAAACTTGGAGATCCATGAGTACCTACTATACAATGCTCCATTAAAAGAAGTTATGTTGAAACTGCTTTATGTGATCTTGGAGCCGGTGTTAGTGTTATGCCTCTCTCTTTATATCGAAGACTTGACTTGAATAAGTTGACACCTACTGAAATATCTTTGCAAATGGCTGATAAATCAACTGCTATACATGTCGGTATTTGTGAGGATGTGCCTGTTGTGGTTGCAAACGTTAGTATGTTAACAGACTTTGTTATTCTTGATATTCCCGAGGATGATAGCATGTCTATTATTCTTGGAAGACCTTTCCTTAATACTGCAGGGGCCGTTATTGATTGCACCAAAGGCAATGTCACTTTTCATGTTAATGGAAATGAGCACACGGTGCATTTTCCGAGGAAACAACCTCAAGTTTATAGTATCAACTCTATTGAAAAGTTCCATCGATTATATTTGGAGGTTTCGAATTTCCTCTCCCTACTGTCAAGAAAAAGTATGATATTCTTATTGTTGGGGATTTTCACATCCCCGTTGAGGTAACTTTGTGCCATTCGAAATTTCTCCGGTTCCAGGATTATTCAAAATGAGTTCGTTAACAAGACTTGATCAACCTTGTTAGTGGATTCATTTTGATGATCACGAGATGGATGAAACTAGAAGCACAACCTTCTGTACCCTCTCTATATTTCCTGTTATTTAGTAGAAATAAAGTAAAATAATATTTTTCTGTCTGTTTCCTGACTTATCCGTGCAATATAAAAATATCCCGAAAATAAAAGTCCTCAGAATGCCATGCCAATTTAATATGATTTTTTCGGGAATACTTGAGAATTTACTGTGCAAAAATTACCACGGGGGGAGCTGCCACCTGGCCACGAGGGTGGAGGGCGCGCCCTACCCCCCTGGGCGCGCCCCCTGCCTCGTGGGCCCACGGTGGCCCTTGAGGGAGTCCTGTACTAAGGGGTGTCTGGACAGCCGGACTATCATCGTCAGCCGGACTCCAAGACTATGAAGATACAAGATTGAAGACTTCGTCCCGTTTCCGGATGGGACTTTCCTTGGCGTGGAAGGCAAGCTTGGCGATACGGATATGTAGATCTCCTACCATTGTAACCGACTCTGTGTAACCCTAGCCCTCTCCGGTATCTATATAAACCGGAGGGTTTTAGTCCGTAGGACGAACAACCATTACAACAATCATACCATAGGCTAGCTTCTAGGGTTTAGCCTCCTTGATCTCATGGTAGATCCACTCTTGTACTACCCATATCATCAATATCAATCAAGCAGGAGTAGGGTTTTACCTCCATCGAGAGGGCCCGAACCTGGGTAAAAACATTGTGTTCCTTGTCTCCTGTTACCATCCGCCTAGACGCACAGTTCGGGACCCCCTACCCGAGATCCGCCGGTTTTGACATCGACATTGGTGCTTTCATTGAGAGTTCCTCTGTGTCGTCACCGATAGGCTTGATGGCTTCTTCAATCAACAACAACACCGTCCAGGGTGAGACTTTTCTCCCCGGACAGATCTTCGTATTCGGCGGCTTTGCACTGCGGGCCAATTCACTTGGCCATCTGGAGCAGATTGAAAGCTACGCCCCTGGCCGTCAGGTCAGATTTGGAAGCCTAAACTTCACGGCGGATATCCGCAAAGACTTGATCTTCGACGGATCCAAGCCGCAGCCGAGCGTGCCGCACTGTCACGATGGGTATGATCTAGCTCTGCCGCCGGACAGTACTTTGGAGGCCGCACACAAATCCGCACCGACCCATAATTCGGAGCCGATCGCGCAGATCGAGGACGGGTGGCTGGACACCGCCTTGGGAGCTGCAACTTCCACGGCGATGGAGCCGAACACTGACCTTGTCCCTTGTAAAGCTCGCGACTCCGAGGTGCCGGACTCCCTGCCGGACTCCGAACCTCCTGCGCCCCTGCCAATCGAATCTGATTGGGCGCCGATCATGGAGTTCACCGCTGCGGACATCTTTCAGCTCTCACCCTTTGGCGACATCTTAAATTCGCTAAAGCATCTCTCGCTATCCGGAGAGCCCTGGCCGAACTATGGCCAGGATGGTTGGGATGCGGACGACGAAGAAATTCAAAGCCCACCCACCACTCACTTTGTAGCCACTGTCGATGTTCTAACCGACATGCTAGATTACGACTCGGAAGACATCGACGGTATGGACGACGATGCCGGAGATGATCAAGAACCAGCGCCTACAGGGCACTGGAAGACCACCTCGTCATACGACATATACATGGTGGACACCCCAAAAGAGGGGGATGGCGAAGAAGCAGCGGAGGCAGATTCCTTAAAGAAACAGCCCAAGCGCCGACGTCAGCGGCGCCGCTCTAAATCCCGCCACAGTAAGAATGGAGATTCCGGCACAAGAGATAATAACACCCAGAAAGTGCCGAAGATAATCCCCTCCAGCAAGATTCAGCACAGGAGGATGTAGAAGCAAGCCCTCACGAGAGAGCGGCAGACGAAGAGGTCGAGGATGATAATTACATACCTCCCTCCGGAGACGAGGCAAGCCTCGACGACGACGAATTCGTCGTGCCTGAGGATCCCGTCAAACTAGAGCGTTTCAAACGCAGGCTAAAGGCCACAACAAATAGCCTAAAGAAAAAGCAGCAGCAGCTTCAAGCTGATCAAAACCTGCTGGCCGACAGATGGACCGAGGTCCTCGCGGCCGAAGAGTATGAACTCGAATGCCCCTCCAAGAGCTACCCAAAACGCAAGTTGCTCCCCCGACTAGAGGAGGAAGCATACATACCTTCATCACCAGCGCACAACACGGCCGACCGACCACCCCGTGGTCGCGACAGAGAGGCATCCAGGCCCTCCATCAAGACCGTACCCCGGCATCGCTCAGAAAGTACGAAGCCACGGGGGAACGCGCCGGACTTACGGGGTATATTGGAGGACAAGGAAAGACAATCCAGATCTATCTATGGATCACGAGGGCGCCCCACGACCCACGACGAATACCGTCGCGCCGGATACAACAACTCCGGCCGGGCCGAACACAGCAGACAACGCTCCCTTGAGCTACGTCGTGATATTGCTCAATACAGAGGCGCCGCACACCCACTATGCTTCACTGACGAAGTAATGGATCATCAAATCCCTGAAGGGTTTAAACCCGTAAACATTGAATCCTACGATGGCACAACAGACCCCGCGGTTTGGATCGAAGATTATCTCCTTCATATCCATATGGCCCGCGGAGACGATCTCCACGCCATCAAATATCTCCCATTCAAGCTTAAAGGACCAGCTCGGCATTGGCTTAACAGCTTGCCTGCAGAGTCAATTGGGTGCTGGGAGGACCTGGAAGCCGCATTCCTCGACAACTTCCAGGGCACATATGTGCGACCACCAGATGCCGATGACCTAAGCCACATAATCCAGCAGCCAGACGAATCGGCCAGGCAATTCTGGACACGGTTCTTAACAAAGAAAAATCAAATCGTCGACTGTCCGGATGCAGAGGCCCTCGCAGCCTTCAAACATAACATCCGCGACGAGTGGCTAGCCCGGCACCTAGGACAGGAAAAGCCGAAATCCATGGCAGCCCTGACATCATTAATGACCCGCTTCTGTGCGGGAGAGGATAGTTGGTTAGGTCGCAGCAACAACCTAAGTAAAAATGCTGGCAGTCCGGATACTAAGGACCACAATGGCAGGTCGCGTCGAAGCAAAAATAAATGCCGCGTTAACAGCGACGACAAGGAGGATACGGCAGTCAACGCCGGATTCCGAGGCTCTAAACCCGGTCAGCGGAAGAAGCCAATCAAAAGAACCACCCCGGGTCCGTCCAATTTGGACCGAATACTCGACCGCTCTTGCCAGATACATGGCACCCCCGAAAAACCAGCTAACCACACCAACAGAGATTGTTGGGTATTCAAGCAGGCAGGCAAGTTAATTGCCGGAAACAATGACAAGGGGCTGCACAGCGATGACGAGGAAGAGATCCGGCCGCCGAACAGTAGAGGAAAGAAGGGTTTCCCCCCACAAGTGCGGATGGTAAACATGATATACGCAACCCATATACCCAAGAGGGAGCGGAAGTGTGCACTAAGGGACGTATATGCGATGGAGCCAGTCGCCCCAAAGTTCAATCCATGGTCCTCTTGCCCGATCATTTTTGATCAAAGAGACCATCCGACCAGTATCCGCCATGGAGGATTCGCCGCATTGGTTTTAGACCCAATCGTCGATGGATTTCACCTCACGAGAGTCCTGATGGACGGCGGCAGTAGCCTGAACCTGCTTTATCAGGATACAGTGCGCAAGATGGGCATAGACCCCTCAAGGATTAAACCTACAAAGACGACCTTCAAAGGCGTCATACCAGGTGTTGAGGCCAATTGTACAGGCTCAGTCACACTGGAAGTGGTCTTCAGATCCCCGGATAATTTCCGAAGCGAGGAGTTAATCTTCAACATAGTCCCGTTCCGTAGCGGCTATCACGCTCTGCTCGGACGAACCGCGTTCGCAAAGTTCAACGCGGTGCCGTATTACGCATACCTCAAGCTCAAGATGCCAGGCCCTCGTGGAGTCATCACGGTCAACGGAAATATGGAACGCTCACTCCGAACGGAGGAACCTACAGTGGCCCTCGCGGCAGAAGTACAGAGCAGCCTTCTAAGGCAATTTTCGAGTCCGGCCGTTAAACGACCGGACACGGCCAAACACGCCCGGAGCAACATCAATCAAGACCACCTGGCATGTTCCGAGCACGCGTAGCAATGCGGCCCCAACCCCAGCCCTCGCATGATTGCAAGGCCAGCTCTCCACGTACATCATTACGCTCTGGAGATACCATGGGCATAGGGGGAGGGGCACGACCACAATAGACCCAGAGTGCGGCTCGACCACACTAGGGGCTCCCAAGTGTGTCGCTCTTTTTATTTTTATTTTCCTTCTTTTTATACACAGGACTCCGTTCACCAGAGGCCCTGTCCGGCGGCGAACCCGCCGAACTCACGATGCAACAGCCAGGGAGGAAAAAGGCTGCGATGAAAACTCAGGTGGTCTCCATTACGAGCATTAAATTTGTTAAATACACCAGTCCGCAGCCCACCCCTGGAGGGGGACATGTTTAATTAGTCCAATCCCTTGCTTACCGCACTATTTGTATCATTCCGCACTCATAGCAGAATTCCTTGAATAAATAATGCAGCACTTTTTGCCTATAATTGCATTACTTTACATATATGTTCATTAATGACATCTTGCACCCGTATATTTTGGTACGGCCGAATACACCAGGGGCTTATGTTCCCCGCATTATGGTATGATAAGTCCGAACACTTTCACAAGTGCGGCACCCCGAACTTATAGCATTATATGAATCGGCTCCGAATCATGTCTTGGGTCAATAGTTGGGTTTGCCCGGCTCCCATGTTTTGGTACCTTACGTTTCGTTCTGTCGGCTAAGGTAGCACTGGGAGAACCACTACGATTGCGCCCCAGTTGAGCTGGGCGAGCGCCTCAGTGGAGAAAGCTAAAACTGACTGGCATGATAACGCGAGAGACTGGTCGCTGTTCGAGAGGTCTTTTCGAGTCCCTAAAGACTTATGCCGCTTCGAGCGAAGAACCGGATAATGTCCGGCCAATGTGTGGATAGCACCCCGAACTCGGTCTTCCGAATACTAGGGGCTTCGCCGAAATTTAAAATTATAGAATTCTATGGCTAAGTGAGAGTGTTCAAGCATTATAAGTCCGGTTGTCTTGTTCGTTGTGTTGAGCGCCTCCCTAGATGGACCCAAAAATGGGAACAAGAGTGCTCAAGTTTATCCCGAACACCCCAGCACTAGTGGCATGGGGGCTGAAGCCGACGACTTGC
Organism: Triticum timopheevii; assembly: GCA_963921465.1. Lineage (NCBI taxonomy): Eukaryota > Viridiplantae > Streptophyta > Magnoliopsida > Poales > Poaceae > Triticum > Triticum timopheevii. The sequence continues at coordinate 53,965,216 of OY997266.1, forward strand.
CATCTCTCAGATTTTATAAACGGCCGCACAGAAGGTAATATTTTAAATCAAACAAGCGTTGCTTAGCGCATATGAACAAAGTTTTCAGCGCACAGGATAACACATAGCGAGTTTACTCAATAATTACATCTCTGGGGCACTCATCCGCAATCTTGTGGGCACCCTTCAGGAAAGTCTTATAGTACATCTCGGGCGTACGATACTCCTTGCCCGCTGGCGGCGCGTCAGTGATAAGCCTCTCCGCATCCAGCCTGCCCCAGTGCACCTTTGCGCGGGCAAGGGCCCGACGAGCACCTTCAATACAGGCGGAGCGCTTGATGACCTCCACCCAGGGGCACACATCCACCAGCCGTCGCACGAGGCCGAAGTAGCTCCCAGGCATGGCCTCTCCAGGCCACAGCCGGACTATGAGGCCCTTCATGGCCTGCTCGGCTACCTTGTGGAGCTCGACCAGCTGCTTCAGCTGGTCTCTAGGGGGCACCGGATGGCCGGCCTCAGCGTACTGAGACCAGAAGACCTTCTCCGTTGAGCTCCTCTCCTTGGCTCGGTAGAATGCGGCGGCATCGGACACACTACAAGGCAGATCTGCAAATGCCCCTGGAGAGCTCCGAATTCGGGTAAGTATCAGGAAGTTTACATTAACATGCTTGCTTTGCATGAAAAATGCCTTACCCGCCGCTATTTTCTTCACATCCTCAACCTCCTGAAGGGCCTTATGGGCCTCAGCCTTGGCGGCTTTGGCACTTTCAAGAGCCGAGGCAAGCTCGGACTCTCGGGTCTTCGAGTCGCGCAAGAATTGATTGATCTCAGCCTAACTTAAGGTGAAGCAAGAAGGGGGGCAATAATCCTCTTTCTTTATTTTCTTGCCCTTCTTCTCCCGTGCCTCTGTCTCCGTCTCTGTCTCGTCTGACATTTTACGGGGCGGCATGTGCAGATCTTCCCTGATTTTCAAATCTTGCAAGTCTTTTCTTGCCTTCGGCCCATCCTTGGTCTTATCTGGCATGTTCATCAGTGTTGCGAGCAAGCTCTCAAGGACATTCTTACAGATATGCATTTGATCAAGGCAATGAGGTGTATCGAGTTTGTGCCAGTACTCCAAGTCCCAGAACACAGACCTCGTCTTCCATACCTTCAGCAGCGGCTCCGGCGCCTTTCTCATCGTCTTTCCCAGCGCGGGGCACTCCTTCCAGTTTTTCAATAGCTCATCGATTTCGGCACCGCTCCGCTTACGTGGAGGTCCTCGATGCTCAGCGTGACCATTGAATAGATCTCCACGGTTTCTCCACGGGTCGTCCTGTTCAAGCCATCTTCGATGCCCCATGTACACGATTTTCCCAGACCCGCCATCTTTCCTTGACGTTAGCTGCTGAGACGTCGTATCATCCATGCACCGCGTGCATCCGCAATATCCATGGCACACCTGGCCTGCCACATATCCGTAACCGAGATAGTCCTGCACTGTCGTGATCAGCGCGGCTCTCATGTTGAAATACTCACCTTTGCTGGCGTCCCATGTCTTGGCCGGTGTTTTCCATAACGTGTCTAACTCCTCTTGAAGTAGCCCCAGATACAAATTAATATTATTTCCTGGTTGTTTCGGCCCTTGAATAAGCATGCTCATGTGAATGTACTTCGATTTCATGCACAACCAGGGGGGAGGTTGTACATCCATACAAACACGGGCCATGTGCTATGGTTAGTGTTCTGGTTGCCAAATGGATTCATGCCATCAGTACACGTGCCGAGCATGATGTTTCTTGCATCACATTCAAAATACCGATAGAAGCTGTTCAACGCTCTCCACTGGCTTCCATCCTTCACGTGTCTTAGCTTCGGATCATCTCCATCATCGGGCTTCTTCCTCTCCGCGTGTCAGCGCATTAGCTTAGCTTCCTTGGGATCTACAAAATACCTATGGAGACGGGGAGTGATTGGTAAGTACCATACAACTTTCTGGGGACATTTCTTCCCGGCCTTCTTGTATCGAGAAGCATTGCACACCGGACAGCTTGTTTTTTCCGCGTGCTCCTTCCGATAAATTATGCAATCGTTGATGCATGCATGGTATCTAACGTGTGGCAGATCAAGAGGGCACACGATCTTCTTGGCCTCATCAACACTAGTAGGACATAGATTACCCGCGGGGAGAACATCCTTTAGGTACTTGAGATGCTCATCGAGGCTAGTGTCGGTCCATTTGTTTTTAGCCTTCGTCTTCAGGAGTTGGAGCGTGAAACTCAAGCGGGTCACCTCAGGATTGCAACCATCATACAATGGAGTGTTCGAGTCTACCACCAGTTGCTCCAGCTTAGCCTCCTCTCTAGAAGCAGCTCTCTTAGTACTCGTCTCCTTGCGAAGCAATGCTTGAACATGAGGGTCCCGCACAATCGAACTTAGTACCGACAAACTCTGCTGCGTGGAGTCCATGTCGTTCTCTCCACCGCCATGTCTGGCCCCTTCTCCTCCGGCATGTCCGGCCCCTTCTCCGCCGCCATGTCCGGCCTCTTCCCTGCTGCAATTATCGATCATCTCTTCGTCTTGCCCTGTGTCATCATTGCCTGCCCCGTCGGCATCCTCAACATCGTCATCCTCATCTTCAATTATCCACCGAGTATAGCCATCCATGAAACCAGTCATGAGCAGGTGTGCTTCGACACGACCATCATCATGGGGGTCGAGCCAAACTATTCCTTTGCATTTTCGACACGGACATAAAACCTCTGTCCGGTTATTTTCTTTCATGTCCTGCACCACCGACTGCAACCACCTATCCACCATCGTTCCACTGACCATCGTCAACTCTGCACGGTAATAATAAACAAATTGATTATAAAAATGCATGCATGCATCAAAGTCATAAAAAATTTTGGCATGACCTTCCCTAAAAATAGGACATATATGGATCTAGAGTTTACCCGGAATTCGCCGAAACGGAAATAAATCGACATTTCGGCAAAACATAGGCAACTCAAAAGCACAATTTGGTGGCGTCAACTCATGCCACACACACAATTTCCACAAACATATCACACACACATAAACATATTTCCATTTTGCAAAAGCATGAAATTTTCATCACCTCTATCTCGATCGAGATCGAGCACACGGTGGAGATGATGTTGTAGGGATATCAAAAGTGCACAAACCTCTTCTTGACAAAGATAGATCTAGTTAGGGGGCAAATAGGTCACTTAACTAAATCCTAAATCTACCTAGCTACCTAATTTGGGAGGAGATAACTTCAACTAGTGGAGGGGGAAGGAAAAAGAGAAAGGAGATGCATTAATGGAGGTGGTGTAGTTATGTAGGAGTAATGAAGAGAGAGAAAGGTGGATAGAAGAGAGAGAGTAATGGGGGAGAAGTATTGAGGAAGAAGAAGAGTGAGAGTAGGAGCATGTGGTGGAGGTAGGGGAAGGGAAGAGAGGAGGGGGAGGGGGAGGTAGGGGGAAGGAAAAGAGAGTAGGGGGAGGGGAGGGACGGGTGGGGAAAGGTGTTGGGTTGGTGCGGGTTAGCAGTAGCGCGGTATATAAAACGCGTTGCTGCTAAGGAATTAGCAGCAGCGCGCTTTATGTTACGGCGCTACTGCTAACTAGGATGAAAAAGTGTGGCAATTTGAACTTTAGCAGCAGCGATCTCGCGAAAAGCGCGCTACTACTACATATTTAGCAGTAGCGCGGTTCGCGCGACCGCGCTACTGCTACTTAGAGTTAGGTGAACACCGCTGGTCAATATTTGTAGCGGCACGTTTTAATCCGACCGCGCTACTGCTAAATCCTTAGCAGCAGCGAGTTTACAGAACAGGCGCTACTACTAGTTAGCAGCAGCGCTCATTTTTGAGCCGCGCTGCTGCTAAGATTCTATGTATAGGCTTTTCCCTAGTAGTGTATATGCATGATTGATTATTTAAACCTAGAGCCCATATTACTTGTCTTCTTTCTTGAGTTGAATGCTTGCAGATTCCAGCTTAGTCCAATGCACGTGCACTCTTATTATTATACACACTGTTCGGTCGTGCAAGTGAAAGGCAATAATGATGATATATGATGGAGTTATTGAGAAGAGAAAAGCTGGTATGAACTCGACCTTGAAACTGCTAGTATCGACTAGAAGGGGGGTGAATAGGCGATTTTTATGGAAGTCTTCAAAACTTAGAAGTTTCGAAGACAAAAAACAGAAATGACCTAATTAATATGCAGCGGAAGATAAACTACCCTAAGCAAGCCATAGTCAAGTATGCAATGATGTGAAAGTACAGGACTAATAGCAGCTAGGTAGTAAGGATCAGGATGGAAGATAGTATGAAGCCAATTAACAGTAGTAGTCAAGCAATGAAGTCAGACAGATACACAGATAGGCAATGACTTCACGAAGACAAACTTAAGTAAGGTTGGGAAGGGATAGAACCAGTCGCTTGTTGAAGACACATGATTTGTTAGACCAGTTCCAGTTGCTGTGACAACTGTACGTCTGGTTAGGGAGGCTGAGATTTAACTCAGAAGACCGTGTCTTCACCTTATTCCCCTTGAGCTAAGGACACCCAGTCCTCGCCCAATCACTCTGGTAAGTCTTCAAGGGAGACTTCCAAACCTTCATAGAGTTCGTTCACCGGCAATCCACAATGACTCTTGGATGCTCAGAAGCGACGCCTAACCGGCTAGAGGATTCACAGTCCTCAAGTGTAATAAGTCTTCAGGTCACACAGACAGAAAGACTTCAGTGATTCCTAACGCTCTTTGGCTCTGGGTGTTTGGGCTTTGTCCTCGCAAGGATTTCTCTCTCTCTCTCAAATGCTTCGAGCTGGGTTGCTCTCAAACGACAAAAGCCGTGCACTAACTCTGAGCAGCCACCAATTTATGGTGTAGGGGGTGGGCTATTTATAGCCACTAGGCAACCCGACCTGATTTGTCCAAAATGACCCTGGGTCACTAAGGAACTGACACGTGTTCCAACGGTCAAATTTCAAACACACGCGGCAGCTTTACTTGGGCTACAAGCAAAGCTGACTCATCCAGCTCTGGATAAGATTTGCTCTCATTGTCTTCGCTCGAAGACATAGGATTTGAGTTGAGCATCACTTCAGTCACTCTAACTTAGTTCACTTGGACCCCACTTAACAGTACGGTGGTTCGTATGACTCAACAAAGAACAAAAGGAAACAACGAAACCACACAGTCTTCGCGCACCATAGTCTTCACTTAATGTCTTCTCATGTTAGAGTCTTCAATATGAATATCTTCTCATACCACCATTGTCTTCAATGTCTTCATACATTTTTAGGGGTCATCTCCGGTAGGTAAACCGAATCAATGAGGGACACTACCTGCGTTATCCTGCAATTCTCACAAACACATTAGTCCCTCAACCAACTTTGTCGTCAATACTCCAAAACCAACTAAGGGTGGCACTAGATGCACTTACAATCTCCCCCTTTTTGGTGATTGATGACAAACTGGTTGAACTTTTCCACGGGGATAAAATATGTGAAATTGTAAGGATAGGGAATTGGGAATTGTCTTCATAAGTAGCAAGGTCTCCCCCTGAAGATGTGCATATAAGTAACTTGCTTTTGGAATGCAAATGCACATGCATGTTGTACTTGTGGAGATCCAATTCAACTTATGAAGATAGTTCATCATGCATGAAATGATATAGCAAGTAGAATGACATGCATAATGAAAAATGGACGTCTGCAGAATGATCTATGCGCGGAAGTTATCATCGCACATGCGGAATTTATCATCGCATCACAGTGAAGCAAATAAGTAGCAGACGACCATCAAGTTTAGGTGTTACAACTCAAAGAACCAAATGTTTCAAAAGCAAGAGTTGTAAGCACGAAGAAAAATATAATGCAATGCAACCGCCCATATGAACCCGCTTGAAGACTATCAACTCATACGCTTCTCCCCCTTTTGTCAGTAATGACCAAAAAGGTTTGAAGACATAGAGCATTTACTCGTCCTCATGAGTAGGTGAAGCAGCAGGGTTGTCGTCGTTGGTTGGCGGTGCAGATGAACTTGGTGCAGTGTCGATGCGCGCAGTAGTAGGAGGTGGTGAAGTAGCATCATCTTCATCGTCGATCACTCTGGCATTTACCGTTGCCGCGGAGGAAGAATATTCAGAGTCTTCAAGAGATGGAGTCCGACGTAGGACAGCAGTCCGTGGAGGAGTGGAGTCAAACTGGAATCTTTCATTGAAGCCATCGTCTTGAAGATCTGCTTCAGCACTGAGCAGGGTCAAACTCTTCCATGATCGCCGACAAGTTTCATGAGCAACAAAGGCATTCTTGGTGGCAAGGTTGCGAATGCGATTGACATCCACCAAGAGGCTTTGCATCTGTCTCTTGAGCCAAAAGTGATGCTTATCCTGTTTCTGATGAAGGGCCACAAGAAGTTCTCGGTCATTGAGAACGCGAGAACGCTTCCGAGGCCTTTGTGCAATTGTGCTTTCAGTGGCTTTAGTAGGTGCTCGATGAGGCAGACGAGTGTTTCCATCCAATGGATAGATTCGTGTCGCTGCTTGAACACCTTCAATGGGTTGAGTGAAGCTTTGGTGCTCGGCATTCTGAAGACAAAGAGGCCTCTTGGCAGGGTCAGAGTATATAGCTTCAACTGACATATCAACCTCTAGCAAAAAGATCATATGATTGCGAGTAGAGGGCTGATAGTTGACAGATGAGTGTCTCTTGATGAGGCACATGACCCATGGAGCATAAAACTTCAGACCAAATAGGTCAGAGCCAGAAGCAGCAAGTTGCCTGATGAAGAATTCTTGAGTGTTGAAGATGATGCCATTGAGAATATAGAAGACCAAAGTCTTCATAGCTCCTTCAAGCTTGGCCGCTGATGAATGTCCTTTGACAGGCCATAGAGTTCGCCGGATGATATGATATATGGTGCGAGGCAGATACTCAAGGTCTTCAACAAAGAACTCTATTAGATATTCAGCGTCAGATGGCAAGGGCTTCATCATGCTGAACATCTGGCTCATATTGGGTTCTGGCTTATGGAAGATACTCTCCACTGCATTGTAGTGTAGCTGACAGTCAGGTTCATATAGTTCTCCAGGAGTGGCTAGCCCTGTGAGCTCGATGATATCCATAGCTTTGGCTTCATGATGAACATTTCCAGTCATCCACTCGAGAACCCATGTCTTGATGTCTCTGTAGTAGCCGCGAATGTGTAGAGTAGCATAGAATTGAAGCAATAGCTCTTCATTCCAATGTTCTTTGTCTGTCACAAAGTGGAGCAGACCAGCATCACGAAAGCAATCAAGTGCTTCTTCTAAGCACGGCAGTCCAGCAATGGCTTCAGTGTCAAGGCGCATATGATGGAAAATGCGCCCTTGATCATATAGAACGCAAGAGTAATAGCTTCTCTGTTGATAGCTCCAGAACCGTCTGATGATATTCTTGGCTTGGATTAGGGGTTCTTGGCGCTGTCAAAGAAGGTATTGTGGCTTTTGAAGCCATTTGCATTGAAGGACCCTGATGATTTTGCAGTACCTGGAAACCTTGGCAGCCTAGGCTTTGGCTTCTGGACCTGGGGCCTATGCTCAACATGATAGTCAAATTGAGGTCTAGAGGCAGTAGGCGGAGGTACCAGAATGGGCCATCGGACAGTGGTTAGCTGACCATGACTGTATGCTTGCTCAATTGTATGGGGCCTTGGTGGCGGAACAGGAGCAGGGGCAACAGCTGAGGCGTCAGGCTGGACAACAGGTGCTTCGGGAGCAGTTGACTCATTAGCTTCAGGTGCAGCAGCCTCATTGGTTTCAGGTTCAGTGGCCACATTTGCTTCAGGCACACTGGTTGGTGCAGGCTCCACATTAGCGCCAGCCATGACTACGTCATTGGCTTCATTGGCGTTGGTTGTGGTAGCTTCAACATTTTTAACCTCCTCTTGTCGAACAGGAGGGTCGGGTACAGGCACATTCACATCAGGAACTCCTTCTTCAATTACTGGGGGAGTAGGGACACGTACTTCTTCTTGATTTTCCTCGGCTGATGCAGTCGGAATGTCTTCAGTAGCTTGTGCTTCAGACTCGAAGACATTCACAGTTGGAGTAGGTTCAGAAAAGACTTGACGAGCAACAGGTGAACGTTGCACTTGTCCTTCTGGAACGCTCGATAGAGGGACTTGAGGCCTTTGTCCTTTGCGAAGCCTACGAGATGCTGGCAACGCCTTAGGAGATGGAGTTGGCTGGGCCTCAAAGTCTTCATCCTCTTCTTGCACGGGGGGTGTAGCTTGTTGTTGTTGTTGGTAAGTACTGGGGGAGTCTTGTAGCTGTGGGTGATCAGCCCACGATACATCCTGAGCAATTGGCGTCAGAGGACGACCAATGCTGATGAGTTCGCTGTTCGTATGAACAGGCGATGATACCACGTCATGTTCGATCTAAGGAAGAACTTCATCATCTGCTACATTGTCATCATGACCAATGTCTTCAGCAGCGGTGGGTTCAGCTGCTGGAATATCTTCAGCTTCATGAGCCTCTGTGGGAGCAGGCTCATGGACTATCATCCTTCGTTCTTGATGTTCTGACGCTGGGTGAACCACTAAAATGGGTTCAACAACTAAGGGCTCTGTGGAAGCAGCCCTAGTCTTCTTGGTCTTTTGCTTCTTCTTGGAGGGAGCGGCATCAGAGGCTTCAATGTTCTTTCTCTTTCTGGCTTCAGCCTCGGCAGCCCTCGTCTTCTTCTGTTCTGAAGCGGTTGTGGTGACCTGTGGCTTTGATCCAGTCATGCTGCTTGGGAAGATAATGCGAGGGGCTTCTTGGCTTTAAGGTTCAGGCTGGTCAGCAGGAAGCTTCTTCTTTTTCTTTGCAGTCATCCTGGGGTCAATGCCAGGATGGCCAAGTGACTTGCGCTTCTCAGCCTCATTGTAGGCGAGCACACACTCATAAGCCAAACTCTTCATGCGCTCTCGAGAGCCCTGAGCTTCTTCACGCTTCTTCAGAAAAGCTTCTTTAAGCTCATGTAGCATGACCTTGAAGTTTCTGACGTCTTGAACACTTAGCTTGCCACATGCTTCTTGAATTGAGCCTTCTCATAGTCAATTTTGTTCTTCAGCTCAACGATACACTAAGCGAGAGCTAGCTCAGAAGCAATGGCGCCATTGAAGGCGACACTGAGGCCAATGGGAAGCTGCAAATCTTCAAAGCTGAGATTAGGGGTGTAGAACCACTCATCAATGAAGTTGTGGATGATTGCCACATCAAAGAGAGGCAAGTTGTTGAAGATTTCTGCTTCTTCCTTGCTCTTTATCAGCTGCTCAAGGGCATCATCAGCAAGATCTTCATCACTCGACAGATCAATGGGTTCTTCGCGCAGAATGGCGGCAGGAGTCAAGGCTTGATCAGTTGGTCTGACAAGTTGTTTTTTCTTCTCCGTTCTCTTGGAGACACGGGATTGATCTTCAGACTGCACACTGGCTTCAGGAGGTGCAGTGGCCAGTGGCTTCGCACGAGAAGTCTTCGGAGGTACAGCTGATCTTGAAGCCTTTGGCTTCTTTTGCTTCTGCGGCTTTGGAGGAGGAGCTGGGACTTCATCGGAGTCAGCATCATTTTCAGAATGATCTACTCTGGCACCTTGGACCACGATGTAGGTGATGAGGCCGTTAAGGTTGGAGAAGGGGCCGATAACATTGGGATCAGCATCACGGGAGCCGTCAGCATGGGGAGCAGAGGGACCTGGGTTGAAGTCCAATCCCAATGACTTCTTGTTCTTCTTGGCCGAAGCCACATCAAACTAGAAGTTGCGCTTGAAGAGAGAGTCGTCACGACACCAGAGTAGTGAAGTGGGATCGGTGTTCTCAGGCTGTGGTCCACGGACCATGCAAGGATAGAAGCCTTGAGAAATGGCTTCAGCTCTGTTCTTGGGTTGAAGGCCTCGATAGAGGATATCACCCCAAGGTCTCTTGATGGCATTCTTCTCTGCATATTCCTTCATCACAAACTTGTACTTGAACCATTCCTCAGCCCAATAGCGTCGAATCCATTGGATTCGTGTCTTTCTCTGATAATAATTCTCTTCGGGATCTGTCTTGTAGAGTTCTGCTAGGTCATCAGGCAGATCTTTGGATGTTCCTTCTCTGCGCTGTCTGCCACCCTTCCTTGCTGATTTTTCTGCAGCCATGAACTTCAAACTAAATGGCTTCAATACGTTCAAAGGCTTCAAAGACTTGCGCTTGCTGGTCAAGCAGGAACTGGCTTCGGGAGAATTGATATGATGTTGTAAGTATTTTGCAAACGAATGCAGACTATGAGAACCAAGGGATTCTCCCACGGACATGTACCTGTGACAGCATTAGAGATGCAAGGGAAGGGGAAGAGGTCATATGCATTCTCAGAAGATTTTGAAGATAAATCAGTTTGAAGACATTGACCTCATGATGTGAAGACATTCACTTATATAGGTGAGTTGGTTCCAGATTTGTACCAATCCGTGAATAAGTACAAGTGAGGAATCAAACTAGACAGGAAATCTAAGTGAATTGACTAGGCAGTATGAGATGCAGACAGAATAGATCTAACATTGAATAGGCAGAGACCACTTTCGGTAAACAGGATGAATCTTGAAGATCCAAAGGGTGGTAAAAATAGAGTTATAATTACCGCACGAAGAACTGCTAGATGGGATGAATAGGAGACCGAGCAGTTCAGCCCACCGTGCCCTAACTTGGCGATGGAGGACACCTACGGCGACGGCGGAGAGGACGATGTCCGCGGCCGACGTGAGGACGGCGTCGGTGAAGTCGCGGCAGCTAAGCACTTCGTCGCCGGCGTCGTCGAGAGCTAGCGGTGGCGCTAGGGTTTTGACGGAGGTGGAGAGGTGGAAGAAGGATTTCTTTACCGCAGGGGACAAGTATTTATAAGTAGGTGAGCGACACAGCGCAATTACGCTGGTGCCCCTGGCGGTTCACATCTGAGGGGCACGTGGCAAGCATGCAACATACTCAGAGTTGTCCCACGTTCCCACGCCCGCCAGGCATGTCGGAGAGTTGTTCCGGCTTCTCCGGATTTCAACAATAAAGATAAATCATTTAAAACAGATTTAATGTTTGTCTCTTTGCCTTCTGCTGACTAGGACGCAGAGAAGACATTCAACGGTTTCAATAGAATACATATGATTTGGACAGATAGAGTTTGAGATAGGAAGCATAGAGAGGTTAGGGTCCGATCACATTCACTTAGTTCAAAAGATCCAATCTTGAAGACATAGCTATAAGTGAATGCTGTAGAGGATAGAACACTAGTGTATATATATATATATATATATATATATATATATATATATATATATATATATATCAAAAAGCAATCAAATCATCATAGTGTAGAAAATCATGAAGATAAATTGAAACTGAATACAAACCAAATGCGAAGTCATTGCAATATAACGCCATGAGTGAAACACTTCAAACAGAGAAATTTGGTGGTGGCGTTACCCACCGTATAGGAAGTATTAGACCCAGACACGGCGAACAATTATCGTGGTGCTCCGAAGTCAAATTCCATGTTAATGTATTCACACTCAGAGTATAAATATTCATTGATTGAAGATATACATTACTTTGTGTGTTGCACATCTAAGTCATCAACATGCATAAGTGTTAGGATGTGTGCCTGATCACAGGACATTAGAGGATTCCAAGATATTTAGCTCACACCGTAACTTGCAAAACCTTTTCTAATCCAAGGGCTTTGTGAAGATATCTTCCAGTTGCTCTTCAGTGTTGATGTGAATGATATCGATATCTTTCTTCATAACATGATCTCTGAGAAAGTGATGACGAATTTCAATGTGCTTTGTCTTCGAGTGCTGGACTGGATTGTTGGCTATCTTGATGGCACTTTCGTTGTCGCAGAAGTGAGGTACTTGTTTCAGGTTGATGCCATAATCCTTGAGAGTTTGCTTCATCCATAGAAGCTGAGCACAACAGGATCCAACAACAATGTATTCAGATTCAGCAGTTGAGAGTGATACACAGTTCTGCTTCTTTGAAGACCAACAGACAAGTGATCGACCAAGAAAATGACATGTGCCTGATGTAGACTTGCGATCCACCTTGTCACCAGCATAATCAGCATCCGAGAATCCAACCAAATCAAATTTTGAGCCCTTGGGATACCATAATCCGAGTGTTGGGGTGTAAGCCAAATATCTAAGAATTCGCTTCACAGCTAAGTGATGCGATTCCTTTGGTGCCGCTTGGAATCGAGCACACATGCAACCACTAAGCATAATATCTGGCCTAGATGCACATAGATAAAGCAAAGAACCAATCATGGAGCGGTATACCTTTTGATCGAACTCTTTACCATTGTCGTCGGGACCAAGATGGTGTTTGGCTGGCATTGGCGTCGTGTAGCCTTTGCAGTCTTCCATTCCAAACTTCTTCAGACAATCTTTGAGGTATTTTTCTTGAGATATGAAGATGCCATTTGTTTGCTGACAAATTTGAAGACTAAGGAAGAACTTCAGCTCACCCATCTTGGACATTTTATATTGCTCTTGCATCATGAACCCAAACTCATCACTATACTTCTGGTTGGTGCAGCCGAAGATTATGTCATCCACATATATTTGGCACACAAACAGTTCGCCATCATATGTCTTCGTGAAGAGTGTGGGATCGAGGGATCCAGGTTTGAAGCCTTTGCTCTTCAGGAAGTCTTTGATTGTATCATACCTTGCACGAGGAGCTTGTTTGAGGCCATACAGTGCTTTGTTTAGCTTGTACACCATATCAGGATGTTTTGGATCTTCAAAGCCAGGTGGTTGTGCAACATATACTTCTTCTTCAATCTTGCCATTGAGAAATGCACTCTTTACATCCATTTGATATAGCAAGATGTTGTGATGATTAGCATAGGCTAGCAGTATGCGAATAGCTTCAAGCCTAGCAACAGGAGCAAATGTTTCATCGAAGTCAATTCCTTCAACTTGAGTATATCCTTGAGCCACAAGACGTGCTTTGTTTCTGATGACTTGACCATGCTCATCTTGCTTGTTTTGATATATGCACTTTGTTCCAATAATGTTATGCTTGCGAGGGTCAGGACGCTTGACAAGTTCCCAAACATTATTCAGTTTGAACTGTTGAAGTTCTTCTTGCATGGCTTGAATCCATTCAGGTTCCATAAAAGCTTCAGCAACTTTCTTGGGTTCTGATATTGACACAAATGAAAAGTGCCCACAGAAGTTTGCTAGCTATGTTGCTCTTGATTGAGTGAGTGGACCAGGGCGCATTGATGCTGTCAATTATCTTCACTATTTGAACTTCATTTGCAACACGACGATGAACCGGACGAAGATTTTTCTCTCGCTGATCATTGTCATCATTGGGAGGATTGTCTTCGGTCTGAGCATTGTCTTCAAGTTGATTTTGTGCAGAGATGATAAGTTCCTCTTCAGGTTGTGCTTTAGAGGGCATGATTTCACCAGTTCCCATCAGCTTGATAGACTCGCTTGGAGGATCTTCATCTAGTGTACTTGGCAGAATCTCTCTCTGTGAACCATTGGTTTCATCAAATTTCATATCCACAGTTTCAACGATTTTGTAGAGATAAAGGTTGAAGACTCTGTAGGAGTGTGAATCCTTTCCATAGCCAAGCATGAAGCCTTCATGAGTCTTAGGTGCAAATTTTGACTTGTGATGGGGATCCTTGATCCAGCATCTAGCTCCAAATACTCTGAAGTAACTGACGTTTGGCTTCTTGCCAGTAAGGAGCTCATACGATGTTTTGTTCAGAAGCTTATGGATGTACACACGGTTGATGATGTGACATGCTGTATCAATAGCTTTAGGCCAGAACTTTCTTGGTGTCTTGTACTCATCTAGCATTGTTCGAGCCATCTCAATGAGGGTTCTATTTTTGCGCTCAATGATGCCATTTTGCTGAGGTGTGTATGGAGCAGAGAACTCATGAGTGATTCCCATTGTATCCAGATACAGATCAGGTCCAGTGTTCTTGAATTCAGTGCCATTGTCACTTCTGATGTGCTTGATCTTCACGCCATAATTGTTCATTGCTCGATTTGCGAGGCGCCTGAAGACATCTTGCACTTCAGTCTTGTAAAGAATTATATGAACCCATGTGTATCTTGAGTAGTCATCAACAATGACGAAGCCATAGAGACAGGCAGTTGTTGTGAGGGTGGAGTAGTGAGTAGGTCCAAATAAGTCCATGTGTAACAGCTCGAAGGGTTGAGATGTTGTCATGATTGTCTTCGAGGGGTGCTTTGCCCTTGTCATCTTTCCAGCTTCACAGGCACCACATAGATGATTCTTCTTGAACTTGACATCCTCGATGCCAATGACATGCTTCTTCTTGACGAGTGAGTGTAAGTTCCTCATGCCAGCATGTCCTAGCCTTCGATGCCAGAGCTAGCATTCTGAAGCTTTTGTGAGAAGACATACGGCAAGCTGTGGACCTGCTGAGAAATCTAACATGTATAGATCATCTTTTCGATACCCTTCAAATACTAGAGATTTGTCAGATTCCATTAATACAAGGCAACAATATTTTCCAAATATCACAATCATGTTCAAGTCACAAAGCATTGAGACAGACATTAAGTTGAAACCAAGGGATTCAACAAGCATCACTTTATCCATGTGTTGATCCTTTGAGATTGCAGCTCTACCTAGACCCAATACCTTGCTTTTACCAGTGTCAGCAAATGTAATGTGACTCTTGTCGGATGGACGTAAGGTTGAGTCCATGAGAAGACTTCGATCACCAGTCATATGATTTGTGCATCCACTGTCGATAATCCATTCTGAAGCTTTTGGTGATGTACCCTACAGTGCAGTTAGGAGGATAGGCTTCACAAGAGTGTTGTGAAGCATAAGCATTTGACACATACAGGGACAGTCACAGCTTATATCAAAGTTAGGACATAGTATGACTAATAAGAGATTCAGATGTGAAGTATATAGAATGACATTTTATCGTGCGTCCTAAATGGGTTTTAGGTCCCCAGCAATAATATCGGACGCCATTGATTGCTGGCTGGAGACCGTATTCTGCAAAAGAAAGTTAATTCTTCTTCACCACCCACATTTTCAGGGGTGGCTTAGAAGCAATGAGTCTAAGTGCAGCATCTGAGAATTTTGGCTTTGAAGCCCTAGCAAATAGCCTTGCAGGAGATGAATGATACTCATATGAATAAGCAGAAAAGTTCTTAGTCCTATGAACATAGCGGTTCGAAGATACACGCTCATATTCATAAGTCTGAGCATGATTTCCCTGCAAAACATTGGCGTTAGGGTGACTCATGTGAGTCCTGTATCTGTATGAAGCCTTTGGGCCACATGAAGCTGTAGGTCTGGGGTTTGTCTTCTTCCTTGGTGGTGTCATGACGACATTCACAGGAAGATTCTCAATGTACTGCTTAGGTACCCAGATCTTCTTCATAGGTGGTCCATTCCTGGAGTTAGTACCAATGTACCTAGCAAACACTTCACCATTCTGATTTTTGAACAGCTTATAGTTTGCATCAAAGGATTCATCAATGATAATAGGATTAGCACAGGTAAAGCCAGATAAAGTGGATGGATCTAATGAAGGTTCCTTTGCAGCAACCCATGTGGTTTTGGGGTACTGCTCAGGCTTCCAGTACGAGCCATCAACATTAATTTTCCTTTCGAACCCAACACCCTCCTTCCTAGGGTTTCGGTTCAGAATCTGCTTTTTGAGGACATCGCAGAGAGTCTGATGTCCCTTCAAACTTTTGTACATCCCTGTTTCAAGAAATGTCTTAAACATAGCATTTTCATCTGCAACAGCGGTGGTATCCTCCGCAGAGGGGTTAGTAACCACATCTGTAGGTGAAGACAATGAAACAGTAGCAGCAGTGGAACATTCAGCAACAGATGTAGCGTTATCACGCTCAATGCATTTTAGACATGGTGGTTCAAATCCATCCTGAGCGGAACTGATCTGTTGAGCGCAAAGTGACTCATTCACCTTTTGAAGATCTTAATGAGCCGCTCTCAATTTCTCAAGCTCTTGTTTCCTTTGAAGATAATCATAGGAGAGCCTTTCATAAGTAGTTGAGAGCGATTCATGACGACCTTCAAGTTCTTGGTACTTGGCATGAAGATTTTTTATGTCGTTAACTAAGGACTGTGAACGTGTCATTTCAGCGTCCAATAGGTCATCGCTTTTGTCTAACAGTTTTTGAGTATGTTCCATAGCCTTTTGTTGTTCAGTTGCAATTTTAGCAAGTGTTTGGTAGCTAGGTTTGGATTCACAATCAGAGTCATCTTCACTTGAAGTTTGAAAGTAAGCATCGCGTGATTTTACCTTGGCACCACGTGCCATGAAGCAGTAGGTGGGAGTAGGATCGTCTTCGTCATTAGCTTCAATGTTGGTGTGGAAGTCATTGTCTTCAGTGTTGAAGATGGACTTGGCGACATAGGCTGTGGCTAGAGCCAGACTTGCAACGCCAGGGTCAGACTCCTCTCCAGACTCCACCTCCGCCTCCTCAGAAGCAGACTCCTCCTCTGAATCCATTTCCTTGCCAACAAAAGCACGAGCCTTGCCAGATGAGCTCTTCTTGTATGATGAAGACTTGGAAGAAGACTTAGAAGACTTTGATGATTTCTTCTTCTTCTTGTCATCAGAATCATATTCCTTGCTTTTCTTCTTCTTCTTCTCATTGTCCCACTGTGGACACTCAGATATGTAGTGACCAGGTTTCTTGCACTTGTGGCAGGTTCTCTTTTTGTGGTCATGGGTGGAAGCTACATCATTCCTTGAGCTGGATCGTGAAGACTTTCTGAAGCATTTCTTCTTAGTGAACTTCTGGAACTTCTTCACAAGCATAGCAAGTTCCTTTCCAATGTCTTCAGGATCTTCAGAACTGCAGTCAGATTCTTCTTCAGATGAGGAAACAACTTTTGCCTTCAAGGCGCGAGTTCGGCCATAGTTTGGGCCATAGATATCTCTTTTCTCAGATAGCTGGAACTCATGTGTGTTGAGCCTCTCAAGTATATCAGACGGATCGAGTGACTTGAAGTCAGGACGTTCTTGTATCATGAGGGCAAGAGTGTCAAAGGAGCTGTCAAGTGATCTCAGCAATGTCTTGACGATTTCATACTTGGTAATCTCAGCTGCGCCAAGAGCTTGAAGTTCATTTGTGATGTCAGTGAGGCGATCAAACATGAGCTGGACATTTTCATTGTCGTTTCTCTTGAAGCGATTGAAGAGGTTGCGAAGAACACTGATTCTTTGACCTCTCTGGGTTGAGACGCCTTCGTTGACCTTGGATAGCCAGTCCCAGACTAGCTTCGACGTTTCCAGAGCACTCACACGGCCATACTGTCCTTTGGTCAGATGACCACAGATGATGTTCTTTGAAGTAGAGTCCAGTTAAATGAACTTCTTGACATCAGTGGGGGTGACACCTTCACCAGTTTTGGGAACGCCATTCTTGATGACATACCAGAGGTCGACATCAATGGCTTCAAGATGCATACGCATCTTATTCTTCCAGTAGGGATATTCAGTTCCATCAAACACGGGGCAAGCGGCGGAAACCTTGATTATCCCTGCGGTCGACATAGCTGAAACTCCAGGTGGTTAAATCGAATCACACAGAACAAGGGAGTACCTTGCTCTAATACCAATTGAAAGTGCTAGTATCGACTAGAGGGGGGGTGAATAGGCAATTTTTATGAAAGTCTTGAAAATTTAGAAGTTTCGAGGACAAACAACAGAAATGACCTAATTAATATGCAGCGGAAGATAAACTACCCTAAGCAAGCCATAGTCAAGTATGCAATGATGTGAAAGTACAGGACTAATAGCAGCTAGGTAGTAAGGATCAGGATGGAAGATAGTATGAAGCCAATTAACAGTAGTAGTCAAGCAATGAAGTCAAACAGATACACAGATAGGCAATGACTTCACGAAGACAAACTTAAGTAAGGTTGGGAAGGGATAGAACCAGTCGCTTGTTGAAGACACATGATTTGTTAGACCAGTTCCAGTTGCTGTGACAACTGTACGTCTGGTTAGGGAGGCTGAGATTTAACTCAGAAGACCGTGTCTTCACCTTATTCCCCTTGAGCTAAGGACACCCAGTCCTCGCCCAATCACTCTGGTAAGTCTTCAAGGGAGACTTCCAAACCTTCACAGACTTCGTTCACCGGCAATCCACAATGACTCTTGGATGCTCAGAACGCGACGCCTAACCGGCTGGAGGATTCACAGTCCTCAAGTGTAATAAGTCTTCAGGTCACACAGACAGAAAGACTTCAGTGATGCCTAACACTCTTTGGCTCTGGGTGTTTGGGCTTTGTCCTCGCAAGGATTTCTCTCTCTCTCAAATGCTTCGAGGTGGGTTGCTCTCAAACGACAAAAGCCGTGCACAAACTCTGAGCAGCCACCAATTTATGGTGTAGGGGGTAGGCTATTTATAGCCACTAGGCAACCCAACCTGATTTGTCCAAAATGACCCTGGGTCACTAAGGAACTGACACGTGTTCCAACGGTCAGATTTCAAACACACGCGGCAGGTTTACTTGGGCTACAAGTAAAGCTGACTCATCTAGCTCTGGATAAGATTTGCTCTCATTGTCTTCGCTCGAAGACATAGGATTTGAGTTGAGCATCACTTCAGTCACTCTGACTTAGTTCACTTGGACCCAACTTAACAGTACAGTGGTTCCTATGACTCAACAAAGAAGAAAAGGAAACAACGAAACCACACAGTCTTCGCGCACCATAGTCTTCACTTAATGTCTTCTCATGTCATAGTCTTCAATATGAATATCTTCTCATACCACCATTGTCTTCAATGTCTTCATACATTTTTGGGGGTCATCTCCGGTAGGTAAACCGAATCAATGAGGGACACTACCTGCGTTATCCTGCAATTCTCACAAACGCATTAGTCCCTTAACCAACTTTGTCGTCAATACTCCAAAACCAACTAGGGGTGGCACTAGATGCACTTACAGACCTCTTTTGTTTTTGTAAATATGATGATTCATCGTTCCTGATTCAGCTATTATGAAGTAAACATATTTGCAATGACATTTAGAGATTATAGTTGCTTGTGCCATGCTTGATTATCTATGAGTTATAATGGTTTACCTTGCGTGCCAACATGCTATTAGAATGATTATGATGTGGTATGATGGGATGATATCCTCCTTTAAATGAATTGAGTGACTTGACTTGGCACATATTCACGCATGTAGTTGAATCCAATCAACATAGCCTTCATGATATTTATGTTCATGGTGGATTATATTCTACTCATGCTTGTACTCGGTGTGAATTAATTTTAATGCATGTTTATGACTGTTGTCGCTCTCTCAGTTGGTCGCTTCCCGGTCTTTTGCTAGCCTTCACTTGTACTAAGCGGGAATACTACTTGTGCATCCAAACTCCTTAAACCCCAAAGTTATTCCATATGAGTCCACTATACCTACCTATATGCGGTACTTACCTGCCGTTCCAAGTAAATTTGTATGTGCCAAACTCTAAACCTTCAAATAAACATTTTGTTTTGCATGCTCGAATAGCTCATATGTCAACTAGAGCTGCCCTTATCTTCCGTGTTAGGCGGGTTATTCTCAAGAGGAGTGGACTTCGCTCCTCATTCACGAGAAAATGGCTGGTATCCGGGATGCCCAGTCCCATGCTTTGTGCAAATTAAATCAAAATAACTGCAAACAAAACTCCCCTTGGGACCCGTTGAATGTTGGAGGCACTCGTTATTTCGAGCAAGCCATGGATTGATGCTTGTGGAGGAAGGGAAGTATAAACTTTACCATTCTGTTTGGGAACCGCCTATAATCTGTTTAGCATGGAAGATATCGTCGTCTTTTAGTTGTTATGTTGACAATGAAAGTATGCCGCTCAAAATATAATTTATCTCTATTTCAAAATCGAGCTCTGGCACCTCTACAAATCCCTGCTTCCCTCTGCGAAGGGCCTATCTATTTACTTTTATGTTGAGTCATCACCCTTCTTATTAAAAAGCACCCGCTGGAGAGCACACTGTCGTTTGCATTCATTATTATTGGTTTATATTGGGTATGACTTGACTGGATCTCTTTTACCATGAATTACAATGTTTAGTCAGTCCTTGATCTTTAAAGGTGCTCTGCATTTATGTTTTGCGGTCTCAGAAAGGGCTAGCCAGATACCATTTTGTTATATCATGTTATGATTATTTTGAGAAAGTGTTGTCACCTGAGTTTTATTATTATGGCTCGCTAGTTGATTATGCTATTGATATGAGTAATTGTGAGACCTACGTGTCATTGTGAGTATGGTTAGTTCATAATAATTGCTGAGACTTGAATGTTGGCTTTTCATGTTTACAACAACAAGAGCAAACAGAGTTTGTAAAAGTTTTTCTTTTTCTCTTTCAGTTTGTCAACTGAATTGCTGGAGGACAAGCAAGGGTTTAAGCTTGGGGGAGTTGATACGTCTCCGTCGTATCTACTTTTCCAAACACTTTTGCCCTTGTTTTGGACTCTAACTTGTATGATTTGAATGGAACTAACCCGTACTGACGCTGTTTTCAGCAGAATTGCCATGGTGTTGTTTTTTGTGCAGAAAATAAAAGTTCTCAGAATGTCCTGAAACTCCACGGAACACCTTAGAAAAAATAAAGAAAAATCCTCGCAAAAGATGAAGACCAGGGGCCCACATCCTGCTCACGAGGGTGGGGGCGCGCCCCCCTGGGCGCACCCCCTACCTCGTGGGCCCCCTGGTAGCCCTCCGACGCCAACTCCAACTCCATATACTGGCTTTCGAGGAGAAAAAACAGAGAGAAGAAATCATCACGTTTTACGATACGGAGCCGCCGCCAAGCCCTAATCTCTCTCGGGGGGGCTGATCTGGAGTCCGTTCGGGGCTCCGGAGAGGGGGATTCGTCACCGTCATCATCATCAACCATCCTCCATCACCAATTTCATGATGCTCACCGCCGTGCGTGAGTAATTGCATCATAGGCTTGCTGGACGGTGATGGGTTGGATGAGATTTATCATGTAATCGAGTTAGTTTTGTTAGGGTTTGATCCCTAGTATCCATTATGTTCTCAGATTGATGTTGCTATGACTTTGCTATGCTTAATGCTTTTCACTAGGGCCCGAGTGCCATGATTTCAGATCTGAACCTATTATGTTTTCATGAATATATGTGTGTTCTAGATCCTATCTTGCAAGTCTATAGTCACCTATTATGTGTTATGATCCGGCAACCCCGAAGTGACAATAATCGGGACCACTCCCGGTGATGACCATAGTTTGAGGAGTTCATGTATTCACTATGTGCTAATGCTTTGTTCCGGTTCTCTATTAAAAGGGGGCCTTAATATCGCTTAGTTTCCAATAGGACCCCGCTGCCACGGGAGGGTAGGACAAAAGATGTCATGCAAGTTCTTTTCCATAAGCATGTATGGCTATATACGGAATACATGCCTACATTACATTGATGAACTGGAGCTAGTTCTGTGTCACCCTATGTTATGACTGCTACATGATGAACCACATCCGGCATAATTATCCATCGCTAATCCGGTGCCTACAAGTTTTCCATATACTGGTTTACACTTATTTACTTTTCCGTTGCTACTGTTACAATCTCTACAAAATACCAAAAACATTACTTTTACTGTCTTTACTTTTGTTACCGTTACCACCACTATCATATTACTTTGCTACTAAACACTTTGTGTGGTTGAATTGACAACTTAGCTGCTAATACTTGAGAATATTCTTTGGCTCCCCTTGTGTCGAATCAATAAATTTGGGTTGAATACTCTACCCTCGAAAATTGTTGCGATCCCCTATACTTGTGGGTTATCAAAGTGCTCCATTGCGTCGCGAGGAAGCGTCCGGCGAGCGCTCAATTGCGGCCATCCAACATCGCCAAAGTTGATGTGACGATGGCGGGCTGCGATTTGAGCAGCAATGACGACGAATTATGCAGCACCGACGGTGAGCTGCATACGCGGCCCTGCTTGCATTAAATTGTGTGCTACATCCACGGGCTGCATCACCGCGGCGGTGCACGTACATGGACTTCACCATGCAGCAACGCGGCGACACGGATGGCCGGCGTTGAGCCCTTTGTTTGTAGCGACAACAGCTGTTGCAGTGAGGGACAGCAGGTGATGGGTCACCGCCGTTTCTGCCGGTTCGCAACAATGGTGGGGGGTGGCTGGCGTTGCCATGAAATCTTCACCTCTCGAGCAGTAGAGCATGGGAGGGGAGAGACTAGTGGAAGAAGGCGCCGCGGTTTGAGTCTGAGAGGATAAGGATGGGAGTGGATGCGGTGGGTTGTGGGCGGGCCTATAGGGCACGTGTCAAACGCAGGAGGCGGTTTGCGGGAGAGAGAGATCAGCTGGTTGAAAGCAAGACTTTTCTAAGATTATATAGGAAAAATTCCTATGATGTTCAATCTTATGAATTAAAGGATAAACAAAGGAAAAAGTTCAAAGGATTTCAATCCTTAAAAAACTCTATAAAATTCTTTGAATCAAGGAGCCCTCAAAGTTGTGTATTGGATATTTAAATATCGCACCACTTTTTTATACATATATTAGGGCAACATGAATGTGAGGGAGCTTTTTCAGACTCTCTATCGCACGGTCTGCACGATGCGCCGATTCATGTGGCCCGTGTGGTCTGCACTTTAACCGCACTCAAGAGGCGGTGACCAAGGTGAATTCCTCTTTCTTTGTGTATGGATAGGTCATAGTGGTATGCCATACTAAGACTGAGCACTTGTCTTAACAAGATTCCCTCGTGTCGCTTCAAATTGCAGGACTTGCACTCTAAGTCTGAAACTACATGCTGGACTGTCCTGTTTTTAAAGCAAGTGCCCCATGAAAATTGTCTATTCGATATTTAAACAACACACCATCCTTTTATACATATATTAGGGTCACATACAAGCAAGCAGGTTTCCTAACCATCCCTCGCGCAGTTTTCGACGATGTGCTAGTACGTAGGGCCCACGTTGTCGCTTTGTGTGGTGCTGTCGCGGATGCATTTCATCCAGACGCGTTATGCTGCCAAAATTTCCGGCCGGAATCCCTGCGACTTGTCGAAATTTTGTCCTTGTTTATAAGGAAACAAAAGGTTTAGGGTCTTGAGTGCAAAATGGTAGGGTCTTGGCTGCGAGAATATGTTATTTGTGGGGATGGAAAAGAAAAATATAGGTTGATAAACTTGACTTTCCTTCGGGAAAAAAAACAAAGAAATAATCACTTGGGCCATGCGTGGGGTATGCAAGCCAAGGTGTGTTCATGACATTGCCCTTGTGGACAAGTGATGATGCAGGCATGTGGATCACCAACGCCGGGGACACCAAGGCTGGAGAGGGTGGGGTCCCAAGTGAGCGAGGAGAGTGCGGGGAATGACGGGTGTCAGTGTCAAAACCGGCGGATCTCGGGTAGGGGGTCCCGGACTGTGCGTCTAGGCGGATGGTAACAGGAGATGAGGGACACGATGTTTTACCCAGGTTCGGGCCCTCTCGATGGAGGTAAAACCCTACGTCCTGCTTGATTAATATTGATGATATGGGTAGTACAAGAGTGGATCTACCACGAGATCAAGGAGGCTAAACCCTAAAGCTAGCCTATGGTATGATTGTTGTAATGTACGTTGTCCTACGGACTAAAGCCCTCTGGTTTATATAGACACCGGAGGAGGCTAGGGTTACACAGAGTCGGTTACAATGGTAGGAGATCTACATATCCGTATCGCCAAGCTTGCCTTCCACGCCAAGGAAAGTCCCATCCGGACACGGGAAGGGGTCTTCAATCTTGTATCTTCGTAGTCTTGGAGTCCGGTGGACGATGATAGTCCGACTGTCCGGACACCCCCTAGTCCAGGACTCCCTCAGTAGCCCCCGAACCAGGCTTCAATGACGATAAGTCCAGCGCGTATATAGTCTTCGGCGTTGCAAGGCGGGTTCTCCCTTCAAGTTCCATGTACCTGCCGAACAGTGTCCGGCTTCATCATAAATACTGTGTTTCTCGGCTTCTACGCCCAATAATGGTCTTTTTTCACGCGTCGCACGAATGCGAAAAGCCAGGGTGTCTTTTACGTTTCACCCCCCAGTCGTGCGAGTCATCCGCCTACAAAAGAGGCAAAAATCCAGATCCAAACCGCACCATCTTCCTCCCGCGAATACTTCATGGGAGCGCCTTTGACCTAAAAATCCATTCCATCATGGACCGTCGACACGGCTCTTCTTCACGCGCTCCCAGCCCACCACCGGGGGATTGGAGGAGGTGCTTTGTTCCGCACAACGAGCTAGTGAAGCTCCAAGCGGGGGGATATCTCCCTCCGGCCTTCATGGTCCTGGTTCGAGCCGAGCTGGTCACTTATCAAGGTGGGAGGCAAGCGGAGGCTACCCCAAGCCCCAATAAAGGGGAGCGAGTATGCTTCGTCCCTTATTTGATAAGGGGACTCGGATTCCCGATACATCCGTTCCTCCGCGGGCTCCTGGAGTTCTATGGACTCCAGCTCCACCACCTCACGCCCGCCTCTGTCCTGCATATCGCGGGCTACGTAGCTCTTTGCGAGCTATTCCTGGGCATTGAGCCCCATTTTGCATTGTGGAAGAGGCTGTTCTGCCTCGTACCCCGTTCTCACGAGGGGTCCATATATCAAGTGGGCGGCGCCGAAACATGGCGCATCGCCGGGACCGGATACCCATCCGGTACTCCCAAGAAGGCGTCCGAAGACTGGCCTTCAGAGTGGTTTTACATAGGAGACGCTCCGCTGCCGGACCCAGTCCGGATTGGCCTCCCGGAGTTTAGTGCTGCTCCTCTGAAGAAACGCCTCAGCTGGCGCCCACGGAGCCCCTGATTGGAGGAAGACAAGAGCGTCCATTACTTGATGGGCCGAATAAGATTACTGGCCCATTCCGGTTTGACCATGATTGGAGTCATGGCGATATGCATCATGCGGGGGGTACAGCCATTGCAATACAGAGGCCACCCTATGTGGGATTTCAACGGGGAAGACGATGCTACCCGTCATGGCCGCAAAGGGCCGGATTCGACCGAGGACCTGGTAAAGATCCTGTCCAGTCTGTACAAGGGGGAGAAGGAGGACTTCCTTCGAACGAACCCTTTAAATGGGTTTTCCATGAACAACCCTGGAGGATGGGTAAGCGAACACTTTTAAGGGCTCAACCCATGCTTTCGAAGCTTAGGCTTCTTATTTTGTGTCTTCGGCGCAGGATCTACGCCGGACTGTGGAGGACATGGTAAGTCCTGCTCCGCAACCCGAGGATCCAGAAAGATCCCTGGATCCGGCCTCCGAAGAGGGTCCGGACATCAAGGTGGAGTTGATCGACGGGGTATTTCACCAGCTCAGCATGGATAATGCTTTAGTTGCCATTACGGCGGACTACCCCGGACTGTATCCGGCTTCCCAGGTGACCGTGACCGAGGTCTGAACACCATTATCTCTTCCTTGCCCATTTCTAACCTTCGCGAACGATGGTATTTTACAGGAAGCGCCTTCACGGCAGGAAGCCGAGCCCGCGGTGGCTGACCAACAGAGGTCAGTCCGGACCAGTAGGCGGAAAAGGAGCATGGTGCGAACGGAAACGTCGCCGCAAAGGTATAGCTCGTATTTGAATTTTCAGAGCAACGTTCCTAGGAAGCGTCTAAGTGCTCATGATCTTGATAGGAGAAAAAGCGCTCGCCGGACTGCGGGCGCAGAAGTTGCTGATGCAACCTACACCGGCCAGGCTCCAGCGCCCGGCCTGGAGGGGGAGGCAAGCGCAAGACGCGGGCCGGATCCTTCTCCAACGGAGGACACCGACAGACTGTCCGCCACCAAGTCTGAGGTGGCGAGCGCCATGAACCATAGGCGCCGCCGGACAATATTTTGTGAAGCGTGCTTCTCCCCTGAGGCCTTGGACGCCTTTAACGCAGGGGACGCACATCTCCGTGCCGCTCAAGATGGTTTTACCAGAGCCACGGAGCAGTATGTGAAAGACATACGGGTAAAGGATTTATAATGGTTATATATACCAGTAGCCCCCGAGACTTAAAGTAGTTATGTTAACTGATTTAAGGATCATTTGAAACGCAGGCTCTTACCGAGAAGAATGCCCAGATGTCTCAGGAGCTGCAAGAACGCAAGGCCCAACTGGAGGCCGCACTTGCTACCGCAGGAGGAGACGCAGAGACCCCTCCTGGTAACACATTTTTATTAATAAATATAAGCACTGTGCGGACTGCGCGCAAGTCTAATAGTGACATTGCAGGTGCCGCCGGACAAGATCCGGACAGGCAAGAATTACTGCGCCAGCTAAAGGCCAGCGAGAGGGTGCTGAATAGGGTGCAGCAAGAAAGGAACAAGCTCCAAGATGCCAACGCCAAGCTCGGAGAAGAGCTGAAAGGCGCTCAAGCCGGACTGTCCAGCTCTGTTAAGGAGAATCAGCGGCTTCGTCGCGGCATTTATAGTAAGTGCTTAAGCGGACTCTTTTGAAGAGAAGAGTTCGGCGAGGAAGTCAATTGACATAATATGTCTTGTAGGTATACTCACGGGTCGCCCTGCGGAGGAGATGCCCATATCAACGGGTGATCAACTTCCCGAGCTGTTGCAACTGCTCGAACGAGTTCGACAGGCAATGAGCGGCGTCGTCCAGGCTTTATGGCCAGCCCTCTCCCTACCCGAGGGCCTTGGGGAGCTTGCGGAGAAGCTTCGGGGAATGCGGCAGCGCTTCCGTTTATGGAAGATTTCAGCTTGCCGTCAAGGTGCCAGGGAGGCTTGGGCCATGGTGAAGACGCGTTACAAGAAGGAGGATCCCAACCACATGGCCGAAGTTGGACCGGTGGGGCCCGATGGGAAGGAGATCCCTGTGAGTTTAGTATACATCCAAGTAGAGTTCGCTACTAAATTTTCCCAACGGGACTGTAAGTTAGACAGCCTGTTAGACGGGATTGAGGAGGAATACAATCAGTAAATTTGACAATGTATGTTTTCCTTTAAAGTGACATGTGAAATGCCTTCTAGCCGGATTGTAGATCGTTTGTCTTTGCCGACCTTTTCGCTTCAACCTCGGGACCCTAGAGTCCGGAGTGTGTCCGAATACCTCTTTGTTTAAGAAACAACCGTGGTATGCATGGAGACCAGGCGTAGGGGTCATTAGTGCTTTATCAGACAAGTGCCCAACTAGTTATGTTATATTACATGGTTAGTAAGAAACATCTTCCAGGGAGAATAGTTCCGTTAAGGGTTCCTTTCCCTGGGAGGCATGCCCTAAAGTGCATGTCGGGACTGCAAAGAAAGCAGACAAACATCTGGGGGCGGATAAATAAATAGGTAAAAAGTCATCTTTTAAGTCACCGACCGAATATTCCCTTAAGAACGCTAGCTTTCGGCTTCACCCAGTCTGAGGTACACATCCGGCTGACCCAGCAGTAACAATCGCAGAGGTGCTCCCTTTACCTTCTAGCCGAACAATCGGGAACGTAGGGGTAAGCACAGGAGCCAGGCAACCCAGCTTGGCCAAAACTTAAGTCATATCGATGCATATAATGGTGAGTAAAAGGTACATGTGGAAGCTTGACACATGTGCTGGGTATGAAACCCTTATAATTGAGCTTCTGTAAAAGAAGCCCCCAGGAATAATGAGTGCGGATGGCACATCACGTGTATGTGAAAAATGCGAAAATAGGCCCGTAAGGGCTTGTGAATAAAAAGGTATGAAAAGAGAAACAAAAGACAGCCGAAGTGTAAAAGTTTGGTCGGGGGAAGGGGACGAACTCTTAGTCCGGCGCTAGGCATAGAATGTTGGAGGCGGGCTGCGTTCCATGGGTTCGGCTCGAGTCGGTTATCCGACGCATTTCATAGACGGTATGCTCCGCCGGTCAGGACTTGATCAATAATGAAGGGACCCTCCCATTTGGGCTTGAGCTTGTCCTTTTTCTTGTCCGGCAGGCGTAGAACTAGTTCACCAACGTTGTAAGTCTTGGCCCGTACTTCTCTGCTTTGATATCTTCGGGCCTGCTGCTGATAGAATGCGGAACGAGCCTTGGCGACGTCGCGTTCTTCCTCCAGTGTGTCCAAGCTGTCCTGCCGATCAAGCTCGGCCTCTCTTTCCTCGTACATGCGCACTCGAGGTGAGTCATGAATAATGTCGCAGGGCAAGACTGCCTCTGCGCCGTATACCATAAAAAATGGTGTGAATCCGGTAGTGCGGTTAGGCGTTGTCCGCAGCCCCCAAAGTACGGAGTCGAGCTCCTCGACCCAGTGCGTGTCAGATTTAGTAAGTGACCGCACTAGTCTGGGTTTAATGCCGCTCATTATTAGACCATTTGCTCGTTCCACTTGACCGTTGGTTTGAGGGTGATAGACTGAAGCGTAGTCGAGCTTGATGCCCATATTCTTGCACCATGACTTAACCTCGTCGGCTGTGAAGTTCGTGCCGTTGTCGGTGATGATGCTGTGGGGGACTCCGTAACGGTGTACTACCCCGGATATAAAGTCTATCAGTGGTCCGGACTCTGCCGTTTTGACCGGTTTGGCCTCTATCCATTTGGTGAATTTATCCACCATGACCAATAGGTATCTTTGCTTGTGTGTTCCCCCTTTAAGGGGTCCAACCATATCAAGCCCCCAGACCGCGAACGGCCAGGTAATGGGTATAGTTTTGAGGGCGGTGGGCGGCATGTGGCTCTAATTAGCGAAGAGCTGACAACCAACGCATTTCTGGACTAAGTCCTGGGCATCTGCCCGGGCCGTCGGCCAATAAAATCCTGTACGGAATGCCTTTCCTACAAGGGCCCGGGCTGCTGCGTGGTGTCCACCTAGTCCGGCATGAATTTCAGCCAGGAGGTTTCACCCTTGCTCTTCGGAGATACACCTTTGAAGGACTCCGGTTGTACTTTTCTTATAAAGTTCTCCCTCATGGACCTTGTAGGCTTTCGATCGCCGGACTATGCAGCGGGCCTCGTTTTGGTCTTCGGGAAGTTCCTGCCTAAGCAAGTAGGCTAGGAATGGTTCTGTCCACGGGGCGATTACTGCCATTATGACGTGGGCTGAAGGTGTTATGTCATCGGCTGGATCGCCGATTGGCGCGGTTTTTTCCGATTTTTCACTTCCGGGCTCCTCTTCCCATAGTACGGATGGCTTGAAGAGCCGTTCCAGGAAGATATTTGGAGGGACAGCATCACGTTTGGCACCGATGCGTGCCAGTACGTCGGCCGCTTGGTTATTATCTCGGGCTATGTGATGGAATTCGAGTCCTTCAAACCGAGCTGACATTTTTAGGACAGCGTTGCGATATGCTGCCATTTTTGGATCCTTGGCTCAAAGTCTCCGTTTATTTGGGATATTGCAAGGTTTGAATCCCCGCGCACCTCTAGGTGTTGAATGCCCATGGAGACTACCATCCGGAGACCATGTAACAGGGCCTCGTATTCGGCTGCATTGTTGGAGTCCGTGTACATTATTTGAAGTACATACTGGACTGTGTCTCCGGTTGGGGACGTCAATACGACGCCAGCCCCCAGTCCGGCCAACATTTTAGAGCCGTCGAAATGCATAGTCCAATTGGAGTATGCGCCGTACTCTTTAGGGAGTTCGGCTTCGGTCCATTCCGCGACAAAGTCCGCCAAAACTTGTGACTTTATAGCTCGCCGAGGTTTGTAAGTTATATCGAATGGTAAGAGCTCAATGGCCCATTTTGCAATCCTGCCCGTTGCGTTGCGGTTATTTATAATGTCATTGAGTGGTACTTCAGAGGCCACTGTTATCGAACACTCTTGAAAGTAGTGCCGGAGCTTCCGGGACGCCATGAACACCGCATATGCTATCTTCTGATAGTGCGGGTAGCGGGACTTGCAGGGTTAACACAGTGGATACATAATACACTGGTTTTTGAAGAGGGAATTTGTGCCCTTCTATCTCTCGTTCGACGACGAGGACCGCGCTTACAACTTGATGCGTTGCTGCGATGTATAACAACATTGGTTCACCCAGATTGGGCGCAGCCAGGACCGGATTTGTTGCCAATATGGCCTTTATTTCTTCGAGTCCGGCAGTGGCAGCATTCGTCCACTCGAAGTGTTCGGTGCGCCTGAGGAGGCGATAGAGGGGCAACGCCTTTTCTCCTAGACGGGATATAAAGCGGCTTAGAGCTGCCACGCATCCTGTTAATTTTTGTATTTGTTTGAGGTCTTTTGGAATGTCCAACTGTGACAGAGCTCGGATTTTAGCCGGGTTTGCTTCGATTTCTCTACCGGACACGATGAAGCCCAGCAGCTTTCCGGCTGGTACGCCGAAAACACATTTTTCCGGATTCAACTTGATGTCATATGCTCTGAGGTTGTCGAACGTGAGCCTTAAATCGTCTACTAGAGTTTCGACGTGTTTTGTTTTGACGACTACGTCGTCTACGTATGCCTCGACTGTTTTGCCGATCTGGTTAGCCAGACATGTTTGAACCATGCGCTGATATGTTGCGCCGGCGTTTTTAAGTCCGAAGGGCATTGTGTTGAAGCAGAATGGTCCGTAAGGGGTGATGAATGCCGTGGCGGCTTGGTCTGCTTTCGCCATCTTGATTTGATTGTAGCCAGAGTATGCGTCGAGGAAACACAATGAATCGTGCCCTGCGGTAGCATCGATAATTTGGTCGATGCGGGGGAGAGGGAAGGGATCCTTTGGTCAAGCCTTATTGAGGTCTTTAAAGTCGACACAAAGGCGCCAGGATTTGTCCTTCTTTGGTACCATTACCAGATTTGCTAGCCAATCCGGATGTTTAATATCTCTAATGAATCCGGCTTCCAATAGTTTGGCTAGCTCTTCTCCCATTGCTTGTCTTTTGGGTTCGGAAAATCGTCGAAGAGCCTGTTTGACTGGCTTGAATCCTTTTAGGATGTTTAGGCTGTGTTCTGCCAATCTGCGTGGGATTCCGGGCATATCCGAAGGATGCCAGGCGAAAATGTCCCAATTTTCCCGAAGGAATTCGCGCAGTGCGGCGTCTACTTCGGGGTTCAATTGTGCCCCAATGGAGGCCGTCTTTGTTGGGTCCGTTGGATGGACCTGGAATTTTGTTATTTCATCTGCTGGTTTGAAGGAGGTGGACTTGGATCTTTTATCGAGTATCACATCGTCCCTATTCACCGTAGAGCGCAGCGTGGTGACTTCTTCTACCGCTAAGGCTTCGGATAGTGCCTCGAGGGCTAGTGCGGCTGTCTTGTTTTCGGCGCGGAGTGCTGTGTCCAGATCACTAACGAGAGTGATTATTCTGCTGGGCCCAGGCATTTTGAGCTTCATGTACCCGTAATGAGGTACTGCTTGAAAAATTGTGAATGCCTCTCGTCCTAATATAGCGTGATATCCGCTGCTGAACGGGGCCACTTGGAACGTGACTTCTTCGGATCTGTAATTGTCCGGCGAGCCGAACACCACATCGAGTGTGATTTTCCCGGTGCAGCGCGCTTTCTGGCTAGGGATTATTCCTCTGAAGGTTGTGCTGCTTCACTCGATACGGCTCCAATCGATTTCCATTTTTCGTAGAGTTTCCTCGTAAATGAGGTTTAGTCCGCTGCCGCCATCCATGAGGACTTTTGTCAGTCGAAAGCTGTCCACTATGGGACTAAGCACCAATGCGGCTGGTGCTCTGGCTGTTCGGACTTTAGGTTCGTCGCTGGCGTTGAAGGTAATAGCTGTGTCGCTCCATGGATTTGCTGTTGCTACTTGGTAGACTTCGGCGAGTCCGCGGATTGTTCGCTTTCGCATATTGTTTGATGCGAAGGTCTCAAAGACTGTTGATACCGTACTGGTGTTGTCGGGGTGGTTTTCCGGGGCTAGAAGCTCCTCGCCACTTTTGGCCACCTGCCGTAATACCCAACATGCTCGAAGGCTATGTGTTGGGACGGCTCCTCCTGTACTATGAAGCTTACAGGGTCCATTAAGCCATCCCTCCAGTACGGTTCCGTGCCCCTTATTGGGTTTTTGCTTTTTCTTTTTTGCGTCTGGGGCCTGAGTGTGAGGCGCCCTTTTGTCGCGGACTGGGGTTGGGGCCGGATTATCCCAAAATTGGTTTTCGGTTTCCCGAAAACTCTCCATCGCACAGTACTTTCGTACTATGGACGCCAGATCGGCGAAACGTGTAATTTTGCGACGATCAATGGCGTTTAATATTCCCTTGTCCGTGCAATTATTGCAGAAGATTGAGATTGCGTTTTCCTCTCGGCAGTCCTTTATCCTGTCCATAACCAGGAGGAATCTGGCCCAGTAGTGATGTACTATTTCGGCGGGCTCTTGCCGTATTAGAGATAGATCGCATATGTCTGGGTGGGTGGGTGGACTAAAGTCCGGATCCCTGCCCATCTTGGGGCTCAAAGGCCGAGGAGTTTCCGAATTTGGAAGCTTGGGTTGCTGGACACGATCCAGCGAGTCCGGAGCGATGCATGGTTTTAAGTTCAATGCTCGATCGAAGTCCGTCCCTCCGCGGGAATCCGGCATGGAGGGTTCGGGAATCCGGACATGAATAGTTTTCGATACAGGCGGAGAGTTGCCGTATTGCTCCTCTACCACTGCGACGTGGTGGGTGGCCTGGGGAGAGTTAATCTCTCTCAGATCGGTTTTAAGCCCAATCTAGTTGTAGTCCGTAGCGATTCCCAGGGCGGCGATGCGATCCAAGAGCTCGTTAACAGACGAGAGCTCTATTGGATCCAACTGTTCGGCAGCTTTCGAGCTGACGCGAAGATTGCTTCTGACGACTTGAGAGGTCATTGTCGAAGCGGCGGCCGGACAGGCAGTCATAAGAAAACCACCTAGCCGGATAGTTTGGCCGGCGGCCAAGGCCCCTTCGGCGAAAACACCGTCTTTGAAGACGGGTGGAGGCATCCTCCCTATCGGTGACGACACAGAGGAACTCTCAATGAAAGCACCAATGTCGGTGTCAAAACCGGCGGATCTCGGGTAGGGGGTCCCGAACTGTGCGTCTAGCCGGATGGTAACAGGAGACGAGGGACACGATGTTTTACCTAGGTTCGGACCCTCTCGATGGAGGTAAAACCCTACGTCCTGCTTGATTAATATTGATGATATGGGTAGTACAAAAGTGGATCTACCACGAGATTAAGGAGGCTAAACCCTAAAGCTAGCCTATGGTATGATTGTTGTAATGTACGTTGTCCTACGGACTAAAGCCCTCCGGTTTATATAGACACCGGAGGAGGCTAGGGTTACACAGAGTCGGTTACAATGGTAGGAGATCTACATATCCGTATCGCCAAGCTTGCCTTCCACGCCAAGGAAAGTCCCATCCGGACACGGGACGGGGTCTTCAATCTTGTATCTTTGTAGTCTTGGAGTCCGGCGGACAATGATAGTCCGGCTGTCCGGACACCCCCTAGTCCAGGACTCCCTCAACGGGCCCTGAGGTCTGCGCCAAGGTTGGCCTCCCACGGTCCCACCCCCGCATGAACCGGGTGGGTGACCTTAGTGTCGTGATGCCATATATCCGTAGTGCAGAAAGAACGTGGTGGTGTTGTTTGGAATGCCAGTAATCTCAACATCAACACGGAAACGCAGGTCGATGGGCTCTCCACCAGCCCATCGGCTCTAAAGGGTGGAAGATGAGACGGAATCGTCATGTGAGCATGCTTTCGCCGGCGACCGGAGCGGGCAGCTCAGTGCGCGAGAAAGCGGATCAGGAAATAAATCTTCCGGGTGGTGAGACGGTGCACGAAGAAGTCGTTGTGCACGAATGTTCTAAGGGTGGTGACATATTTTGTGAGCTGAGATCTCTTTCTACCACACTCTCGGCCTATGACCATGTAAACCAAGATATTATTTTTTGGGGTGTGGCTAGATCTAAGTCCCAATTAAGTGGCGTAACCATTTTAGAATAAAACAATAACATATGCAATATCTAATAGATAAAATATGAAACTACTTTTCATGATGGATCAAATGATATAAATTATGTATTGTGGATATTGATATATTTTTGTAAAAACTTGATCAAACATGCACTCATTTGACTTTTTAAAAAACAAATACACCTTATACATGCAAAAATGCTAGATCTACGTACGAGTAGTTATCGTAACCTGCCTTAGCTAATCTCTTCGCCCCCTGATTTCAACCAGGGTGGGGCTCCTCCCCTTATTTCGTCTAACCAAAACGTGCCAGCTAATCAGTTATGTTAATTACGTAGGAATTGTTACGTAGCACCACTGTTATACATGCAAGAGAGAGAAAAAAATGTTTTATTTGCATGGATCTTAATGTAAGATCGCATGGATATAGGATCGACTGAAATTTGACGAAATCTAAGTATACTGATACTTAAAAAGACTGCATTTCTTTTGCCCGTGAGTTCTTTATTTTCTACTCGGCTTACACACATTATAAGCCGAGTATCCGTATTGTTACACTCGGGCTCGGCGTACGTCAAGCCAGACGTCGACGTGTGATTTTTCTACAATGTTGCTGATGATTACTACTCCGTACTGCAAAACATAGAGATCGAGCGAGCGAGGTGTTTCGATCACTCCTACTACTAATTTAATTACTAGGTGGACCAAGTGACGTCCACCCTGACCTTGCCGTCGGCGCCGGCGATCTCCGCGGTGTCGGTCCCGGCGAGGCGCGGGGCGAAGACCACGGAGCCGCGCGCGATTTCCTGGTCGGGGCTCTGCCACGACGCGCTGGCGTCCAGCAGCTCGGCGGAGACCTGAAGCTCCGAGCCCGAGCACAGCGGCGCGGAGACGAGCGCCGCCGTCGTCTGCAGCGGTATGGGCGCGTCTCTGGGCACGCGGGCCAGCTGGCCTTTCGCCCTGTGGAACAGGCTGCGCTCCTCCACCCAGCGGTCGCCCGAAGCCGCTCTGGTTTTCGCGGTCACGAAGCCGTAGACGTGGACGACGGGAGCCGAGCCGCCGTCGACGTCATGTTCACGTGTCGTGTCCACCACCACCACCTCCACGGCGGCGGCCACCAGGGTGCCACGCGGGCGCGCGCCGCAGGCTGGGGGTGGCGTCGTCGTTCTCCTCCACGTACTGACAAGCGCCCATGAGGTCGACGTCGCCAATGGCCAAGCGGTCGGCGCATCCAGGACGGCGCACCCAGGCGAGGTCAGCCTTGCTGCCCCCAGGACGGCGCACCGTCTGAACGCGGTAGTCCAGCGGCAAGCCGCCCATGCCATCTTCGGGTTGCCTTGCCTTGCCGGGGTACGTCTTCAACTTGGCCGTGGACGTTGCAGCCTAGCAAGCAGTTACTCATGATACGAAAACAAAACCAAGCAGTAACTTGTATGTAGAGCAGAGCAGAAACTGGGACGCAAAACTTACTCTAAAGCTTCATACATGAGCTGCGGGCCACGGAATCGACCCGAGACGAGATGCCCTCCTCCCCATATATACAAGTCTGCACCGTCCCGTCGCTCTCTTCTTTCATGTCCTTTATCCTGAATAAAAAGGAAAGGAAATGCAGTGTGGACGAAGATGACCCCGGTCGCTCAGCTATGTGCCTGTGGCTCTGGCTGCATGAGAGGAACAAGACAGAGATGCTTTAAGATCTGTGCCGACCAATGGCGCTCTTCTACAATGTGTCTAACTTGATCGAGAAAAATAAATCAGGTCTTCTAGGAACAAAAATCCCTTAACAGTGTAAAAATTGAAGAAAAGGATTCAACAGTTTACTAGTAGTATAAGCAATAACCATGTTCCGATATACTCCCTCCGTCTCAAGATAAGTGTACAAAGTTGAGACAGAGGGAGTATGTCAAAAGGAGGAATTTGATGATTTGTGCGTCAGTTAGAGGCTCCTTGTTTATACTAATGCAAAGTTGGTATGTCTTCTATGACACTTTTGTATCTATCAAATTGCCCTCCAAAGGGAAATTTATTGAATTTCATGTTTTTGTAAAAGAATAGGGCCTGGCTCCGGTACTATTAATGATAAGGGCTACGCTACGCGTCCGCCGGGTGATCTATATGAAATATCCGCCACCTCAACGGCCGTTCGATGTACCCGCGCGTAGCCGTGGCGCGCGGCTCGGTCTCCTCCCCCGATCCATTAATTCCTGAAACAACGGTCGAGTTGCAGAAACATGTGTCTCCCGAGCCATTCGATGCGTGATGCGAGGCATCCAATCCTCCTCTCTAATTTCCTGCAACGATGCTCTTGTTGCAAGATCTGGTCTTCTCCGATTTCCTGCAACAAGACCTTGTTGCGAAACCTCATCTTCTACAAATTCCTGAAACAACGGTCGAGTTGCAGAAACAAGCGTCTAATTTCCTGCACATCTTTCATACGTCTAATTTTCTGCAACAATATCCTTGTTGCAAAAATTCAACAACATCTTTCGTTGTGTCAAATTTTCTGCAACAAGACCTTTGTTGTAAAAATTAAAACAACATCTCTGCCGCATCTAATTTTCTGCAACAGGACCCATGTTGCAAAATTAGCACGGCCATGGATGGGAGCACCTACAGCCAAATTTGAGCTACAAAAATTCCTACAACACATCGCTATAACGAGCCAATTTTAGTTACAAAGGAATCAGAAGTTTCTGCAACAAACAGATCTGAGAAATCCCAATCCCCTACTACAACTACACATCTACAGTCCAACACTTACGTCGGTGGCGCCGACGAGGGCGCCTCACTACAACAGAGCACCGCTGCGATGAGCCCACGTAGCCGCCGAGGAGGAGCCGCCGAGCAGAGGAGAACCATCTGAGAGCCGACCGGAAATGGGGGGAAGGAGCACGCGGCCATATCTGCTTGTGTCGTCGCCGGCCACCGCCGACCCCAAAGCGCCACCGCGTTGGATGCGCCCGCGTCACCCCACACCGGGCGCCGTCGCCGCCCGCCATTGTCCTACCAGATCCACCACCGCCGCCCTAACAGACACAACGGAGCTGCGGGAGTGGGAGCACTGCGAGAGCGTTACAGCTGCATAAATGATTCCTGAAACAGCCGCCCAGTTTCAGAAACGTCTGCGCGTGACGCGGAAGCGAGGAACGCTCTCGTCCCTCTGATCAACACACGATCCAACGGACGCGGAGCCGGCGGACGCGCGAGCGTTATCGGTCGGTTGAAGGTAAGCTTTTTTCTAATGATAAACAAACTTCCAATAATTTTAACACCAAATTACAACAGCTGAAACGTCAAATTAATCGAGTTCTTGTAGTGGCACGCGGACAGACACACATAATCAGACAGTTTACTCTCAACGCTAGCTCAATCAGGATCATGCAGGCCATATGGCAACCTCGGAGTAGCCGTCCTCGGTGGCGCACGCCCTGAACATTCCCGTGGTGTTGTACGCCATGGTCACCTCACCGGCGGCCGACACGGCCACGAGCCCGACGGAGCCCCGGGGCACGCCGGCCACGACGCGCGCGGCGGCCTCCTCCAGCGGGAGGCCCCGGTGCTCCATCACCGCCACCACGTCGCGCGCCACGGTGTGCCTCATGATGTCCTCGCCCTTGCCCGTGGTGGACACGGCGCAGAGGGCGTTGGCGTAGGTGCCGGCGCCGATGACCGGGGTGTCGCCGATCCTGCCGGACATCTTGTTCACCAGCCCGCCCGTGGAGGTCGCCGACGCCAGGCCGCCCGAGGCGTCGACGGCAACGCAGCCCACCGTGCCGGTCCGGCTGTTGTCGTCGTCGTTGGGGGCGATGATTGGCTGGGTGTAGTTGTACTGTGTGTAGTCGATCTGAGGATGCAAGCAACAAGATTGCAAGAATCAACAACCGACTGACTGAACTAGTTAGTGATCTTGCTGGATAAAAACAAACCTGATAATTATGTCATAATATGTTTTTATTTAAACAAATGTGAAACTTATCGTTTCTGATTTCGTTATCGGTATCTGAACCAGGCAACAATGAATCCGGAGCTAGCAGCTCTATCCACTTCGTGATGATATAATGTTCAGCATTTTTTTAACGTATGGATTTCTTTTTACAGAAGGAACAGAGTAGTAGTATGGCAGAGTATGCAGGGCATTCTGAATCTACAACATGTGTGACAGTTGAACGGTAGTGATTAACACATGATCAACTTGCCGACATCTATGGGCCTGATATATAATTCCAGGTCATGTGCAAAGTGATTCACTCGAGGCCTGAACGTACATACAGAGGATATGGTGCCGTAAGTTTGTTTTGTTTTAAGTGGGGAAGGATATGGTATCAAAATGAACAAGAAAGCACTGTGACAGAGGGTACAGTAGTATACAAACCTGCACCCTGTTGGCCTCTTTGGCGTTTTTGAGCCTCTCAATGTTTTCCTCTGTTATGAAGTGGCTTTGATCCCTAGTCTCCACACCCTGAGAAAACACACACATGATTTTCACTTTCAGTTTCAGAAGTATTCCGGCAACAGCTAAAATCATCGAAATTCAATGAATTTTAGTCATTTCGATTCGCATTACGGCCAAAGGGCTGAAACATTCGCTGGGGTTTAACCAGAAAAATTAGAACTTTTAAAAAACATTTGAATTATTGTGCACTACTTAAATTGCTGACATAGTTTGGCCGAAAGGTAAATGTTTCTGAAAAAATCAGTGGAGTTCATCCGAATGTAACTAAAAGCGAAAACCACACACTTAATTTAGATGAGGTCCCACAAATTCTTCTTGGATGAACAACTTGTTTGATTATGAAATATACTATTCTGCTAGTTAAAATATGATTAATTACTAGCAACAAAATAGCAGGTAGCATGTACCTGGTCCCTTGCGAAGGCCTCGGCCCCGTCGAAGGCGAGGTAGATGTGGGGCGTCTTGTCCATGACGAGCCTGGCGAGCGAGATGGGGTTGAGGACGGTGGAGAGGCCCGAGACGGCGCCGCAGCGCATGTCGGTGCCGTCCATGATAGAGGCCTCCATCTCCACCGTGCCGTCGGTCGTCAGCACCGACCCCTTGCCGGCGTTGAAGTGCGGGCAGTCCTCCAGCTCCCTCACCTGCGTGGCCCAAACATCGACTTGTGGTGACAAAACGAAGACGGAGAAAGAAAGAGGGAGACGGGATGCGTACGACGAGCTCGACGACGTCGAGGGCAGTGCGGCCGGCCCGGAGCGCGGCGGAGCCGAGGTCAAGGCAGCGGCGGAGCGTGGCGAGGCGGGGCTCCCTGCGCTCCGGCGGCAGCGTGCGCGGGATGTCCCCGGCGCCGCCGTGCAGCGCGATCGCCCACCCCATCCACGGATCAGCTGCTCGATCGTCCAGCCACCTGCCCCACCTGTATGCTTGCTGTTAGATGAGCGAGCGAGCCACACACGGCCGTCATATACGCTGCAGTGGGGCACGGCACGCACGTCAGCCGCGGCGCAGCCACCAACCAGTGGTCATGTGGTACGTGATGGTCCCGCGCGACGCAACAAACCCATCGATCCAACTTCGTAAATCTCAAGATGATATGCCGGCTCAGTCTCTCGGAGGTGCTCATAGGGGTAGGGTGTGCGTGTGTGTGTTCATAGGGATGAGTGTATGCGCGTGTATATGAGCGCTTGTGTCTGTACTGATGCTCAAAAAAAAAAGCTGCAGCAGCGCTGGACGGCAGATTGGCAATGGCGTCGTCAGTGACTCAGTGCCCCGGACGTCTGCCGTCAGTCGTCACGCCAGGCACATGGATCGAATGGGCGCCCGCCGCCATTAGATTAAGCCGAGCCACTAAATTCTTTATGATGACGGTGGCGACTACAAGTTGCAACCATTTTTTTGTTTTAGAAAATATTCTTCCGACAAGTTGCAATTGGACTAAGCTGCTGCATGACTAGATTTACTGCAAGACGCCTGTCTGCCGGTACAACCATTTTTTTGTTTTAGGGACCTGGCTTGACTTGACTCTCAGGTCGCTTGAGATGTTTTTGCACGTTCAAACTGGAGTAAACTCTCTTTACCCTCCCACATACTCCCTCCATTCCGAATTACTTGTCGCACGTATGGATGTACCTAGATGTATTTTAGTTCTAGATACATTCATTTCAGCGACGAGTAATTTGGGACGGAGGGAGTATGTGGCACAAGGTTTTACCTTATACCAGAGAGGCCATCAAAAACAACTTCCCTGTTCAATACACAGATGAAAGCGCCATCAATCTGGGCACCCTCTCTAGTCTCTACCCTCCAAGCAAAAGGACTTGGCCACAGCTTGCGATTTTATCATTCATAAGTTGAAAGCCAAACTCCCAAGCTACGAGGCTGACAATCTATCCCATGCGGCGAGAATTGCCCTCTTTAAACTCTGTTTTTTGCCTCTATCCCATAAGAAAAAGCACTGGCCAGTAACAAAGCATTTAGCGGGTCTGTCAATTGGTTTCCTTCATAATTAAAATGATCACCAGACAATGCGAAACCTCGAATAAAGAAAAGATGACTTTGGTCATGTAGAAAATAAGTACATCATGGTTTTTAATTTTTGTAACAACGTAACCGAGAGACGCCACACATATTACGAAAATCGATTGTACAGGTCCTGCGATCTCTCTCACATCAGCATAGAAGCAAGGAACCAACAGGCGGCAAAAACTCTGTGGTGCTGCTCTGTTTCTCCAGGGCCAGACACTTCCGCAGTGCTTTTACGAATGCCAGCTTGGGTAATGATAATTCTACACAAGTCCGAGCCGTTGTTTCTAGCTGTGCACCTTGAAGCAACTCAGTCGGGGGAACAGTTGGATCAGCTCGTCCCGGCTCCTCCTCTGTCGAACAAGGGTACTCGTCAATCAAACAATTCATTTGCAGAAATGATGCAGTAAAAAGTGACGATAACTCGGACTCAATGTTGAAGGATAGGGTTGTCTGCACAATAACTATCCTTTACTTATTTTTGAGCATCATTCATTTTTATTTCCCCCAGTCAGCTTACTCATCCTCTTAAAAGGAGTTTAATGTCTACGAGATGGGTGTGTTTGTGTTTGGCAACAGGATTATCTAGAGCTTCAAATCATGGCCGTTTGTTATGCAACCATAATATTTCAGTGCCCGCGACGCATTTATGTTTCTAACCAAGTAACCCTACAACACAACCGACCCAGATGGGCTTCACCCTAAAAAATCACATTAACAGCTTCAACATGCTATTTGCTGCAAGCCATCTCTGATGAACTACAATTTCTACAAGCTAATTCAGTTAGAACCCCGGTTTGGCACAAGGCACCACCAAGGAAGTAGTCCGAGATAGCTATAATCGGTCCCTCCGTTCCATGAATAATTATTATCAGTTAGAAGCGTTGAATGCTCAGACGCAAATTGAAAAGCTGCCTGCAGATCAACTGATATCGCTGCAAGGCAATACTACTTGTGGAGAAGACGAACAGGGATTTAACGAACTCGCAACTCAATCATGAGATGGATAAGCCGCTCCCTAGACAACTCACAGTAGGAAAACCAGATCTAAGTTATTAATTGACAAAAAGTCAAGAACATGAGAACTCGCTGGATCTTCCATTGGTTCCTAGATCCACCGCCACCTCATACCGTGGACCTCCCAGCAAACCCCAAGTTCGTCTT
The DNA here is from genome assembly GCA_963921465.1 of Triticum timopheevii. Lineage (NCBI taxonomy): Eukaryota > Viridiplantae > Streptophyta > Magnoliopsida > Poales > Poaceae > Triticum > Triticum timopheevii. The sequence goes on from OY997266.1 coordinate 54,006,701, forward strand.
GTGGAGGTGAAGGCCGGTGAGGAGATCTGCAGGTCAGCGTAGTGTCTCCAAGCCTGTCGAGAGGAATACAACAGCGGGGAGATCTGCAGGTCGATGCAACGATCTTCTAGGCACCACCTCCAGATGAATCTGGTGGATGAGGCGGTTGCCGGTGAGGATGCGGAGGATACCAAGGACAGTGAGAAAGAAGAGGAGAAGGGTTGGGGAACGAGCTAGGCACAAAAATGGTCTCAGGGAGAAATGCTCGGTTGGTGTGGGGTGTTATGTCCAGTGAGATCCAGTGGATTATTTACTTTCAACTTCAGGGGCGGACTTATAATTGGAGGTGCAGAAGAGAGATGAGGCAACGTCTTTGCAGCTTCACTGAAATGCACTACAGTCTAGAGGCCCCTTCAGCTTAACTCCACCAAAAAATGGAGTTGGGGTGTTTGGCATGGCTTGACCTGCTCCAGCACAGAATCTATCAAGTGGAGCTGTCACCCTAAGATTAAATGATTAACCATCAAGCTTATGGACCTAATGTCATTCAGACAGCATAAGGCATATGAGCTAATTAGAAACAAGATGTAGAAAATGCACAAAGAAATTAATTCTTGTTCTTTTGCTAAATTCTAGGCTGCTTGGCAGGAATGGATACAACCAGATAAGTTTACTCTTATTTGTATGGTCATGGCTTGTGCCGTAGGCTAGTTGGATAATTAACGTTATTTTGAATTTAATGGTGTTCTGGCAAGCAGAGCTTTGACTTAGAAAGCAGAGGACTGGTTGAAGAAAATTACTTTAAATAAGAGTAATAGGTTTCAAGTCCGCACCTTAATACCAGTACAGCCATTTACATCCAGAGTCGTGAGACTATTTGAGCAAGATTTTGACAAGGCCTCCAGGCAGGCATCAGTTACTCCAAGTATTCCAAATAAACTACATAAACAAAACAGAATGTGCATAAGCCACAACGAACGCACTATCTTTAGAACAAAATTACCACATTACCTTAGTAGTTCAAGGGACCGACAACCTTGTGCGATAGCTACCACCCCAACATCAGTAACACGTACGCACCTGTGAGTAGTGATTCCAGAGATAAATCACAGCAAGTTCAATTATTAATTTATTTAGAGGAAAGTAAAGTTTGCTCTTGTATTACCAAGATAAATTGAGATATGTCAAACTTCCGCATCTTGATATACTGCTAAGACCGTCGTCAGTTAGGTTCTGGGAACCCGAGTTAGTGAACAAAATAGTTTGATGGTTCAAAATTCAAAGTAGATTTAATAAATAGTTACCTGGGCCCCACATAGGTCTAGAAATGTGAGGTTGGCTAAATATCCAATTTTTTTATAGGCCTTGTCGGTAAAACTGCATGATGTGAACTAGATTGTTAGATGCTCAAGTTCACTGCAACACAGAATTATATATCTTGGATATTTTCAATATTACCTTGAAAGGGCATACATGTTCAAGCTTTCAAGAGCAGAGCATTTCTCCAGAACTTTTTGCAATGCATCATCAGTCAACTTAATGCACCTATAAATTCAACACAGAGGATATTTAGGTGTGCAAATTATGTTTCCTGCCCAAGCTCGGCAAGGTTGTAGAACATTAAAGATCCCAGTGAACACTAGATGAATGTTCAGAATGAAATGAAAAATGTGGTACTGGCATCTAATCGTTGCTGAAACTACTGCAGTTTTTGAAAATGGAAATCGAGGGCCAATCCCATTACAAAAAAGAAAAAAATCTAATCGTACCTGGTTATGTCCAACTTCTGTAGTCCTTGATAATTATCGGCAACTAGCTGTATTCCTCTATCGGAGATATTCTGTGTACATGTAATATATATCCAATCAGTGGGATAAAAAGCTATGAGAAAGTAGAGCTGGACATGTAAGATGCAATCTACTAATGCTTCATTATCACCCTGTTATGCTCAGCCCAACACTCCCAGTGAAGATGGGTGATAGATAGATATAGTTCGCATCTTTTGTTACAAGCTAAATTATGTTCCTTGACTCCAAAATCCTTAGTTAGACCATCTGCTACTTGATTCCCTGATAATAAAGAATCTATCTCCACATACTTGGTTCTGTCGTGTTGGATCGGCTTACTGGTTATGCTTATAGCTGATTTATGATTACACCACACCTTCAAAGGACCTTTTCCCAGCACCTTCATTCTGCTAGAGGATTTCTACCCATAATATTTCACTAAGTCCTAGTGATATAGCTCTATACTCTGCTTTGGTTGTTGATTTGGACACAACTAATTGCTGTCTGCTTCGCCATGACACCATGTTTCCCTCCAACCAATGCACAATAGCCTAAAGCTGATCTTCTGTCATCAAGAAAACTCGCCCAATCGGCATCGCAATAACCATCCATATTAAGATGGCCATTCTTCTTAAACCCCTTCCCAGGACTGCATTTTAGATACCGCAAAGTAGGCTATACTGCATCCATATGTCCACTCCTAGGATCAAGCATGTATCTGCCTACCACACTTGCGGCATAGGCAATGCCAGGTCTTATATGCCTTAAGTATAGGAGTCCCCCAACAAATCTGGAATCTCTTAGTACATTCTAAGAGATTTGCAGATTCCAAGGTAGATTCGATAGTTCCAAACAACAAGTAAGCATGAAACAGGAATGTAAATATGTCCACCTGATTCAAGTAAAAGAAGATTAATGTTGCAGATTCCAAAATAAAATAATAAAGACAGCACCACCTATCCATATTATTGAGTATTGATTATGCATCTAGCCTTACGCAACCATAGAGAGCCTTATTGTTAGATAAACTGGAAACACTGAGCTGAAAAAACATGGTACACTCCCACAAAAAAAAAACCATGGTACGGTAACAATACCTTACAGCCACTCATATTCAAGTCGATTATCTGCTTGCAGTTCTTCACAACGTGTTCAATGCTTGCGTCTGTCAATCTGACCACCCACCAAAAGTCCCATGATTAAAAGTGCAAGTTACGTAAAGTAAAAAGAAACCTCCAGCAAGTGATGTACCCAACAATCCAATAGATTGACAGGGCCCGAAGATTAGGACAAAGACTGGTGGCAGCTTCAATTCCTGTATCAGAGATCTTCTGACATGCATTCAGGTTCAGGAGCTCCAACTCTTCTAGTAAGATAGCACCCTGTAATTAATCGCATGTTAAACCAGTTGCAGCTTTTAGTCATAGATAGTAAGGTACTCCCTCCGTTCCGAAATAATTGTCTTTCTAGCCATCTCAAATGGACTACAACATACGGATGTATGTAGACATGTTTTAGAGTGTAGATTCACTCATTTTGCTCCGTATGTAGTCATTTGTTGAAATCTCTAAAAAGACAATTATTTCGGAACGGAGGGAGTACAAAGCAGAGAGAATTTCACCGTTTCTTTCAGATGGAGAAAATGCCGGTCCTCAATATCTTGAGCAAATTCGAGATTGACTACTTTGAGATGACGATACCTTGCCTAAACAAGAATGGAACAGGCCATGTCACAAAAATATCTAGTCAGATCAGATATAGGAATAAAATTTGGAGTTGTAATAGTATACTACTACAGTACGTCTAGCAAAAGTTGGTTGGTGTTATGCTCACTGAAGATGCAAGGAATGGCCACAGAAACAAAATAAAATGTTATCCAGAAGACATGGAAATTGGACTATGATGATTACCAGTGAAAGTGCTGAAATAAGCCGCTCACCAGCTTTCTTCATCTCGTGCAGGTCGAGTACCTGATATATCAATTTGGTAAGAGAGACATTTGTGCATCGTAGATTAGAGAGGTTATACTGAATCGAGAAATCATGCGTCAAGCAGCATCAAATAAACTCCTGCGAGAGCTTCTTTTTCCGCCAAAATCAGGAGCGCGCGGCGAAGGGGAGACGGCTAGCTATAAGCCCACCCCCAGGAAGAGAGAGCGCGGCAGGAGGAGATGGCCGAGGAGGAGGGTGCAGGCGGGCAAGCGGCTGGATGTGATACGATACGGACCTCCCAGAGCTTGGGGTTGGCGGCGAGGGCGCGGTGGCACCAGGGGCTGACGGAGAGCAGGGCGCAGGCGTCGCGCTGGGGGAGGCGCGGGCTCACCAGCTCCATCACCCGGGGAACCGTCTCCCGGCACCACGCCTCGTCGGCCGCCGCCGCCATCGCCGAGGTTCGCTGCGGCTGCGGGGAGGGGAGGGGAGGGCGTGATCTTTTTTTATTTATTATTTCTTTGTTCTTTAGACCAGGCACGCAGGCAAATTTCTCCTTGCCCGAAACGTGAGGCACGATAGGCCCACAAAGGGTTTACGCCCACACTCAGGCCTTCGGGAGCCTTTCTAAGACCTCTCCCAATGCATTGGTGCTAAAGTGGGGTGCTAAGTGCATTAAAATGCTTAGCAACTAATGTCCCCAATGCATTGGTGCTTAGTTTTTGTAGCTAAGCTTCCTCTATTTAATTGTTTAATATTAAAACTCTTTCATGTATTGGTTGGTAGTCTTTTTGTCTAGGTTCACGTGCTTAGCACTGGTTCTTATTGAGGTCACCACAATGCTCTCTCTCCTCTTTAATTCTTGTATCACATCATTTTTCTGCCTATGTGGCACCCTTAGCACCTGTACACCGTGGAGCACTGGGAAAGGCGAGTCATTTGAGTCTTGGGATGGGCTGCGAGCTTGTCACTTCACGCGCTCTCAACAGTCGTCGCGTGTCATGCTCTAGACGCTTTATTTAGATTTTGTTTTTATTTTTATTTTTTATATGTTTTGGCTTTTATATGATTTTTATTTGGTTTTTTTGGCTTCTAGTTTTTCCTCTGGTTACTCTTAGCTTTTGATCCAATTTTTTTTTAAAGTTGTGCCAAAAACCACGGTTTTTTCCTTTTGCGAGATGCACGAATTTGCTTTCGTGAAAGGCACGGCCGTGCGTCTCGAAAAAGAGAAAGAATGTATTTTCTTTTATTTCTTCCGCAAAAGACACGGATTTACTTCTCATGAAGGTATGGATTTGCTTCTACGAGAGGCACAGACGTGCCTCTCGGAAAATGGGGAAAACACGTTTTCTTTCTGTTTTCCTTTAGTAAGGGATACGAATTTACTTCTCGTGGAAGTACGAATTTGCTTCCGTGAGAGGCACAGTCGTGCCTCTCAAAAAGGGGAAAATGTGCTTTTTGTTCGGTTTTTTCGTTAAAAAAATCATCAAAAGCTATCATCATGGAATTTAGTTTTGAAGCTCAACGCGAGGAATCCAAGGGTGAAAACGGTTCGAGATTCGGACGCGCGTTTTGAGAGATAAAACGTTTTGAATAAACGAATCTATTGGAAAAAAGGAAACACCCCCATGTTGCGACAATATGCGTCACTTGTCGCAATCCTGATTGCGTTCATACTTGCAACTTGTTCGATTTTTCCTCTGCTACAACAGTTCGTATGTAATTCTTTGCGGACGGTCTGTACATGCATAAATATTAGATGTAGACATGCATAGATACCCAGATATGACTTTGACTGGTATAATGTTAGGAAGCGTGTAGGGGCTTGCCAACCCCCCCCCCCCCCCCCCCCCCCCCCCCCCCCGCGGGTTTTATGGCTAAATGTAATGGCCCAACAAAAAGGAGGGCCCTCCCCCCTCCCTTCCTCTCCTCTCTGATTAATTGATGTAAATTATAAAAGCCTTTTGGATTAATCTAGGTTAGAATTATTTCGTACCAACAGGTTGAAATATCTTTATACTGAAACGTGAGCTCTAGAATAATTTTTCTAAAAATATGCTACTTGTGTTTTATTGCTATATGGGATTAAATCTTGCCCAACAGGCAATCGGAGATAACGAGCATAACGCATCAACGCATAGTTAATAGAAGATGTACGTAATTGTTTTTTCCTTTTGCACACTCTGTTTTATTTATTTTTCACTATTTTCGAAAAACAATTAATGAACAAATAAATGTTCACCCTTTAAATAATTTTTCATGGAAATTTTAAGGAAAATATGTGTACCATAAAGATGGAAGTTTTTCATACCATCAAAAAGTGTTCACATGTTTACAAAATTGTTCATGACAATATTCAAGAATGCTCACACATTTATAAAAATTGCTCACGAAAATATTTAAAATATTCATGAAATGCAAAAAAGATTGCATTCAATTTTTGAAAACATGTTTATGACATATCAATTTTTTTTACCGTGCATGAAAAAATGTTCACTGTGTATTTACAAAATGTTCGTCGTATAATTAAAAATTGTTCAACATATATTAGAAAATGATCAATGCACATTCAAAAAATGTTGTGTATTAAAAAGTCTACATTTCTTAAAAAATAATCAATGTGTACCTAAAAAATATATATTAAAAAATCCAGCGTGTATTCAAAAAATGCTCAACGTCTATCTGAGAAACATAAGATGAAAAAGGACAAGAAAATGAAAAAGGAAAGGGAAAATCGGGCAGAAAAAAAAGAATATGATAAAATCGATAAAAAACACTAAAAATAAATAAAAGACAGAAACCTTTCGAAAACCATGTCGAAGTTTGGAATACCGCACCGAATATGGTCCGCCTCGTTGCTAATGACCGACGGCCCGTATGGCATCGCCATGGGCGAGCGCTCGTTCGGTGTCACAATAGACTATATGTAACAATTGTGTGCGGATGCTGGGGTGTGGGCTATAACATGGCCCCTTACTTTAAATTAGTACATGGCCCCGTTCAATATCCACTAGCAGTGCAAGTCCAATAGATTTGAAAAAAAATGATTTTTTTCGGTATTTCGCGTCTGAGCCCGGGCCCAGCTATGTCTGATGAAAAGTAAATTCAAAACAATTAGCAGAATAATTTTAAAAAAACTGAATTTTTTTGGCATCAAAGCTGCTCAGGAGTACAAGGAGCATGCAAATTTTCGCAGTGTTGGGGCATTTGAGGACCTCTAGGAAAAACAATCAGGTCCAAATAGTGTTCTTTCTCAAAGTTTTTTCACAATCAATTTTTGTCTTTTTTGCCACGACCTTTTCGAATGTTTAAACACTGTGCATTTTGCACGCAGAACGCGCATTCGAGCGTCTTTGATGGCAAAAGTTTCAATTCTTTTGTAATTTATTTAAATTTACTGTTCATACCTAGGTGGAGATGCACCTTGGCACTGAATCCTTGCACTTTTTTGTTCTTGTTTTCTACTTTTGGATGAGATAAATACAACATAGGAAGCCAACGTCACACTCAATCGATGGCGATTTAGCAAAACAAAAAACATAGTGGACTGAGCGATACCGAAAAGAGACCCAGCAGCAACCCATTTCATGGTGCATCTTTATCCTAAACAAGTCTTCGAAATTCCTTTGGCCATTGCTAGTTCATGCTAACAATAAAGTGACGCCAGCTGCAGGTTTTCTGAATTCTCAGCTGAGCCTGAGGCAATACAAAGATCCCTTAATTATTTACTGTGAGGGGATTTCCTGAATTCTCAGCTGACAGCTGCAGAACATAGGTTAGCCCGGCCCCGGGTACCAGAGGATCCGAATCAACAGACCACTATTTCCTTGCACATCCATGGAGTTGAAGCACAACAACGAAAAGGAAGAACATCCAGTTAATGATTTAAGCTAGAAGTTGATTTTTTTTATACATAGTTAAAGATGTAGTCTTCGCTCGCCTTTTTCTTACTAGCAAAAGAGCCCGTGCATTGTAACGGGAGAGAAAAGATAACACACGCTCTTAACTTAACAACCATCACTCAAGATCACAATAGGTCCATCTCCTTTATTTTGCGAGGCATCATATTTGTGTTGCCGCTTATCCTCCTTCTCACCCTCGCTGGCGATGGCCTTGGTGTTCACACAAAACAACAAAAAACGTGTGTTGAATATGGTTAATCCTAAGGCGTCTCTCTCTCTCTCTCTCTCTCTCTCTCTCTCTCGCTCGCCTTCTCTCACCCTCGCGATGAGAAATCTGTTGTTTTCCCCTGCGACATTTTTTAGAGGTATGCATGTGTAGTTACCGATGTTTTCTTTTCCCTATATGGTTATAGTGGGGTGTTTATTTGCAATCTGGATCGCCGCCGGTATGAAAAAAAGGATCTTGCGCTATAAATTATAAGTTTGCTTCCATAACAATATTTTTAAAATATTTAACAAGTAAAATTAACATCATATTTAGATTCCACACATTTTTCTAATAAAATTTCATATATAATATGTTAAAAATCGAAGTTACGGTTTAAAAGATACAGATAATTTAAAAAATCATTTGGTTTGACTCAAATATATTCCAAAATAATATTTAAAAATACTTAACAGGTAAAAATAATCTCATATTCATATTCTACATATTTTTCTAATCAAATTTCATATATAACATGTTCAAATCGGAGCTACGGTTTAAAAGATATGTATGGTTTTAAAAAGCATTTATTTGACTTAAATATGATCCGCGGATGAATTACCTAAAACATCAGGGGGGGAGGGTTTCGAAAAATGTAAAATAACGGTTCGGGTGTGACTTAAATCCGAACGGCGGGTTGAATTCTCTGAAATAGAGGAACTTTTCTGAAAAATGCCATGACGGACGAAAAAAACCCAATTTGCTTTATTATTAGGTAAAGATTCCGGAACAATTTGAAAATGTCGATTCGTCGTGCCATGGTTTCATCCTTCATTAATATCCAAATTGATAATGTTAGTGAACCACACATCAATTATGAAGAGTGATCCGTGCAGCAACTGCTATCCGGTCCCAAATGTGCAGTGTACCTGCAGCTCCCACACGGGCTACAGCTTCGCTTTGAACGTCCGGACTTTTACACCAGCACCAGCATCTCGACCTCCATCTTGACTCCAGCCGGGCTCGGCACCTCGACTCGGTACACAGAGTCAACCTGGCCAACATTGGTCACCGTCCTTGACACGGTGACCGGGACCGACCGTGATGGAGGGTAGGTTCGGTTGGTACGCCCGCAGCACCGTCCCATCACAGTTTTATGTTCGTCCTCCCGACGATTATGGTCTACTTCCTTGGCCGATGATAGCCGACAAGGGTCGAAGGCGGGGGCCGATACGCACCTCCCAGAGCTTGGGGTTGGCGGCGAGGGCGCGGTGGCACCAGGGGCTGACGGAAAGAAGGGCGCAGGCGTCGCGCTGAGGGAGGCGCGGGCTCACCAGCTCCATCACCCGGGGAACGGTCTCCCGGCACCATGCCTCGCCGGCCGGCGGCGCCACCGCCATCGCCGAGGTTCGCTGCGGCTGCGAGGAGCATTTCTTCTTTCTTTATACCGGGCAGGCAAATTTCTCCTTGCCCGAAACGTGAGGCACGAGAGGCCGACAAAGGAATTTTCCCGCATGGCTTTAGATCACGGCCAGACTACCAGCGCTAGAAAAAAAAGCCCGTTCTCCGACGCATTTGCTTTTTTCATCAGCCACATGTCCCTTTTTTAGGGGAGTCACATGTCCTTTCAGTGTAATCCTTTGTATCTATTGATTTCTCTCAACATGCTAGCATATCACATCAACATATGTCATATATACTTTACAAAGTGAGATCATCATCATGTTCTCAAGGGATCATCATCATGTTCACGGCACTCTCCCCTGCCATGTTATACTCGCTAATAGGCACAGCACTCTCCCCTGTCTTGTTATACTCGCTAATAGTCACTTGAAAGTTTCGCTCAACATCCTTCATGTTCTCAAGGGACCATGAATACAACGCACATGTTTCAATGCCAGAAAGCAAGCCAAGGCTGTTATTGAGTTTGTACCCCGTCTTCATTAGTTTGATTTTTCTAATAATACCAATAATTGCTGTTACAATGGGCATAAATATCTGTTGATGTTGCCATGTCCAGCATGAGGTGACAATGAGAAGTATTTTCACCATGGATGTCGGGTCCAACTAGTGAAGGCCAGAATATCGATATGTGGACAACACCTTCCAAAAAGTAACGATGCAAATTTGTGGCACCCGCAAAGGTCATATGGCAGATTTTTTTTAGATGAACAGGGAGGCCTCCCCTCCCCGGTTCCATTACTCGAATGAAACCAAAAACTCGATCTTCGGTTTTACAGCAGCTAACTTAGAGGAGCAGTCCCGCCTAAAAAAGACACTACGGTACTGAAAGAGAAAAACCAGGAGTACAGATCTTTGAAAGATCCAACGGCACGCTGCCCGAACTAAGGTGATCAGACTAGAGTCTCCAGGTTTGCGTTCGCTTCCATCTCCGCAGCTTTCCTGAGTTTGAACGGTGGTGCCGAGGCTGCTTGAGGAGACCAGCAGGCAAGTGTTGATACTGGGCTGCATGTCATGTTTTTGCTCTTCAGAGGACCCTGCTTCTTTGGTGAGTGGAAGAGCCAGTCATCGTCAGAGATCTTCAGCTTGCCCTATTGATTCACGACCCCATCCTTTGTGCAGCCTTCCAGCATTAGCCACTCGTTATTCTCAGTGGCTGCAGCAAGAACGCTGTTAGTGCTGTCAGGAAAGTCTCCAGACGAGCCTTGCCATTTTCTGGCGCCAAGATCGCCCATAACTTGAGGGTTCTGAGGATCAGTCTCCAAACCTGCAAAATCGATGTCCAAACGATGTTGTTAAAGATGATAGAGTTCCTATACTTCCACAAACACCACAGGACCACCGATGAGACCATGTTTAGAGCAGAATTCTTCCTATTGGATACCCATCTGGCAACAGATTCATACCCTACTCCTATCCCAACCTGAAAATGGTCAGCTACAAACGACCAAATGTTTTTTGCTACGATGCATTCAAAAAACAAATGGGTGTTAGTTTCCTGTTCTGAGCAAAAGACGCAATCCAGAGGTTTAAGGATGTGCCTTTTCCTCAGGTTGTCTCTGGTCATCAGCCTGTTATATGAGAAGAGCCACAGGAAAACGTGGATTTTCGGGGGCACATAAAGTTTCCACACCGCTGGGATGAAAACTGGTTGCACCCCACGAAAATTGATTACATGGTACAGGGAGCTTGAGGAGTACACACCCTTGCTCTGAAGTTGCCATATTAGTGAGTCAATGTCCTCACTAAGAGCAATGCTTCTGGCACATTCCACCAGATGGTGCCATTGCTCCATGAGCTTATCATTTAAATTCCTTCTGAAGGTCAGCTTGAGAGTCTCCCCATCCCAGATATCTTTAATAGTTTTAGACTGCTCATTACAGACTATGTACACATGCCAGAATTGTGTGGCTAGAGGGGAGGTCCCAAACCAAGTATCTTCCCAGAATCTAATTTTCTCACCATTACCCACTTTCCATCTAAATCCAAACTTCAGGTTTTGGATGATGGATTGGAATCCTTTCCAAAACCTAGAGGAGTTAGGGGTAGGGTTAACAGCAAATAGATTAGGTTTCCCAGAGACATACTTCTGATCTATAATGGATTTCCAGGGTTTCTCCCCTTCCTCATAGAATCTCTTGATCCAAGACCCTAAAAGGCATGTGTTTACTTCTTGAAGGTTTGGGATTCCAAGACCTCCAAATTCTTTTTTTATACATATCATTTTCCAACTAGCTAGGTGAAGTTTCCTATGCCCTTCAAAGTCATTCCATAGGCAGTTAGCCATCTGGGAGTTGATCAATTCTATGGCCCACTTAGGGAATTTGAAAAAGGAAAGAAGGTCGATGGGGATACTAGCTAGGCATGCTTGAATGAGCACAAGTCTGCCTTTGTAGGAGAGTAGCTTCCCTCTCCACCCAGCAATCCTTTTCATGATTTTATCTATAAGGGGTTGTATATCCTCCCTTCTGAGCTTGTCGTAGTGGAGGGGGATTCCCAGATATTTAATAGGGAAAACCCCTTCGGCACATCCTAGGGTTTGAGTGAAACTAGCCGTTTCCTCACTATCCATATTAATGGGGATCAACTCACTTTTACTGTAATTAATTCTCATGCCCAAGACCTGCTCAAAGCAGTTCAACACTATCTTCAGGTTTGAGGCATGCTGTAGGTCTTTATCTAGGAAGAGGATGGTATCGTCTGCGTATTGCAGGCAGATGATCTCACCTGGGCAGGCTTCTGGGCAGAGCCCAGCAATCATATCTTGATTGGCTGCCTTCATCAGCATTCTGGTGAGAGCATCCACTACTAGGTTGAATAACAGTGGGGAGATGGGGTCTCCTTGCCTGAGCCCTTTCCCTGTGAGAAAGAAATCACTTTCACTGTTGTTCACCTTGACTCCAATGGACCCCCCATGGCAGATTTTCACCCTGAATATGAAGCAGTGTCCTATTCACCAATGTAAGCACACACTATGATAAAAATAAATCCATCCATGAGCACGATCAAGGAGAAGCGCGCATCAAGCACTCTTCTCTGCACATGTGCCTTGCTTCTCCTTCAAACCCATGTAAAAATCAAGCTGTGATCTGCAGCGCGGAAGCCAGTGGAAGGGCGCCGAGGGATGACCCAGTCCGGTCTAGAGCGACGAGGATGGGCGACAACCCTCGGACGACAGTTGAACACGACAGCAAGCCTTTGAAATTATATATGTGCACGGGAGCCGTAGGAAACTATTTTTAGCATCCTTGGAGCCAAACTGCCAAAGGAAGACAAAGAGCCCGCTGCGCTGAGGAACCCAAGGCTCCAGCTTCCACAACCGCAATAAGAAAATCTCCTCTCTTCACTCCTAATTGGCGTCTGATGATGATGACACGCTGCATCACGTCATTAGCCTCCGAAGTGCCGCCTGCTAGCTTACATTTGAAACTGGCAAACTCACCAGCGGCTCCATAAAACGGGCTGGCAGGCATGCCTTCTTGTTGCTTCCCTCAGCACAGCCCAAATAGTTACGGCTTAGCCAGTTCCAGCACAACTGAAATACAATATCAAGCTGCTCTTCTTCTCTCGGCCGACAGACAAGCGCACCCCTTGGCTTGCTATTTCATCTATAGTCTACAATATCAGCCAGTCCTGCGAGATCTAGCGTCTGTGGAATTTTATGTGATCCCCTACAGGCAATATAATCAATGGTGAGTCTATCTTCTCATATTTTTTTTCTGGACCAGTCTTTTGACATGTCCATTGTCTGAGAAAACTTAAGTAGCTAGCCATGAACTGAAGATACTGTGATTTCTAATATAGTGACCCGTATTTCTACAACCTGTTAAAGTTCTGAAAATTTGCTATCACCCACCAGAAATGGCACTTTTGAGTAATATATTCAGGTGGGGTGGGTGATAGCAAATTTCAAGCCAGGTGTTCGTTAAAGAAAATTTGTATCACTGCAATGAATCCCAGGAAGGAAAGATGTCAATGTCCTTCATACTGTTATTTTTACAAAACGGATTTGCCTCGCCAATTATTAAACAAAAGGGAATTGCCCAATTAATAAACGGAAAACTGGGTGAAAACCGATACAAACAGACCACGTGCGGATTACTCCAGAAACATGAAACGACATGACCACATAATGTCTCTCATATTAATTTTGGCTTGATGTGCTAGAGGAATATTTCGTGTATTTTTCCTCCTTTTGTTATTCTGCTGTTCACATACTTAGTCAACCATTCACACTGTATTTAATTCAGGAAAATGTGGAGCAAAGTGCAACCAGACACACTGCAATGATCATATGAATGAGTGTGTCACAAAATCAATCATGGGTACCAGTGACAAGCCCAGCTCGGCTGATTTTCACGGCATCATGGCAAACACGGCTTGCTGCAGCGCCTATTATTCTCAGGACTTCATCGAGTCAAGTACCGCCAAGTACAATGATTCGGAGTTTATTTTGCATCCACCAACCCCTATGGGTAACTATCCTGCACTATCAATTGCTTCCAACAAGATTGATGCCCAATTCTGCAATGTCAGCTGTGATGGTACATCAGCTGGCTGGAGCCTAATCAATGTGGCGGAGCACCCACAGACCGACTCGGATGTAACTCTCAGCTACATAGAACAGATGTTGATGCAGGACATTGATGACAAGGTCAGAGCACCTCATGGCGAGACTGCCATTAGAACCATGGAGGAGCCCTTCTATGAACTTCTTGGACAAAAGTATCCACTTTTGCCTGATGTAACACTTTGTGGATGTGGTCGCCTAGAGAACTTCAATGGCAATGGCAGCAGGCTTAATGGACAAGTATGCTGCAATTGCTCTGTTTATGTCAGCTCAGATGATTATCACCCCAATGAAAACTCACAAAGATCTCAGGCTCCATGGACTTTATCCGCAATTGTTGGAGAGGCAAAACAATTCCCTCTGGGTGCTGAAAGAATGGAAATTGGTTTGAACATCAATGGCCTTTCCATTGCCAAAAAGCTTAGCCGGGATTATCATTCACCTCATATGAATGACAGAGACACAATGAAGGATGCATCATTTGAAGTTCGAGGTCGAAAAGTTTATCCGGGTATAGAAGAGCTTGATTTGCTAGAAGGAAGGAGAAACAAGCAGATTGCTTTTTCCTCCGATGAGCTGACGCGAAATGAGGCTTTCGACAAGGTTCTACTTTGCTCTGACCAGAAGCCCATAGATGAAGTTATTATTTCGCAACGAACCATGGCAGATACATCTACCAAGTATGCACAGGAAGACCAAGGAAGAAAGCCAGCTAGGCAAAAGACGGGAGGTAAAACACGAAAGAAGAAAGAGGTAGTGGATCTCAGAACTCTCCTTATACATTGCGCACAAGCAGTATCTGTGAACAACCATAGCTTAGCAAGTGACATACTTAAAAGCATAAGACATCATTCTTCACCAAGTGGGGATGATACCCAGAGGCTAGCGTTTTACCTAGCAGATTGCCTGGAGATAAGAATGTCTGGAAATGGGAGTCAGATAAACCGGAACTTCATCACTACACCAAGGAGTGCGGCATATATTCTAAAGCTATTCCATCTTTGTTTCACAGTATCTCATTACTTGAGATCATCATATTATTTCTCGAACAAAACCATCCTTGATGTCTCAAAGGGAAAATCACAAGTGCACATTATTGATTTTGGCATTTGCTTTGGTTTTCAATGGCCATCATTATTGAAACAATTTGCGGATAGAGAAGGTGGGCCACCTAAGCTTCGGATTACAGGTATAGAACTGCCCATGCCCGGTTTCCGGCCAGATGGAAGGAAGAACAGCACACAGCTGCGATTACTTGAATATGCTGGCATGTTCAAAGTACCTCTTGAATACCGGCAGATCTCATCAAAGTGGGAATCCATCTCCATTGAAGATTTGAACATTAACAAAGGTGAAGTGCTCGTAGTCAATTGTATAAATCGAATGAAGAATATTGCTGATGAGACAATATCCATCAACAGCGCCAGGAACAAAGTGCTCAATACCATAAAGATGATGAAGCCAAAAGTTTTCATACATGGTGTTGTTAACGGATATTACAACAACCCCTTCTTTTTATCACGTTTTAAGGAAGTCATGCACCACTATGCTTCACTGTTTGATATGCTTGATAAAACGACTCCACGAGATAACGAGACAAGATTAATCCTGGAGAGGGATATATATAAATATGAAATGATCAATGTCATTGCATGTGAAGGATCGGAAAGGGTTGAGAGGCCCGAGAGTTACAAGACATGGAAGGTACGAAGCCTCAGGGCCAGGTTTGAGCAGCTTCCACTGAATCCAAAAATTGTTAAAGGAATACAACATATTGTGAGACAGATTTATCACAAAGACCTTTTTGTCGACGAAGAAGACCAATTCCTAGTGTTGGGTTGGAAGGGAAGGATAGCCCATGCATTATCCACATGGAAGCCAAGTGAGTCTAACAATGAAAGCACTGATGATATTTGAAGTTTCACAACAAAGACAGGCGTTTGACAGTTTAACCAACCAAAATGGTCGCTTGTGTGGTGTTGTCTCAACTCTCAACTCCCATATGCCTTTGGATTTACATATTTTGTAATAACCAACATATTTGGGTGCATCTGAATGTAGCCTACTATCTTGAATTTGCTCCAACACTTCTATGTTTCTATTGATTTAACTACAAATGATTATCTCCAATCTACCAATATCTTACAGGCCTCATTGATTCAAAGGATTTTCATAGGAAATTTTGAAGTATTGGAATTCTTAGGAATTTTCACTAGTTGCTCGTTTGATTAGTATGATTAAATCCGATAGAAAATTTTCCTAAGGATTCTCTTGTACGACAATCCATAGAAATTTTACCATCAACTCTAATATCTTGAAAAATATCATTCGTTTTTCTTGTGAAGCAAACAAAAACCCTGTAGGGTTCATATGGCCATGACATTGGATCCTATGTTTTTCCTATTCCTATATTTTGGGAATCCTGCGAATCAAAGGAGCCTTAAAAGTTGATAACGATTGTCCAACAAGCTGAGAGAAGTCAATGGTATTTCTTTCGCCACAAAAGCAAGGTACATAAATAGTGGAAGGGAGAAAGGAAAAAATCAACTATAAGGAATGGCAAAATACATAAGCTTGACAATACCCTGGAAGGATGCAATCCTGAACGAGGGGCTCCTCTTGCACGTTTCTGGCTAACCGACAGTTCACTCTGTCCTCTTGGCTTCTCTAGGCTGGGCGTCAATGTGAACTTCGTGTGGAGAATGATGAAAGCATCTCAATCTCCATACACGGAGACCCGCATGATATATATTAGGTGAGATTGATACATGATGCGGCAGCTCAAAGGCTAACCGAACAGAGGAGATTACAGGGAGGTTTGGAGAGATAAAGAGATGAAAGAGAATAAATGATATCTCTAACCTCCTAACAATATCTCCTAATGTTTACATAACAGAATACATGACATGTCACTTATACATACGTGATATGTTAGTATTGTATGTCTAACACGCCCCCTTAATCTGAACTTCTCAAGTTGAGGTTACGTTTAAGCTCTTCGAATTGTCTTGTAGCCAAAGCTTTTGTAAACCCATCTGCAACTTGATCTTTTGAAGGAATAAATCGAATCTCCAACTCCTTGCTTGCAACTCTTTCTCTCACAAAGTGATAGTCGATCTCAATGTGTTTTGTCCTTGCAAGAAACACAGGATTAGCAGAAAGATATGTGGCACCAAGATTATCGCATCAAAGACATGGTGTTTGAGCATGTATTCTAAGTTCCTTGAGCATGGCCTTAACCCAGATGACCTCAGCTATTGCATTGGCTAGTGGTTTATACTCTGCCTCAGTACTAGATCGTGACATTGTTGCTTGCTATAAGATTAGGTCCAAACAAAACTGCAAAACCACCAGTGGACCGTCTGTCATCCAAGCCCGGTCAGAATCAGAAAAAGCACTGACAAGAGTAGAGGATGACTTGCTGAAAGTGAGTCCAACACTCAAGGTACTCTTTACATATCGCAGAATCCACTTAGCAGCAGTCCAATGAGCTGAGGTAGGTGCATGTAGAAATTGACATACTTTGTTAACTGCAAAAGAAATATCAGGCCGTGTAAGTGTTAAGTACTAAAGTGCTCCGACCAAACTTCTGTACTTGGTGCCATCCTCTTGATTCAAGAGTACACCCTCTGCAAGAGATAATCTTTCTGTACTGGAAAGTGGAGTTAGAGATGGTTAACAGTCTCGCATCCCAGCCTTGCTCAAAGACTAGTTGCATATTTTTCCTGAGAAAGATGAAGACCACCTTCATTGTTTCGCTTCACCTCAATATGAAGAAAGAAGTGAAAATCTTCCAGATCCTTGAGAGAAAAATCTGAGTGCAGATCTTGCAACAAGGTTGTGACTGCCTTATCAGAGGAACTGGTGACAACAATATCATCGACATAAATAAGCACAAAAATGATGGTGCGTGACTTCTTGTAAATAAACAGTGATGTATCTGACTTGGAAGGAATAGAACCAAGTGCTTGCAGTTTGGAGCTCAAGCGGGAATACCATGCTCTAGGGGCTTGCTTGAGACCATAGAGGGACTTATCAAGCTTGCAGATATGAAACGGTTTGTGTTTATCTTCATACCTAGGAGGCTGTTTCATGTAAACTTCCTCTTCCAGAACACCATGGAGGAACGCGTTCTGTACATTGAGCTGACGAAGGCTCCAACCTCTGGACACAGCAACAGACAAGACAAGGCGAATGGTGGCAGCTTTAACAACAGGACTAAAAGTGTCCTCATTGTCAAGTCCATACCTCTGCTTGAAACCCTTAGCAACAAGTCTGGCTTTGTAGCGATCAATGGTGCCGTCAGACCGATGTTTGATGCGATACACCCACTTACAATAAATGATGTTTTGACGTGGCTGATAAGGAACAAGGTGCCAAGTATTATTGTTCTGCAGAGCACGAAACTCTTCATCCATAGCATGCTTCCACCGGGGATCAGCAAGAGCATCAGCGACATTACGAGGTTCACTTGCGGAATCAAAGGAGACAGCAGCTAAACCATATTTTGTTTTCTAATTAACTGGCTGAAAGGCTCCTGCCTGCAGACGTGTACGAGGCAGTAGCAGAGGAGCCGCAAACGATCCTGGCGAAGGTGTAGACTGCGACGGGCGAGATCCCAGCGATCCCGAGGGCGCAGATCCGCTTGGCAGAGCGGGATCCTCTGTGGCTGCGGTCGTGGAAGGATCAACAAGCGCGGCCGCAGAAGATCCAGGCGCGCGAAGAGCACGAGGCGGATCGGCCACAGGGACAGGGCCACGCCCACCCAATGCAACTGCAGGGGCCCGCCTGGAGTAGACCTGCGGGACTGGTGCATACCGCCCGGTCGGGCTGCCCCCCCTGCAGCTGATTGGTGCACCTAGCCTGGGGGAACCGACTCGGTGTGGAGGCGGGATGTGGCAGGGCGGGGCTGGCTCGGTGGGTTGGAGAGCGGCCTACCCGAGCCCAACAGCGATCCCGGCGAGGATGCGGTCGGGCCTGACGAAGTCAGGGGCGCTGATCCGGATGAGGATTCCCTTGGATCGCTTGTGTCCTCTTCTGTTTCTGCTGATACATTATTTTCTGCACCGTTTTCTGCTGTAGGTGCTGCTGAAATACAAAACTCAGGTGCAACAGGAGATGGATTAGTCAAAGTTGAGTCAGTACAATTATCATTACCCTCACACGGAGCGCCAGAGAGATGTGGAGGAAGGAGAAGAATTTCCTTTCGGAGAAGAGCGCCGGCGTTCAGATGGAGTTTTGCAAAAGGGAATTGTGTTTCATCGAACACAACATCACGTGAGATATACACACGTCCGGTGGAAACATCTAAACACTTGACACCCTTATGCTGAGCACTATATCCAAGAAAAACACATTGCTTAGACCGAAAACTAAGCTTACAAGTGTTATAGGGACGAAGGTTTGGCCAACAGGAACACCCAAAACACGAAGTGTGGTGTAATCTGGTGTGACCTGAAAGAGACGTTCAGTGGGTGTTTCATTAGATATAGTGCGACTGGGCCACATGTTAATGAGATGCATGGCAGTGAGAAAGGCTTCGTCCCAAAATTTTAGTGGCATTGAAGCAGAAGCTAAGATAGCAAGACCTACTTCAACGATGTGCCTATGCTTGCGTTCAGCAGAGCCATTCTGTTGGTGCGCATGTGGACAAGAGACGTGATGTGAGATACCTATCTTCTGAAAGAAAGAATTTAGTTTCTCATACTCACCCCCCCCCCCCAGTCTGACTGCACCGAAATAATTTTGCTGTCAAGCTTACGTTCAACGAGAGCTTGAAAATTGTGGAGAACTTGGAACACATCAGCACGTTTTTTAAGGAGATATATCCATGTATACTTGCTGTAATCATCAATAAAGCTCACATAATAAGAGTGTCTGCCGACAGAGGTGCGGGCAGGACCCCACACATCAGAAAAAATAAGCTGCAAAGGCTTAGTGGATACACTAGTGGACACAGGATATGGCAACTGATGACTTTTTGCTCGTTGACATGAATCACAAATGGTTTCTAAGTTCCTCTCACCAACAACTGGGAGTTTATTTCTACCAAGAATCTGATGAACAGTAGAAAAAGAGGGATGACCTAAGCGATTGTGCCACCTTTGAGCAGAAAGCTTGATGGCACCATACACTTGCTTATTGTACTGGCAATACTTGGGAAGCGAAGCATAGAGGCCTTCAACACATACACCCCTATGAAGAACTTTCTTCCTCCTTGATCAAAAAGAAGAATGGGTGAAACTCTAGAAACACATTATTGTCAAAAGCAATACGATGAACAGATAGCAAAGTCTTGGAAGCATTAGGAACATACAGGATGTCATTGATTCCAAGATTTTTGTGTGGGGTTTTGATAAAAGATTGACCAACATGACTTATCTCCATACCTGCACCGTTTGCTGCAGTGTAGACTTGATCATGGCCACGATATTTCTCATGCATAGTCAGCCTGTCCAACTCGCCAGTGATGTGGTTGGTGGCACCTGTGTCCATGTACCAGTTGGTATCAACGCCATAAGACACGTCGGCTGCAGCTGTAACTTTCTTTTTCTGGGAATTTTTGTCATCGGCGTAGCGCCAATCACAATCTTTTGCAATATGGTTTTTTTTACATATTTGGCATTTGTTTTCATACCCTTCATACCCTTGGAAGGGGCGCCGATTGTTGTGCCGGAGTGCCGGTTGTAGCCGGCACCACCAGAGGAGTTCTGGTTCTGATGATAGTGACCACCGCCACCAGAACCCGACCCCTGGTAGCCCCCGCTGTTCTCGTGGAAGCCATAGCCGCCACCAGAATTAGGGTTAGGGTAGCCGCCGCCTCCGCCCGCCATGTGATAGCCACCAGGAGCGCCACCGCTGGATCCACCATCGGCAGCGTTGTAGCTGCCGCCGCTGCCACCGCCGTGAGGACCACCACCCCCACATTTGCGGTAGCCATCGTTGCCGCCACCAGAACAGATCTGCGAGGCAATGTTTGCGGATGACTTGAAGCCGCCATTACCAGCGCCATGGAACATCTCCATGCGCTGATCGAAGTTTGCCACGAGGGAGAAGAGGCTGTCAACGGTGATGGGCTCGGCACAGACGTCTAGCGCGGAGATGATAGGTTGATAATCCATGTCAAGCCCGGCGATGATGAAGGAAATGAGCTCCCCTTCTCCAAGGGGTTTGCCCGCCACGGTGAGCTCGTCGGAGAGGGAGCGCATGTGGCCAAAATAGGCGGAGGCTGACATGGATCCCTTCTGGGTGTTGGTGAGCGCAAAACGAAGGTTGTTGGCGCGGGACAACGAGACTGCAGAGAACATGGTGGCCAAGGCAGTCCAGATCGCATGAGAGGACTCAAGCGAGGCGACTTGGATGAGGACCTCCTTGGACAGATTGCGCAGAAGATACGCAACGATCTGTTGATCCTGGACAAGCCAGGGGGCCTACGCAGGGTTAGGGATGACCGGATCCTTGCCATCCTTGTCTTTGGTGGTGAGGATTTTGGGAGGATCCGCAGTGGTGCCATCGATGTAGCCATAGAGGCCAGCGCCCAGTATTTGGGATCGAGCTTGAGCTTTCCAGAGAACGTAGTTCGTCCGGGTAAGCGGTTCAGATGTGTTGTAGTTGAGGGTGGAGGAGACGGCGGCGCTGGAGGAAGACATGATGCTGAGGGGATGGGTGGTGGGCTTGAAAGGGAAGGTTGGGGACGATGGAGATGGGCAGATGTCGAGAGGTAGGAAGTACGAGCTAGATGCAATCGGAAGAGCCTACTCTGTATACCATGTGGAGAATGATGAAAGCATCTCAATCTCCATACATGGAGACCCGCATGATATATATTGATAGGTGAGATTGATACATGATGCGGCAGCTCAAAGGCTAACCGAACAGAGGAGGGAGGTTTGGAGAGATAAAGAGATAAAAGAGAATAAATAATATCTCTAACCTCCTAACAATATCTCCTAATGTTTACATAACAGAATACATGACACACCACTTATACATACGTGATATGTCAGTATTGTATGTCTAACGCTTCGAATTCTGTTCCGGCGATTAGCGAGCACCACTGCCATTACTGGTGTCCAAGATTACCATGACTGGAGTGGTTGGGAGCCAGCAAGGCCCAGGTTGCTGACTATCTTCCCTCCATAAAATCCGGCTAGCCCCCAAACCGAAGCCGATGAATAGGAGGGCCATCAAGATCCAAGGGAATGATAAAATGAAGCTTGTCATCATTGGTAGCAACACCATATGAAGCAGGAACAGATATATTGTCACCTGCATCCAAAGTCTGTTGCGAAACTTAGAAATTTAGCACACCAGGAATCACAGTTGAAAGGAAGGCATTTGGTTGACCCATTGTAGGCCAACGAGTCAATCATGTGCACACTAGACATTGGGAATTGTAGGTCTCGGCGGTATGCACTAAACAGAGCAGCCAAGCAATCTTCCATACCAACAAGTCAGAAGCACTAGCATGTGAAAATCTACAGCTCGCCTTCTCAAAAGCAGTGTACTCAGCCATCGATTGCAGATGTATTTTGCCAGGAACAAAACATTCATGGGAGTGGTGAGCTTGGCCACTGAGAAACATGCTGAAACCATATGTCTTCACGGGCAATGGAAATTGAGATGGAATAATATGCACAGTTGCAGTTACCTTGGCAAATAACATATTACTTGGGTGATCAACTAGATAACCATGATGAGATTCCTTCACCCCATGTACTGATTATCACCAAAAGAGCATCAGCCTCATGACCATATGGCAGAAAACAACCAGAGACAGTAATATAATCAGCTAGCAAACCTCCTTGGAATCCATCAAACTCCAAACTCAGAGCACTGTGACCCTTGCCGCATCTGCAACATTGCTATATCAACACCATGAAAAGAGCATCCAGTTCTGCACTGTGCTTTGTGATGCTCTGCAAAATATGCCTCTGTGCATCTGAATCTTGTACAGAACACACAGGAAGTAGCAACACCAACAGCACAATGACGTACTCCCTCCGTCACATATTAATTGTCGATCAAACGGATTTATCTAGAACTGAAATGCGTCTAGATACATCCATTTCAGCGACAACTAATATGTGACGGGGGGAGTATGAAAATGGAGTGGGCTTTAAAAGTGCTTGAAACATATGCGAAATTATAACACCTTCAAGAAGGAAGAACACACTCATAGCGATGTTGCCATGTCCAGCTTGACACGGCAAGGACAAGTATTTTCATCATGGACATTGGGTCCAACCAGTGAAGGCTAGAATATCAAGTCTGTTGCTTCAGTGTCCGACCCGCAAAGGTCATATCAGGATCTTCACCACAAAGTACGAGCAAGCAACAGCGCACATCAAGTCCTCTTCTCTGCACATGTGGCTCTGTCAAAGTCAAGCTGTGATCTGCAGCGCTGGGGGACACAGTCCGAGAGGCAAAGGACAAAAGAACCTGAAGAGACAAAGACCTCTCTGAGGATCCAAAGGCTCCAGCCTCCACAACTGCGATAAACAAATCTCCTCCCTTCACTCCTAATTGGCGTTTGACACAGTCCATTACCCTCCGAAATGCCGCCTGGCAAGCTTATCTGCAAATCTTGTTTGTTTCTGCCTCCGGCATCTATACAGGTTATCACAGCCATGAATTCCATCACTAGTATCAATGCCCATACCTCGGCAAACTCACCAGCGGCTCACATAAAACAGGCAGGCATGTACTTCTTGATTCCGTCAGCACAACTGAAATAGTACAGCTTAGCCAGTTTCAGCACAACTGAAATATATCAAGCTGCTCTTCTTTCCACCGACAGACAGCGTCGGTCCCTTGGCTTGCAATTCATTTCAAGTCCATAATCTCATCGGCAACCAGTCCTGTGAATTCTAGCGTCTGTGGAATTTTGTGTGATCCTCTGCAGGCAATAATCAATAGTAAGTCCCTCTTCCCATTTTTGCTGATCAGTCTCTTGACATGTTCATCATCTGAGATACTTCTTAAGTAGCTAGCCATGATGTCTGGTTATGATTTTTCCATGGCCATCAACTGAAGATATATTTGGTAGCTAGCCATGATTTCTAGCACAGTAACCCATATAAACAATTTGGTAATAGAGCCAATGAATCCCAGGAAAGATGTCAATGTCATTCATATTATTATTTCTCCAAAATAGAGGCAAAAGATTTGCCTCGTCAATTAATTAAGCAGAAGAGAATTGCCGAGTTAATTAACAGAAAGCCGGGTGAAAACCGACACAAATAAACCACATGCAGACTACTCCCAAAGCATTAAACCACATGACCACACAATTATTAAATTCATGCTCCAACCAACTCATCCAAAAGTCCGAACTGATGGAGGGAGGTGGGCAATATATTTCAACAACGTCTCGCATATTAATTTCAGTTTGATGTGCTAGAGGAATATTTCATGTATTTCAGCTTCCTCCTTTTGTTATTCTGCTGTTCACATACTTAGTCAACTGTTCACACTGCATTTAATCCAGAAAAATGTGGAGCAAAGTGCAGCCAGACACATTGCAAAGATCGTGTGAATGAGTATCGTAAAATCAATCATGGGTACCAGTGACAAGCCCAGCTCGGCTGATTTTCACTGCATCATGGCAAACATGGCTGGCTGCGGCGCCTATAGTTCCCAGGATCCCATCGAGTCAAGCACCGCCAAGTACAATGATTCAGAGTTTATTTTGCATCCACCAACCCCTTTGAGCTACTCTCCTGCAGTGTCAATTGTTTCAAACAAGATTGGTCCCCAATTCTGCAATGTCAGCTGTGATGAGCCATCAGCTGGCTGGCACCTAATCAGTGTGGCGGAGCACCCAAAGACTGACTCTGATGTAACTCTCAGCCACATAGAACAGATGTTGATGCAGGACACTGATGACAAGGTCAGAGCACCTCATGGCGAGACTGCCATCAGAACCGTGGAGGAGCCCTTCTATGAACTTCTCGGACAAAAGTATCCACTTTTGCCTGACATATTACCACCTTGTGTCTGTGATCACCTCAAGAACCTAAATGGCAATGTCAGCAGGCTTAATGGAAAGTTATGCAGCAATTGCTCTTTATATATCAGCTCAGATGATTATCACCCCAATGAAAACTCACAAGCATCTCAGGCTCCATGGACTTTATCTGCCATTGTTGGAGAGGAAAAAAAATCCCCTCTGGGTGCCGAAAGAATGGAAATTGGTTTCAACATCAATGGCCTGTCCATTGCAATAAAACCTAGCCGAAATAATCATTCACCTCATATGATTGAGAAAGAGACAATCAAGGATGCATCATTTGAAGTTCGAGGCCGAAAAGTTTCCCCAGATAAAGAAAATCTTGATTTGTTAGAAGGAAGGAGAAACAAGCAAACTGCTATTTTTTCTGATGAGCCAATCCGAAATGAGGCATTTGACAGGGTTCTACTTTGCTCTGAGCTTAAACCCGTACATGAAGGTATTATTTTTCAGCGAGCTATGGCAGATACATCCACCAAGTATGCAATGAAGGACCAAGGAAGAAAACTGGATAGGCAAATGACCAGAGGGAAAACACGAAAGAAGCAAGAGGTGGTGGATCTCAGAACTCTCCTTATCCATTGTGCAGAAGCAGTATCTAGGAACAACCATAGCCTAGCAAGTGAAATACTTAAAAACATAAGACAACATTCTTCACCAAGTGGGGATGATACCCAGAGGCTAGCATTTTAACTGGCAGATTGCCTAGAGATAAGATTGTCTGGAAATGGGAGTCAGATAAACCAGAACTTCATCGCTATACCTAGGAATGCAGAATATATTCTAAAGCTCTTCCATCTTGGTTTGACAGTATCTCCCTACTTGAGATCATCATATTACTTCTCAAACAAAACCATCCTTGATGTCACAAAGGGAAAACCTCAAGTGCACATTATTGATTTTGGCATTTGCTTTGGTTTTCAATGGCCATCATTATTGAAACAATTTGCAGATAGAGAAGGTGGGCCGCATAAGCTTCGAATTACAGGCATAGAGCTACCCACGCCAGGTTTCCGGCCAGATGAAATCAATAACAACACACGACTACGATTAATTGAATATGCTGACATGTTCAAAGTACCTTTTGAATACCGGCAGATCTCATCAAAATGGGAATCCATCACCATCAAAGATTTTAACATTGACAAAGATGAATTGCTCGTAGTCAACTGCATACACCGAATGAAGAATCTTGGTGATGAGACAACATCCATCAATAGCGCCAGGAATAGGGTGCTCAATAACATAAGGATGATGAAGCCAAACATCTTCATCCATGGAGTTGTTAATGGATCTTACAACACCCCCTTCTTTTTATCACGGTTTAAAGAAGTCATGTACCGCTATACTTCACTGTTTGATATGCTTGATAAAACAACTCCACGAGATAACGAGACAAGATTGATCCTAGAGAGGGATATATATAAATATGAAATTCTCAATGCCATTGCATGTGAAGGATCTGAAAGGATTGAGAGGCCCGAGAGTTTCAAGATATGGAAGGTAAGAGGCCTCAGGGCCAGGTTTGAGCAGCTTCCACTGAATCCAACCATTGTTAATGGAATACAGCATATTGTGAGACAGATTTATCACAAAGAGGTTTTTGTGGACGAAGAAGACCAATTCCTAGTGTTGGGATGGAAGGGAAGGATACTCTATGCATTATCCACATGGAAACCAAGTGAGATTGACAATGAAGGCACTGGTGATATTTGAAGTTCCAGAACAAAGAGAGGTATTTAACAGTTTAATCAGCCAAAGTGGTTGCGTGAGGTGTTGTTTCAACTTCAAATATCTTTGGATTTATACATTTGGTAATAATCAATATATTTTGGGGCATCCGAATGTAGCCTACTATCCTGAATTTGCTTCAACACTTCTATGTTTGTATTGATTTAACTACAAATGATTATCTTCAATCTACCAATATCTTATGGGCTTCATTGATTCAACAGATTGGAACGCTCAGGATTTTTTCTCGTTCGATTCATAGGATTGTATCGTACAAGAATTTTTCCTAAGGATTCTCCTGTACGACAATCCACAGAATTTTTCCTAAGGATCTCTTGAAATATTCTTACGGGTCTCTGGTTGGTGGTGTGTTGCATCCGGATTTGTTCTCTGGTTGTTGCTTTATATATAAACCTTTTTGGTAAAATATTCTTTGACTATTTTGTGAAACAATCAAATAAACCCAAACCCTGTAGGATTCATATGGTCCATGACATTACAATCCTATGTTTTTCCTATTCCTATGTTTTTGGAATTCTGCGAACCAAAGGAACACTAAAAGTTGATAACGATTGTCCAACAAACTGATAGAAGTCAGTGGTATTTCTATCACCACAAAAGCAAGTTAGGTAAATAGTGGAAGAAACAAAGAAAATCAACTAATAATGAATGACAAAATAGATAAGCTTGACAATACCTGAAAGGCTGGAATCCTGAATGAGGGGCTCCTTTTGCAAGTTTCCGGGTAACCGACAGTTCACCCTGTCCTCTTGGTTTCTCTAGGCTGGTGTTGGTGTGATTTGTGAACTTCAACTTCTCTTCCTGCGGATAGCAAGCACCATTGCCATTACTGGTGTCCAAGATTACCGTGACTATGCAGAGGAAAGTGAGTGCAGTGTGCGTCAGGTGAGTTGATTTTTGTGCCGGTCACACATTATATCAAACACCTGCAAGGCACGTGCGATTGACGTGGTCTGACCCTTTCAAAAAGAAGATTCGGCCACGTCACCATCGTCCAAGGCTCAAAGCTGGCGCAACACTCCCTGTGTGGTTGTTTGGATAGCGGTAGATCTATGCAAAATGAGTTTTTAGCAGATTTTTAGTAAAACTGGTGCTACAATTTATTTTATGAATAATATTTTTATAAAGGAACACGTTTGGGTCGCAATGACAAAACTAGTCTGTGTTAGGATCCAGCTACTAATTCAACAATGGACAAGAGTCGATTTACGACTCGAGTTACTAATCTCAAAGGAAGGAGCTCAGAGGAGAAAGAAGACGAACAAGCCTATCCTAAGCCAGCGCTATGCCTCGGCCGAAGCAGCTGTTCCTGTCCAAGCCCCTTGTGCGTAGCTGCTTTCGTGTATTTGTAGGGCGCGTATTTCTCCTTTCGTCTTTGGGTTGGACCTAGGAGTGGTTGGGAGCCAGTAAGGCCCAGGTGCGCAGGTTGCTGACATAAAATTCGGCTTCCCCCAAGCCAGTATTGATGAATAGGAGGGCCACCAGGATCCCAGGGTATGCTCAAATAAAGCTTTTCATCATCGGTACCAACAACATATGCAGCAGGAACAAATGTATTGTCACTTGGATCACAAGTCAGTTGAGAAGCTTGGAAAGTTAGCACACCAGGAACCACAGTCGAAAGGAGGACATCTGGTTGACCCATTGTAGGCCAATGAGTCAATCATGTGCACACTAGATACTGGGAGTTGTAGGCCTCGTGGGTACGCACTATATAGAGCTGCCAAGAAATCTTCCATACCATCAAGTCAGAAGCACTAGCATGTGAAAAATCTACAGCAGCCCCATTTAAAAGTGATGGAAGCATATGCGAGATCGTAACACCTTCAAGAAGGAATAAGACAATCATAGCCATGTTGCCATGTCCAGCTTGAGACGGCAAGGACATGTATTTTTATCATGCACATCGAGTCGAACAAGTAAAAGCCAGAATATTGATGTGTAGACAACATCTTCAAAAAAGTAACAACATAAGTCTGTTGCTTCAGTGTTCGACCCGCAAAGGTCATATCACAGATCCCCCCCCCCCCCCCCCCCCCCCCCAAGTATGAAGCAGTGTGTTCATTCCACCGAGCAACAATGTAAACACGATAAAAGAAATACACCCATAAGCACAAGCAAGCAACATTACACATCAAGCACTATTCTATGCACACATGTGGCTTGCTTCTACCACTACCGGACTCGCGGTCTATGCCTACGGCCAGGGGCCGTCGGCATAGGCCCCTAAGCCGTCGGCATAGATCTATGCCGACGGCTGCCGTCGGCATATCCCCGTCAGTCTAGATCACGTCAGCGTACTCTTGTCAGACCGTCGGCATACTAATGCCGTCGGCATAGGGGGCTATGCCGACGGCCCTGGCGCAACCGTCGGCATAGTTTAGCCGTCCGCGTAGTTTTTCGTCTGACGGCAACGGACGGCGCCGTCAAAACTGCTGGCGGTTCAGGAGGCGACACGTGGAACAGATATGCCTACGGCCATGCCGTCGGCATAGATTTATCCTATGCCGACGGCTTTGCCATAGGCATATCTGTGCCACGTGTCGCCCCCGGTTAACCTGGAGGCGGGGCTATGCCTATGGCAAAGCCGTCGGCATAGATTTTATATCTATGCCGACGGCTTTGCCATAGGCATAGCCCCGCCACGTGTCGCTTGCTGGTGGCTCCTGAGCGTATCTATGCCGACGGCTTTGCCGTAGGCATAGTTTTTTTTTTAATTTTCCCTGTTTTCTCTTTTCCAATTCTTTTGACAACATCTCAAAACAGAATAATATGAAATATGACAGTTCATCAACATCATTTAAACATAGTCAAGTTCATCGTCTAAAGATCATCACCGGCGAAAGTCCACGAACATAAGAGTAGTGCAAGACATGAAACATCATAAAAGTTGAAACATAAAAGACATGGCACAACGGCCGCATACACGGAATCATCATCGACATCAAGCACCACCGAGTCCACCTCCGCCAAAACCACCACCTCCGCCAAGTCCACCTCCGCCAAAACCACCACCAAGTCCACCTCCACCAAAACCGCCACCGCCAAGTCCTCCTCCGCCAAAACTGCCACCGCGACCACCATCACTCTGCCAGATCGGAGTGACTGGGGTCGACGGAGCAGGAGTCGAGCCACCGGTCCCCTACATGTTTGAAAGAAGTTTCTAACGGTAAATATGACATGATAGTGTTGAATGAACGAGAACTAGTTTGTCATTAGTTAGGAAAATTTACTAACCGGAGTATCACCGCCTAGTGCCAGCTATTCCTCGAACGTGGGAATGTGTGGGGCGTCTCCCGCAGGTGGTGGTGGGGGTCCAACTTGTGGTGGCTCCGTGCGGTTAGTCCAAGACGCCAACATAGCCTGGATGTTAGTTAAACAAGTCCACTTAGAAACAAGCCGTGATCAACAAAGTCAGAAGGAATGAAAGTGCAAATTTGAGCTTGGTTTAAGAGGGCAAAACTAACCGCCATCAATTGACGGCTGTAATCATCGTTTGCCTTCACTCGTTGCAAGTACTCCCTCACCTCAATATGCCTATGCTCGAGAAAGGCCTGATATGCCTACAAAATTAAGGTTGTTTCTAAGTGGGCAGTGATGAAAATAAACTAAGAAAGATAGAGACAAAGAAGATAAGGGGAAGTACTTACAGCACGTTGGCGGACTACGGGAGGCTGCGAACGCCCCGTACTCTCTAACGGGCTCGGGTTGGTAGCTCGAAGCCGTGTGTACGAGATCGACGGAGTGATCAAGCCATCGAAATACGGATACCGGCCATGGGACTTACCCTGGATGGCCACCACCGCCGTGTCGTCGATCTGAGACTGGGCGACCTCAGGAACGGGAACATCCGGATGCAACTTCTGATAGTTCTCAGTGTAAGACCCCAGGTATTGCTCGGTCTTGCCGTAGTACTGGCTCTCGCCCTCCTTGCGATCACTCCGCTCGCGGGCCAGCTTCCACGACTCCATGTCTGAGAGCGGCCTCTTCAACTTGTCCTCCTGCAACGTCAAACAAAAGTTAGCCATACATAAGAACATGACGGTAAAGAAGAACCAAAATGCATCTTTCATATAGATATACCTTCATGGCCTTGAAGCCCCAGTGGTTCCTGTTTCCTTGGCCGTGTGTCCCATCTTTTCCATGGTTAGCCCGAGCCTTGATGCTCTTGGCAACAAACTCTGGATCGTCACCGACCCACCTATCCACCAAACACGCCCATCCGTCATGCCTTCCATAGCACCAACGAGGAATAACCTATGCAAATTTTGGAAGCATGACATGTGAGCACGAAACATATAGTTGACTCCTTGAAACAATGAAAAGTCAGTAATAGTTACCATCATGAACTGCTCCCTGCTCATGGTAATTTTTTGCCTCTGTGCTTGATTTTTGGTCGTCTTTTGTTGCAGGTAGATGTGGTAGTACTGTGAGATGGCAACCCAACGCACCTCGTACTTGAACTGACGAGCTTTCTTCTTTGCAGACGCAAGTAAGACCACGTCGGCTCTGGCCTTGTGCTCGTCAAGAACTCTATAGAGTTGCTGCAATCATGCATAAACCAGAAGCAAACAAGGCATGAGTTGAGTGATTCAATGATAAACTATGAACGAAACTAAAGACAAGTGATTCAAAAGGGAACTTACCCAAAATTTGGTAATCACGGCCTTAGCGGCCGTCCCGTACTCCGCGTTGCTGCAAGCCTCGTAGTGGGCCCAGCTTGTGAACAAAACACGCAGCTGTGGGTCCCTGTCTGGCCGCGGGCAGAATAGGCCAGGCCAAAACTGCTTCAACAGGACAGTGAGAAGGTCGTTCGGTTTACGGCCCTTTCCGTGAAGGATCCAGTTACTGCAAAAGAATCAAAGGGTTGCCATGTGTACAATAAAAAAATGTTGTCATGTGTTGAAAGTATGATTGAGATGCACTTACTCTGTCCCCGCAGGTTCAATGAGCCACTTGTGCGCCTTGATAGAAGGTGGTGTAAGTACTCCGGCATTACCACGCAGCCACCCCTGCGGAGCACCCGGTGGCAAGTCACCCCACAACTCGGGGTCAACCTCCCCTCCACCCTCCTCGCCCTCCTCGGCCTCCTCCTCCTCGGCCTCCTCCTCCTCGGCCTCCTCCTTCTCGCCCTCCTCCTCCTCGACATCAGGAACATACTCCTCCTCCTCAGACTCAGAAGTTGCATCAGCATAGGAGGGCATCGAAGAAGACCCTCCTATTTCGGACACGGCCCGGAGTTTTTTGGCCCGGTTGCCTTTCCCCCCACCTCCTCGTCCTCTAGGGGCTCTCCCCCACCCCCTCCTCCTCTAGGGTCTTCTCCCCCGACCCCTCCACCTCCCTGTGAGGTGCCATCCTCGCGTAGTCGGGAGGGAACCTTGTGGGCTCGTCCACTCCGAGTAAGTCCTCCTTTGAGTTTACTGAGGAAACTGGCACCGCTGGACTTGCCCATGATTAGCAAACCTGCATTGAGAAGAGAATAAACAATTAGTAAGGATATAAAAAAACAAGCATACAGGAAAGACATTAATAACGGAAGAGAACATTATTAAAAGAACATACATTTTCTAGAACCCATATGAATCATCACTATTGTAATCTATTTGTCGACCGGCCTCATCATCACTATCCCGCATATCTTCTTCATTGTCTGACGGAGGTGGAGGCTCTTCCTCATCGTCAGCGTCAGCGTCTTCATTTAACTTTTCAAGCATAATTATGTCTCTTTGATTCACAACTGCCTCACCATCAATCCGGGCGCCGTCGTCGTTTGGGTCCAGGTCAACATAACCCAAGTCATCATCCTCCTTGTTTCAGACCACGTCATCATGTTCCTCTTGAAAAAACACTCCCTCGTATGTCATGGGGTTTATGTTGTAGTAATCATCATCGTTCGGGTCCGGTAGCTTACCATGTGGCGACACCTTGAACACAACTTCCCAACCCTTTAGGTACTCTTTCTGGCATGGGTAAGGCAGATAATATACTTGTGTGGCCTGGGTAGCGGCGATAAAGAGATCAGCTCCGGCATAGACGGTTGATGGTTTAACTTCAACTAAACCAATAGAAGGCGTATGTCTCAGACCCTTTTTGGGGTCGAACCATCGGCATTTGAACACAGTGAGACTTAGGTGTTTACGGCCACATTTGAATGTAAGCTCGTATATTTTTCCTACCCTTCCGTAGTAATCTACATTATTATCTCCTTCGGTGAAGACTCCGGTATTTATGGTTTTGGGATCAGGCCGACTGTTCTGGTGCTCCTCTGTATGGAAGCGATACCCATTCACATCATACTTTTGGCATGTCATGACGGTAGGGTCAAAACCCATGGAAACCCATCTCAATTCTTCATCCATTGATTCGTTCGGATCATTTCCCTACAAGTTTAATTGAAATTATAGGGTGCATGAGTTTAATTGGAAGTGTGAAATGGG
Source organism: Triticum timopheevii (assembly GCA_963921465.1). NCBI lineage: Eukaryota > Viridiplantae > Streptophyta > Magnoliopsida > Poales > Poaceae > Triticum > Triticum timopheevii. Next base: position 54,039,733 of record OY997266.1, read on the forward strand.
TAATAGGGAAGTGTGAAATATTACTTTCTCCATGAACCACGCAATGAAATTTTTCCTTCCATCAGCACCCTTTCGGAGAAGAGCAAGTGCCTCCGCTTCAGTAGGAGGCAGCATTCCTGTCCATTCTTCCTCAACGAATCGACTACAATAAGAAAAGCGGTATAAGAACTAGGCAAAGTGAACATAACGAATTGACTAAAAGAATGGTGCAAAGGTATTACCTCATCCACTCATCCTCAACTTCCTTGATGTTGTGCAAGATATAGAACATGACATCTTCCCACTCATCTCGTGGCATGACATAAGATGTCGAGCATCCAGCCCTGCCACCTTGCCCAGTGAATAGAGGCAACTTGGGTTTATACTTGGGTTCTTCTGTATTGTATCGAGACACCTTATTGTGCAACGTGGGAACATGGTCCGGATAGTAGGCTGTCCTGAGGTCTGCCACCTCCTCTAGGATAACTGCCTCAGCTATGGAAGCTTCAATCTTAGCTTTGTTTCCACATTTCTGTCTCAGATGCTTGTTCTGTCTCTCAGGGCCGTACTTCCAACGATATTGCATAGGGCCCCCCAACAATACCTCGTTCGCAAGGTCCAAAATGAGATGTGTCATCGGAGTAAAGAAGCCTGGCGGGAAGATCTTCTCTAGCTTGCATATCAACTCCGGCGCCTTCTTATGCATTTCTTTTATCTTCTCAGGACATACTTCTTTAGCACAAAGCGTTCGGAAGAAATGGCTTAACTCCGCAAGCACACGCCAGACACGCTCGGGAACATAGCCCCGAACCATCACCGGCATAATCCGCTCAATCCATACATGATAGTCATGACTCTTCAGCCCGGTCACTCTGCCCGTTGAAAGATTGACCCCCTTACTTATATTCGACGCATAACCATCAGTGAACTTCACGACGTGTTTCAGCCACTTGAATGCCTCCATCTTATGATCCTTTTTAAGTACGAAGTCAGCATCTGGCTTGAACCAAGATTTTCGACTGCCTGTGGGAGGCTGCATGTGTAGACGTGGTCTATCACAAATATTCTGTTGATCAACTCTAGCATTAACATTATCCTTTGTCTTATCAGGAATGTTGAGGATCGTGTGAAAAAGGGACTCTGCGACATTCTTTTTGGTGTGCATCACGTCTATGTTGTATGGAAGTTTGAGGTCCTTAAAATAGGGAAGCTGCGTGAAGGGGGTAATGTGAGTCCAGTTGTGCGTCTCACCATATCCTTCAATTTTTTTCCCTTTACCTTTTCCTTTGCCCTCGCCCTCGTCTTCGCCTGTGGCTTTGCCTTTGCCTTTGCCTTTGCCTTTGCCTTTCCCTTCACCGGCAGGCTTAAGAGCTTTGAGCTGAGCAAGCACATCCGCACCAGAAAACGTTGGAATCTCGTTTACTTCATGGATAACTTTGCCTTTTGTGAAGTTCTTCTTGTCTTCCCTATCAGGATGGTCTGGAGGGAGGAATTGTCGATGCTGGTCAAAGGCAACATACTTGCCACCCTTCTTCAGCCAAATGAAAATCAAGGCCTGCATGCACACTGGGCAAGGCATCTTTCCACTTGTACACCATCCGCAGGACAGGCATAGCCGGGAAAGTCATGCATGCAATACTGTAGCCAAACTTTCATCAAGAAATTTTTCTGCAGATGCCGGTCGTATGTCAACCTCGGGAAGTACCAAGAATGGTGCAAATCATCCACCAACGGCTGCATAAACACACTCAAATTCTTCCCTGGATATTCAGGCCCTGGAATTATAAGCGACAGGAACATGGTCTTGCGTTGCATTATGGCGCCAGGAGGGAGATTGAGCGGAATAACAAATATGGGCCAGCAGCTATATGGATTAGATGACATACCATATGGATTGAACCCATCACCTGTTATAGCAATTCTGACATTCCCAGCCTCGGCTGCTTCCTCCGGGTACTTTATATCGAATGACTTCCATGCTTCACCTTCTGATGTATGTACAATTTTTTTTGGATTGTACCTTTTCCCTTCCTTGTGCCACTTCATCATTTTGGCAGACTCCTCGGTGATGAAAAGGCGCTGCAGTCTTTTTATAAAATCAAGATACCGAAGAACCTTCACAGGGATTTTTAGCTGCCGCTTCTGACCATGCTTATCGACCACCTCAATATACCGAGAGGAACCACACTTCCTACAGTAGTTGTCATCCGCATACTCATGCCTAAACAAAAGGCAATTCTTTGGACAAACATGTATTTTCTCATAGTCCATGGAGAGCGCCTTCATGATTTTCTTCGTACCGTACATGGTTTTCGGCAGTTCATGGCCCTCGGGCAGGCTGTTAGCCCATACTCCCAGAAATGCTTCGAAGCAACCTCGGCTACAGCCGTACTCAGCCTTCACTGCCATCAGTTGCGAGATGGCATCCAGCACAGATAGATTGGCACCCTCATAGAGAGGTTTCTTTGACGAGGCCAAGATTTCCAGGAAGGCCTTTGCGGTTTCCTCCGGCTCCTCCGGTTCATTCGCTGAATGTGACGGAGGTGTCGGCTGTGCAGCAAAGACATCATCTAGCATGTCTCTAACCCCATCGTCCTCATAACCAGCGACGCGTTGTCGTATCACATCCTCTCTACCACGGTCCCGCTGGGCAAAGTTTATCGGCATATTAAAGTTGGGCATAAATCCATGCGTGCGAAGGTGCTTAGTCATCTCACTCTTATCTCTGCGGATACGTCTCTTACATCTGGCACACGGGCATTCTGGCACCATCCTCATTGGACTACGGAATATCTCTTTCAAAAACACATCCGTTTTCTCGACCCACTCTGTTGTTACTTGATTCCGATGGAAAAACCCACTATACATCCACTGATTATCTGCCATCTCTGCTTTATTGGAAGCCACACAACAAAATTAATGATTCATTTAAATTACCCACATCAATATTTTATTTTTTACAAGGTTGACGAGTAATCCACCTACATCTCTAATAGGTAAAGATGGGTCCTAATCCCACCCGAGAATGTGTAGATTGAGTATGGTCCATGCTCTACCCCGTTCCGAGACAAAATTTCGGCAGCACCTCCCCGCTGTTCTCCAAATACACGTCTCGGCAAAATGCTGAGAGAATGTGCATCCGGAGAACAACAGGGAGGCGCCGCCGAAATCCTATCTCGAAACGGGGTAGAGCATGAACAACGTACCCAATCTACACATCCTCGGGCTGTCCGTGGAAAGCGCTGGACAATCCGAAAGAGCTGCGGTGATAAATATGCAATTGAATGCATATTTATCGATGCAACCCTTTCGGACGGGAGACGCCTAGGTTACGCGACTTGACGAGAAAAGAAAATCTAGTGACATGATTATTAAGATGGATTCATAGCTCACCCTCGACTGTAGACGAAGTAGTCAAACAGCGACGAAATCACAGACCAATGCCTTCGACGACGATGACTCCAAAGATATGCAACACTAGAAAGCCTGTAAATTTTACCGACAAAAAAACTTAGATCATCAAGCGACACAACAAAGAATGCTAATTCCACCATTCAAAAAAATCATAGTGCTAATATAATTGCTAGTTTTCATATACCCAGGGAGCACATATATAATTGCTAGTTGCATAACGTCACTTGCAGACTGAATAATTTTTAGTTGACAAATTATCATAATGTCCACAAAATGCAGAGTTAAAACTAGAAAGAATTATTTTTGGCCACTCTATTGAATATCTTAACGACAACATTGCTAAGGACAGAGTGGCTCTTAAGCATGACTTGAATTGAGAGTAAATTACTTAGATACTTGGGTTGGTTAGCACTTGAGAGTTGAGACAGAGGAACAAGCAACGCACCCTGGATCGGAGTGTGAACAATTCATATCACAGGAGGTAAAAAACAGTAGGTACAAAACTAAAAAAAGTGAAAAAATCCTCACGTTGGAGAGGGCCGGCAGGTCGGGGGTGGGGGCGGGGCTTGCCGGTGCTCACCAGTTGCAGATGAGGGCTGGGAAGGGGGCGCCGGACCGCCGGAGCCGCGGCCGCGGCCAGCTCACCAGCCGGCGGGGCGGGCACAGCCGGCGGCGGTGCAGCGCAAGGCCGCGCGGTCCGGGGCAGGGACGGGGGGCGTGCGGTGCGGGCAGGGACGGCGCGATGCGGCCGGGGCGGGGGCGACGATGGCGTAGAAGGGGGCGGCGACGGAGTAGGGCGGGGATGGCTGGCCGGCGGCTGGGGGATCGAGGGGCGGGGAACGTGCGGCGGCGGGGCTAGCTGGATCAAGGGTTAGGTGAGGTCGTGGGGTGGATAGAGCTAGCCCGCCGGTTGGATAAGGAATTTTTTTCGCAAAAAAAAGGATAAGGTGATCTATGCCGACGGCAGCATATATTAATCATGCCACGTGGCATATATGCCGACGGCTAAGCCGTCGGCATAGGTATATTTTTTTTCAAATACACGTTCTTGAATTTATTTGAATGAATTTATTTGAATGATACATGGTATATAATTTTTTATATGGTATACATACTTTACATGCATGAATATTATTTAAAATGTACCATACATTTTCTTTAATGGTTTCAAACATTATTTTTAATTACATGATCCTTTTTTTATATTGTACAACAATTTTCTAAAATATCACGTATATTTTTTTCTGAACCAGATTTTTTCTATGGTCAGCAACATTTCATTATGATATAATTATTTGCTCCGAGTATTTTATCGCGCTCCGATCATTTAAAAACCCGACGCGGCAGTTTTCCCCCTCCATGTGCCGGCGTCGGCGCCGTCCGTGACGGGGGCCACGCACCGGAGACGCGTGCCGCCTCTTCTGACATGCCACAACACCACCCCGCATGTATGACGGCCCGGTACGACGCTCCGGTGGCATATCTACCCCCAAGGCCCCCGTCCCGCCTAACCCTGGAGCGGTTGACCATGGGATCTAGCCCTTTGACTTTGCACGGACGGGCTTTGACCGGTGGACCTCTCCACCCGGTTGTGTCGGGTCGGCCCAGAGGGACACCAGGGAGCAACATCCGGCCCAAACCCACAGCTAAATCCACTCCGTGTAGACCCGACGTGGCAGTTTCCCCCCACCAGGTGCCGGCGGCGGCGCCGTCCGTGACGGGGGGCACACCCCGGAGAGGCGTGTCGCCTCTTCGGACATGCCACAACACCACCCTGCATGTATGAGGGCCCGATACGACGCTCCGGTGGCATTGCTACCCCCCCGGGCCCCCGTCCCGCCTAACCCTGGAGCGGTTGACCACGAGATCTAGCCCTTTGACTTCCCACGGACGGGCTTTGACCAGTGGACCTCTCCACCCGGTTGTGTCGGGTCGGCCCAGAGGGACACCGGGGAGCAACATCCGGCCCAAACCCACAGCTAAATCCAGTCCGTGTAGACCCGACGCGGCAGTTTCCCCCTCCATGTGCCGGCGTCGGCGCCGTCCGTGACGGGGGCCACGCACCGGAGACGCGTGCCGCCTCTTCTGACATGCCACAACACCACCCCGCATGTATGAGGGCCCGGTACGATGCTCCGGTGGCATTTCTAACCCCAGGGCCCCCGTCCCGCCTAACCCTGGAGCGGTTGACCATGGGATCTAGCCCTTTGACTTTGCACGGACGGGCTTTGACCGGTGGACCTCTCCACCCGGTTGTGTCGGGTCGGCCCAGAGGGACACCGGGGAGCAACATCCGGCCCAAACCCACAGCTAAATCCACTCCGTGTAGACCCGACGCAGCAGTTTCCCCCCTCCAGGTGCCGGCGACGGCGCCGTCCGTGACGGAGGGCACACCCCGGAGAGGCGTGTCGCCTCTTCGGACATGCCACAACACCACCCTGCATGTATGAGGGCCCGATACGACGCTCCGGTGGCATTGCTACCCCCCGGGCCCCCGTCCCGCCTAACCCTGGAGCGGTTGACCACGAGATCTAGCCCTTTGACTTCCCACGGACGGGCTTTGACCAGTGGACCTCTCCACCCGGTTGTGTCGGGTCGGCCCAGAGGGACACCGGGGAGCAACATCCGGCCCAAACCCACAGCTAAATCCACTCCGTGTAGACCCGACGCGGCAGTTTCCCCCCTCCAGGTGCCGGCGGCGGCGCCGTCCGTGACAGGGGGCACACCCCGGAGATGCGTGTCGCCTCTTCGGACATGCCACAACACCACCCTGCATGTATGAGGGCCCGATACGACGCTCCGGTGGCATTGCTACCCCCCCGGGCCCCCGTCCCGCCTAACCCTGGAGCGGTTGACCACGAGATCTAGCCCTTTGACTTCCCACGGACGGGCTTTGACCAGTGGACCTCTCCACCCGGTTGTGTCGGGTCGGCCCAGAGGGACACCAGGGAGCAACATCCGGCCCAAACCCACAGCTAAATCCACTCTGTGTAGACCCGACGCGGCAGTTTCCCCCCTCCAGGTGCCGGCGGCGGCGCCGTCCGTGACGGGGGGCACACCCCGGAGATGCGTGTCGCCTCTTCGGACATGCCACAATACCACACTGCATGTATGAGGGCCCGACACGATGCTCCGGTGGCATTGCTACCCCCCCCCCCCCCCCCCCGGGCCCCCGTCCCGCCTAACCCTGGAGCGGTTGACCACGAGACCTAGCCCTTTGACTTCCCACGGACGGGCTTTGACCAGTGGACCTCTCGTCCCGGTTGTGTCGGGTCGGCCCAGAGGGACACCGGGGAGCAACATCCGGGCCAAACCCACAGCTAAATCCAGTCCGTGTAGACCCGACGCGGCAGTTTTCCCCCTCTAGGTGCCGGCGGCAGCGCCGTCTGTGACGGGGGGCACACCCTGGAGATGCGTGTCGCCTCTTTGGACATGCCACAACACCATCCCGCATGTATGAGGGCCCGGTACGACGCTCTGGTGGCATTGCTACCCCCCCCTCCCGAGGGCCCCCGTCCCGCCTAACCCTGGAGCGGTTGACCACGAGATCTAGCCCTTTGACTTCCCACGGACGGGCTTTGACCAGTGGACCTCTCCACCCGGTTGTGTTAGTTCGGCCCATAGGGACACCCGGGAGCAACATCCGGGCCAAACCCACAGCTAAATCCACTCCGTGTAGACCCGACGCGTCCGTTTCCCCCCTCCAGGTGCCGGAGGCGGCGCCGTCCGTGACGGGGGGCACACCCCGGAGATGCGTGTCGCCTCTTCGGACATGCCACAACACCATCCCGCATGTATGAGGGCCCGGTACGACGCTCCGGTGGCATTGCTACCCCCCAGGGCCCCCGTCCCGCCTAACCCTGGAGCGGTTGACCACGAGATCTAGCCCTTTGACTTTCCACGGATGGGCTTTGACAAGTGGACCTCTCCAGCTGGTTGTCTTAGTTCGGCCTATAGGGACACCCGGGAGCAACATCCGGGCCAAACCCAGAGCTACATCCACTCCGTGTAGACCCGACGCGTCCGTTTCCTCCCTCCCATGCCGGCGGCGGGGCCGTCCGTGAGGGGGGCCACGCCCCGGAGACGCGTGTCGCCTCTTCAGACATGCCACAACACCACCCCGCATGTATGAGGGCCTGGTACGACGCTCCGGTGGCATTGCTACCCCCAGGGCCCCCGTCACGCCTAACCCTGTAGCGTTTGACCATGAGATCTAGCCCTTTGACTTCCCACAGACGGGTTTTGACCAGTGGACCTCTCCACCCGGTTGTGTCGGGTCGGCCCAAAGAGACACTGGGGAGCAACTGTTGGGGAACGTAGTAATTTCAAAATTTTTCCTACGCACACGCAAGATCATGGTGATGATATAGCAACGACGGGAGAGTGTTGTCTACGTACCCTCGTAGACCGAAGCGGAAGCGTTGACGCAGCATAGAAGAAGTAGTCGTATGTCCTCCCGGTTCAACCGATCCAAGCACCGTTACTCCGGCACCTCCGAGTTCTTGACACGCGTACAGCTCGATGACGCACCGTTGATCTCCGATCCAGCAGAGGCGCCGAGGGGGAGTTCCGTCAGCACGACGGCGTGGTGACGATCTTGTTGTTCTCCTGTCGCAGGGCTTCGCCTAAGCACCGCTACAATATGACCGAGGTGTAATATCGTGGAGGGGGCACCGCACACGGCTAAGGAACGATCAATGATCAACTTGTGTGTTCTAGGGTGCCCCCCTACCCCCGTATATAAAGGAGGGAGGGAGGAGGTGGCCGGCCCTAGGGGGGCGCGCCATGAGGAGGGGGAAACCTACTCCAAGTAGGTTTCCCTCTCTTTTCCTTATCTTATTTGGAGGGGGAAGGAAAGAGTACTTGTATTAGGAAGTAGTACTAATAGTAGTAATAGGAAGAGGGGGAAGGAGAAAGGAAAGGGGGGGCCGGCCCCCCTCCCCAATTCGGATTGGGCTTGGGGGGGGGGGGCGCCCCCCTCCCTTGCTCCTTCTCCCTTCCTCCTACATGGGCCCAATAAGGCCCATATACCTCCCGGGGGGTTCCGATAACCTCCCGGAGCTCCAAACTTCTCCGGAACCTTTCCGGTGTCCAAATATATCCGTCCAATATATCAATCTTTATGTCTCGACCATTTCGAGACTCCTCGTCATGTCCGTGATCATATCCGGGACTCCGAACAAACTTCGGTACATCAAAATACATAAACTCATAATATAATTGTCATCGAAACCTTAAGCGTGCGGACCCTACGGTTCGAGAACGATGTAGACATGACTGAGACACATCTCTGGTCAATAACCAATAGCGGGACCTGGATGCCCATATTGGTTCCTACATATTCTACGAAGATCTTTATCGGTCAAACCGCATAACAACATACGTTGTTCCCTTTGTCATCGGTATGTTACTTGTCCGAGATTTGATCGTCGGTATCCAATACCTAGTTCAATCTCGTTACCGACAAGTCTCTTTACTCGTTCTGTAATACTTCATCTCATAACTAACTCATTAGTTACATGCTTGCAAGGCTTAGGTGATGAGCATTACCGAGAGGGCCCAGAGATACCTCTCCGACAATCGGAGTGACAAAACCTAATCTCGAATTATGCTAACTCAACATGTACCTTCGGAGACACCTATAGTACTCCTTTATAATCACCCAGTTACGTTGTGACGTTTGGTAGTACCCAAAGTGTTCCTCCGGTAAACGGGAGTTACATAATTCTCATAGTTACAGGAACATGTATAAGTCATGAAGGAAGCAATAGCAGAATACTAAACGATCAAGTGCTAGGCTAACGGGATGGGTCATGTCAATCACCTCATTCTCCTAATGATGTGATCCCATTAATCAAATGACAACACATGTCTATGGTTAGGAAACATAACCATCTTTGATTAATGAGCTAGTCAAGTAGAGGCATACTAGTGACTATATGTTTGTCTATGTATTCACACATGTATCATGTTTCCGGTTAATACAATTCTAGCATGAATAATAAACATTTATCATGATATGAGGAAATAAATAATAACTTTATTATTGCCTCTAGGGCATATTTCCTTCAGTCTCCCACTTGCACTAGAGTCAATAATCTAGATTACATAGTAATGATTCTAACACCCATGGAGTCTTGGTGCTGATCATGTTTTGCTCGTGAGAGAGGCTTAGTCAACGGGTCTGCAACATTCAGATCCGTATGTATCTTGCAAATCTCTATGTCTCCCACTTGGACTTGGTCCCGAATGGAATTGAAGCGTCTCTTGATGTGCTTGGTCCTCTTGTGAAATCTGGATTCCTTTGCCAAGGCAATTGCACCAGTATTGTCACAGAAGATCTTCATTGGTCCCGATGCACTAGGTATGACACCTAGATCGGAAATGAACTCCTTCATCCAGACTCCTTCATTTGCTGCTTCAGAAGCAGCTATGTACTCCGCTTCACATGTAGATCCCACCACGACGCTTTGTTTAGAACTGCACCAACTTACAGCTCCACCGTTTAATAAAAACACGTATCCGGTCTGCGATTTAGAATCGTCCGGATCAGTATCAAAGCTTGCATCGACGTAACCATTTACGACTAGCTCTTTGTCACCTCCATATACGAGAAACATATCCTTAGTCCTTTTCAGGTATTTCAGGATGTTCTTGACCGCTGTCCAGTGATCCACTCCTGGATTACTTTGGTACCTACCTGCCAAGCTTATTGCTAAGCATACGTCAGGTCTGGTACACAGCATTGCATACATGATAGAGCCTATGGCTGAAGCATAGGGAACATCTTTCATTTTCTCTCTATCTTCTGCTGTGGTCGGGCATTGAGTTTGACTCAACTTCACACCTTGTAGCACAGGCAAGAATCCTTTCTTTGCCTGATCCATTTTGAACTTTTTCAAAATTTTGTCAAGGTATGTGCTTTGTGAAAGTCCTATTAAGCGTCTTGATCTATCTCTATAGATATTGATGCCTAATATGTAAGCAGCTTCACCGAGGTCTTTCATTGAAAAACTTTTATTCAAGTATCCTTTTATGCTATCCAGAAATTCTATATCATTTCCAATTAATAGTATGTCATCAACATATAAAACTAGAAATGCTACAGAGCGCCCACTCACTTTCTTGTAAATACAGGCTTCTCCAAAAGTCTGTATAAAACCATATGCTTTGATCACACTATCAAAACGTTTATTCCAACTCCGAGATGCTTGCACCAGTCCATAAATGGAACGTTGGAGCTTGCACACTTTGTCAGCACCTTTTGGATCAACAAAACCTTCAAGCTGCATCATATGCAACTCTTCTTCTAGAAATCCATTCAAGAATGCAGTCTTGACATCCATTTGCCAAATTTCATAATCATGAAATGCAGCAGTAGCCAACATGATTCGGACAGACTTAAGCATCGCTACGGGTGAGAAAGTCTCATCGTAGTCAACCCCTTGAACTTGTCGAAAACCTTTTGCAACAAGTCGAGCTTTGTAGACAGTAACATTACCATCAGCGTCAGTCTTCTTCTTAAAGATCTATTTATTCTCAATGGCTTGCCGATCATCGGGCAAGTCAACCAAAGTCCATACTTTGTTTTCATACATGGATCCTATCTCAGATTTCATGGCCTCTAGCCATTTTGCGGAATCTGGGCTCATCATCGCTTCCTCATAGTTTGTAGATTCGTCATGGTCTAGTAACATGACTTCCAGAATAGGATTTCCGTACCACTCTGGTGCGGATCTTACTCTGGTAGACCTACGAGGTTCAGTAGAAACTTGATCTGAAGTTTCATGATCAATATCATTAGCTTCCTCACTAATTGGTGTAGTTGTCACAGGAACCGGTTCTTGTGATGAACTACTTTCCAACAAGGGAGTAGATACTGTTATCTCATCAAGTTCTACTTTCCTCCCACTCACTTCTTTCGAGAGAAACTCCTTCTCTAGAAAGGATCCGAATTTAGCAACGAAAATCTTGCCTTCAGATCTGTGATAGAAGGTGTACCCAATAGTCTCCTTTGGGTATCCTATGAAGACACATTTCTCCGATTTGGGTTCGAGCTTATCTGGTTGAAGTTTCTTCACATAAGCATTGCAGCCCCAAACTTTGAGAAACGACAACTTTGGTTTCTTGCCAAACCACAGTTCATAAGGCGTCGTCTCAACGGATTTTGATGGTGCCCTATTTAACGTGAATGTGGCCGTCTCTAAAGCATAACCCCAAAACGAGAGCGGTAAATCGGTAAGAGACATCATAGATCGCACCATATCAAGTAAAGTACGATTACGACGTTCGGACACACCATTTCGCTGTGGTGTTCCAGGTGGCGTGAGTTGCAAAACTATTCCACATTGTTTCAAATGTAAACCAAACTCGTAACTCAAATATTCTCCTCCACGATCAGATCATAGAAATTTTATTTTCTTGTTACGATGATTTTCTACTTCACTCTGAAATTCTTTGAACTTTTCAAATGTTTCAGACTTGTGCTTCATCAAGTAGATATACCCATATCTGCTCAAATCATCTGTGAAGGTGAGAAAATAACGATATCCGCCACGAGCCTCAACATTCATCGGGCCACATACATCTGTATGTATGATTTCCAACAAATCTGTTGCTCTCTCCATAGATCCGGAGAACGGTGTTTTGGTCATCTTGCCCATGAGGCACGGTTCGCAAGTACCAAGTGATTCATAATCAAGTGATTCCAGAAGTCCATCAGTATGGAGTTTCTTCATGTGTTTTACACCGATATGACCTAAACGGCAGTGCCACAAATATGTTGCACTATCATTATCAACTCTGCATCTTTTGGCTTCAACATTATGAATATGTGTATCACTACTATCGAGATTCAATAAAAATAGACCACTCTTCAAGGGTGCATGACCATAAAAGATATTACTCATATAAATAGAACAACCATTATTCTCTGATTTAAATGAATAACCATCTCGCATCAAACAAGATCCATATATAATGTTCATGCTCAACGCAGGCACCAAATAACAATTATTCAGGTCTAATACTAATCCCGATGGTAGATGTAGAGGTAGCGTGCCGACCGCGATCACATCGACTTTGGAACCATTTCCCACGCGCATCGTCACCTCGTCCTTAGCTAATCTTCGCTTAATCCGTAGTCCCTGTTTCGAGTTGCAAATGTTAGCAACAGAACCAGTATCAAATACCCAGGTGCTACTACGAGCATAATGTAAGGTACACATCAATAACATGTATATCACATATACCTTTGTTCACTTTGCCATCCTTCTTATCCGCCAAATACTTGGGGCAGTTCCGCTTTCAGTGTCCAGTCTGCTTACAGTAGAAGCACTCAGTTTCAGGCTTAGGTCCAGACTTGGGTTTCTTCTCTTGAGCAACAACTTGCTTGCCGTTCTTTTTGAAGTTCCCCTTCTTCTTCCCTTTGCCCCTTTTCTTGAAACCAGTGGTCTTGTTGACCATCAACACTTGATGCTCCTTCTTGATTTCTACCTGCGCGGCTTTCAGCATCGCGAAGAGCTCGGGAATAGTCTTGTTCATCCCTTGCATATTATAGTTCATCACAAAGCTCTTGTAGCTTGGTGGCAATGATTGGAGAATTCTGTCAATGACGCTATCATCCGGAAGATTAACTCCCAGTTGAATCAAGTGATTATTATACCCGGACATTTTGAGTATATGCTCACTGACAGAACTGTTCTCCTCCATCTTGCAGCTGTAGAACTTATTGGAGACTTCATATCTCTCAATCCGGGCATTTTCTTGAAATATTAACTTCAACTCCTGGAACATCTCATATGCCCCATGACGTTCAAAACGTCGTTGAAGACCCGGTTCTAAGCCGTAAAGCATGGCACACTGAACTATAGAGTAGTCATCAGCTTTGCTCTGCCAGACGTTCTTAACGTCGTCAGTTGCATCAGCAGCAGGCCTGGCACCCAGCGGTGCTTCCAGGACGTAACTCTTCTGTGCAGCAATGAGGATAATCCTCAGGTTACGGACCCAGTCCGTGTAATTGCTACCATCATCTTTCAACTTTGCTTTCTCAAGGAACGCGTTAAAATTTAACGGAACAACAGCACGTGCCATCTATCTACAAACAAACATAGACAAGCAAAATACTATCAGGTACTAAGTTCATGATAAATTTAAGTTCAATTAATCATATTACTAAAGAACTCCCACTTAGACAGACATCTCTCTAGTCATCTAAGTGATTACGTGATCCAAATCAACTAAACCATGTCCGATCATCACGTGAGATGGAGTAGTTTCAATGGTGAACATCTCTATGTTGATCATATCTACTATATGATTCACGCTCGACCTTTCGGTCTCCGTGTTCCGAGGCCATATCTGTATATGCTAGGCTCGTCAAGTATAACCTGAGTATTCCGCGTGTGCAACTGTTTTGCACCCGTTGTATTTGAACGTAGAGCCTATCACACCCGATCATCACGTGGTGTCTCAGCACGAAGAACTTTCGCAATGGTGCATACTCAGGGAGAACACTTCTTGATAATTAGTGAGAGATCATCTTAAAATGCTACCGTCAATCAAAGCAAGATAAGATGCATAAAGGATAAACATCACATGCAATCAATATAAGTGATATGATATGGCCATCATCATCTTGTGCTTGTGATCTCCATCTTCGAAGCACCGTCGTGATCACCATCGTCACCGGCGCGACACCTTGATCTCCATCGTAGCATCGTTGTCGTTACGCCATCTATTGCTTCTACGACTATCGCTACCGCTTAGTGATAAAGTAAAGCAATTACAGGGCGTTTGCATTTCATACAATAAAGCGACAACCATATGGCTCCTGCCAGTTGCCGATAACTTCGGTTACAAAACATGATCATCTCATACAATAAAATATAGCATCATGTCTTGGCCATATCACATCACAACATGCCCTGCAAAAACAAGTTAGACGTCCTCACTTTGTTGTTGCAAATTTTATGTGGCTGCTACGGGCTTAAGCAAGAACCAATCTCACCTACGCATCAAAACCACAACGATAGTTTGTCAAGTTGATGCTGTTTTAACCTTCGCAAGGACCGGGCGTAGCCACACTCGGTTCAACTAAAGTTGGAGAAACAGACACCCGCTAGTCACCTGTGTGCAAAGCACGGCGGTAAAACAAGTCTCGCGTAAGCGTACGCGTAATGTCGGTCCGGGCCGCTTCATCCAACAATACTGCTGAACCAAAGTATGACATGCTGGTAAGCAGTATGACTTATATCGCCCACAACTCACTTGTGTTCTACTCGTGCAAATAACATCAAACCATAAAAACCTATGCTCGGATGCCACTGTTGGGGAACGTAGTAATTTCAAAATTTTTCCTACGCACACGCAAGATCATGGTGATGATATAGCAACGAGGGGAGAGTGTTGTCTACGTACCCTCATAGACCGAAGCAGAAGCGTTGACGCAGCGTAGAGGAAGTAGTCGTACGTCCTCCCGGTTCAACCGATCCAAGCACCGTTACTCCGGCACCTCCGAGTTCTTGACACGCGTACAGCTCGATGACGCACCCTCGATCTCCGATCCAGCAGAGGCACCGAGGGGGAGTTCCGTCAGCACGACGGTGTGGTGACGATCTTGATGTTCTCCTGTCGCAGGGCTTCACCTAAGCACCGCTACAATATGACCGATGTGTAATATCGTGGAGGGGGGCACCGCACACGGCTAAGGAACGATCAATGATCAACTTGTGTGTTCTAGGGTGCCCCCTACCCCCGTATATAAAGGAGGGAGGGAGGAGGTGGCCGGCCCTAGGGGGGGCGCGCCATGAGGAGGGGGAAACCTACTCCAAGTAGGTTTCCCTCTCTTTTCCTTATCTTATTTGGAGGGGGAAGGAAAGAGTACTAGTATTAGGAAGTAGTACTAGTAGTAGTAATAGGAAGAGGGGGAAGGAGAAAGGAAAGGGGGGGCCGGCCCCCCTCCCCAATTCGGATTGGGCTTGGGGGGGGGGGGGGGGCGCCCCCCTCCCTTGCTCCTTCTCCCTTCCTCCTACATGGGCCCAATAAGGCCCATATACCTCCCGGGGGGTTCCGGTAACCTCCCGGAGCTCCAAACTTCTCCGGAACCTTTCCGGTGTCCAAATATATCCGTCCAATATATCAATCTTTATGTCTCGACCATTTCGAGACTCCTCGTCATGTCCGTGATCATATCCGGGACTCCGAACAAACTTCGGTACATCAAAATACATAAACTCATAATATAATTGTCATCGAAACCTTAAGCGTGCGGACCCTACGGTTCGAGAACGATGTAGACATGACTGAGACACATCTCTGGTCAATAACCAATAGCGGGACCTGGATGCCCATATTGGTTCCTACATATTCTACGAAGATCTTTATCGGTCAAACCGCATAACAACATACGTTGTTCCCTTTGTCATCGGTATGTTACTTGTCCGAGATTTGATCGTTGGTATCCAATACCTAGTTCAATCTCGTTACCGACAAGTCTCTTTACTCGTTCTGTAATACTTCATCTCATAACTAACTCATTAGTTACATGCTTGCAAGGCTTAGGTGATGAGCATTACCGAGAGGGCCCAGAGATACCTCTCCGACAATCGGAATGACAAAACCTAATCTCGAATTATGCTAACTCAACATGTACCTTCGGAGACACCTATAGTACTCCTTTATAATCACCCAGTTACGTTGTGACGTTTGGTAGTACCCAAAGTGTTCCTCCGGTAAACGGGAGTTACATAATTCTCATAGTTACAGGAACATGTATAGGTCATGAAGGAAGCAATAGCAGAATACTAAACGATCAAGTGCTAGGCTAACGGGATGGGTCATGTCAATCACCTCATTCTCCTAATGATGTGATCCCATTAATCAAATGACAACACATGTCTATGGTTAGGAAACATAACTATCTTTGATTAATGAGCTAGTCAAGTAGAGGCATACTAGTGACTATATGTTTGTCTATGTATTCACACATGTATCATGTTTCCGGTTAATACAATTCTAGCATGAATAATAAACATTTATCATGATATGAGGAAATAAATAATAACTTTATTATTGCCTCTAGGGCATATTTCCTTCAGCAACATCCGGGCCAAACCCACAGCTAAATCCACTCCGTGTAGACCCGACGCGTCCGTTTCCCCCCTCCAGGTGCCGGCGGCGGCACCATCCGTGACGGTGGCCACACCCCGGAGACGTGTGCCGCCTCTTTGGACATGCCACAACACCACCCTGCATGTATGAGGGCCCAGTACGACGCTCCGGTGGCATTGCTACCCCCTAGGGCCCCCGTCCCGCCTAACCCTGGAGCGGTTGACCACGGGATCTAGCCTTTGACTTTGCACAGACGGGCTTTAACCAGTGGATCTCTCCACCCGGTTGTGTCGGGTCGGCCCAGAGGGACACCGGGGAGCAACATCCGGGCCAAACCCACAGCTAAATCCACTTCATGTAGACCAGACGCGTCCGTTCCCCCCTTCAGGTGCCGGCGGCGGCGCCGTCCGTGACGGGGCCACACCCCAGAGATGTGTGCCGCCTCTTCGGACATGCCATAACACCATCCGGTTGTGGTAGGTCATCCGATCGATATATATAAACACTTGGAGCAAAGTCCCCTTCGTATAGACCCGATGCGGCTGTTCCCCATTCCAGTTGCCGGCTGGTGGCGGCACCGTTCGTGAGGGGGGTCACAACGCTCTGTACAGAACCGAAAAATAATGCATGTATGCTTATTAACACATACTGTATGTAAGTTAGTTAAATAAAAATAATAAAGAAAACAGTGAAGAAAAAGAAAAAAAAACTATATGTGTGCTTATTAACATATACTATATGCTTATTAACACAATCTATAGGTATGTTTATTAACACATACTGTATGCTTAATAATAATAATAATACTATATGGGAAAAAAGAAAAAAAAGAAAAAAACTATGCCGACGGCAAAGCCGTCGGCATAGGTGCAGGGAGGGCAGATGGACAACGCTGCGGATCGGTGACGTGTCGGCTATGCCGGCGGCTGCCGTCGGCATAGCTCCTGGTCGGTGCGCTCTGGATCGGTGACATGTCATCCGTATCTATGCCGACGGCCACCGTCACGGCCGTCGGCATAGATTTGACGTCGTTAGCCGGCCGTGATGACAGTTGTCAGCGGGCCCGCATCTATGCCGACGGCCTATATATGCCGACAGCAGCTGTAGGCTTTGTCGGGGATAAGCCGACGGCCTATATATGCCGACGGCTGCTGTCGGCGTAGACACGGATAGCCCGACGGCCATTGTACGCCGACGGCCAGGAGTTAGCTGTCGGCATATCTCGGACTAGGCCGACGGCAGCCGTCGGCATATATCTGGCTGTCGGCGTAAAGCCCTGTTCCGGTAGTGTACTTCAAACCCATGCCAAAATCAAGCTGAGATCTGCAGCGCGGAAGCCAGTGGAAGGGGTGACGATGACGGGTAGAGCGCGACGAGGCTGGTGACAACCCTCGGACGACAGCGGTCGGAGCGACACGACCACCGAGCGTCCAGTTGCAGACGACAACGTCAAGCCCTTGAAATCATGTGCATACGAGAGTACATAACTATTTTTAGCACAAGTCGAGCCAAAAGAACCTAAAGAGACAAAGACCTCGCTGAGGATCCAAAGGCTCCAGCTTCCACAACTGCAATAAACAAATCTCCTTCTTCCAGTCCTAATTGGCATTTGATGCAGTTCATTAGCCTCCGAAATGCCGCCTGCTGGCCTATCTGCAAATCTCGTTTGTTTTTTATCTCTGGCATCCGTAAAGGCCATCACAGCGATGAATTCCGTCACTAGTATCAACGCCCATACCTCGGCGAACTCACCAGCGGCTCACATAAAACAGACATGCCGCTTCTTGCTTCCCTCAGCACAACTGAGAATGAGATAGTACAGCTTAGCCATCCCTCAGCTTAGCCAGTTTCGTCCTTTCCTTCCGCCGACAGACGCACTTGCCCCTTTTTTGCCGCTTGGCTTGCTGTTAATTTGAGTCTACAATCTCAGGGGGGCAACAGTCCCGCAAGTTCACCTCATGGTGAGTCCCTCTTCTCTTCTGTAATCAGGTGTACGCCAAATGCCATGATTTAGCGTGCAGAAAATTGTCGGTAGAATAGGACAGGGTATGTTTTTCTCCAAGAATTTACCGGATTGACAATTTGACATATATTGTGCTAATTAAAAGTATCCTAGTATGATGACTTTGTTCTGTAAGACCCATTCATCTCATCATTGCTGCTCAGTCGTGAACCGCACACAAGGTCCTTCTTAAACTAGAAATAAGTGAAATAATTGTTCTGGGTCACCTTGGCTTTTGTATGTTGCCCGAGAAAAATGAAGTAGGTGCGTTGTCTGCTAATGATTTTGCCATAAACATGAACTGCAGATACTGCGATTTCTAACATAGTAGCCTGTATGTCCATCTCGTTCAACTGCTCAAAATTTGCTATCACTGTAATAAATCCCAGGAAAGGTGTCAATGTCTTTGATATTAGGTTCCGCTAGCTTGATGTACTAGAGGAGTATTTCGTGTACGAAATTGATTTGCAAACGATCTTTCGTGCACGATTTGTGCACAACAGGATTTTGAAGCCACACGGATTACAAAAAGAGGCAATCCAATGGTCTAGATTAGTTGTCGTGTGTGGATCGTCTGCCTAGCAGCGCTCTTTCGTGTATTCCAACTTCCTCCTGTTGTTCTGCTCTTCACATACTGAGTCAACTGTTCACAATGCAATTGATCCAGGGAAATCTGGTGCAAAGTGCAATCGGACATGCTGCAAAGATCGTATGAATGGATGTATGATACAGTCAGTCATGGGTAGCGGTGACAAGTCCAGCTCTGCTGATTTTCACGGGATCATGGCAAACACGGCTGGCTGGGGCGCCTATTGTTCTCAGGAGTTCATTGAGTCAAGTACTGCCAAGCACAATGATTCAGAGTTTATTTTGCATCCACCAGCCCCTATGAGCTACTATCCTCAACTATCAATTGTTTCCAACAAGGTTGGTCACGTTTCATGGGGCACATCTTCTTCTTGTAAGATCTACAGCCCCCAACTCTACAGTGTCAACTGCGATGAAACATCGGCTGGTTTGCGCCTAATCAGTGTGGCGGAGCACCCAAAAACTGACTCCGATATAAATCTCAGCCACATAGAACAGATGTTGATGCAGGACACCGATGACAAGGTCAGAGCACCTCATGGAGAAACTGCCATTAGAACTATGGAGGAGCCCTTCTATGAACTTCTTGGACAGAAGTACCCTGTTTTGCCTGGCTTGCTACCACTTTGTGGTTGTGATCGCCTCAATATTCTTGAAAATGGCAGTGTCAGTAGGCTTAATAATGGACAGTTATGCAATAATTGCTGTGTACAAATCAGCTCAGATAATTATCACTCCAACGGCAGCTCACAAGCTTCTCAGGCTCCACGGACTTTATCCGCCATTGTTGGAGAGGCAATACAATTCCCTCTGGGTGTTGAAAAAATGGGAATTGGTTTGAACATCAATGGCCTTTCCATTAGCCCAGAGAGTCATTCACCACATATGAATGATAAGGACACAATCAAGCATGCACCATTTCATGATCGAAGCCGAAAAGTTTTTCCGGGTATAGAAGAGCTTGATTTGTTAGAAGGAAGGAGAAACAAGCAGATTGCTATTTTCTCCGATGAGCCGGTCCGAAATGAGGCGTTCGACAAGGTTCTGCTTTGCTCTGAGAATAAGCACGTGGATGAAGATATTATTTTGCAGCGAGGCATGGCAGATATATCCACCAAGTATGCACAGAAAGAACAAGGAAGAAAACCAGCTAGGCGAACGAAGAGAGGTAAAACACGAAAGAAGAAAGAGGTGGTGGATCTCAGAAGTCTCCTTATCCATTGCGCAGAAGCAGTGTCTGTGAACAACCGTAGCTTAGCAAGTGACATACTTAAAAGCATAAGACAACATTGTTCACCAAGTGGGGATGATACCCAGAGGCTAGCCTTTTACCTAGCAGATTGCCTGGAGATAAGATTGTCTGGAAGCGGGAGTCAGATAAATCAGAAGGTCATCACTACACCAACGAATGCAGCACATATTCTGAAGCTATTCCATCTGTGTTTCACCGTTTGTCCTTATTTGAGGTCATCATATTATCTCTCAAACAAAACAATCCTTGATGTCTCAAAGGGAAAAACAAGAGTGCACATTATTGATTTTGGCATTTTCTACGGTTTTCAGTGGCCGTCATTACTGAAACAATTTGCAGATAGAGAAGGTGGGCCGCCTGAGCTTCGGATTACAGGTATAGAGCTGCCCATGCCAGGTTTCCGGCCAGATGAAATGAATAAGAACACACGGCTACGATTAACTGAATACGCCGACATATTCCAAGTACCTCTTGAATACCGACAGATTTCATCAAAATGGGAATCCATCTCCATCAAAGAATTGAACATTGACAAAGATGAAGTGCTCGTAGTCAATTGCATACTCCGAATGAAAAATGTTGGTGATGAGACAATAACCATTGATAGCGCCAGGAATAGGGTGCTCAATACCATAAGGATGATGAAGCCGAACGTTTTTATACACGGAGTTGTCAATGGATCTTACAACAGCCCCTTCTTTTTATCACGTTTTAAAGAAGTCATGTACCACTACACTTCAATGTTTGATATGCTTGACAAAACTACTCCACGAGATAACGAGACAAGAATGATCCTAGAGAGGGATATATATAAATATGCAATTCTTAATGCCATTGCGTGTGAAGGGTCAGAAAGGATTGAGAGGCCAGAGAGTTACAAGAAATGGAATGCAAGAAGCGTCAGGGCCAGGTTTGAGCAGCTCCCACTGAATCCAACCATTGTTAAAGGCATACAATCTATGGTGAGACAGATTTATCACAAAGATTTCTTCGTCGACGAAGAAGACCAATGCCTAGTGTTGGGATGGAAGGGAAGGATACTCTACGCATTATCCACATGGAAGCCAAGTGAGTGCAAGGACGAAGACGATTAAGACTGAAGGTATTTGCTGTTTCACAATAAAGACAGGTTTGACAATTAAATCCACCAAAGTGACCGCGCTGTGAGGTGCTGTCTCAACTCCCAAATGCCTTTGGATTTGTGCATTTGGTAATAACTGAGTACATTTTTGGCACATTTGAATGCAGCCTACTATCTTGAATTTGCTCCAACATTTACATTTTTCTGTTGATCTAACAACAAATGATTATCTCCAATCTACTAATATCGTAAAAGTTTATGTTGATTGTCCAACAAACGGACAACAGTTGGCGGTGTTTCTTTTGCCGCAATAGCATGGCATGGCTAACACTTAGCAGTGAAAAAAGAGAGAAATAAATCAAGCAAGGAATGACAGAATAATAGCCAACTTGATGAGAATACCTGAAAGGCTGAAACCCTGAACGAGGGATTTCTTCTGCACGTTTTTCAGGCTAATCGATAGTGCGCTCTGCTCGCTTGTCTTCTCGAGCTTTGGCTTCTGCTCCTGTGGTAGTTCACAAACACCACCGCCATTACCGGTGCCCAAAATTACCGTAGGCATAGAGAGGAAAGCGGGCGCGGTGCACGTCCAATGAGTGCTTACCAGTCACGCATTCTGTCGAACACCTACAAAGCATCAACTGCTCCTGTGCGATTGACGTGATCCGCGCCTCCGGAGACGATTCAACCCCGTCGCCGTCGTGCAAGGCTCAAAGCTGGCGCCACCTTCTTGATCTGCCCAACCGTTGCCGCCGAACAACTTGACGCCGATCTTGCACGAGATCTGCCTGTCGCTTGGAGAATTGCAGCAATGACGCCGTCAGCTCAAATCCTACCACTGAATGTATCCTAGTTACCTCTGGTTGCAACAGAGACAATAGAGACGGAGCATAGAAGCATTGCACAGATGACACCAATGGAATTTAGCCGGTCAAGTAGCGCTTTACAACTACTCGATCGCCTGAACCCAACAAAAAATCATACCTGAAACCATTGACTCCCTAACTGTACCACACATGAGCCTTTTAGAGCATCTACAGCCGGACCCCATACTCGCCCCAAACGCAGGATGGGCAGCCCGGTCAGTGACCGGACGAAGAAACGCCACCCAACCGAACGCCCAGGCTCAAATGCCCGGACTGACAGGCACTTCTTATATCCGGTCCAAATCTGGAACGGATATGGGGACATCCAGACGCGTTTGGGCACGCCTGCCATGTCGGACTGATCGCTAGGTCCCATGCCAATTCGCTCATATCCGCCTCCCCCCCTCCTTGCCCGCCACCGGACGCTGCCCCTGTACGTCAAGCTCCTCCATATTTTCACCTTGCACTTTATGTGTTCGATGAAATGTCCGAGCCGGTTTTTTATTCCTTCGCTCATTACTTGTAGATTATCAATGGATTCGTCGTGGAATCATGGCTATGGAAACGACGAGCTTGACAAATTCATATTCAGCGAGTTTATCGCTTCGTCGGATTCAGACGATGAGGATGTTGAAATAATGATGATGATGAGCATCCAAGAAGAGTTTGATGATGATGATGAGACCAAAATGATCGACGTACATGTGTTTGCATGGATTTGATGTTTTAAAATTAGGGACCATGATTGCAAATGCCAAGATTTCATGCCCGTCTGGTCACTGTCAGCGGACTCGTCCACGGGCGTATAAGGGCTCAGATTATCTATCTATGGTTGTAGATGCTCTTAGCCCATGTATTCAATGCAATAATTGTGTAACAACCTAGTAAAACAAATCAATCTGGCAGCCCGCGGTTGACTAGCCACACGATCTTTAGATCGAGTTGCTTCACCGCCGCAATGAAAAGAAGAAGAAAAATCTGAATACTCTTGTATGCTTCATCACCCTCACGCTGACAGACGACAGTGGCAAGCCGATAATTGTTGTTCAAAATAGTGGCATCGTCTCTCTCATCGCCCTCTTGGTACGTGTGATAGCACACCCGCTCCCTCTTGTAGAAGTCTTATCCATCACTCCGCTCGGGCGACTCGGGCGGGATCTGAAACCCTAGCCGCCAGGGGTCTCCATCCTTCCTCCCCTCCCTCCGCCGCCCCCGAAGGACGCCGCTGGCGATAGCCCGGGGCTGACGGCAGTGGCGGGGGTCTTCCCTCTTGCCTGCGCCGTGGGGGCGGTGCGGAGCCCCGCGGCGTGGGTGGCACGGCCGATCTGGCCTGGCGGCGCGGCGGGCCTACCTTCCGGCAGCGGCGTGGCGGCGCGGCGGGCCTGCCTTCCGGCAGCGGCGTGGCGGCTGCCTCGGCCAAGGGCGGCGATGGTGGGGATGCGGCAGCCGGCTCTGCCTCGGGCAGCGTGGCGGCATTCGGCGGCGGCGTTCGGGTCTGCGGCGACAAACCATCTGACCTCGGATCAGCGGTGGCGGCATGGAGGGCCTGGTGGTTGGGTCGGCACCATGCGGGTTGTGCCCCTCCGGACAGATCTGATCTGGCCGGTGCGGCCTACTCGATGTGCGGCGGCTCAGATCGGCGGCGACCCGTGCACACAATACGTGATGGAGGTTCTTCGAGCGGATCCGGGTGAAAACCTTGTGCTCGGCTTGATGCCAAGACCGGCGTTGGTGGCACCCTTTTGTGTCATTACCTTCTTGAAGGCATCGCCATGGAGAAGCTCTAGACCTCTATCCGCTACCTCCGGGGAAAACCCTAGATCAGTTGATCGGATGACGGCGGCGCGTTGGTGTCGTTTCCTCCTTGGGGGCGTCATTCTTGGAGGCGTACACGGGATCGAGGGACCAGCGGGCTCCTTTTTTGGTGGAGCGGTGCTTCATCCTTCACATTGATGACGGTGGATCTCGGCGGCGTGGTGCAGTGGAGACTCGGCGCCCGATGCGCGGTAATGGACTCGCGCAGGTGGAGGTAGTTGTCTGGCGTCAAGGTGGCGTCGATGACGGAGTGACCTGACAAGGTAGAAGCCTCAATATCTGCTCTGAAGACGGACCTGTGGAAGATGGCGGCGACGACACATGTGAGTGCGTCAAACCAGTTTATGCCCCAGACCCGGTATGTGGCTCGGCTGGGGCTTCTGGCTTTTGATGATAGGCTTAGGTGAGTAGTCCGGGTATTTGCCCCAGGTAGCACCCCTTCATCATATGGATAGGAGTAGTGGCATATGTTGCCAAGATGGCGGATTCAAGCATATTGTTGTAATACTTAGTAAGGTCCTCGAGAATAATCAATAAAGTGGCCGTATGCATCTCCCAGATGCAGAGGCCGGAGGTCATCCTCCTTTTCTAAAAAAAACTATCTAATTGTTTTTTTTCTTTTGCCCGAACTTTGATCTAGGTCATGGAACAACATTCTGCAAAAAGAACGGTCGTTAGATCAAGATAATAAAGCAAGCACTTCAAGGCTACCCTTATAGGCAAGAAAACAAATTCTGCTACTGCCAGTCCCACATAGCTTTATAGACATTGATTTGGCTTAACTGTCGTATTCCGACTAATTGGAATGGAATTCCGTAAGACATAAAACGTCTTGATCAAGCAAGATTTAGATTAGGAGAAGAGCTCTGTGCTAGTTATAACGTGGGGAGCTTACTGAAGCTAGCTGAGTTTTATCCATATGATTTTTGATGCAGATAAACTGCATGATCTTGATCCTGATGGAATTACCACCTTGCTAGATTAATGGTGCATGGACATACAAGCATATTGCTTTTCCTTTGGTCTATCAACATGTAAAGCTAGTAACTGATATTGCCGGTTTCCATGAAATCAATTAACAATTGCTTTTGGTCAATGATTGTTGTGGATAAGAAGTATGTAAGAAATTGGGTGATCCTCCATGAGTAATTTTCTAATTTGCTATGGAATAAGAGAAATATTCCGTACCGTTAGTAAATAGTAACGATGATGTGACTGATCTTTTTTAAAAAGATGAAAGATAGAAACTTTGAAATGATAGTGACTATACATGCTTCGCTTAACACTACTAGGGAAAAGCTTATACATAGAATCTTATCATTAGCGTATGTTAAAAGAAAGCGCTACTGCTACTTACCCGTATAGCGCGTGCACGTGAACCATCCTACAGATACGGGTGTAGCAGTAGCGCTTCTTCTAGGGAAAGTTGTAACGCCCTCGATGCGGCTATATCTCCCACGTGTCGAAGCACGACTTAGAGGCATAACCGCATTGAAAGCAATGTCGCAAGTGAGGTAATCTTCACACAACCCATGTATTACATAAGGGAAAAAGATACATAGTTGGATTACAATCGCCACTTCACACAAATACATGAATAAAGCATTACATCATCCAGATACAATCAAGGTCCGACTACGGAACCAAAATAAAAGAAGAACCCCAAATGCGACAAAGGTCCCCGATCGACCCCAACTGGGCTCCACTACTGATCAACTAGAACGAAACAACACAAAGGGCAAGATCTTCAACGAGCTCCTCCTTGAGCTTGGTTGCGTCACCTGCTCGGTAACATAGGCACCTGCAAACTGGTTTTGGAAGTATCTAGTGAGCCACGAGGACTCAGCAATCCCATTACCATGGGTATCAAGACTAGCAAAGCTTAATGGGAAAGGAAGGGGCAAAGTGGTGAGGTTGCAGCAACGGCTAAGCATGATATGGTGGCTAACATACGCAAAGAAGAGCGAGAAGAGAACAAAGGAACGGTCGTCAACTAGCAATGATCAAGAGGTGATCCTGAACACCTACTTACGTCAAGCATAACACAGAAACTGTGTTCACTTCCCGGACTCCGCCGAGAAGAGACCATCACGGCTACACACGCGGTTGATGCGTTTTAATTCGGATCAAGTCTCAAGTTATCTACAACCGGACATTAACAAATTCTCATCTGCCACATAACCGCGGGCACGGCTCTCGAAAGTTTATACCCTGCAGGGGTGTCCCAACTTAGCCCATGACAAGCTCTCGCGATCATCGAAGGAATAGACCTTCACCCGAGACACTCCGATCAGACTCGGTATCCCGGTACATCAAGACATTTCGACAATGGTAAAACAAGACCAGCAAAGCCGCCCGATGCGCCGACAATCCCGATAGGAGCTGCACATATCTCGTTCTCAGGGCAACACCGGATAAGTCAAGCTACGAGTAAAACCAGCCCTCGAGTTGCCAAGAGGTGGCCCCGCAGGCTGCTCGGTTCGGACCAACACTTAGACAAGCACTGGCCCGGGGGGGCTATAATAAAGATGACCCTTGGGTTAATTACTCCCAAGGGAAAAGTAGGTGGTGGTGAGGCAAATGGTAAAAGTCAATGTTGGGCCTTGCTGGACAAGTTTTATTCAAAGCGAACTGTCAAGGGGGTCCCATAAATCACCCGACCGCGTTAGGAACGCAAAATCCGGGAACATAACACCGGTATGACGGAAACTAGGGCGGCAAGAGTGGAACAAAACACCAGGCATAAGGCCGAGCCTTCCACCCTTTACCAAGTATATAGATGCATTAATAATATAAGAGATATTGTGATATCCCAACATAAACCCTGTCCACCATGGAGAAATCTTCAACTTCACCTGCAACTAGCAATGCTATAAGAGGGGCTGAGCAAAGCGGGAACATAGCCAAACAACGGTTTGCATAGGAATGGTGTCAAAGGTTAGAGGTTCATGGCAATATGGGATGGCTAGACAAACAGGTAATAGGTAGCGCAGCATAGCGAAAGAACGAGGCAACTAGCATAGCAATGATAGTAGTGAGATCCAAGGTAGCGGTCATCTTGCCTGAAATCCCGCAAGGAAGAAGAACGAGTCCATGAAGAAGACGAACGGGAGTAGTCGAACAATCCTCACAACTCCGGAACGAAACCGAAGCTAACGAGAGAAGCAAACCAGAAAGAAACAAACAACATAGTAAACAACCATCGCATAATCATGGCATGATGCACAATCAAGTATGATGCATGTCCGGTTTAATGAGGCATGGCATGGCATGGCAAAGTGCAACAAACAACACTACAAATTAAGTGGAGCTCAATATGCAACGAGTTGCATATTGACGGAACACCACATCAATTATTTAGTTCTCTCTTGTTTAAGCTACCCAACAATATTAAATGTTGATTAACATGGCAAGGGGTGAAGCACAACAAAACTACCTACCTAGGCAAGTTTAAATGAGTCCGGAAACAACGAATAACAAGTCCGGAAAATCCCCATATGCAATTTATGAATTTGCTACTGTTCTGCCCTAAACATAATTTTAAAGTTGTTAAACAGCAAAATAAAGTGGACCATGTTAAACTAGGCACTTTTCCACCCCATTTACATATAAAGTTTATTAAATTCCGAGTTACGGTTAAATAGTTATGAAATAAATCATTTTAGCATGGCATTGGAGCAAATTTAAACAAACATCATTTTAAACATTTTAAACATGGATGAAAGTTGCATATTATGAAACTAGATGAAAAACTAGTCATTTTACATATATAAATTATTTACATCCGATGCGCGGTTTGTGAATTATTATATGCATGAAGTGCAAGGGGTTTTCTGTAAAACTGCAGTCTCTGGATAATTAGATAAAATCACAGGGCACGAAAAAAACATAGGCGGGCTGAATTTGGCTGGCCCAGCAGGAGGAAAAAAATAAAGGGCGTCGGTAGGGTGGCCTCACCATGGGCCGAGGCCCAGTTGAGGAAGAGGAGGCCGGCTTGGCAGGGCCGGCTGGAGCTGGGCGCTGCTGGGCTGGTGGGCCGGAGCAGGACAGAGGCCCACCGGGAGGGGCGCGCTGCGTGTGCGCCCGCACGCACGCACGGTCGGGGAAGGCTGCGCCGGCGGCGGCTTCCGGCGATGGAGGGACGGCGACGAGGTGGGTGGTGGTCCGGCGAGGCCGCCGAGGTCGGGAATCGGCAGATCTGGCCTTGGGGAGCGCGGATCCGGTGAGGGCGGCGACGACCGGGGATCCATGGGCGGCGGCGGAGCTACTGGCGGCGACGGCAGGTGGTGGTGGCGGACGCCGGCGAGGGAGCGGCCAGGCGCGGGACGGAGGCCGGGGCGCGGCAGCGGCGCACGTGGGGCGCGAGGCCGCGGCCGGCGGCGGGGGCCGGGGCGCTCAGGCGGCGAGCGGGGAGGCCCGGGGGCGGTCGCCGGCGAGGCGACGGCGGAGCGCCGGCGACGGGGCGGCGGGGCGAGGCGGTGGCGCGGGGATGGGCCCGCGGGGGCCGGCGACGGGCCAGGCGGGCCGGCGACGCGGGGGCGGCGGATGCGCCACGTGGCAGGAGGCGATAGGCTGGGGCGGCGGCGCGGGTGACGTGGCAGGCCGCCATTGGTCGGAGTGACGCGGCCGATGGATGTGTCCGGCCGGGGCGGACGCGTCCGGCGGCGGAGAGGGAAAAACTAGGGTTTCGGGGGGAAATGATCCGAAATTTGGAAGGGGAGGGCCTATTTATAGGTAGAGGGAGCTAGGAGAGTCCAAATGAGGTGCGGTTTTCGGCCACGCGATCGTGATCGAACGACCGAGAGCATGGAGGGTAGTTTGCTGGGCTTTGGGCCACTTTGGAAGGGGTGTTGGGCTGCAACTCAAAGAGGGCTTTACGGTTACCCGGTTAACCGTTGGAGTACCAAACGACCTCCAAATGGCACGAAACTTGACAGGCGGTCTACCGGTGGTATACCAAGGCCGCTTGGCAAACCTCGGGCCATTCCGAGAAAGTTTAACACCCGCACAAGAGAAGAGGCAAAAGGGGAACGCCGGGGAACATAGGAGCGCCGGATTGCAAAACGGACAACGGGGAAAATGCTCGGATGCATGAGACGAACACGTATGCAAAATGGAATGCACATGATGACATGATATGAAATGCATATGATGACATGTCAAATGCAAAACGCAAGCAAATGACATGGCAACGACGGCGAATAACTGGCGGACACCTGGCACATCGGATCCGGGGCGTTACAAAAGTGCTACTACTAAAATTCCCACGACTAAGCCGGCAGGCTATGAATAGTAGTAGCAATCTTCGGCAAACTGCGCTACCGCTAAGATTATTGTAGCAGTGCGTTTCTCTGGAAAAGTACTACTTCTAATGAAAATAAAATAAAATGAGAAACAAATAGAAAAGTAAATGAAAATGAAAGAAATAGAAAAAGGAGAAAGGAAAAAAAAGAAAATGTAAAGAAAAATAAAAGAAAAAGAAAAATAAAGGAGAAAGGCACCACTTCGCCCCACTTCGCCGCCGTCTCCGCACTTCGTTGTCGCCCTACTTCGCCGCCGTCTCCTACCGACGTCGACGCCCCCGGAGCCACCAGAGCCGCGCGCCGTCCACGCCACCGAAGCCGCCCCCAACGCCACCGGAGCAGCCCTCGCCGCTACCGGAGCCACCCTCGACGCGCCTGCCTCCCTCGCGACCACTGCCTCCCTCGCCACCACCGGAACCATCCTCTGTAAGCCCCCACCCCTCCTCTCTCTCTCATGCATAGCACAAACATTGGACAGAGAACTCGCTAGCTAGGTTAACTAGTTTAATTAGGTTAATTATCTAGGTTAGTGGAAAATTTTAGTTAGGGCTTTGATAGAGAACTAGCTAGGTTAACTAGTTTAATTTGGTTAATTATCTAGGTTAGTGCAAAATTTTAGTTAGTGCTTTGACATAGAACTAGCTAGGTTAACCGGTTTAATTAGGTTAATTATCTAGGTAAACTAGGTTAACTAGTTAGGTTAACTAACTAGGTTAACTAGCTAGGTTAACTAACTAGGTTAAGTAGCAAAAATTATTTGGACTATGGACCTGAATCTGGTCCAAATTTCATTCAGATGAAATTTGAATTATTTGGACATGGAAATTTTGGTGAGGTCAGAAGGGTTAGAGAAAATGGAGTTCCTTTGCAATTTAATTGGGTTCTGCCCTAGGCACAGAAGAGTTAGAGAAAATAATGTGTGTGTGTGAGAGAGAGAGGAATAGCTAGAACAGAATTTGGGTTCTGTCGTAGGCAGAGAAGTGTTTACTGAGGTCATTTTGCAAAGGTTTTTAATTTTTGAAAAGACCACTATTTTTCAAGGAAAAGAATTTAGGCAAGTTTTATTTTAAAGATGATCCCTTCCTAGACTTTTAGCTTTAAACAAAAAACAAAAGCATTTAGCTAAAAATAAAAAAAGTAGCTATGGCATTTAGCTATAAACAAAAAACAGAATTGATGTTATATAATATATGTCATTGATATTCATTCGCATATTCCATTATTGTTGATTATATCTTTTCATTGAAGTGGTCATGTTATATCTTTTGATTGAAGTGGTTTGATTGTGCCCAAGTGGCCTTTTGTTGTTTGCAGCGAATGATTCCGAGTGGCCTATGTTTTGCCAGAATCTTGATTCATTTCCGTTTCGGCAAATTTCAGGCGCTCTATTTGTCCAGTTTGTAGCAAAGGTCATGCCGAAATTTTCTGTGAATTTCGGCATGACTTGTGCTACAAACTAGGACATATCGAGTGCCCGGTATTTGCCGCAATGAGAATGAATCAATATTCCTGCAAAACATTGGCCTTTTTATGTCATTATTCATTTTATTAGGTCTAGAATTAATTGACTAGATTTAATCGTAGGAAACATGGCTAGCAACGATGAAGGACATAATTTTGGTGGTTGCAACGTCTACGCGGCGTGGCGGCAGACGCCTATTTGAACCTTCTCGATGAGCAACGGTTGCTGCAGGGCCCACCTGTCACATCCGAGACTGAGACCGATGTCGAGACCGCTGCCGAGACCGGCGCTGAGACTGACACTGGCGCTGAGACCGGCGCTGGGACTGACACCGGCGCCGAGATCGACACCGAGACTGGCAAAGCCGGTATAGAACCGAAATCAAAGAGGCAACGGAGCCCAAACCAGCTCATCACTACTAGACTGGTGGTCACAGAGGTGGAGGACGGCAATTTTGAGCCAAAAGAGCCTGCGGAAGCGTGCGCGTGCTACGACAATCAAATAGGCTGCATCCTACGGGCAACCGCCACCATCAATGATGAGAAACTAACGAAGATACCAGATATGAAGGAGTCCCTCTTAACTAAGCTGTACCAGGTATTCTGGTTTCCGGGCCGGGATGAAATCAAATATACTGATCCACATAAAGACCCGACAATGAAGAAGATAAACAAATGCGCCATGGGCAAGTTTAGCGGCGCGTTGTCTGCCTAGAAAATAAGGGTAAAAGCAAGGATCATTGACAAAAAGGAACCCTACTCCAAGATTGTAAAGGATAATACGATAATTACGGAAGAGCGGTTTGAAATATTCAAGGCGGCTTGCGTTGCCGAAACTGCCAAAGAAAAGTCGGAGTACATGAAGGGGCTTAAAGAGAGGAACATGGGGTGCCACCACCTCGAAAGTCGTGGTTACGCGGGGAAGAGGTCCATATGGGCCATGGAGGACACAGAACGCGAAAGTCTGGGCATCCCAGACCCCTTGGCGGAGTTCACTGTCCCGCAGGAGCGTGACGTCATCAAGACCCGGTACCATTGGGACCCAGTCAAGAAGGTTATCAAGACGGACGCGATCACGGCGGAGTTCATGAGACTGTTGGTAATTTTAGCTTCTGATCAATTCGACTGCACGTTTAGTCATATTTGTAAATGATCCTTGTTCCTTTTGCAGAGAGAGTAGCACAGGATTGCGGCCGAAAGTGACTTGCTGTCTGAGGCGTTGGCGAGGCCCAAGTGGGACACCCCATTCAACCGGGCCTTGAACATATTGAAAGGACTCTCGGTGGACACTCGGCCGTCATATGGACGCATGCACGACGTCGGAGACGGCGCCACGTGGAATAAGTACTACCGTGAGACCACGGGGGAGAGAAAGGAAAGACGAAGGTTAAATGAAGAAAACACCAACAAGAAGGTTGAGATTGCGATTGAGAAGAAATCAGCACAGATAGCCAAAGCAGCGGTAGCTACCGCATAAGAGGAGATGGCAGCATCATATAGTGTCTTGGTTCCGGCTATCATCAGTTGGACCAAGAAAAATCCAAATAAGGATGCAGCGGACTTTCCCATTTCCGACTTCTTGGGGACGGCTCCTGCACCTGCTCCTACACCGGCTCCCGCACCTGCTCGTAACAGTCCATCCTCCGTCTCAGACGTGCTCGGCGGTGCTTCTTCTTTGGCTGAGCTCTACGCCCTCAGGGTACCTGTCAAACCGGCCCTCTTCAATATATGTATAATCTCCCATGTCCATTGCCTTTCGGATGTCTGACATCGCAGACATTTCTTTGCAGGCCGACGAAACCCCGTTGTCGGTGTCAAAACCGGCGGATCTCGGGTAGGGGTCCCGAACTGTGCGTCTAGGCGGATGGAAACAGGAGACAAGGGACACAATGTTTTTACCCAGGTTCGGGCCCTCTCGATGGAGGTAAAACCCTACTCCTGCTTGATTGATATTGATGATATGGGTAGTACAAGAGTGGATCTACCACGAGATCAAGGAGGCTAAACCCTAGAAGCTAGCCTATGGTATGATTGTTGTAATGGTTGTGTGTCCTACGGACTAGAACCCTCCGGTTTATATGGACATCGGAGAGGGCTAGGGTTACACAGAGTCGGTTACAATGGTAGGAGATCTACATATCCGTATCGCCAAGCTTGCCTTCCACGCCAAGGAAAGTCCCATCCGGACACGGGACGAAGCCTTCAATCTTGTATCTTTATAGTCTCAGAGTCCGGCCGATGATGATAGTCCGGCTATCCGGACACCCCCTAGTCCAGGACTCCCTCAGTAGCCCCTGAACCAGGCTTCAATGACGATGAGTCCGGCGCGCATATTGTTCGGCATTGCAAGGCGGGTTCCTCCTCCGAATAATTCATAGAAGATTGTGAACACCAGGATAGTGTCCGGCTCTGCAAAATAAATTCCACATTCCACCGTAGAGAGAATAACATGTACACAAGTTCAATCTGCTAACGTATTTTGTGGCATGACGTCACACCACTACCAAGCCTTTACTTGAATCATTTTTTATTATACCACCTCAGCGCGTTTAGCGAAGCGGTTTCCTTGGCATGTCTTGTCGAAGCAGAGATCGTGTTCCCCTTATTCCGGGATTCTCATCAATACGGACGTGGGTAACCCAACCGCGCCATTGATGGTGGCGCTTGGGAGATAAGCGAGTTTTACCAGGCCGGTGGGGACGCATAGTCTTCGTCCGCCCATATATAAGGGGATAAGGATCCACCTCTTTTACCTACGCCTTCTTCCTCCTTTGCTTATCCATCTCTGCGCACTCGAGCTCCAGCGCCCAAGCCCGCACATATCGTCTCAACCTTCTCCAGTCATGTCCGGAGCGGGAGGCAAGTGGTTCGCTTCCTCCGTTACGGAGGAGCACATCAAGAAGCTGCGCGGCGCCGGATACCTGTCCGGCGACATCGCGCACCGGCTGCCCGACAAGGGGCAGCTCATCCCCACCCCCAGGCCCCATGAGAGGGTCGTATTCCTTCCCCACTTCCTCCGCGGACTAGGCTTCCCGTTGCATCCGGGGGCTCATGTACTATTACAGCCTGGATTTCCACGATCTGGCACCAAACTTCATCCTCAACATCTCGGCGTTTATCGTCGTGTGCGAGGCCTTCCTCTGCATCCAGCCCCACTTCGGCTTGTGGCTCAAGACCTTCAACGTCAAGCCGAAGGTAGTGAAGGGCGTCCAAGCGGAGTGCGGAGGCGCCATGTTGGGCAAGATGCCCAACGTCATCTGGCTCGAAGGGGCCTTCGTGGAATCCGTCAAGGGGTGGCAATCGGGGTGGTTCTACATCACCGAGCCGCGTGACCCAAAATGGGCGGCGGCCCCCGAGTTTAGATCTGGTATCCCTATGCAGCTCACCTCCTGGGCTTGCTATGGGGCAGTTCGGAGGAGCTGACAGGACTCCAGTCCTGTCTCCAGACCTTGGTGAACAAGAAGCTTAGGCTTGTCAATGTGATCCAGGTCATGCTCGTCCGCCGGATTCTCCCCTGCCAACAGCGGGCCTTTAATTTGTGGGAGTTCGATCCGGCACAGCACCGGGCCCTGAGCGGGCTCTTCGACAAAACGTACGAAGATGCCTGGAGGGTGCTGTTCAAGGGCGGAGAAGCCCCCGCGTCCGCGATGGAGGACCGCGGATTCAGCACCAAGCGCCCGGCCGGCGAGGTAAGCTTTGTTATCCTCGATGGGACATTTATTTTCTTTCATAATTTAATGTTATGTGGGATCTAAAAACTCCCAATGCCTTTGACAGGACTGGCAGAGGACGTCCGGACAGGTAGACTGTCCGGCTCCCCTCCCCGAAGAACCAGCGGACGCCCGGTTAGCGGGGCTGCTAGTCCCGGCACTTTATGTGGTGCCGGAGAAGAAGGCCAAGAAGAAGGCCGCGGGAACTCGAAGAAGTTCCCGGCGCCAGGTGATATCGGACTCATCGTCCGATGGCTCCGAGGCGGACTCCTCCCCAGAAGACGAGGAGGAGAAAGAGGACTCTCCCCCGGAGGGGGGAGAGAGGAAAAGGAAGGCTTCCCCAACGGGGGAGGCCGAAGGGTCCAAGAGGGGAAGGACCCTTCCTCCGGACAGCACCGCCCACGCCAAGGACGGCGACGAGGAGTGGCCCTCAAGGGCCAAGCCTCGGGCAAGATCGTAAGTGCCCGGACTCCTAAGTAATTTGTGATTTCTTTTTCGTGCCACGTAGCGTCCTTCTAATGCCGCATACTACCTGTAGCCCAGCCGAGGAGGATCTTCCCGCTTCATCCAGCGGGTCCTTGGCGCCGTCGGATGTGGATTCCATTCCGACCGCCTCCACCCCTCGTGGTGCTGAGGACGCCGAGGTGGGATCCCAGGAGGGGACCCATCGGGAGGAGGCTCCGGAGGTGCCGCAAGGCAGCCTTCCGGACTCTGCGCCGGACTCCATACTGGAACCCGCAGTGGTTCCGGAGTCCGGCAGGCGGCCCCTTCGCAAGAAGGGCAAGACCGTGGCACCGGCAGCCTCCGTCCAACTGGAGGCGCCGGACAACTTGCTGGAGGCGCTCAACGGTGCTTCCATCGAGGAAGAACACCGCACTATTATGAGTGCGGTGATTCAGAAGGTTCAGCTCGCCAAGAGCGGGCTGACCGAAGCTTGCAGCAGCCTTCTAACAGGCTTTGAGGTAGGAAGCTTTAAAATACGTAATGTAATACCGCATAGACAGTAGCCCCTGATGCTCGGTTCGGTGTTCGAAAAAAAAACCGGACTGAGAATCTATAAAAGATATACGCAGGAGTGCTAAAAATTATGTCAATATGGGTTTGCAGGCTGCGCTGCTGACCTCTGCCGCACTGACTGCGAAGGTCGGTGCTTTGAAGCAGGATCTCGAGCGGTCCGAGCAAGAGCTCGGCCTTGCCAAGAAGCAGCTCGAGGACAAAGAAGGTGAGTAACACCACTTTAAAATTTGTACCTTACAGAAAAGGATTTTGGTTGCAAATAGAAATAACAAGGATAACGTGGGTACTGCAGGGGCCACGAGCGAGGTGGCGACCCTGAAGGAGGCCGTGTCCGCGGCCGAACGCAATGCGGCTGCAGAACGGACGGAGCGAGAGAAGCAGGAGGCGCGGGTGGCGGAGGTGCGGCAAGAGCTCCAGGCTCTCATGGAGAAGCATGAGAGTTTGGAGCGCGACTCGAAGACTCGAGAGTCCGAGCTTGCCTCGGCTCTTGAAAGTGCCAAAGCCGCCAAGGCCGAGGCCCATAAGTCCCTCCAGGAGATTGAGATGATGAAGAAGATAGCGGCGGGTAAGGCATTTTTCATGCAAAGCAAGCATGTGAATGTAAATTACTTGTTACTTACCCGAATTCAGAGCTCTCCAGGGGCGTTTGCAGATCTGCCTCGCAGCGTGTCCGATGCCGCCGCATTCTACTGGGCTGAAGAGGGGAGCTCAACGGAGAAGGTCTTCTGGTCTCAGTACGCTGAGGCCGGACATCCGGTGCCCCCTAGCGACCAGCTGAAGCAGCTGGTCGAGCTCCACAAGGTAGCCGAGCAGGCCATGAAGGGCCTCATAGTCCGGCTGTGGCCTGGGGAGGCCATGCCTGGGAGCTACTTCGGCCTCGTGCGGCGGTTGGTGGATGCGTGCCCCTGGGTGGAGGTCATCAAGCGCTCCGCCTGTATTGAAGGTGCCCGTCGGGCCCTTGCCCGCGCAAAGGTGCATTGGGGCAGGCTGGATGCGGAGAGGCTCCTGACGGACGCGCCGCCGCCGGGGAAAGAGTATCGTACGCCCGAGATGTACTATAAGACTGTCCTGAAGGGTGACCGCAAGATTGCGGATGAGTGCCCCAGAGATGTAATTATTGAGTAGACTCGCCATGTGTTATCCTGTGCGCTGAAAACATTGTTCATATGCGCTAAGCAACGCTTGTTTGATTTAAAATATTACCTTCTATGCGGCCGTATATTAAATCTGAGAGATGGCAAGTCGTCGGCTTCAGCCCCCATGCCACGAGTGCTGGGGTGTTTGGGATAAACTTGAGCTCTCTTGTTCCCATTTTTGGGTCCATCTAGGGAGGCGCTCAACACAACGAACGAGGCAACCGGACTTATAATGCTTGAACACTCTCACTTAGCCATAGAATTCTATAATTTTAAATTTCGGTGAAGCCCCTAGTGTCGGAAGACCGAGTTCGGGGCGCTATCCACGCCTGGGCCGGACACTATCAGGTTCCTCGCTCTAAGCGGCGTAAGTCTTTAGGGACTCGAAAAGACCTCTCGAACAGCGACCAGTCTCTCGCCTTATCATGACAGTCAGTTTTAGCTTTCTCCACTGAGGCGCTCGCCCAGCTCAACCGGGGCGCAATCGCAGTGGTTCTCCCAGTGCTACCTTAGCCGACAGAACGGAACGTAAGGTACCAAAACATGGGAGCCGGGCAAACCCAACTATTGACCCAAGACATGATTCGGAGCCGATGCATATAATGCTATAAGTTCGGGGTGCCGCACTTGTGAAAGTGTTCGGACTTATCACACCATAATGCGGGGAACATAAGCCCCTGGTGTATTCGGCCGTACCAAGATGTACGGGTGCAAGATGTCATTAATGAACATATATGTAAGAAAAGTAATGCAATTATAGGCAAGAAGTGCTGCATTGTTTATTTCAAGAAATTCTGCTATGAGTGCGGAACGATACAAATGGTGCGGAAAGCAAGGGTTTGGACTATTTAATCATGTCCCCCTCTAGGGGTGGGCTGCGGAATTGTGTAATAAATAGATTTAATGCTCGTAATGGAGACCACCTGAGTGTTCGTCGTAGCCCTTGATCCTCCCTGGCTGTTGCATCGTGAGTTCGGCCGATCTACTGCCGGACAGGACCTCTTGTAAACGGAGTCCTGTAGATAAGATAAAATAAAAAAAGGAAAAGAAAAAGAGCGACACACTTAGGAGCCCCTGGTGTCGTTGAGCCGCACTCTGGGCCTGCCGTGGTCGTGCCCCTCCCCCTATGCCCAAGGTATCTCCAAAGCGTAATGATGTACGCAGGGAGCTTGTCTTGCAATCCTGCAGGGGCTGGGGGTGGGGTCGCATTGCTACGCGTGCTCGGAACGTGCCAGGTGGTCTTGATGTATGTTGCTCCGGGCGTGTATCATATTTACCGTCCACACTTGTGGGGGGAAACCCTTCTGTTCTCTACTGTTCGGCGGCCGGGTTTCTTCCTCGTCGTCGCTATGCAGCCCCTTGTCATTGTTTTCGGCAATTAACTTGCCTGCCTGCTTGAATACCCAACAATCCCTGTTGGTGTGGTTAGCTGGCTTTTCGGGGGTGCCATGTATCTGGCAAGAGCGGTCGAGTATTCGGTCCAAATTGGACGGACCCGGAGTAGTTCTTTTGAATGGCTTCTTCCGTTGACCGGGTTTAGAGCCTCTGAATCCGGCGTTGACTGCCGTATCCTCATTGTTATCGCTGTTAACGCGGCGTTTGTTTTTGTTTCGACGCGACCTGCCATTGTGGTCCTTAGTATCCGGACTGCCAGCATTTTTGCTGAGGTTGTTGCTGCGAGCTAGCCAGCTGTCCTCTCCCGCACAGAAGCGGGTCATGAGTAATGTGAGGGCTGCCATGGATTTCGGCTTTTCCTGTCCTAGGTGCCGGGCCAGCCACACGTCGCGGATGTTATGTTTGAAGGCTGCGAGGGCCTCTGCATCCGGACAGTCGACGATTTGATTTTTCTTTGTTAAGAACCGTGTCCATAACTGTCTGGCCGATTCGTCTGGCTGCTGAATTATGTGGCTTAGGTCATCGGCATATGGTGGTCGCACGTATGTGCCATGGAAGTTGTCAAGGAATGCGGCTTCCAGGTCTTCCCAACACCCAATTGACTCTGCGGGCAAGCTGTTAAGCCAATGCCGAGTTGGTCCTTTAAGCTTGAGTGGGAGGTATTTGATGGCGTGGAGATCGTCACCGCGGGCCATATGGATATGAAGGAGATAATCTTCGATCCAAACCGCGGGGTCTGTTGTGCCATCATAGGATTCAATGTTCACGGGTTTAAACCCTTCGGGGATTTCATTATCCATTACTTCGTCAGTGAAGCATAATGGGTGTGCGGCGCCTCTATATTGAGCAATATCACGACGCAGCTCAAGAGAACGTTGTCTGCTGTGTTCGGCCCGGCCGGAGTTGCTGTATCCGGCGCGACGGTAGTCGTCATGGGTCGTGGGGCGCCCACGTGATCCATAGATAGATCTGGATTGTCTTGCCTTGTCCTCCAATATATCCCGCAAGTCCGGCGCATTCCCCCGTGGCTTCGTACTTTTCGAGCGGTGCCGGGGTACGGTTCTGGTGGAGGGCCTAGATGCCTCTCTATCGCGACCACGGGGTGGTCGGTCTGCCGTATTGTGCGCTCGTGATGAAGGTTTGTATGCTTCCTCCTCTAGTCGGGGGAGCAACTTGCGTTTTGGGTAACTTTTGGAGGGGCGCTCGAGTTCATACTCTTCGGCCGCGAGGACCTCGGTCCATCTATCGGCCAGCAGGTCTTGATGAGCTTGAAGCTGTTGCTGCTTTTTCTTTAGGCTGTTCGCTGTGGCCATTAGCCTGCGCTTAAAACACTCTTGTTCGACAGGATCCTCGGGCACGACGAATTCGTCGTTGTTGAGGCTTGCCTCGTCTCCGGAGGGAGGCACGTAATTGTCATCGTCCTCGTCTGTCGCTCTCTCTTGAGGGCTGGCTTCCCCGTCCTCCTGTGCTGAATCTTGCTGGAGGGGGTTGTCTTCGGCACTCTCTGGGGTGTTATTATCTCCGGTGCCGGAATCTCCATTCTTTCTGTGGCGGGATTTAGAGCGGCGCCGCTGACGTCGGCGCTTGGGCTGTTTCTTAGAGGAATCTGCCTCCGCTGCTTCTTCGCCGTCCCCATCCTTTGGGGTGTCCACCATATATATGTCATACGACGAGGTGGTCTTCCAGTGCCCTGTAGGCGCTGGTTCTTGGTCGTCTCCGGCATCGTCGTCCATACCGTCGATGTGTTCGGAGTCATAGTCTAGCATGTCAGTTAAATCATCGACAGTGGCTACAAAGTGGGTGGTGGGTGGGCTTTGAATTTCTTTGTCGTCCGCATCCCAACCATCCTGACCGTAGTCCAGCCAGGGTTCTCCTGATAATGCGAGATGCTTTAGCGAATTTAGGACGTCGCCAAAGGGTGAGTGCTGAAAGATGTCCACGGCGGTGAACTCCATAATCGGCACCCAATCGGATTCGATTGGCAGGGGCGCGGGAGGTTCGGAGTCCGGCAAGGAGTCCGGCGCCTCGGAGTCACGAGCTTTATAAGGAACAAGATCAGTATTCGGCTCTATCGCCGTAGAGGTTGCAGCCCCCGAGGTAGTGTCCAGCCACCTGTCCTCGGTTTGTGCGGTCTGCTCTGAACTATGGGTCAGAGCGGACTTGTGTGCGGCCTCCAGGGCACTGTCCGGCGGCAGAGCTAAATCATGCCCATCGTGACAGCGCGGCACGCTCGGCTGTGGCTCGAATCCGTCGAAGATCAAGTCTCCGTGGATGTCAGCCGTGAAGTTTAGGCTTCCAAACCTGACCTGATGGCCAGGGGCGTAGCTTTCGATCTGCTCCAGACGGCCAAGTGAATTGGCCTGCAGTGCGAAGCCGCCGAACACGAAGATCTGTCCGGGGAGAAAAGTCTCACCCTGGATGGCGTTGTTGTTGATTGAAGAAGCCATCAAGCCTATCGGTGACGACACAGAGGAACTCTCAATGCAAGCACCAATGTCGGTGTCAAAACCGGCGGATCTCGGGTAGGGGGTCCCGAACTGTGCGTCTAGGCGGATGGTAACAGGAGACAAGGGACACGATGTTTTTACCCAGGTTCGGGCCCTCTCGATGGAGGTAAAACCCTACTCCTGCTTGATTGATATTGATGATATGGGTAGTACAAGAGTGGATCTACCACGAGATCAAGGAGACTAAACCCTAGAAGCTAGCCTATGGTATGATTGTTGTAATGGTTGTGTTGTTGTCCTACGGACTAAAACCCTCCGGTTTATATAGACACCGGGGAGGGCTAGGGTTACACAGAGTCGGTTACAATGGTAGGAGATCTACATATCCGTATTGCCAAGCTTGCCTTCCACGCCAAGGAAAGTCCCATCCGGACATGGGACAAAGTCTTCAATCTTGTATCTTCATAGTCTTGGAGTCCGGCTGACGATGATAGTCCGGCTATCCGGACACCCCCTAGTCCAGGACTCCCTCACCCGTGCACCTTACTATACACCATCAGCAGCCAGAAGGTGGACGTGGGGAAGGCGACGATAATGCAGCCGAAGGAACAATTGTTCCACAACCGGTCGATCCCCCCTGACGTCTTCAAGGTTTTCGTGGCCAGTGTCGAACCGGGCCACGATAATTTGGCTCCTTAGATAGCACTAGCAGGAGATGACGACGAGACCCCACCGTGCTTGGTGATTGCAAGTGTTGGGTCCTGTTGTGGCCGAAGAGTCTGCTTCGTCTGGAGGCGGCCGGGAGCACACCCACGAGCAAGCATCCTCAGCAAGGCATGAACACCAACACCCCACCTACATAATTAGCGTCGCATGTCGTGCCAAGTGAGGAAGAGGCTCCATTAATGGCTGATGACGTCACCGCCATAAAAAAGCAATGCCTGATGCCATCAACGAGGATGACGATGACCCTCTACAGTATCAATACCGGCGCCTCTGACGATGGAGGATTGATGGCTCGGCAGTATGAGTACTCAGTGTTTGAGCGTGATGAGTTGGTGCCTGAATTGCTAGAGGATGAACACAATATAGGCTCACTTCTAGTAGGAAAGAAGCATAAGAAGAGACCGAGGAAAGGCAACAAAGCTTCTTCTATGATCCAGCCGCCTCAGCAGCCTCGGGTTCAAGACCGTATACCTATCCCCGGTGCGGCAAAATGTCATACCCCCGGTGATCCGATCCTACCTAATGCAGCGGTAGAGGTCATGGACAACGATCTAAGGAGACTTCATGACGATGTGCTGCGGAGAGAGAAAAGCCTGATCACCTTGGAAAATTCAGGATACCCGCTGTACGTGGTTAATGTGCCGCAACAAAGGTAGTACGCCGACACATTCCCCGCAGAAAAGTTCTTCCTTCGATTCGATTACATCTTCGACATGTTTCACTTGAAAAAGCTGGATTTTACGTTTGTCCGCCTTTTTGCCTTGTACATGAACCACATCATTAGGATTGAGCAGATACCTTATATCCGTGTCACTGACCCATACTTCATGCACGAGGGCTTCTTAGCAGTCTGCCCAGAGCACCGTGAATACGCGAGGGACTATGCTACGTCTTGAGCTCGCGTTGGTTTTCCTTGAAGAGGAAAGGGTGATGTATCAAT
Source organism: Triticum timopheevii (assembly GCA_963921465.1). Classification (NCBI taxonomy): domain Eukaryota; kingdom Viridiplantae; phylum Streptophyta; class Magnoliopsida; order Poales; family Poaceae; genus Triticum; species Triticum timopheevii. The sequence goes on from OY997266.1 coordinate 54,081,975, forward strand.
AGTAGCGTAAGTATTTCTCTTAGTTTTTGAGAACGAAGGTATCAATCCAGTAGGAGGCTCCTCAAAAGTCCCACGCACCTACACAAACAAACAAAGAACTTGCAACCAACGCAATAAAGGGGTTGTCAATCCCTTCACGGCCACTTGTGAAAGTGAGATCTAATAGAGATAGTATGATAAGATAAATATATTTTTGGTATTTTATAATATAGATGCAAAAAGTAAAGATGCATATAAAAGTAGATTGGAAGCAAATATGATAAAAGATAGACCCGGGGGCCATAGGTTTCACTAGAGGCTTCTCTCAAGATAGCATAAGTATTACGGTGGGTGAACAAATTACTGTCGAGCAATTGATAGAAAAGCGAATAATTATGAGATTATCTAGGCATGATCATGTATATAGGCATCACGTCCACAACAAGTAGACCGACTCCTGCCTGCATCTACTACTATTACTCCACACATCGACCGACTCCTGCCTGCATCTAGAGTATTAAGTTCATAAAGAACAGAGTAACGCATTAAGCAAGATGACATGATTTAGAGGGATAAACTCAAGCAATATGATATAAACCCCATCTTTTTATCCTCGATGGCAACAATACAATACGTGCCTTGCTGCCCCTGCTGTCACTAGGAAAGGACACCGCAAGATTGAACCCAAAGCTAAGCACTTCTCCCATGGCAAGAAAGATCAATCTAGTAGGCCAAACCAAACTGATAATTCGAAGAGACTTGCAAAGGTAACTCAATCATACATAAAAGAATTCAGAGGAGATTCAAATATTTCTGATAGATAAACTTGATCATAAACCCACAATTCATCGGATCTCGACAAACACACCACAAAAAGAGTTTACATCGAATAGATCTCCACAAGAGAGGGGGAGAACATTGTATTGAGATCCAAAAAGAGAGAAGAAGCCATCTAGCTAATAACTATGGACCCGAAGGTCTGTGGTAAACTACTCACAACTCATCGGAGGGGCTATGGTGTTGATGTAGAAGCCCTCCGTGGTCGATTCCCCCTTCGGCGGAGCGCCGACGAAGGCTCCAAGATGGGATCTCGCGGATATAGAAGGTTACGGTGGTGGAAATTGTGTTTCGTTGGCTCCCTGGATGTTTTCGGGGTACGTAGGCTTATATAGGAGGAAGAAGTACGTCGGTGGCCGCCCGAGGGGCCCACAAGACAGGGGGCGCGCCCTGTAGGGGTGGGCGCACCCTACCCTCTCGTGGCCGCCTCGGCTGCTTCTTGACTTGCACTCCAAGTCCTCTGGATCCCGTTTTTTCCAAAAATCACGCTCCCGAAGGTTTCATTCCGTTTGGACTCCGTTTGATATTCCTTTTCTTCGAAATACTGAAATAGGCAAAAAAAAGCAGCAATACGGGCTGGGCCTCCGGTTAGTAGGTTAGTCCCAAAAATGATATAAATGTGTAAAATAAAGCCCATAAACATCCAAAAGGGGTAATATAATAGCATGGAACAATCAAAAATTATAGATACGTTGAAGACGTATCAGACTACATCGCGATTTCATGGTCGCCAATAAGGAGAAGGAGACGATTCTCGTGCCTTATCATCCCATGTAAGTCATTCGCAGATATCTCTTATTTCAATCATTCATTTGCACGCGTGGAGGCTAATTTGAGGTGTACTTATTTTGCGCAGCGGCGGGCGCGCCATCCTCATCATACTTTACCCCCGATTCTTCCATGCTCTTTACTTGGACTCATTGAAGAACCTGAAGAAAAAGGATTACACCCACATCAGGCCTGTTCCCGACAGTGCTATCTTCAGGTACGACATATGGGGTGGAGAGATCAAGACCAGGAGGACAAGGAACCGCGCGCCCGCCTTCGGCCATAATACCGACTTCTACTGCATCCAGCAACCGAGTGATACTCTTAGTGATGGATTCTATGTCCTCCACCACATCCTGGAGTACAGACGGGATCAACAGAACCTTCGCATGTCACCTAGATCCAGCGATGCCCATATTCTGCAATGGGCAAAGAACGTAGGAGATATCCCGGATCATCGACTTCGAGCTGAGTTCTGTCACATCCAACGTGAACTTGCCCAAATCATCATGAATGAGGTCGTTAAAAAAACAGGGATGTTCTACAAAGAAGGGAAAATGTCGCAGGAATACGTCCGAGCACGCATATCGGCTCAACGTCTCGACGTGAAGCCTTTCACTTCGCTCAGGGACTATCTCCTTGACTTGGATGGATGGCACGACATGTTGGAGTGATTGACGATATATGACAAAGTGTCCGTTTGGTCCATACTTTCTCTATGACGAAACTTTGAGTTATGCACGACAAAACTTTATTTATGATGTAATTAAACCGTCCTCCTCAACTAGCGAAGATCACTCTAGTTAGGACATTTTGGGTACGATGAACTTTGTTATTTATGCTTATGATATGTTGCTTCTGAAGGAAATATGCCCTAGAGGCAATAATAAAGTTATTATTTATTTCCTCATATCATGATAAATGTTTATTATTCATGCTAGAATTGTATTAACCGGAAACATGATACATGTGTGAATACATAGACAAACTTAATGTCACTAGTATGCCTCTACTTGACTAGCTCATTAATCAAAGATGGTTATGTTTCCTAACCATAGACATGAGTTGTCATTTGATTAATGGGATCACATCATTAGGAGAATGATGTGATTGACATGACCCATTCCGTTAGCTTAACACTTGATCGTTTAGTATGTTGCTATTGCTTTCTTCATGACTTATACATGTTCCTACAACTATGAGATTATGCAACTCCCGTTTACCGGAGGAACACTTTGTGTGCTACCAAACGTCACAACGTAACTGGGTGATTATAAAGGAGCTCTACAGGTGTCTCCAAAGGTACATGTTGAGTTGGCGTATTTTGAGATTAGGTTTTGTCACTCTGATTGTAGGAGAGGTATCTCTGGGCCCTCTCGGTAATGCACATCACTATAAGCCTTGCAAGCAATGTAGCTAATGAGTTAGTTACGGAATGATGCATTACGTAACGAGTAAAGAGACTTGCCGGTAACGAGATTGAACTAGGTATTGAGATACCGACGATCGAATCTCGGGCAAGTAACATACCGATGACAAAGGGAACAACGTATGTTGTTATGCGGTTTGACCGATAAAGATCTTCGTAGAATATGTAGGAGCCAATATGGGCATCCAGGTTCTGCTATTGGTTATTGACCAGAGAGATGTCTCGGTCATGTCTACATAGTTCTCGAACCCGTAGGGTCCGCACGCTTAACGTTCGTTGGCGATATAGTATTATATGAGTTATGTATGTTGGTAACCGAATGTTGTTCGGAGTCCCGAATGAGATCACGAACATGACGAGGAACTCCGGAATGGTCCGGAGATGAAGTTTAATATATGGGATAATGTTGTTTGGTCTCCGGAAGGGTTCCGGAATTCACCGGAAGGGGTTCCAGATGTTTCCCGAAATGTTTGGGTATGAGAACACGTTATTTGGGCCAAAGGGGAATGCCCACAAGGTTTTTAGAAAGCGCAAAAGGAAGTTTTGCAGAGTCCAGGGGCCAGACGCCAGGGTCCCTGGCGTCTCGTTCCAGACGCCGGGAACCCTGGCGTCTGGCCCTGGAGTCCGAGAAGGACTCTTGCCTTTCGAGTGAAACCGACTTTGTGGAGGCTTTTACTCCAAGTTTGGACCCCAAGGCTCAACATATAAATAGAGGGGCAGGGCTAGCACCAAAGACACATCAAGAAACACCAAGCCGTGTGCCGGCAACCTCGTCCCCTCTAGTTTATCCTCCGTCATAGTTTCGGTAGTGCTTAGGCGAAGCCCTGCGGAGATTGTTCTTCACCAACATCGTCACCACGCCGTCGTGTTGCCGGAACTCATCTACTACTTCGCCCGTCTTGCTGGATCGAGAAGGCAAGGACGTCATCGAGCTGAACGTGTGCAGAACTCGGAGGTGCCGTGCATTCGGTACTTGGATCGGTCGGATCGTGAAGACGTACGACTACATCAACCGCGTTGATCAACGCTCCCGCTTAGCGATCTTCAAGGGTATGAAGATACACTCCCCCTCTCGTTGCTATGCATCACCATGATCTTGCGTGTGCGTAGGAATTTTTTTGAAATTACTACGTTCCCCAACAACTTCTATTTTTGCCAAGTCTGTCTCTTTCTGTTGCTCAACTATATATGTTGCATATCATCGACTCATGTGATGATGCGGGTGCATAGATCATCGATGGCGAAGAAGTGCTACGCCAGGAGTAAACGACAAGTTGCCGGAGTGTCAAGCCCAGGTGCACCGGTTTCCGAGTGACAGCCAGTAGTTAATTTAGGTTCACACTAGTGCGAGAGAGGGATACGAATTGACTCCTCAAGAAGTACTACATTATGTATGATGAGACATGTCATGTAACTTCTATAGCTATATCGTGATTATGATGTGACGACATGATTTGTGTTGGATGATATGATGAGACTATTATGTGTATGATATGATGAGCATATTGCATGTTTATGATATGATTAGAATAATTTTTAAAACCTGCACAAAAACATCGCAAATACGCAGCAACAAGAAGATATGAGAAAATATAGTAGTTCCGCTCTTTAGCGCTGGATAGGAAAACGCTACTGCTAAAGCACTTAGCAGTAGTGCTGGTAAGGGAAGCGCTACTGCTAAATTGGTACAGCAATAGCACATGTCAAGCCGCGCTACTGCTAAGCGTTAGCTATAACACCGTATCAGTAACGCTGTTCCCCACGCTACTGATAGACATTAGACGCGCGCTACTCCTAGGCTTTTCCGGGTAGTGTAATCGCACTTATTTATAACTTAAGATATACCACTATATAGTGTATTAGTTTTGAATGGTCCAGAGCATCAATCATGTTCGTTGGTATCCACAATCTAACGGTTGAAAGCAATAGGATTTGCATGAACAGTGCAGCCGACTTCAATGTTTTTTTTTGTGAAAGACTTCAATGTATTGTAAAACCATTGCGTTATAAAAAGGTGCATGCCGCTCAGGCCATGCTGTGGTCAGCAGAGGACGTGATGGGTGGCTTGAGATGGGTCTTGAAAGAGAATTGGAGAGAGAAGAAATCTAAATTAATAATCAGTATTTGTAAATTCCGAACGTTCGGTATTAGGGAATAGATCCGAACGATCTGATTGCCCTTCGATCCTGACACCCCGCACGATAATTTCTCGCTCGCTCGCAGGAAATCACAGAGCAAAAAAGTGCACCTGTGAGGAGTCAAACATAGAAGCTACTGCATGGCAAACCCAAAGCACTACTACCTGGCCTAAACCTGCTATTGTGTTTTAACTACAGGTTAGCTGTAATTTATACTTTAATCGGAAGTGGGAAAAAAATGCTTTCCACAATGAGAAGAACCATCTAGACAAAGTTCTTAAGGAATGATGTGCTGTGTTTGTACTTGTCTCCTTTTTGTATATATGATCAATTTTCAGAGAAAAAAATGTTTCGCCTCCTATAGAATTCGAACTCTAGTCGTTGTCTCTTATGTCATCCCAGAAAGAAAGATATGTTTCGAAATGTATTCTGCTAATTTTCTCTGTAAAAACATGATAATTTACATACACAAACCTGATAACACACATATAAACAATGCGATAACTTTTTTACCCTGAGTTTCTTTTGTTGAAAACATACTCTTGATTACTTTTTGTATATAAATAGCAATGATAATATACACACCGCGCATCCGATAACTTACATAACCAACATCATGGTAACTTTCGACTCGGCGAAAAAATGTTGTTGAAACATACCCCTTGATAAGTATGGTGAATTACACATCAGTGTTCCATTCTCTCTCCGTGAACTGCAGCTTGGGTAAATTAAGATTTAAATTTAGTTCAACGGATAAATCAGAGGGACAGTAGATGCAATTTGTGTTAGATGTTCTATTATATTTATAAAAATGGTAAAATCTGTACCCCCGATAAGTTCTTTGTAAATAGCATGATAATTTAAGCACCACAAAGCTGATAACTTGCAAACAAACATCAAGGGGTAATTTTAAGCCGGGGGAGTAAGTTGTTGAAAAACATCCCTGGTAAGTTATTTATAAATCGCATGGTAATATACACATCAGGGACCTGATAATTTAGGTACAAACACCACGATAACTTTGACAAGTGAAAAAAGTTGTTAAAAACATATCATCAATAACTTTTCGTGTAAATAGCATGATAATATAGGCTCCCGGACATGATAACTTAGTATAAATCGCATGGTAATTTACACATCAGATACCTGATAATTTAGGTACAAACACCACCAGTACTAGGGAAAAGCCTATACACAGAATCTTACCTGCAGCGCGCTTCAAAATACCACGCTACTGCTACTTAGCAGCAGCGCGTGTCTGCCAAACGCGCTACTGACTTGGAAGTAGCAGTAGCACGTTTGTGGCCTACAGCGCTACTGCTATAGTTGCCATGACCTTGGCCCCCCGCTAGCTGTAGCAGTAGCGCACTATACTGTAGAGCGCTACTGCTACTTACGTTAGCTGTAGCGCTTTTTGTCAAACGCGCTACAACTATCCCTACCTTATCCCCACGGGAGGACCGGCCCTTCTCACTCACACTCTCACTCTCGCCCACGTCAACCGTCGTCGTCCGTCGCCGCCGCCGCCGCCGCCTTCGCTCGTCCGCCGCCGAGGTACTCCCCTCCTTCTGTCCCTCCTCCATCCTCCTCGCACATCCTCCCCTCCGCTTGCGGCCGCCCCTCCCTCCTCCGCCGCCGCCCTCCTCCCTCCGCCTGCGGCCGCCCCTCCTCCCTCCTCCGCCGGCAGCCCTCCTCCCACCGCCCTCGACCTCGCCGCCCCTAGCTACCTCTCCGTCGCCCCCACCCCCTGCCACTAGTTAGTACTAGATTTAGTAGTAGTAGATGTTAATTTAGGGTTAGCTAGTACTAGATGTTAATTTAGTAGTAGTAGATGTTAATTTAGCTTAGTTAGTACTAGATTTTTAGTAGTAGTAGTGGTAGTTGAACTATTTTAGTTGTAGTTGAACTAGTTTAGTAAGTAAATTAATAAACTAGTTGAACTAGTTGAATTAACAGAACTAATCTATTTTTAGTAAGATAATTAATATAACTAGTTGAACTACTTTATTTTTAGAAAGAACTAGTTTTTTTCTATTTATAGTAAGTTTATATTTAGTAAGAACTAGTTGAATTAATAAAACTAGTTGAACATGTTTTGTTGCT